>JANEYF010000753.1:1492500-2151187 GCA_029963845.1 Rhamnusium bicolor
CTCCCTTCTTTTCCCTTTTTTTTTTTTTTTCTTCCCTTCCTCTTTTTTTTTTTTTTTTTTTTTTTTTTTTTTTTTTTTTTTTTTTTTTTTTTTTTTTTTTTCTTTCCTCTCTCCTCCTCCCTTTCCCCTCCCTCCTTTTTTTTTTTTTTTTTTTTTTTTTTTTTTTTTTTTTTTTTTCCTTTTTTTTTTTTTTTTTTTTTTTTTTTTTTTTTTTTTTTTTTTTTTTTTTTTTAGTATACATGTGGCTATTCGCACAAAACAGAAATCCCTAAGCCGGCAAAACCAAATCCAGACCTGTCTTCTCGTCGGGAATACCAAATCCTCCGATGTATAGGTAGTTATGCGGCTGACACCCGCGACATTTTTAATAAATAATACCTATTATGAAAATCGATTGTCTCCTTTTATAACTCTATATGATGCTTACACTGCGAATAGAATTTTTTTTCTCAAATGATTAGAGATACGAAAATATATGTATGAAGAGGTAAAAAAATAAATCAGATGCCTCTACAATATGAAAAATTATGAATATAATTGTTTCCATTAAATAAATATTAATATTTTAAGAGATGAAGGGTGAAAATCAGCCTCGTACTAGGGTCTCTATCTCCCTTACGAAGTGTTTAGATAAAAAGTGTCATACTTGTTTTGCGACTTATTTTTTTTGTGATAATTAGGCTTCAGAATTTTTTGTATCTACTCTGGTTATACTCGGTATACAGATTTTTTAAATATTACACGATACGGAGATAACTAGACCTACTTTTGAACATTACTATTCTATGTGAGTTGTGTGTAGTTTAAAAAAATCAAGGTGTTACAAATATCACATAATTATATCTGACTCAATGATTATTCTTATAGTGAGTCAGCTGTAGGAATCATACGAGATAAATTTGTTTAGAAATGTAATTTAATATTTAAATAAATTTCTAAAGTTCATAGTCCAGTGTCACAGCCACAATTTAAATCTATATTGTCAAAATCATAATCATTGGAGTTACTAGAATTGTAATTTTCTTTATTTTAAAATAAATAAATAATACAGAATTAGAGTCTCCAAATTAGCATATTATATTTGACGCGCGTTTCGTTAATGAAGTTGGCATCAGCAATTAAAATAAAATTATTATTTACATATTCCTATTACCCGCCCATGGTTTTACCAGAATTGACATCTAACAACTGCATTTTTCTTTTTTACGGAACCAATTTCCGAAAGGGATTGTAAATAACCCCATTTTATATTTATTCCGCTAGAGTATTCAAGGGCGTACTGAAATTTATTTACATCAACATTTTTTATAATATCAAAAACTTTTAATTATATTTATTAAACAAAGCTTGTAACCAATTATTTAAGTAAATAGAACGTTACAAGGGTTGTTAAAAAAAAAGTTATTTAAAATTTATACCTAACCAAAATTTTGAGTTTTGTATGTACATACAAAATTCACTATTAATATTATGTTATCATATAACAGTACATAAAATGTAAATATTACTAAAAGGTGTTTCATAAGAGCGCAAGATTTGAATTGCGTGCCAGTTTGGCTGTCATGATGTCACAAGATTATTATATGACATGCCAGGTCGACAGGAGACAGAAGGGAGTTAGTAAACATGGAGCATTACCCGATAGAACAACGCGTCCTGATTGTTAAACATTATTATCAAAATGGTAAAAATTTTATTGCAACGATTCATAAAGTGCGTCCAATTTTCGGTCATCAACTGTGAAAAGAATAATCGAAAAATTCGAAAGTACTGGTTCGGTTAATGATGTGAAACACACAACACGAGTTCGTAGAGGTCGTTCAGAACAAAACATCACGGCAGTTCGCGAGAGCGTGGCCGAGAGTCCAGGGACGCTGATTCGTCATCGTGCATAAGAATTGGCAATCTTCAGCATATTCTCACTAAAGATTTGCATCTCCATGCCTACAAAGTCCAATTGACTCAACAACTTCTGCCAACTGACCATGCACAGCTAAGAGAGTTCACCAATTGGATCCTTGAACAACAAGAAATGAATGCCGATTTTGCAGACAAAATGATTTTCAGTAATGAGACCCATTTTTACTTCGATGGCTTCGTTAGTAGGCGAAACTGCCGCATTTGGGGCTCAAAAAATCCACGAATGATTCATGAGAAAGCAATGCATCCAGAACGTGTCACCGTTTGAAGTGCATTGTGGTCTGGAGGAATCATTGGGCCGTTTTTCTTCGAAGACGAGGCAAGTAATGCAGTAACGGTGAATCGCGAACGGTGCTACGATAACCCAGTTTTTGGTGCCCCAATTGGAAGATATTGCTCTTGACATGTGATTTCAGCAGGACGATGCCACTTACCATACCACCAGCGAAACATTGACGGTCTTGCACGAGTCTTCCTGGTCGTGTCATATCTCGGTTTCGTGACCAGAATTGGCCGCCACGCTCCTGCAATCACCTTTGGACTTTTGGCAGTGGGGTTATCTCAAGTCACAGGTTTATGTCAACAAGCCCGCGACTACCGAGGCATTGAAGGACGAAATTAAACGCTATATCAACGAAATACCGCCACATGTATGCCCGTTATTCAAAATTTCGCCAAAAGAGTACGTATATGCCAGCAAAGCCGTGGCGGCCATTTACCAGATGTGTTGTTCCATACATAACTCCCAAATGTCTACATTATAACTCAATAAGTATTTCAACACGTTGCTACAGAAAACCATATTTTATTGAACCTTGAAAAATTGCGCTCTTATTGAAACACCCTTTATAAATGTAGTCTTGACAACATCGCACTCGTCATTAATCCTACAGAGACGTACTGGGTATGCATCATATCATAATACTTGAATAAGTACAATAATAAAAACAAAAATATTTTATATATTGTGATGTATGTTTTTGCACTATTTCGTTCGCTTTAAATTCTCTTTTATGTATTTCCTTATATTTTGTAACCTTAGTGCTGCACATTATTATTAAACTGTTAAATGACGTTCACACATGTACATTGTATATCTAAGTGATAACTAATAATAAATAAATAAAATAAATGGAAATAAATTTTATTAATACTGGTACACTTTACAAAAATATGTACAAAACTCACCTTCTTAAGCAGATTTATGAATTAGCTTGGTTGTCGTTATCACAAACTGGAGCACTTCTATAATAACTATGTAGCATCAGATATGCTTCTACAGTTGTTTCAGTAAGCGATGTTTCCTGTGGTGAAAAAATATGTTTGTATTTGAAAAAGACCGTTCGACATCTACGGAAGTAATACAGGCATAAGTTAAACACTCTGTGAACTCACTTAACGCAGCTGTAGATGCACCATCACAAATTTGTCTTAATTTGGTAAAATAAGGTCTTTCCGTAATACACTCTCGAATTTTTCAATAACGGGCTTATTTTTTGCGTCATTTATAGTCTGTAGCTGTGTATTTACGTCGTCCACTATTTGCAACGATTCCACTAACGACAACGAAGTATTTTGCAATTTTTCTATTGCGTCGTGTAGTCCTCTATAATTGTTATAAATAGTTTTTAAATCTGTTTCAAGGGAAACATCTTGAAACAGCTGGCTTTCCTTAATAGCTGCAGCCTCGTTAGGGTTGAACTGTAGTATCACAGCTTTTATTTGTTGAAAATATTCAGCATCATAAAAATCTGCCTTCAACCACGTTCCCCAACGTATAAGAATCGGCTCTGGTGGTTCCGGAATACCAGGACATAGTGTGTGAAACGCTCGAAGCCGTTTAGGAGATTTGAGAAATACTTTTTTTTGTATTTGCTATTAATGCATCTACCTCTGGAAAACATTTTCGAATCGTTTCTGCTATAAGATGGAACGCATGCACTTTACACGTAACATGTAAAAACCTACAATCGTCTCTTTGAAGAAAACGGCCCACCAAACGCATTGTCGCAGCACCGTCGCGTCGGTCACAAACATCAACACTTGACTTGTTGACAGTTCAAATTTTTCGAAAGTCTCCAACACCACCCGCGTAATTGTTTCGCCAGTACACGCAGTTAGTCTTTTGCTAGCTAGAAAAAGTGGAAATGTTGGTTTAACAGGGTCGAGTACACGTACTATAACATTTAAAATATAATTTTCTTTACAATCTGTCGTCTCGTCAACACATAACCACAGCCGTGTATTTTTTAATGCACATTTAATCCTATTTACAATGTCTTCACGAACACTTGGTACATATCTACGTAACAATGAACGACTTGGTAAATTCACCTGGGGATTGTATTTATTCCAAAACTCCCGAAATGCTGATTTATCCAATATGCGCAAGGGAACATCACAGGCAATCAGCATTAACAGTAAATCAAACAAAAACTGAGGTTCCAAAGAAGACATGACATTCTTCTTATTTTTATGCCGGTTACTATTGACATGAATTTTGCAGCCGTATTTATTCCAGCACATTAAGTCTTTCTTAATCACAAACTTTACAAATTATTTTACATCCATCATAGAATAAATCCGGAAATTCACCGATAAATTTATTCACTTTATCAGCGTACGGTCGTTTTCTACTCTTTACGCTCAACATTATTTATTATTTATTAGTATTCTATGCATCGAACGACAAATAACAACTGAAGTGTGTCGTGTCATTGTCATCGTTAACAAGCGCGCGATGGCATTGGTATTGCGCCCGACCCTGAATCTACCATCGCTTGGCCAGGCTTAATCATCATCTCTCGGATTGCATGCTTTGTTTGAACTCATTTGATTGAATACCTGTAAATGCACGCTCGTCGTTTGTTTTCATGGTCTTCCGTTTGCGGCCACTGACTCAACAATCAGATAATAATAGGCACATCCACAAAAAAATTGATATGCGTTAATATTAGTAAAAATGATATATTAGAGCATTTATTGTCAATATCTTAAATTTATTTGGAAAATGAAGCAATTGTAGTCATAACAGCAGGCTGCAGAAACGGCTTGCGTTATTTGATTCCAATAGACGCTTGCTGGTTGGGCTGACGTAATGCGCTCGCAGCTCAATGGCTGGCGAGTGGTCCATTGTATGTACAACGCTAGCAGAACGAGGCCCATAATTCTATAATTTTGAATGTTATGGTTACATGGTTTAAAAGGGTTAATGTTTGTTTATCACGTGATGAAGAAATAGAAGAAGATTTACAGAAAGGTGATTCGCAGAGTTTGACAAATATACGCATTATTATGGTGTGTACTTGATGGTTTTCTAAACAATTTAAATTGAATTTTGTAACATTTAACAAATAATCAACAATAAATAGTATTTATGGAATAAATAGATATTATTAGGTGCCTACTAATTTTATACGCATAAGAACAGTCCCGTGTGTTGTATAAAAGCTGTTTCAGAAATAGTATGCCAAACTTCTATAGAACATACTATGGACCAAAAATGTTTTTATGGGCATGTGCCCAAAAATTAACCATTTTCAAGAGGGTGTGTAAAGTATTGCCAGAAATGTTTTTTTTTTCGGTAATAATTGAAGAAAAAATTAGCAAACTTGGGATGCAAGCCAAATACACTGATATTGCAACTATTTCTAAATGTCATTATTATTATCATATCCATCTCCAACAGTTTCTAAAAAAAAACTATCTTTGAAACTGATCATTTCATGTCCATAGGAATTATTTTGCCCGTAGTATTTGTGATTAAATTTTATTGTTGTTTGCTTCAAATAATAAAATCTTTTGGAGTTTTAATACTTCCATTTTTATATTTTCAGTTTGTTGGGTAACGGGAAATTGCAATCACACAATGTCATTTGGTTTATCATTTATTCATAATGATATATCTGCTGTTAGAAAAAAACTCTTGTTTTTTGCAGCCGACTATGTTAAATGTCACTAAATATTCATTTTAAATATTAAAATTTTCATATCTGATGATAATATCAACATTTGAATATTTTCCGCTATTTTGAAGTCTAAGACAACTATGATTCCCATTTAAAATAAG
The DNA here is from genome assembly GCA_029963845.1 of Rhamnusium bicolor. Lineage (NCBI taxonomy): Eukaryota > Metazoa > Arthropoda > Insecta > Coleoptera > Cerambycidae > Rhamnusium > Rhamnusium bicolor. Next base: position 1,498,490 of record JANEYF010000753.1, read on the forward strand.
AAAGTTGGACGTGAAATATTAAAATTTAGTAGTGATAACATTTTTTTGAAAGATGTATTATTCTATGTTGTAAAGTACCTGTAGAAAGTATTCATTACTCCTACAAGTAGGAGAAACAGCATAAATTAGGTAATTTGGGACATCCTGTATAATTATACGATGGCCCATCTTTATTCTGACGGCAAGTATTTTTCAGTTTGGAGTATAAAAAATAAAATAACGTCAAAGATAACCTACTTACATGCAAATTGACAGAAGACTGACAGAAAATTATAACAGTATTTGTGGTATTTTTTTGTGAGTTCAAAATTATTGTTTAAATATACCTTCGTCTCAAGTATTACTGTAATCAAAAGTATGTTGGACAAACTAGACGATCAATCCAAACTAGATTCAAAGAACATATGGCCCCTCTCAGATATGGTAAAACAGCTCCAAGTGGAGAGTACCTTTTCACGATATGGTAGCCAAATAATAAACCAGTGTGATCGCAAAGAGAGCAATAACATAATTTTAGATATCTTTCTAAAATGTCTTGGCTTTATATTTAGGCACATAATCAATTATATTTATGATTTGGGTTAGAAAAGAAATCAAAAACGGTATAGTTCAGGGTTCATGACGTCAAAACAGGGTCAGCGCAAGGAATATTTGTTATTAATTTATACACCAATTGAAACCAAATATTTGTATAACTATTACTGCAAATTAATATCTTTAAGTGGCATACCTTGTAGTGTAGAGGTTCTAAAAATGATTAGTGGAAGTTGTAAAGGGCGTTTGCCGAGCCTTTATTGGAAATGAAGACCGAATAAAGGTCCATACTTTGGTGTTTACTGGGTTGGCATTAGCAATTTAGACCATGTTTTTTCTTGCACTGCACACTTATTCAGTTATTGCTGTGGGATTATTCCTGACAAGACAAGTATATTTTTATAAGTTACTCCATATGTTCTGCTGTTAAAATTTGTCATCTTTCTACAAATATCCATTTATATGTTGAAAATGAACATCTCGACAGATATTATAGGCGTATATTTAAAATAGGGAAACATTCATAAAGACGCTATATTTATTTGACGCTTCTTCACTTCTTTGCCCTGTAGTAGGTCCACTATTCGATGAACTGTGATAAAACCAGGACTGTTGTGTAAAACACTTTCTAGTTTTTTGTTTACGTGTTCAGCGATGTCTCCAGATAATTGATACAAGATCAAACACTACATTCATCATTCATTCATGCATCGACTATGGTAAGTTCTCCTGTTTTCGGTCGACGTTCAAGTTGTTCTATAGCGAGAGGGACTCGTTTAAATGGGATCGACAATAGCTTCTTGAGAATTTGCAATATACAATAACGGATCCGTTAGCATCCAATTGTAGTACAACTCTTTTTATCTTGTATTTCCTTGTACGTCGTAAGTTTCTGTAGTAATACGATGCTGCGTTCGGCCAAGTGCCCCATCTTGTCAGTATAGGCTGTGAAGTAGCGACGTATTTGGTAGATATTCGTGAAAAAAATCACATACATATGTACGCAGCGCAGCACCAACGGGGAAGTATCGCATAATATTCTGGCTGCGAGAATAATGCAAATTCCAATTGGCATTAGGTAGGTATATGATTTTTTAGAGGATATCGAATGTCTGTGTAATTACATAATTCGCAAACAGTTTTATATTATTAAACAAAATTTGATGTATAATCGAATTAATTCTTTTAAATTACGTGATTAATGATAATGCACAAACGAATTAGTTTTTATATGTTTATAATATAAAAATATACACAATGTAAACAAATTCACATAATAACATAAACTTGCATTTTTCATCGTGGGTCCTGCAGACGGCACTGGAATGACTCGCCGAATCCGAACTTTAAATTAATAATAAATATTTTGTTTCAGCAATTTGAAAACTTATTGTCAGAACAGTAGTGAAAGTTAACGAATTTTAGGAAAAGTTAATTAAACTTTTCATTAACTTTATAGAACAGGACGCATTTTAATTGAATGATGGCTCATCGCATTTCAGATCAGCCATTGATCTTCTTTCGGTAAAAAATGCGAAAAGTTCTATTAAAACAACTTTATATTTATTAACAATATTAATCAGTCTGTCAAATTAATTGGCCGGCAAAGTTAATTGGATAACGACAATGACGTTATCTATGAACTTGTGTAAAAAAAAGTTATATAGTGACGTCAGACATTCATTCGAAATTGATTGATGTTTCCACGGGGGCGGCACTACTCATTCCTAAATTTAAAAAATTATTTTGTATTTTAGCCAAGCAGAATTCAATTCCTTTTCGATTAATATACAGAGTCCGTAAAGTATGGAATAAATTCATTAATTCTTAAACCAAAAATATGTAGAAAAATCTTCAAACACGTAGATTTTTAATTTCAATTGCGCACCTTTTCCTTTATTCTTTTTGGTTATGCCGTCATCACTATTTCCGTTATGACGTCATCGATATATTTTTAATGTAACACCGTATATATTTCTCCATTTTTGGATTCTGAATTAACAGCCGTTTCCAAAAATTTAGCACACTTAGGCTCTAAAATTGACAAGTTTAAAGATACGGCCAGTTAGTTAATAATAAAAACAATTTATAGTAAATGTTCGAACTACTCCTTGTTGTAGCTGACAGTACCCTAAACGACGAATAAAGTACTGCTGAACCTTGTTTATAGTTTCCTGAGAAATGTTGTTTATTTCTGTTCTAATTCTCTTTTTTAATTCAACAATGTTCTCCGGTTTGGTTTTATAAACTAAGTGTTTTAGATAGCCCCACAGGAAATAATCTAATGGATTGAGGTCCGGTGACCTTGGTGGCCATTCGATGGGTCCACGTCTACCAATCCACCTGTTCAGAAATATTTGGTCAAGATACCTTCGAACGTCTGCTGCATAATGGGAAGGCGCACCATCCTCTTGATACCACATGCTTTCGTCAACATTTCCAGGATTAATTCTACTAGGGAATAAATTTAATAACGTTGGGATGAGATAGCCCATTAAAAATTGGAGATATGCCGGTCCGTTCACAGTTCCATAAAAAAAAATAGGGTCCAATGATTCTATTTCTTACAATTCCCGCACACACATTTACCTTTTGTGGATACTGTGTGTACTGCTCCCGCATCCATCGAGGGTTTTCTGTTGTCCAGTATCTAGAATTCTGACGATTCACTTCACCATTTAATTTGAAAGTACATTCATCGAAGAAAATAATATTTTTTACCACGAGAGGATCACCATTGCACATATTCATCGTGTCACAAAATTGTATGCTCCGATCTGAATCATCATCACTTAGTTCTTGCACAAGCTGAATCTTAAGGGGATGCCATTTTTCCAATTTTAATGCTGTATGTACTAACGTTTTACTAACATCATAATCGCAACTAACCTAGCAAACGCTGGTAAGTATGTAGATTTTCTATAACAGCCAGTGAAATATTTAATTTTGTATTCTCGTCAACACCTGGACGACCTGTTTGGGGTAAATCTTCCACTGTACCAGTCTCTCTATTTTTTTCAATTTTACCCACCGATTGAGTTATTTGTCGTTCTGGATGTTTAGAATTAGATAAATTACATACTTCGTGTTGAGTTCACATCCTATCACCATACCCAATCGTCGTAAGAATTTCAATTCTCTGCCTTACAGATACACTCATGTTACAAAATAAAATAAATCGACAACAATTATTGAGAAACCACTACTGGCGTAAAGTATTATTAAGTATAGTTTATACGAGCACAATTGAAATCGTATAAAAACTAAAAGCCAGCAAAAACAGTCGGCATCTCTTTATTGTACATATACAATAATATATAGAATAAAGAGATGCCGATTGTTTTTGCTGGCTTTTAGTTTTTATACGATTTCAATTGTGCTCGTATAAACTATAAGTAATTCACTTCCAAAGACGATAATGATAAAACAAAAAAAAACAAACAAAAACTAGCCTACTTTAAAAATTAATAAAAAACGTATATATTTTACTTTTTTTTACTTGTTTTTTTTTTTAAATGACCGTATCTTCCAACTTATTATAATCAATTATAGGCCCTAAGTGTGATACATATTTGGAATCAGCTGTTGAGGCAGAATCCAAAAATGGAGAAATATACAGGGTGTTCCGTTTAAAAAAATATCGATGACGTCATAACAGAATGTGATGACGTCATAACCAAAAAAATAAAGGATAATATGCTCAATTGAAATTAAAAATCGACGTGTTCGAGGATTTTTCTAAATATTTTTGGTTTAGGAAATAATGAATATATTCCATATTTTACAGACACACTGTATGTACGTGTACATATGTAGGTATTCCTATACCTAAATCAAACCGTTTTCATGATATTTACACATTTTTAAAACATAATACTTACCAGTTTAACAATTTTTTGGTAGACCATGAATACAAAAGAAGGAAATTGAAATAGTAATGTCAAAGATCATTTTTATTGTGATATTAACATTTTTAGTAGGCTATGAGAACAAGGTAAACTGAAACAATATAGGACGCGTGCGCGCGACGTCACAGTTCTCAGACTGAAAGAAAACAAAACGATATCCACGTTTTATTGTGATTTATATACATTTTTCCACAAAATTATTAAATTTGTGCGCACATGTGTTAAAGCAAGACACCAGTTTTACCAGATTAAAACAAATTTGTGATGGTGCTGATGATGCATCTCCAGATCCGTAAAATGCGTTCAAAGACTATTTTAAGTATGCCTGTATTACATCAACCGATGTAAATTATATTTTCTAATTTTCTTTTAGCTGTAATTTTGTTTGTATTTATCGCTCATTTTAATACGACATATGAATAAATTCCTTATTAATAGTACTAATAAATGGTACCACGGTACCAATATGGTTCCATTTGCAAAAATTGAGTTTTTCCCAAAAAACCAATTTGATGAATTTTATTTGCTCATAAATCACGTAATTTAGCATTTTTGACGGGATTTAGATTTTTCTAGCATTACGCGGGTCATTTAGAACAAATCGGAACCGTCAGGGCACATTTAAATAGAAAACTAAAAATTATATTATAAAAAATATGTCACTTATTTGGTATCGTTGGATTCAGAAAATTATGCAGAATTCAAAAATGTAATAATATATAGAGTGTTCCATTTAAAAATCTAAAGTTAGTCACTTCCGGCGAAATCGGAAGTGAAAAAAAAATCTTCAAAACTAATACGATGATAATCATGCATAATCAAGTTTGTTGGAATCATTTTCCCGGCTATTTGCCAAAACGCTGAAACTTGGATTACAAAAAAGTTAATATGCACATTATGTTCAGTACAACTGACTCAATAATGTTATTTTTAAGTTCAACTATTCTGTCTAGTAAAACCAAAAATAAATAAAACACAAGGTACTCACCAGTTGACACTCACTTTAAAAAACTTTAAAATATCTACCGACATGGGTTTCTGCTAAGATTTGTACAGCCTGGTCGATAAACCCAGTGTTTCTATGTTCTTATAGAAGACACCATGCTGGGGTTTATCGACGTGCTTAAAAGTTAGTAAATAATAATTAGCAAAAAAATTTTCAGTTAATATTATTTTTCATTCCACTCTATATTTTAACTTTTACTAAGAAGAGGAACTTAATTTGTTTGTTTTTAAATTACTTGTTGGAATCGGTGCATCTAATGCATCTTTAGTCCGTTTCTGTGTAAAATGGATAATGTTGCTAGGCAATAATTATTGAAAGAAATGTTCATTTAATTATCCAAAATATCACGCTTTGGTGAAATTTCATTTGAAAATATTGATGTAAATGTACGAAATAACAAACCTTGAATTTTTATAAATAATTTTCTTATATACGTTGAATATTTATAAATACTTTTCTTATTATTTGTAATTATGATAATTCAGTTGCTTATTGTAGTTTTGATACTTGTAATAAATAATTTTCTCAATGTTTTTATTTTATTATTTCGTGATATACGTAATCTTAGGAATAAAACTCTTGGAATATTAATTATCAATAATCGTACAAGTTGATGCACCCAACATGTCAAATAATTCCACTCGTCCTTTAGACTCGTGGAATTAATATGACATATTTCGTGTATCAACAGGATTATCGATAATCAATATTCCACTTGTTGTATTATACACGGTGGAGCAATAGTGCGTCGGACTTCAACATTTCGAGTTCTACGATAACTAGAAATTAAAAAATATATACAAGTAAACGATCAAAAAAGTCTATAACCGGAAATTATTTTCGAATATTCAGGGCGAGCCAAGACGAAATTACAGGATCAAGTGCCTTTTTTTTTAAATGAAATGTATATCAGTACATTTTTGAGGCCTCTTTCTAGATTCTATTCATTCCTATGTTGATTATTTTCCAAGCACTTGGATGCAATGAATTTTTTGTTGAAATAATACCATCTGTAGATGCATATTAAAAAAAATCACCAGTCTCAATTATGGGTTTTAAGAAAAACTTATGTAAGTACTAGTTACGAGACATCTAATTAATGTTTTTGATAATTTTTACTTCCTAAAAATGGATAGGGTGGCCAAAAATTATTTTTCAATTAAGAACTTTTTAAATCGAATGTTCTCAATTTTTTCAAATGGAACACCCTGTATATTTTTCAACGATGTGATGTAGAAATGAAAAACGAACATTTTTTGTAAGTACTTCCTTATGCAACCATTTTCGTTTTATTGAGCAATAAATACAAAATTCAGAATAAACTTAAAAAATAGAGGTTTCTTCAAATAATTCGTTAAAAAAAAATTATAATGAGTGCTCCACATGTTGCCCATTTTAATTGACGTCTCTATGCGGTTTTGAAATGAGGCCATTTGATGGCACCATTTCTTCCAATCCATTGAAGTGGGTAAATAGTATTTAATTGGTCCCTTACTATAACAGTTTTTTTGGAAATTTTTTTGCTCTTTTCGTTATTCGACAAGCAATAAAACCTCAGTTTAGTATAAATTGTCTTGTACAAACGAACATTTATCGCACTTATCGGTCGTCAGTTATCATTTGTATTAAATTTAAAATATTTTGAGTTTTACAAAATGAATTTTAATAAAGCGGAACTTGTAGACATGACTTTTGTTTTGGGCGAGTCAGACAGAAATTGTTTGCCAATATAATTTTTAAACAAAGGTTTCCTGAAAGACGGATTCCTGATGTTAGCAGCTTCCAAAACCTTCTCGATTGATTTGTGAAAACAGGAAATGTCGATTATAAAAATAGTGAAAGAATAAAAACATGTTATGAACGAAGAAAACGAGTATTGTGTGGTGCTGGCAACCGTTGAGATTCCCCATATTAGTCGGAGAGAAGTGAGGTAATTAAGTAGACTGTCTGTTGGTCGAACTTAATAACAAATAAGTTTCATGCATATCATATTGCACCAGGAATTATCTGATGACGATTTTCAAATCTATAGTTTTATAATTGGGCCAGAGATAAAATGCAAGATGTCACCTTCTTCAGTAATGTTTTATTCACCGATGGGCAAATTTCATAAAAATGGATTTGTTAATAGGTACAATTTCCATTATTATGCTTCGGAGAATCCTCACTTTTTTATGCAAGTTGATAACCAACACAGATGGTCTATAAACGTTTGGGGAGGAATTATTGGAGAACATGTAATAGAGCCACATTTCTTTGATGGTACATTGACTGGAGCTATTTATCTTCTTTTTTTGGAAAACTATCTGCCACAATTATTGGTAAATCTAGAGGAATTCGAAATAGGATGTGGTTTCAGCAAGATGGTGCTCCACCACATTATTTAAATGCAGTTAGAGACCACTTAAATAATACCTACCCACTTCAATGGATTGGAAGAAATGGACCCACTAAATGGCCTGTTTTTATGGGGATACGTGAAGGAAATTGTTTATAAAGACACACCAACAACAGCACAAAATATGAAGAATAGTAACTGCTTTTAGATATATCACACCAGCAATTTTAGGAACAGTAGAAACCTCATTTCAAAAGCACATAGCGACATGTGTCAATCAAAATGGACAACATGTGAAGCACTTATTATAATTTTTTTCTAATGAATTATTTGAAGAAACCTCTATTTTTTTAAGTTTTTTTCTTGAATTTTGCACTTATTGCTCAATAAAACGAAAATGGTTGTAATTAGCCATAGGGAAGTACTTATAAAAATTTTTCGTTTTTCACTTCTACATCACATCTTTGAAAAATATACAGGGTGTTCCATTTGAAAAAATTGAGAAAATTTTATTTAAAAAGTTCTTAATTGAAAAATAACTTTTAGCCACCCTCTACATGTTTAGGAAGTAAAAATAATTTAAAAACATTAATTAGATGTCTCCTAACTAGTAATCACATAAGTTTTCTTAAAACCCATAATTGTAACTTTGGTGATTTTTTCAATATGCATCTGCAGATGACATTATTTCAACAAAAAAATTCATTATATCCAAGTGGTTGGGAGATAGTCAATAATAATACAAGAATGAATAGAGTCTAGAAAGTGGCTTCAAAAAATGTACTGATATACATAACTCCCATTTAAAAAAAAGGCACTTGATCCTGTAATATCGTCTTCGCTCGCCCTGTATACTCGAAAATAATTTCCGGTTATAGACTTTTTTTGTCCAGTTTAATTGCATTTTTTTTTTTATTTCTAGCTATTGTAGAACTTGAGATATCGAAGTCCACGCACTATTACCCCACCCTGTATATGATAATTTACTATTAAATGATTTTTGAATAATTTAACGATGAGTCTTCATAGCCTACTAAAGAATTACTAAAACTGATATATTTATTAACGCCAATACCTACTTTATTTGATAAAAACTATAATAATACCATATATTTTAAGATAAGGTAAAAAAATTATGAGAAGTTCACCGACCGTAAAATAAACGTTATTACCCTGGATATTTTTGTTATGATAGAAAAATCAAGCCTTAACTAACATTTGTTTATTGTATTTAAGGTCACGGAAATACAGAGGAATCCTCCATATCAAAAAGCCACAAAACTTTAGCAACCCAAAGTGATAAGATGGAACGAGAAGACTCTAGGTAATAAAATAAATTTAATCATATAAAATAAAATGTTACTACATGATTGTCGAATGATTTACGATGTTCTTCAGCTCGGCTTCAGCGTACACTTTTAATTTGTTTCATTAACTGTCTTGTCCAAAACATTAAATATTATAGTAGCATGGAATTTTAAGTATGTCGTGGTTTCTACTTTGGGATTTGAGCTATACAGAAAACGGCTTGCAGCCTATTCTCGAGGTCAATTTTCGAGAAACATCCAAGTCAACATTTAATTTCGATGTTTTACAATTTTTCAGACATAGTTCTATTTCTTTTTTTTTTTTTGATATTATTTTTACGACAGTTACGAAAATATGAAAAAAAAGGTCTCTATATTTTTTGTAAATTTGCAAACTAATGATATAAAGAGCTTTTTCTAAAATGTAAAAAGCTAACTTTAATTTTTTTAAATTTAAAAATAGTCTGTAATTCGTTTGGAAAAAATAGATATTTTCCCAAGTAGCAAGAAATATTGGTTAAATATAGGCAAAATCGTGGCTAAAACTATTTAAAACATGGATAAATACTGTTTTAATATATAGGTTCTTTAAGTAAAATGTAACATTTGATTTGAAAGATCCAATATCGTATAATAATAATATTGGCCTAATATTTAAATATTAAGTGTCATCAATATATTCCAGATATATTGTTGCCATATTATTCATGAGAATTTGGCGATAAGGAACCAATCTATTTCAGATATATTGAAGCCATATTAGAAATGAGAATTTCTTTTGATATATACGATTTTTTTTGTAATGCAACTTCAACCTCTAAAGCTTTCTTTCGGTGTACAAGTTTTTCAGTCTCAATTTTTCAAAATTGTATAGAACTATGGCTACATCCATAATACAGCCAAGAAAACAGATTTTAAACACATTGGGCTAATGTTGTTTACAAATAATGGAAAATATTATATTAACACGATTCATTTAAATAAATATTGATCCATTATTACCGACAAAAATTTTTTGTCGTATTTTTGCCCCAATAAAATGGTACATTACTAATCACAGAAAATTAAGATAACTGCTGAGATTGTTTAAAACTTTTGAAATAAAATGTTATCTCAGTAGGAATTACCGAATAAATAATTTCTAGTTTTCTTGCAAGTTGCCCTCAAGAATATACGATCGGCCTTTTTGTATTGCACAAATATGAAACCCCCTCCAATCGCTATACATTTGGGATAGATACCCGGTACAGGGTGAGCAAATTTCGATGTTTGTATAGAGTAACTCGGTAACTGTATGAGATACAAAACAATGATAGACACATTCTCGATCTCTTTTTTCGAGACAAATTCGTTGGCGGAAACAAAAATTTGCTATCGTCTTTTGTTTTCGAGTTATAAACAGAAGTTCAATTTTTCGACTTTTAGACAAAACAACTTTTACATTCTTCAGTGGCGTCGAGAAAATTTTAAAAAAAGGTGCAATTTCGAGTTGTGGCATAAAGTTATATTTTTTTAAATGGGAATCATAGTTAGCTATGGTTTAGTTAAAAAGGAAATTTTTTCTCTTTTAAACTATATATCATGTGGGGTCGCTTTTGTGTAAATATTTAATAGCGAAAATAATCTTTTAGTAGATTACTTTTTCGTTTTTTATATTTATTCCAAGTAGGCGTGCGTAATCTATGACAGTGTTTATCCGTTTGTCAGTAAATTGCATATTAATAATTTTGTTTCCGTCTTAATTACACCCCATTTAATCGTAAAAGTGAAGATGTCTTACGAAAATTACGAGAAATATATGCTAGAATGCTTTATTCAAAATAAAAACAATTGTGATTTGCATCCGAAATATATTTTAATCGCTATCTAGAAAGAAGACAACCTAATAAAGCTATTTTTAGCAGGTTGGAAAAAAATCTCATTTATTGTGGGTCCTTCAACAAGTCAAGACCAAAAATCAGATATTTATATCTAATTTTATAATACATTACAATAATTACAAAATAAAAATTCAAATTAAAGTAAATGTTCAAACTGATGTCCGTTATGTTCGATACATAAATTACACCTCTTTATAACACTGAACTGCATTATAAATATGAAGATTTGAAATGGAATTCACAGTCTATATTCATTTATGTCGGTACTGGTTTTCTTGTATAATTTATCTTTAATGTAGCCCCAAAAGAAAAAATCTAGTAGCCTTAAGTCAGGTGATCGTGGTGGCCACCTCCCTGGTCCGTTACTTCCCATCCCGTTATTTCCAAAATTGGTATTTAATAATTCTGAAACAGTTCTGATATTATGTGGTGGTGCACCATCTTATCGGAAGAACTGATTTATTGCCTCAATTAAGAGTAGATTGTCCATAAATTCCTCAATAATTTTCTGGTTTAAGATTTCGTTGGCCATTAAGATTTTCTTGATATACGTGATATGTTAAAACACGATTGCTACGTAGAGCACACCAAACACTAAAACCAAAGCGTCCCTGAGATCGCACGTTAACGATACGGTGAGGGTTCATATCAGACCAATAGTGCTCGTTATGCCTGTTGAAACTTCCTGCACTGCTAATGTACGCTTCATCTTTCCAAACTACATTTTTAGAGAAGAATGGATCTTGTTGACTTTTTTGACGATACCATATGCAAAACTCCAATCGTCGCTGAAGATCAGTTGGTTGCAGGTGTTGTTGTTTCCTTATTGTATATGGCCTGAATTTGTATATCCCAAAATCAGCTTCAATTTGACGAACTGAAAGTTAAGGATTTGCAACCGCCATTCTAATTACAGTTATAGAAGTTTCTTCAGCATCTTCACTGTTGTAATATTATCGTCTTGGCTTGTTAAAGGACCCACAAGTAATATGTCCATTTTGTTGTATCTCTTACAGTTACCGAGTTACCCTATACAAACATCGAAATTTGCCCACCCTGTATACGGAATTCCAGTTTACACTCCTATTTATTTTTGTGCTAAGTGAATCTAGAAAAAAATTTTTCTTACGCATTCGATTGTTTCGAGTAAATTTAAAAAATGTTAAAACAAAAATTCAAAATATTCATCGGAGGCCTTATACAGTGTGTTCCACTTTGAGCAAACACATTTGGACGAATAGAAAAATTCCTTTGATATGTATATGATACGCATTTTTAATTAGTGGAATTTCACATGTCCATTTCGGCGTTAATATACAGAGTGTCAATTTGTCAGTTTTTCGGTTGTAATTTATTTTATTGACGTTCAATTGTTTTTGCTTTTCGAATTTCGATTCCTCAGAATAAAAAACACATAAATACAGTTTTGGAATTTTTCCTAGAAGAAAAATTAAACAATGAAATCGATTGATGCACTTAAAATGATCACCTTATACATATTTTCATAACATTAATTAGTGTATTTTTTATTATAATATGAAGAGCATTAGCATAAAGCATCCATACTATCAATAATTATTGACTTGACATCTTTACCGTAAGCTACAACAACGAACCTCATGTTCTAAGTTTTGCTAATGACCCCAAGATAGATTTTTAAAGTTGCCTAATCATCACAGGTTGGGCTGATTAGTGATTGTAGTGACGATCAGGTATAGCAAATATAAAAACTTTATATGCGGCCGACGATAACCCGCACCTTATACTGGTAAAGTAAGATACATATTTTATTTAATACTATATATACAAGGTGGAGCAATAGTGCGTCCGACTCGATATGTCGAGTTCTATGATAGCTAGAAACTTGATTTAAAAACATAAATAGACAAAAATCTGTAACCGGAAATTATTTTCGATTATACAGGGTGAGCCAAGATGATTCTACAAGGTCAAGTAACATTTTTTTAAATGAAATGCCATGTATATCAGAACATTTTTTGAAACTTCTTTGTGGCCACCTTTCACTTTTCTATAATTATTGACTTTCTCCCAACCACTTGGATATAATGTTTATTTTTTTGTTGAAATTATACCATTTACACGTGTATATTAATAAAATCACTAGTCACAATTATCTATTTTAAGAAAAAAAATTTTGGAATTAGTGTATTTTCAAACCATTCCTCAAATATTTCTCCCTCCATGTTCTTGCAGTAATCCCCGTTACAGTCTTCCATGTTTTTTCCGCACAGTTTCAATGCATTATCAACCCATCCATCAACTGATCCACAGTGTAATATAATCAACCGAGTCCTTTTATTAGGGGACAATGAGATTGGTTGACATTTCCTAGATCCATCAGTCCATCGTTTTTTACGGTGTCATGAGTATCATACCAAGTTTCATCTAGATAATAAATTGATCAATTTTCCCTTCTTAGTTCTTTTTATGTCTTCTAGATATGAACTTCGCCAATCCACTATTCGTCCACTTTTCATAATCACCATGCGTTTATTAATAGTTTGATATTTAAATCCAATTTGTCTCAGCCAAGCTCCTAAAGTTCTTTTGATATATTTTAGATAAAAATCTATTTCTTTTAATTTTCTATCTACCACGTCAATAGTTGGGATTTCATTTTTTCTGATACGCGTCGTAAACTAAAGTAATTAAAAGTTTTGCTAACGATGGGTCCAGAGTTTTCGATTGACCGGCGTCGGATCTTTGTTTTCTTGGGAGGGCACCTTCTTTCGCTAGTTTGTGTATTATGGAACGGGGAACGTTAGTAAGCTGTTTCACCTAGTACATCTAAATCATACAAATTTAGGTCATTAGCTCGTCGCTTCAAAAGATTATTGTAAACATTAAGGCAAATTTATTTCGCTTGCTCATTCAAATGTAACCGATTTTTTTTTTACTGAAAACACTAATGAACTTTAATTTTCTTCATCACTGTAATCACTATCACTTTCATTTTCACAAACACAATAAGATTCAGACGTAAAGCCCTCGTACGGTCGAAACAGTTTCACATCAAATACCTTCTTAAATTATTTTCAAAAACACACCAGCATATAAACAGATATAAAATAATTATTACTGATATTACACTATTACACAACTCACTTCAACACGATAACCTTTTTGAAATAGTTTCAAAAACACGCTAGCAAATAAACAGGTATTAAATAATTATTATTTATCTTATAATATTATACTTACAATATATCAGCACTGCTAGAATAATTCGGTAACAAATAAGTACGGCTCTGAAGTATCACAGAATGTAAGTGAAACTCCGCCTCGGTCGCGTGCCAGCAAAAAACAACAATCATGTTCTCGCCTTAATGTAAGCGGTGTAAAAGACGGAAGATGTCATGTGTTATACATTTCCCGCCCACATATCGCGTCTTGCTCCGCACGTCTCGTCACAATATATGTTTCGCAGACTATAATAACACAATTAATCGCACTAATCTCAAAAGACACAGTTACAACACTAATTGTTTCACTATTATACTTTATTTGACAATGTTATTTGTTTTGCATAACTAGCTTTTCTAATGTTCGCTTTTATGACGATAATCTTAAAAGTCTGCAAAAAAAGATTTTAACTACAAATAAATCGTAAACGGCTTGTTCCATCAACATTTTATAAAAGCTCTTTTTTTTCAGAATGCTATGGGCAATTTAGCAGTTTACATTTTCTTTTCAAAAATATCCAGTGGTGTAGTACTTATTTCTATGGGGTTTGTAACCCTGTATCTACGCCAATGGTTTTCCGTTATTATTTTTAACTTGAAATGTAAATGCAGCTTTACATAGAAAATTTTAAAACGATAGCTTTTATCTTAGATATTAAATTATAAACTTTTTTTTAATGAAACTTCAACACCCTATATCCATGTTATGGTGCATTTTCGAATTGTTATTTTATCATACGCATTCCTGAAGTTTGAGCCACGGAAACTGGACCACCCTGTACATAGGCCAAAAATAATAGCTACCTATACGATAAAACAGTGTTTTCAAAAAACTGAAAATATAATTTTAATCCGCCAATCAAACTTTTAACTGTTTATGCAATCTGTTATACCCCAATAATAGAAACATGTTCAAAGAAAAAGTTTGTAAGTCGTAATTATTCATTTTATTTTATTAAAATATGGCAATAATAAAAACACGGGTCACAAAAACCTATGACAAAAAAATTATGGTAAATAATGTAAATTTGAGATTTCAATTCAAATCAGACAGTTACTGTAGAGTTCTGTAACTTTATGACGCTATAATTAAACATACAATATGAAAATTATTGAAAAGCGCTTAAAATTCGCACCAGCTTTAATTATTAAAAGAAAAAATAATGAAATCATTTTAAGGATTATTCTAAAAAATGTAAAAGTGTATGTGGAAATTACTGGAATATTTTGCTGCAATAATATAAATAAAGTTACATGATATTTAGTAATGAGTATTTCGACGCACGTTTTGATGTTTTTAAAATAAAATTGTCTTTGTTTGTTGCAGTCGAATAAATAAAGAAGTAGCAGAAAAAACCGAAACTAGTATCATAACAGAATCTAGGACAGACTACTCTGGATCAGCACCAAAAAGGTATTTATTTATTATAAGTTTTTCAAAAAAGTAAAACAAGATATCAAATATACAGGGTGTACGGATAATGCGTGTACAACGTAAGACCCAGAAATTCTTTGGCTCAAAATAGATCGTTATAATCTAACTTACCTATATCCAAAATTGCTTCGTTTAGCCATTAAAGGGCTTCAAAATTAGCCAAATATTTTACGGGCTGTTTAGTCAGAAAAAAATATTTTAAAAATGTCTGCAGCATGCCTTGGTCTCCTTTGCATATAAAAAAAAGATAGTAGTAGTAGGCAACAGTTTTTAATTAACTAATAAGTTATAGAAGCATTTTTGTTCAGAAACTGATTCTACATCAATTAGTGCAAAAATATCCATTAAAAAATACACCTTTTTTGGAAATAACTGGATAACTGATTGTTTGAAACTTTTGCCGTTTTTACCAACATAATCATCAAAAAAATTCAAATAGTTTGCTAATTTAATCAAGTTCATAGCTCCAATAATAACGGAGTTAGGAATGGTGCCCACTTAATTTGGTTCACCCTTTAATTGTGTATGCTACAATAACAAAATTTATAAAATATGCATTTTACAGTTTATTTTTTTATTTTTAGGTACACTACCAAATGTTATATAAAGCCAGTAACTCTACCAATCTGGTACACGGAGTCACTGTTTCTTAACATTGGTTCCACAAGAAGAAAATATGAAGAGAAAATTTATTTCAAAGTAAATATGAAAACCACAGTTAATATAACTCATCAAGAAATATTTTGTTTCGTTTTAGAATAAACTAGTCCCACACAGTTGGTCCGAGAGTATGTATACCGAAATAAAAACTGCACCAAAGAGAATTATTTCCGATGCAATCATTCCAGTTGAGAAATCTGAAATACACTACATATCATTCGAACCACAACAAATTGCAGCTGGTGCCAACTGAAAACATTTAAAATATGTACATTCCATATATACATTCTATTTTCTATTTTATGTATTTATTTTTATTGTGTTTTTAGTACGAGTTTTATTTTACATGATTGGAACTACCTTCAAGTAGGTTAAAATACAATCAACATAAGAAACATGTTGTTTTATTTATTTTATTGGTATATTTATACCTAGAAAAATACAAAATTATAATAAATATTTACTTATGTGTTTCAATTCATAGAAAAGGAAAAAAATTATTGCATATTTAATTTTTACACCAATATCTCCATAATGCATTTGTTGACATGGTTTATTAGAACTATCTGGTTTTTAAAGGTACCGAAATCAAACTTGGCAGGGAGAACTGTTTTCCTAGTAGCTATGTATACGAAAATTTCATCAAAAAAATAACCAGTGGCGTTGGAGTTAGGGCGGGTTGAGGTAATAGAACCTTACATAAGGTTATTTACAACAAGGATTTTTGTTTTGTTGATTTGGATGCATCATCTTTAGCCATAACTTTATTCCTCTTCAGTTTTTTCGTACATACATCGTACCATTCATGAGCAGAAACTGAAAATTCATCGGAATGATGTGAATACCGTTAACAGCGAATCTCATTTATGAGTGATCTACGTTGTCTTTGTAAACATAATTCTTTAGGTACAATTATTAATGGAAAGATGTGGGTGGGTTTATACTAAATATGAACACGTTTGTTTTTATCATGACAAATTGGTTATGTTGCAAATAACTTTTTTTATAGATTCTTTCACCCCAACACGCTTTAATTCCGACGCCACCGGTTAGTTTTTGAGGAAACCTTTCTTGTATGTAGCTATTATGAAAACAATTTTCCCTGCCAAATTTGAAGTCATTTGAAGTTTGTTTTTTTGCTTTTTTTTGATGAGAGGGATCACCCTCAAAGTTTACCATAACATCATTGAAACACCCTGTATATCAACATATTCAGAGTACAATATAGGTAAACTGTTTACAGAGATCCAAAAAATTATCATCATCATAGGGAAAATAGTAAGGTACATCATGGTATAAAAAATAAATTATCATAATATATCTTATATTATTGACCTTTTTATTTTGTGAAATATATATTTTGACATTTCTTTAGTACTAAAAGTTATAAAACTATCACATATTGTAAATTTCTCAGGTAATAAGGTCATATCGTATCGATCCAACTTTTTGGCAGTAGAAATATATTTTGCATACTTACAATAAACGTACATAGGGTAAACTGGTGTTATTTATCAATAAATTATGTAAGTTTAGTATATTTAAAACTGTAGTTGCTGCATGTAGACAAGGCGTAAGAAATACCATCTGTGAACTGAACCTCATGAACTTCATATTCAAAGAACGTTTCAACAAAGAGAGGACAACTTGTGTCTCCGAAATTTCTCACATATTTTTTGTTACTTAAAATAAATTATTATAACTTATTCACACAAAGTATAATTAAAGAGTTTTTAGTCCATCATTATTCTAATCGTCATGATATTAATAACCGCAGGACGTCAACCTTAATGATTAACATCTATTGACGATAGTCAAAAAAAATGTGGTTTCTTATACAAGCTCTGTTTCAAATTAAACACTGTTATATATTAAATTTCTGACCTTCTACCTAAACAAATATCTTCAAAAGCTTGTGGAAGTTTAGTAAAAATATTGGGACTGATCTTAAACTTGTCCAAATACAAATATAAGTTATTCTTATTTTTGATATACCTAATAATACTTTTATAGAATTCATTATTCTTTCTTAAAACGAGAATAAAAGCCCTATATGCAATGTTCTTCAATAACCTAAATGATATATTGCCAGTGTGGTTGGAGCCCTTACAGCATTGTATTTTCAAAAATATCGTATTGCTATAACCATAAATGACATTTTCTAGAAGGCTTATCAAAAAAGGCATATCCTCTGCTTCTTGTTGAAATTCTCGAATAGCCATTACGGCAGCCTCATATTTAAAAGCAATAAAGACCATACCCTCAAAATAATTTATCAGCACAGTTTCTTCTGTATTAAAAGAAGTGTTTAATTCTAATTTTTTAAAGCAATGATTATTATACATAAACCTTAGAGTCCTTGAAACAATATTTTGTTTTGAAATTTCTGGTATGCGATATTTAATGTTCCAAAATTTAAATTTATGTCGAATAGAGCTATCTTTTTTAAAACTATAAAGTTTACTAACTTGCCTACTATTTAAATTGAAAATTTGTCCAAAATAGGAAATTACACATTCACCACTACCATCAGCCCTCTCAGTTTTTGCTTCGGTCAACTGGAACATGCTCTTAACTTTGAACTCAAACTTATCGATATCAGATTTTTCAGTAGAGCAGAAAAAGTAATCATCTGCCATTCTGTGCAGGAAACAAGTATCTCTATGAAATTCTTGCAGATAATTTTTTTTCGAAGTCGCTCATAAATAAATTACACAGGCTAGATGACAAACAATCACCTTGTAGTAACCCATGATTCCAACGATACAGTTTCTTATTAAATGAAATATACTGACTTTGTACATGTTTAATTATAAATTGTTTATCCTGATCTTTAAATGTGCTTTGTTTAATTATTTCACATACCTTATCAATATTTACGTTTCCAAAGGCATCTTTAATATCTAACTTTATACCATAGATTTGCTGTCCCTTAACTACTTCGGTATATTTTTTCCAGGAAGCAAACACTGATGTATATTCAATCCTACTAACATCTCTTGAAAAAAAATTAATCATTTTGGATATACGCTTAAATTTCTCTTTAGTCACACGATTATACTTCATTAAAGAAATTAATGGTCTATATTCTAGGCTATCGCAATTTGTTTTTGGAAATAACCTTAGTATACCACGAGATATATGGGTACCACTAGGTAATGTTAAAAATTTTAAATGTAGTAGCTCATTTAAAATTGTATGCTGAAAAGAATGCCATTTTCTCCGTTCTATAAATTTCACCTCATACCCACGGAAACTTTTTAAAGCATGATAAAAATGTTTTATCAATGGTTTTACTACAAATCTTAGTATGTATAGGTTAGTTTTTTCCAACAGAGCCCTAGAACCTTTTTCATCTAAATTTTCTTCTTGTAACCATGATATTGAATTAATGTTGTATCCCTTTGAGAGTACCGACTTATAGACACATTCAAAACGAGACTGGGTGATTATCTTGTTTACCAAGTGGTAGAACCTTTTTCTATTTTGTGTAGTTCCAAAATAATCATTTCCGATTACCTAAAATATAAAACATCTGAGTACCTATTATTAACTGTGATTTCCATTGTGATTTTCTAAAAATGGGTATTTTAAAAGCTATAATCGTTTTTTACCATATACTACCGGCATTTTAATTTAAAATTTAGACATTAAAAATTCTAAACCTACCTACCTCATCCAAAATTTTGGTTATTTTAACTTCTGAATAAACGCTTTCTAAAATTTTGATTCTCCTTGACCTCTCACATATACGATTCAACATTATTTCAAAAGGTTTTGCAGATCTTTTCTGTTTTAATTTTCTACACCATTTTTCTCTCTTCCATATTTTTCGTAGTTTTCTATCTAAAGAAAGTTGATAATACACCATTTTGTTAAGAAATGGTTGACTTCTTAGGCAATCTACATAAAATAAGATGAGATGATTTAGATAAAGATTGTAGTACATAAAAGTTAAAACAAATCGTTTAAATTTGAATGATCAGTTAGACATTTGACTTTGACATATATCAATATTAATTCATTGGGTCTACTACTCAGATTACAATTTTGAACTACTATATTATTGATCTACATGAGAAAAACTTTAAAATTAATTGGGTTTCCAGAACAAGTGTTTGCAAATGAACAAAGTAGATAATGACGTCATTCTGTAATGCTGGGTATATTCTCTTGAGAGGATTTGGATATTTTGCAAAGCAATATTTTCAAACAAGTACGTACTAATATCATGTCATTTTAATATAGGTACCTACGCTATCTGTCTATGAGGAATAATAATACCTGTATGTGTATGCGAATTAATAATATTTGATTTTCTCCGAATAAAGTTTGACGAATATTGTTATCAATAGGCGAGTTTTTAATTATTAGATGATTCCACCATGTATTAGTTAAATATTTCGCATAACCATATGAGTGAAATTCGTTTATTTAAAATATTGCCCAAACCAGTGTTTATAATAATTAATAAACATTAACACTGACAACACCGTTTCATATTCAGATCTCGCGATACATTATTTTTAACAAGTCCTAAACAGCCACAAACTTTATTTCTTTTTGTGAGTATTATCATGACTTCACAAACCATACATATGTTGCACTGTTTCTGAGTCATATGATTTTTGTTTGTAGAATTTTAAATATTTGACGTCACGACTTCTACTAGCTGCGTTCTTTTGTAGCATTCATACGTGAACCAGTGAACACACTGATCATCATAACAATTAAATATCTTATTTACTCATTGGATCATCATGATTCGTTCCAGTACTTCTGAAAGTTCTGTAATTACCATGCACATAGATATCATATTTGAAAACATGGATCATAATCACATAAACATGTTTGCATTTTCTGGCACGAAAAAGGGAATCTTAGAATCAATAAAATATTGGCTTTATTTTTTTTGAAACTAAAAAAACAAATTTTAAATTGTGCTACTCCTGCAATTGAATCGAACCAGTTTAAATTTTCTGAGTAGGTCAAATACCACTATGGTTGTGTCGAATGTCATCCTCATAACGTCAGATCGATTCTACTAACCTTAAAATGTTAAATAATAGAAAAACGTCGAATTAATAATTGTTGTGTGTTGCGATTTGTGATTATTGGTATGTTAATAAATTTTATTGTTTTGTACTTATTTAAAAAATTACAAAAATAGTTTTCATAATGAAAATGCGATTTGACAAAGTAAAAGGAAATTTCCCAAGTTTTTGTTGAGGTTTGTCATTTTACCATTCTGTACTAGAAAATATTTAAACTTAGTGATTGACCATTGTGGCAACGAGAATAATAGAGGGTGTAAGTTCTACATTACTTTTAGTTATAGGTGTTTAATAGGTAAGCATTTTCCCACACCGTAATAGAGGGGTAAAGTGCAAATAGATCCAATCCATCAGATAGCTTTATAGAATTTTATCTGCCCATTCTTCGTACATATTTATAATGATAATAATAGTAATGAATGCTTGTAGGTTCACAGGGAAAAAATGCCTATTATTATTATCAATCAACTTGACATTTGGGGTAGGTCTCGGAATGGGTTTACTAGAAAATCTAGAACATATTATTCTAGTTAGAACTTATAGTGTCGAATAGACTTGCAGAACAACTCATTAATCCTGATTAGGAATTCTTGCATTGCTAAAGTATACGTATATTATCAAACTTTTTAATGATTGTGATAATGATCTTATTTTACAGTGTTTTTTCTAATGTGTTGTTGATGTTTACAATATGTTTGAAGTAAATTTGTATAGATTTAAATAATTAGAATTCAAGAATAATTTTTACTTAAGGAATGAGGTAATTTATACTTTACTTATTAACCAATTAATTTTCTTGGAATTTACCTAATCAGTTATCTAAATTGACATTACTAACTTAAACAGGAAAAATTTTAATGACTCGTTTTAACACATTTGTAGAAGTAAGTGGTTTTAGTAAATATTATTGCAGCAAATCAAACCACATTATCTCAAGTTTATTGAAATGTAAACATTATTAATTGTTTCTTATTATGCATAAGATGTAATTACTGATTTGTGGTGTAAATATTGAGGTGAATGTATTACTTAGATCAGTAGATTATTTAATTTGTATGCAAGAGTAAGGATGCTTCCCAGGAGGTATTTACTTAATTTAATAACAAGTTTTCATAAATATTATGTTTTCATCATGTAGGTATTTAAAACAAATTCTGACAAAACTACAAATTTAAAAAGTTAAAAGATGTATGTAGAAACTGTCCTATACATAGCTAAATAAACCCTGTTAAATTATATCATAGTAATTTACAAGCTAGTGATGTACACAACCTATATAATGACACACATAAATTCAACAAATTGTTGGAATATGGTATCCAAAATAGGGTCAACTTGATTTCCGTAGATTCTCGAATAAAGTATTAAAAACACTGATGGAATACCTGTATTACTCTACTGTTTATTCACATTGTTTTTGACACTATTTCTCTTTTCGAGCCAGTATTTACCATGTGGGAAATGTCATGTTGAAAATTATAACTATAACAGACATAATTTTATGCTTGATTTTATGTAACTTCACACAATTGATTAAGACTGTGCTGTTATGTTCGATTCTTTTATATCTACTCACAAATGTGGATATCTAACTTGCAGTTTATTTAAACATGTCTAATAGAATAGTGACATGTGGCGACTGATGATTATAGGTTATGCCATATCTATCAGTTGGAGCATGGGACCCCATAAATAGTTTACATGGGCAGGCACTGACAAACTGCAAAGATAAATTTCACAAATCTTACACATTGTTTTGTATCCCAGGTTTTAACCGATTAACTAATATAAATTATAATAAGTAATAACAAATTGCACATACATCTCAAGTCGTACATTTTTTGAATTCTTCAAAAATATTTTATTCTATTTTAGAATAGTAATTTATTCACCAATAAAATGTTGATTAGGTTTATAAATAATTTTTAAATGTTTTTTTGTCATATCGTTATTGGTTTTTATATACATTATTTTTTTAATTTTAGATGTTATATTTGATATTGTAAAACTAAATAGTCTATGTCAACAGCATAGTGTGGGCAGTCTTTTTGTGTCTATTTTTAAATTAGAATTTGACCCTGTAGTTATCCTATTAGAGGTAGGCTAAACATCAGTCTAGCATACTTTTTAAATATTGACACCATGACCAAAGATAACATTCTTAAAATGTTAAAAAGTCACAATTCATATAACATTTGACTTTATACAGGGTGAGTCAGTTTTTTGTAGACAAACTTTAACAGGAGATAGAACACATGTTTTTAAAAAGAAAAGTTCCTATAAACATATGTCGTAGAACGCTTCGTTTCCGAGATACAGGGTGTTGAATATAATTTTTTTTTTCTCGAATTTTTAAGTATGTATTTGTATGTATTGTATTTAAGTATGGCTTGATATAACAAATATTTATTTTGACTACATTGGAAAGAGATAAAGAATAAAGGATTTCGGCTTTTTAGAATCTTTAACAAACCATATTTAGGTAGTTTTCGGTGAAAGAATTAAATATTTAGCCGATAATTGATAATAAATAAATTACTTAATTTAGTACCACATCATACACTAAAAATCAAAATAACTCGGAAACGCACAGGAATTTCGAAACAGAAGAAGGGACATTATTTTTGTTAAACTGTATGTAGATAATGAAAATAACAGTTTTTTTAAAAAATAGTCATTGGTGTAGAAGTTCTGTTTAAAAAAGGGGTTGAGCACCCCCTCCACTCAGCCACTGTGCAAGTTTTTGAACATTCTTATCGCTTGTTTTATGCCCCTTAATTAATAGGCATTATCCCCCAAACATGGAAAAAATCTAAGCATTCGTTTATAAGTTATAATGAAAATTCGAAAAAAAAAAAATTATATCAACACCCTGTATCTCGGAAACGAAGCGTTCTACGACATATGTTTATAGGAACTTTTCTTTTTAAAAACATGTGTTCTATCTCCTGTTAAAGTTTGTCTACAAAAAACTGACTCACCCTGTATATGTATTAGGCAAATAATCTTCCATATTTCCAATACTTAATTTGAAAACAAGGAATTACCTGAGAATATCCTGTAGTTTTTAATATGTATATTGATGTACTAATATACAAATTATAGGTAAAAAAGGAATTAATCAACACTTTAAAATATAAATTATTATAGAATCTACTAAAACATCTATCTCATCTTGGCAATATGTTAGAAAAAAATAATGGAATATAAATCATAGCATTTTGCAGTAAAAACAAATAGTGATATTAAATTATTAAAAAAAGTTTAGGAACTACATACATAACAGCAAATAATAAAATTTAACTTAAGTATGTTAGAATATTTCAGGGTGGTATTCCTTAGCTAATTTTAAGAGAAAAAATTCATAAACAGGTACCTAAAAGTTCTTCATTTTGGAGATATGGGTTATTGAAATTTACAAAAAAAAATAATGCATATTTCTTGTTATTATTTGTGCAGCTATATAAACCAAATTTGGTAGTGCACTTAGATCAATTAACTAGTGGCGGAAATGTGGGTAATCGGTAACTATGATAAATTTGATAGAAAAATAATAACGCCCTGTAAAAAATTAAAATTATAGACAATAATTGTATCGTAAATTTCTCTCAGTTTCATAGCAACATTTTTTTTTTCAATTTGTATCACCTTTATTGCAAAAATAACAATTTTATTAAACTAAACAAGCTTTAGTTGTTTTATTTTTGTCATCTTGATAGCATGTTTATTTTGCTTAATTTGATAAATGTTGCTGTTCTTCACATGTAAAAATTTGTGGACTTTCTACAGTGCGTTACTACTTTTTTATCAAATTTATGGTACTGATTACCCATATCTCCACCACTGGTTAACTGTAGGGCATGATGCAGTCACATCTTAAGGCATCCTATTTAAGTGTACTGCTTGCCAAATTTGGTTAAAATGGCTGCACCAATAATGACAATATAAGAAAAAATTCGATATTTTTTTTGTAAATTTCATCACAAAGTTACACCCTATATATTTTTTAAATACAGATTGTGTATATTATTTTTGTGGTTAAGAGTGATCGAGCGAATGAATCAGAAATATGTTTTGTTTCGTTAAGGGTAATTTCAAAATAACAAAATGTGTATTTACTTTATGAATTTTGGGTATCTTGATTCAGTTAATCAATAAGGTTATTTAAACATTGACATTTGTTGGACAGTATGGGAAAAAACGGAGTGACAGAATAAACATGGACATGAATATTTCATACTACTATTTAAATAAATGTTCCACTTTTTTCCCCTATTTTATCTTCAAAATATTTGTTTAATGTTCCTTTCCACAGGTTTTAGAAAAAATCTGGGTTTTCATTTCCCTGCAAGACGCATTTTTTCTTATCTCTATATAACCAACATATTCTAAGCCTCCAGAAGTCAACAGTTCTCGCGTGTTCTATATCAGTGCAAGTTTTCTTTGTTGGTGAATCATTATTGACTTCAACTTGTTATATTTAATGTTTTTTTATTTATTAAAACACAAAAATGCTTTGATTGTGTCTTAAATTCCAAACTATGTGGTGACTCTTATTTATATATTTTGCTTTTCAAATTGTTGGGTAGTGGTAAAAAAAAAGAAGAAAACCAGATTTTAAATAGTCGACGTTTCGTCTTTATTTAGAGACATCCTCAAGATTATTTAATTTAGGTTTTCCTTGTAAATATTAATAATTTTAACATGCATAAAGATAAACAAGGTATAAACAATTAAAAGAGTAATATAGAATAAACAAACCGATACATGAATTAGACTCATATGATGTATTAAATTCCACTGTTTACATATTCAAATCAGTATTCGTCTTTGATGAACCTTACCTTGACTTCATTCATTTAACTCCTTTGACTTTCAGCTTCACTTACTTTCAGAGCCCTACTTTGTTGCATAAATTTCAACACTAATTGTTGTCATCCTCCGAAGATCATAGTTTATCAAACCTCTGTTGAGTTCCCGAGACCTCAACTTGGAAACTGTTGGTCAAATGGGGGTTATAAAACTGTAATTTGAAGAAAATTTTATAAACTTTCAAAATGGCTATCATTTTTAGCATGGGACTGATTTAAAGAAATATTTATGGATAAATTAATTTTTGGTACCTTTTTCTCATGATGACTACAAATTGTCCGGCCTCTGCTAGGCAGGCATTGATATGTTATTGACAATAATACGAAGCTTTATACCAGTTAGCAACTTTTTCCTATTTACCTTATTAGTATATATATTTTTTAATATTGAGCTAATTACTATTTCCACTAGGATCATACTAAGGAATTCATTATTTTCATCTTAGTATGAAAAAGTAAGCTTTAGTCACATATTGTTTCTAATGTGCCCAATAAAACAATAACACTCAGTATTATCAACATCTTAACTTAAAGGGAGTTTTAGTGACAAGAAAATGTATTAGCACCAATTCCAGCAAAATATAAATCAAATAAAAATATTGTAGCCAGTAAAACTAATTTTTATTTAAGTTATATTTATATTTTGTTTGTAATAAATTTTCTTGTCACTAAAACTCCCTTTGTCTGTATAAATTGTTAATAATGCTGGCAACTGTTATAAACTCCTCTCTGTTATACTAATTTCTTACAAATAACGCTTTATGCAAGTAATTATCCAATAATGCCTCACATCAAAATATCAATAAATAATGCAGCTGCTCCGATTCCTTGATAATTATCACCATATCATGTCAATAAGTCCATATACCCCCCACACTATCTTCAGACTTTTGACCTTGTCTACTTGTGTTCTTATCAGAAGATAAAGTTCAAATCCAACCATATGTTGAAATTATTATCTTATGACAAAGATATAAAGCTGCTATTTCCTAAGACTTAACCAGTTCTAAACCAATTGCTGTTTAATAACTAGACAGCTTGTCTGCTAACTCTGTTGGTTTGTTTTAAAACATTTATTCACAGAAATAACTTGTAAATTTAAAAAGTTTGGGTTCGAAAATATAGTATTCAAGTTATATTAGTGTAAATTTTGGCTTCAACCTGTTGGGCATCGAGATAATATACATCTGACACAAATGGCTGATCCTGGCGAATCTTTACCGTTTTCTACACAATCACATTGTGATTTTCTGTCGAAAAATCAGGGATCAAAGGAAGTTACTGCGTTTTTGAAATATCCACAGTTTCCTATAGTGCAAATGCTAATGAAAGAACTTAATTTGTGCGCGCATGATCATAGTTTCGTACCTCCACGATAATTTTATTGTAAAAATTAAGCAAAAGGAAATATTTTTTGTTAAATTTTCGCTCTCGAGTGAAAATTTGATAGGCAACCCTGAAAGCAGAATGGGCTAGTTCTAAAAGTAAAACTTCAAGGTAGATGGTACCTTGATTTAAAAAAAGGACTAAAGACTTTGTTTAGATTTAATGGTTTTTAGTTAAGGTTTTTTTTTTTTAATAATTAAGTCAAGATGCCTGTATTAACTTTACAGCGATCTTACAAATACATAATGTATGCAACTAAGCAGCCGTCTCTAAGGATAAAACAAGCTGATTTGGAATGCAAGAATGGTTGTGGGTACTATGGAAATGCTGACTGGGAAGGTTTGTATATTTTAATTACAATGTATTTATACCTTTCATTCATATTTCTGTGATTTTTCTAAAATTATTAAATGTTTGTTGTAATTATATTAAATGTATACAGTAATATTTTACATACAAAGCAATTATTATTCGTGTAGATAACAGTATGAAATATCTTTTATTTCATAATTCAGTCGATCAATAAAACTTTTATTGTTTAAAAATATTGTGTTAGTTTTTTATCATGGTAAAAATAAAGCAATGGTAAAATGTTTAAATTTAAACAGCACTCATGATATATATGAGTCATTCCATATGAAATCGTATAAAAAGAAAAATTTTTGTTGCTCCACTATTTTAGATTTTACTAACTTTGTGAGAATCTTCTTTAGGGTCAGTTAAAAAACACCAGAAATCAGTAAAATACACGTATTTCAGCACCATGTTTTTTTTTTCGGCGATATTGATTGTGTATCTATCAGCTTTGAAATGCCGTCTTGAACATGTAGATATCTTTTTTTACAGCTAAAAATATTAAAGCAGACAAATTACGTTTTTTAAATGCTTTAAATCGGGCAGGCGGGAACTGACGCATGAGAAAATTAAATGACGGTGGATTTCCGTCTTTGGAACCCTAAAGAAGATTCTCACAAAGTTTGAGCAAAATCTAAAATAAGCTGGCTTTAGATTTCATATATATATATATATATATTGTATATATATATATATATATATATATATATATATATATATATATATATATATATATATATATATATATATATATATATATATATATATATATATATATATATATATATATATATATATATATATATATATATATATATATA
The DNA here is from genome assembly GCA_029963845.1 of Rhamnusium bicolor. Taxonomy (NCBI): domain Eukaryota; kingdom Metazoa; phylum Arthropoda; class Insecta; order Coleoptera; family Cerambycidae; genus Rhamnusium; species Rhamnusium bicolor. The sequence goes on from JANEYF010000753.1 coordinate 1,527,247, forward strand.
TATATATATATATATATATATATATATATATATATATATATATATTGCTCAGGTGACTAGCAACAGTGATGAATCGTGCATGAATTTATAAAATATCTCAATATCTTCTGATTTCTAAAAAAAATTAGGTTTTCTATTATTTTACTTCATTATTTCAAGTGCGGAAAGTTTACATTCGCTGAAAAAAAATTATTTTTTTTATTGCATTTCTGGACGAATCTCGACAATTTATGAGACATAACATGTTTTTGCAAAATAATCTGCGTCGTTTGTGTAACACGATAGCTACCATAGTTTTAAAAAAAAGTTGTTTTTTTAATCATTTATTAACGTCGGTGCATTTCCTCTACCATGGCCAATCGCCGCCGCCAGGAGACGAGCTCCCCCCAACATGAAAATTTTGCCTAAACTCTTCTCTATCGAAGAGTAGGGATTTTTTACCTCAAATTTTCTATTTTTATCTTAAAAAGAATATATATTATTTGTGCTCCAACATAGCACCAACTTTTATGAAAAAAATAATTTGTTTAACAAATAAATATTTAAAGAGTTTTGTTCTTAAAATTCTTTGTCACGCCGTGGGATTTTATTTATTTGTATATCTATAAATAAAAAATTTATATTTTGTTGCAGTAAATATAATAAAATTCCTTTGTTAATCAGCATGTTTTCTACATAAATAACAATTTTAATTATATTGATTAACTCATAAACTTGTTTCCAAAATTGTACAAACTAAAAAAATATCTTGTTTACCATGTTGAACAAAATCTTTAATTGATGTGAATTTCTTTTTATAGTTCAACCTTAAAAGGTGATAAATGATAGTATATTACGGTTTTTATGAATTTTACATTTCAAAACGGGATATACCTTTTAATGTTATTGATTGTGTGGATTTCGATTTCAAAACCTGAAATCCATAACAAGATAAGAAAATTATTTAATGATAAGTAAGTATAAAATAATAGTGTAATCAAATATTTGTTTAGAGAGTTGATTAACGGTGTTTTTGTTATAAGTTATCTATATAGTTTATTGTATGATTTTAATCATCAATATTAATAATAATCCTGAAGAAAGAAACATTGTACAATATGTATTTGATAATTGTTTAATTTATAGGGTGTTTCTAATTCAGGACTCTAAATTACAAAGTAGATATTCGGTTCATGGCTGTTGGTAAAATTTTGATTAGTCATAATATCTTAGTATGGAAGTATGGAACCGAAGCAATACTGTAAGGCATAAATATCAACACTAAATGAAGAAGTTTTGCAAAGAAAAATTTGCGATTGAAATTTGCGAAAAAAGTTGCAAACATTGTATTATTATACAGGTTATTTTTTAGACAATTTGTAAAATATTTGCAAAACATTTTTTTTTCCAGAATCCGGTTGAAAGTATATCGCTAGATATCAAATTTCATAAAAAATATCGCCTTTTTATAAAGTTACACCTTTTTGATATTTGCACAATAAAAAGTTATTCTAAAATAAAATTTCAAAATGGTGTGACTTTATAACAAAGCAAAATTTTTTGTTGAAATTTGAAATCTGGCAACACACATTTCACTTGATTCTGAAAAAAAGTGTTTTGGAAATATTTAACAAATTGTCTAAAAAAATTACCTGGGGGACACACAATGTTTGCAACTTTCGTAAATTTCAATCGTAATTTTCTCTCTGCAAAACTTCTTCATTTAGTCTTGATAGTTATGTCTCAAAGTATTGTTTGGGTCCCACGCTCCAATACTGAGATGTGACTCTCCAATCCAACGGCGGTTCTTCTATAGGGTCATTTGGTCAATGACCTCCCACATACAAATAAAAAATAGAGCTATTCATTTTCTGAAGTTTAAAAATATATAATATATATTTTTTTAATATTCTTAAAAATATATATATTATATATTTTTAAACTTCAGAAAATGAATAGCTCTATTTTTTATTTGTATGTGGGAGGTCATTGTCCAAATGACCCTATAGAAGCACCGCCAGTGCCAACTGCCACTGTTTGGTGTGCAGAAATGACAAAACTAAATAAAATGTTTTCCTATCACTTCTAGTTTTCGAACTGTGGGTTTTCAAAAATGATGGAAAAACATGAATTTTTAATATCTTGCAAATGGTTAATAATTAAAGCATAGCAAATCTAATGCTGGTCATAGATGTAGGTATGTACGTAGGCAGCCCTATGCGTATATGCAGCAGATATAATTGAAATCTTTGCAAGGCATATTCCAGTTTACAATGAACGACGTAATACGTTGCGACCGTATAACTGGTAAAAATAACAATGCCACGGCATGCCAGTTTAAAATTTGCATCTTACATTTTTAAGCATATGGATAAATATCAAGATTTAGAGTGCAATGGCATATCGATCTCTTATGAAGTATGCAATATAACACTGGTATCTACAGACCATTCTAACTGGAAAAAGACAAAATCTGCAACACATTTAACGAAATAAAAAAAAAGAGATTTAGTTTGCAACATTGTTATGTGACTATATTTATGTATTGTATATGTAATATTCCACAGTATTGAAGAATGAACATTTTAGAACATTTTGGAAAAAAATATATGCCGAACTGAGATTTACCGTTAGGAAGAACAGCTGATTGTACACTGAACACTGAACTGATATAAAAAGCTTAACAAAAAACAAACTTAAATGTGTATCAAAAATAAAAAAAATTTGAACAACAGTGGATGATACGACAGACCCAAAACTTACATGTAATTCATAATATACAAAATAAGTTACAAATTTTAAAAGATGACTCTGGTATGCGAGTGAGTAATCATTATAATGACATTTTATATAAAAATGTGGGATATGAAGCGGTAATGTGTAATATTAATAGGTATCTCAATCAAAAACAAGTAATTTAGAAACTTTTGAGTTCGCAAATATTACATCGGTAGATGGCAAAAGATCTTTTTCGCATACACATATTTACCCCACAAAGGAGATCATTTTCAGGAGAAAATATAGAAACTGTGTTACTCACATGAATGTTCGTTCATGCACATTATCATCCATTGTCCTCGGTCGTTAACACGTAAAAGGTACAATGTTACTTATTTCATCATCAGCTATAATTATCGGGAACAAATGTAGGTATCCACATGAAACACTACTGAGAGCCATCTGATTTGCCACACTCTACTACAAATTCAATAAAATTTTGTGGTATGTCTATTTAAAACTTGATTTAGGTATCTTTTCAAAAAAATCGTTGAAATAAAGGGAATTTTTTTGGAGTAATCCACTACACACCTACAATTATTTTTACTGTAACAAAATACTTTAAGGTCGAATTTTATATTCTGTGTATTTTATCATCTCCATATTTCTTTCAAAACTTTTGTCTTTTGCATTTTGGTTGCAAAACCAACTGTTTTATAGAATAATAAAATTAATAATAATAAGCGGTGCCTTATTTTATCCCGTCCTCTATGATCCATTTTAATGTAAACCCAATTTTGGCTTTATTGTTTGACTGACTTTGACATGACATATTTTTTTTTCATGTTTTCTGTTTATATGAATTTTAACATTTTTAAAGGAAAATTGTATTCTTTAGACAATAATGTAATTAATAATTAATTTTTTAAACAACCATCTTCAAAGTCATTTCTTTTAGGATATTGTTCAAAATGTTTTCGAAACCACATGGATCAAGAGAGGCAAAAAAAGTCCCGTCAAAGTCATGCCGAACATTCGAGGGCACACGTATCTGGTTTTTCAAAGTTTGAGGAGAAGAAGAGACAACAAACTGATAAAAAGAATAAATATCTCAAGAGCTTGCCAGTTTTTAGAAAATCTTCTAGCGCCAAAGGTTTGTTCATGAGATGGTTTTAAGTTTCGATTAAACGGGTTTTAAGTAATTTGCTAATGAAATGAAAAAATGTATCTTACACTAGAAGCACAAATGGCCCCATATTCAGATAACAAAATTTTCTATTTCAAAAAATTATCACCATTAGGAAAATTATCCAACTAACATCACTAATTTAAATATAATTATTTTTGATTTATTTATATTAATATAAAATTATTGGAATTAGGGTAAGATTTTAAAGGGTTTGTAATTTATGTGAGTTGTCTGCCATATTAATTTGCCAAAATAAAACAGTGCTGTCGTTAACAATACCACATTTTATTCTTTTCAAAATCTTTGTAATTACTTATCCAAAATTTTGATCAGTAAATACCTAAAAGATGATTCAACATATATTATCACTCTCGTCAGTAAATACAATTTTAATTAATCATTTTATTATTAATCGTAATAAAGAAGGCCAAGGTAAAAGTGTTTTGTTAGAATTTATCTGTTTCAATAATGAACATGTTTTATTTAAGAATCTGGAAAGCCAGAGAAGTACATCGATATGAGACAAGCCAACCCGGATGCCGACAAATTATTGGCCGAGTTTATATCGTCCTATGGTGAATGGGGTGAATTTGTCAGAAAAGACTTTTTTAAATGTGTCCAGTCCTTTACAACCAAAATATTAAGTGAATTGGATGCGAAGCCAGTCGAAGACCTAGCAGAAATTGCACAGAATTATTACAACTTATATAATAATCGAGTTAACTCAAACCCTGTTTACCAAGCAGTTACGAGTGAAGTTAGAGATGAATTGTTGGATTTCTTTGAAAGATACTGTATGGTCAGTTTATATAGGTTAGTCAAAATACCATAAATTTAATTTATAAGCCACTTGTGTAGACACAAATGTAAAAGAAAATTGTGGATATTTTTATAGATGAGAAAGTTACTATTTTTCATAATAAAAATTCGGATTTTTTTATATCATATTTTTGTTTATTGTAATTTAAAAAACATTGTTTAGATATTTAACAAATAATAATTTCCGCATCTATAATCATTTAGTATCAGAAATTACCTATTATTTATTAACATTGTTTAGTATGTTTTCCAAATTTACCTGAAGGTGTTGAAAATCTCAGGAAAACTCAAATTCAGATTTATGAATCCATGTCTTCACTGATAATTTCAAAAAACCTATTTTTCAGGTTTCTGTTTTGCCCTCCCTCAACAAACGATGAAGAAAAAGACCTAACAATCCAGGACAGAATCCGAAAATTAAGCTGGGTAAATGCTCACCACCTGGATTGCTGTATCAGCGAGACCAGCATCGAAGTTCGTGATTTAGTCTACACTGCCATCAACGATCTCCTCGGTATGGACTCTATGAAAGCTCCACAAGAAAAGCTCACTTGTGTTGTACGTTGTTGTAGAAGTGTTGTTGAGGTTCTTCAACACTGCCAAGGTGGGCCAGTTAGTGCAGATGAATTTTTACCGGCACTTATCTTCGTCGTTTTAAAAGCCAACCCTGCTAGATTGAAGAGCAATATTTTATATGTTACAAGGTTTTGCAATGATTCTAGACTTATGCAAGGGGAAGCTGGGTACTACTTTACAAATTTGGTAAGTATTTACTAAAAATTTATTGTTTCTTGGGCAGATATGGAATGAATTTGTGAAGTGAATAAACAGTATTCACGGTAGTGATGGGTGAATATCGGGAATTACTAATGCCCATTTTCATTGATCTGAGATGAAAGTAGAAATGCTTATATTTTGAAGATATTTTTTTTTTGTATTTTTGGTGCCAAAAAAAATATATATTACATAGCACTATAAAATAGTTATTTCAATTTAAAGTTAAAATTTTTCTGAATTACATCACTAAGCGCAAACTAGGGAAATTGGATTGCAGGATTTTAGAGATTTGCATGCCTGACCGTAACAGAGGCAATTACTTACCCCCTCTTCATATATATTTGGAGAGAGAGGGGAGAGACTAGGTGGGCAACGTATAGACTGCAATAAACGGCTATTAATATGCCGCAAACTAATATCATGAAGCAGAACAGGCTGCTGGATGACATAGAGAGTCACAGCATCCTGGGAACGCCCTCGGATACTATGCTTACCATTACCAACTATGAGCTGACCTTCAACATCCTCTTTCCAGAAAGAGATCAGTGGGATCGGAATAAAGCCGATATACTGAGGGCAGACAGTTGCTGGTTTACAGGCGGCTCCAAAACTCCTGAGGGAACAGGAGCCGGAGTACATAGCTACAGACCAAGGATGAGGATATTTTCAAGCCTAGATACTAATGCAACTATTTTTCAGACCAAGGTTCATGCCATTGAACTGTGTGTGTAAAGGCTGAAATATATGCATCTTACACGCAAATCAATAAAAATTTTCTCATACAGCTAAGCAGCTATAAAAGCTCTTGTGTAACTCCAAAACGGTATAGAAGGCTCTAAATCATTTGAGCAAAATGAACAAAGTGAATCTGGTCTGGATATCCGGCCACTCTGGTATGAAAGGTAACGAAATAGCCGACTTCTTGACCAGGGATCAGAAACGACACTTGGCATATCTTCTAGTACTGCTAAGATGGAGTCTCAACCTGGACTAAAAGGAAAACCCTTCAGTATTAGCAAGAGTTACCAGAATTAGTTCGTACAAAGGCGTTTATAAAAGACCCTTTGAAATCAAGAGTTAAGAAACTTTTATAGTTAAACAGGGTAAACCTGAAAACCCTAATAGGCCTATATACCGGGTACTGCCGACTAAACTATCATCAGCATAAACTCGGTCTAGTGGAAAACACCGAGTGTCGTCTATGCCTGGAGGATGATGAGAAGGCAGACCACATCTTATGCACCTGTCCCACTTTGGAGAGGACAATTCTCAATATTTGACAAAGGGCAACTGCTGCCAGAGGATCTGGACATACTCTCACCCAATAAAGTTATTAGTATCATTAAGAGACTGAACATATTGGGTGAAATACAATTAGGAGTGAGCCCCGATAGGCCTGCTGATGGCCACATTTGATGGTCCACAAGGACCCACTCACAAAAACCTAACACCTAACTAGGGAAATCATCAAAAATTTGTTGGAACACTGACAAGGTGGTACTTCTGTTATTCTGTTGTGATTCCTGTTTTAGTATGTGTGTGTGTGTTTTTGTTTTAAAACATTCTCAAAGCACACAAATATGGAAACAAATTATGTAGAAGGTAGATCAGATAACTTACCTGCGATATTTTTACAGTAATAAAATAAATAAACGAAAAATGAGGTTACAGTCAAATGTCAAATCTGGTACAATACCATACAATTGCAAACAATGAATTACTCTAAAAATAACTACATTTGTGTTCAATTTGAATTTATGTTTGACATCACGAAACTTTGATATTTTCAATTTAAATGAAAAGAAAAAGTAAAGACATATGCCTCTTATTTTTATCTCTAATTTTCGATTTTCAAATAAAAGAAAAAGTATATCCTCATTTTTTTCTTAATTTGAAAATCGAAAATGAACTTTTCACGACATATATATTTTTTTAATCTATTAGTGAGTAAGATGGGATAAGAGCTTTGTTTTGACAGATAGTAACTATGTTGTTTTGAAAAATAAAAATTAGTAGTGTTTTTGGAATTCTTACCAAATATTTACACAGTGTCAAACATGTACCGATAATAGCAAATAGCAGTAATCTTATAATTGATTAGTTTTTTGATAGTGTTTCACTATATTATTTAACAAAGAATGACGTTAATATATGACCCATATGTATTTGTTAGTTAAAAATTAGGTTATCTCTACAAATTACGTTTATAATTTATGGGCGACTATTTTTTGGAGCAAAAACTAATTTATGGGCTGTATTAATTTATTAACTCATGAAATCAAATGAAGGGGGAAGGAAAAGAACAAGGAATGTTTTTTAAGTTTTTGCGATTTGCATGCCATTTGATGGACAAATAGAAACTGTTTATTTACAATTTGCGTTGAGGATATAAACTAGAATAGTCCATTCACAATTTATATTTGAAATGTTCTTTAAAAGGTTGAAAACAAGGAAAGTCCACGTGGCAACGGAAAATAACAGAGAGAGTCCATCTAATCTGTAGGTAGAGTAGCAGACATTTCGTTTGTTTACTATATGTCTTGATTGTGTTGTGTTCTGAATTAAAAGCGAATTATTTCTATAAATTAATATTTTCACAGTTTTAGTGTCAATAATTATTGTAAACGTAATGTCCTCCGATAGTGACATACATTGTGATATAAACGAAAATATATAAAAGAAAAGGTAAAAAGACGGGAACGATGGTTGATGTGATGAAATTATTGATTTCTTTTACCTGATAGTTAATTATAAAGATACAATACTCTCAAACAAGTTACAATCCTTGTTTTCTTTCAATTTTAACTTGTATGTTGGAGGGAAATTTCCACTTTTTTTGTATTATAATTAAATACATTTTATTTTCATTATAGATTTCAAATGAATAAATTTGTCATCATTATATTAAATGATTTTAGTTCCCCTAGTGTCAGTATTATAGTACTCCTATAATACTGACACTAGGGGAACTAAAATCATTTAATATAATGATGACAAATTTATTAGGTTTGTAATGTTTAAAATGCAAATATCTCGAAACAATAGATTTGTGACATTCCTTGTTCTTTACCTTCGCCCTTCAAATATAATGCATATAAGAATTATAAGCATATGAAAATCTGAATTGGAATTGGATTAAAAAGTAATTTTGGTCATTTATTGACTAAATTCATACGGAAAAGTGTATAATAATAAAAATCTATCATCGCCACACATGACTGTTAATGTTTTTGCTAGCCATTTTCAAACTATATACTTCTGAAGAGCACAAGTTAATGTACAAATTTGCAATATAGTGAAATTACAAATATCTTTAACAGTCTTCAAATGCAGAAATATATACAGGAAGTATTACCACACCGAATTGGCAATAGAATGCCACGCAATATTTCAGTCGTTTAATTTGCGACTAATCGGATAATATATATTTTTTTTGTAATGGCTCTTATTTCGAATATCCAAAGAAATGTGAACTACTATTTGCTGATGATGTTATTACCTACAACTACCAGCTATTAATCACACCCTGTTAATTTCAGTTTTTAATACAAAATAAACGTTTACCAATACCGTTAAAAATATTAAGTAACAGGCTGTAAAATTGTTGGGCTTTTTTCAGTTTTTTTTTACTTAGTAGTGAAAAATTTATTTTAACCGGGACAATTTTTAAGCCTCATGTCACACTTTGTCACAAGTAAAGTAAGACATTGTACTACTTGACAAACGTATCGTGGTAGTGATATAAAGATGTAAAAAGGGCCGGGGTTATTTAGAATGGGGACCATCAATCGCATAACGTTTGTATTCGTGTTTTCATCAGTACACTATTGGAAAAAGTAACTCAAAAAATTTTTTGTATCTGTAGTTTAGTATTTTGTAGAGCAATAAATTTTGGTGCCTTGCACATATCTGTGCCTTGTAATATTTATCAAGTGTGTAAACATAGTTCTATCTGCCCTTCGTCCCCATTTTTTAAGTCCAACTATACATATAAATATACATAGGACCTTATTCCAAATTATTTCTTTTTGAACAGCAGACAGAACTATTGCATTTTATTTCCTTCCAGTAATTTAAATTATAGAACCTTGTCATTGTGAGAAATCAGATAATCCCCGCATGTTGTTTAGTTCTTAACAGCTAAAGTAAATTGTGGTGTTAAAGAAAAGATTCTTTATTATTGCAAAAGTTGTATTGCTATCTAAATATATAAAATATATGGACTATAAACTTAATCCTTCACACACAAAGAGTAAAACAAGTTGTGCAATCTTTTTGTTTTTTTTATTTAATTTCTGATGTATTTATTAGTATTAATAATCAGAAGAGCATTATTAAACTTGCAACGTATATACATATTTGCTTAGATACAAGATAATGTTAATTAAGTACTGAAGGTTATGATAATCTGTTAAATGTTGACTATTGCAAATATTATAAGCCTATAAGTTATCAGAAAGATGTTTTCCTTAAGAAAATCAAGTTTTATTGTCGTAGGTGATCTATTAGTATCTCCATTTAAATTTAATGTGATTAGCAGGGACAGGAAATAAGACCGGAGTCCAAACAAATATGAGCAAAAGTATTAAATATAAAATAATAAATAAATAATATAAAATGAAATACATACCGCTCGATACAATGTATTATTCAGAATTCGGAGTTTTAAAATTTTTAAATGTGCATAAACTACTCTGCTCAGAACAGTTCGGTTTTCAGGCTTCAAGAAATACTAATAATGCCATATTTGTCATTTTAGAGAAACTATATCTTGAACTTAACGAGGGAGAAGTTGCCGCAGCAGTGTTCTGTGATTTATCTAAGGATTTTGACTGTGTGAATCATGGAATACTGCTCAGGAAACTTGAAACTTATGGGTTTAGAGTAAGAACGCTAGATTGGTTATGGTCATATTTATCATGTCGTACCCAAAAAGGAATTTTTAATATGTTGTCAATACAAAATATAGTACAATCTGGCGTGCCACAAGGGTCCGTTCTTGGCCCTATACTTTTTTTAATATATTATAACGACCTTGCATTTTTAAAATTTGAAGGAAATTTCACTTTTTTGCACCACTATTCTTTAGCACAACAAAAACACCGTTGAACTACAGGAGACTATTTATATTGATTTATTAATAATCAAAAAAATGGTGTGATGCTAATTTATTGTCTTTTAACATACTTAAAACTAATATTATAACTTTTAAATGCAACCTAACCGAGGTATTCCTGGAGGATCAAGTTGTTAAAAACCAAACGGATAGTAGATTTTTTTGGGTTTGTGGATTGATAATAAATTAAAATTTGAGAACCATATATCAATGTTTAGCAATAAGTTAGCTTCAAATTGTTATGCAATTAGAGTGATGTCGATTGAATTAGATATGGCTACCACAAGAAGTGCTTATTTTTCATACATAGAGTCTCGCTTATGTTATGGCATTTTTTTTGGGGTTTCTGTTCACAATATTTATTCAATAAAATTTTTGTTCTGAAAAAAAGAGCTTTAAAATATATGTTTAAGGTAGAAGTAAGAGACTCGTGTAGACCATTGTTTTTGAAGTTTGAAATATTGACTCTGGCCAGTATATTTATTTTAGAGACTGTATGTCTTATACATAAAAACTTTAAACTTGATATAAACACCGTACATTATACACATAATAGATTTAACATCACACTTCCTATTCCTTCATCTACTCAGACAAAAAACTCGATTATTTATGAGAGTAAAAAAGATATTCAATCATATTCCTGTAAACCTGAGACAAATTGTAAATAAAAAAAATGTAGAAATGAAGTTAAGAAATTATTGATTAAAAAGGCATATTATTCATTGAATGTTTATTTTGAGCATTCCGAAATTGACTAAATTGTTTGTTTTATAATTAGATTAGATTTAAAATTTCTATGCAGGGTGTGTGCTGTACAATATTTTAGTTTAGTCCTTTATATTATTTATATTATTTTATATGTGCTGTACTTTCGAGTACTGTTTTATCTTTTACCAATTTTTTACATTAGGATTAAGGTTTGGCTTTGTCAACAAAAACATTTGTATTTTTCTGACAATAAAGCATTTTTGATTGATTGATTGGTAAGAAGTGGTTTGGCATGGGGTAAATAGCGTTTGCACCCTTAATATCTATAAGTAAATGCCAAAAGAAGTAAACACATCAAGGAAATATATTTAAATTATATTCTACCACCATACTTATAAGATTTATACCTCACAACTTTTTTTATTTATAGGTTGTAGAAATAGTGAAGTCTTTGGAAGCTCGGTATATTATCTGTAACATTCATATTACAAATTGACCAATTGTTATGTGCAATAAAACTAACAAACCGTTGATTTGTTAGATTAAATTATGAAACCAAAACATGTTTTAAAACTTTTTTGTTATTTTCCAGGAGTAATTCAAATGCCCAGTAACCATGCCATGTATATGGTAATACGTGTTTAAACACCTACTTATATTTGGTTTGATTTCCCACCCGATTCGTTTCCCTCCAATCCCTATTTTTAGAAAATTTCAAATTGATTTTAATTCAAACAATATAATTAGAAACCTTGAAACCTTAAAAGTTATAATAATTAATTGCCTCCTTGTTGTGAATAAAAAAATAAACTCTCCCCATTATTTTCAGTGCTGTGCCGTATCCTTTATAGAAAACCTCACAGCAGAATCCTTAAATATGTCTGAACAAGAATTTCAAGCTTACATGTCAGGGGAGATTACTTGCGTCAGTGCTTGGGAGTCGGCTCTAGTAGCTTGCGAGGGAATGCATCAGTTGTGTGAACATCTGGCCTTACTTAAAGGCCTGTCAGAGAGAACAACTGTAGTACAAGATGGCACTCAGAAGTTAAGGGAAGACATGCAGAAGTTAAAGGTATAGCGTGAAATATAATAAATAATTATGCATCTTTCATTTGGGCTTAATCGTAATCAAATTAAAATGTGCTATAAATATAAATTTATGCTTAATTTGATTAAGATAAAAACGTGGCTGACCCTATAATGAATGAGTTTTCATTAAATGGTGTATAATATAATTCAACATACTACTAATGTAGTTATTATATCAAGCATTTCATTTCGTTAAAATTTAATCAGCGTAAGTTATAATTTCTATAAGTGTAGTACTTCATTAGCTAGCAATTAGATATAAGCATATAGAACGTACAGTACTGAGTACCGTTTATCATGTTTCAAATTGACTTATGATAGTCTTGTAGGGTTTGTAAATATTTATATAGGTCGTTCATTATTTATCCGTTAAGTGCAATTTAAAACTAAAATTTGTGTTAACGTATATGGGGTGTTCAAAAAATACCTGCACAACGAAACTAATTTCTATCAATTTTTTACAGCCGGAAAAATGTTTTTATGCTAATAATTTTGAAATGAATAATTGAAATATAAAATATACATAAATTGGTTTTTTCTTCTCGAAATTCACTGATTAATTTTTGGGTGAAGTTAATGTTATAGGGTGTGGGTGGTTTTTGATGTAAGGTTTTTTTAATTAGCTCTTATGATATGATGGATGGTAGGGTAAGGATTGTATTGTTTTTTTAAATTTTTTTGTAACCACGATAGAAGACTTTTTCTTGTTTTGATGAATAGAGTAAATCGCTTCCAAATATCCTGTATATTTTTTCTGGTATTGAATACATTGCTTCATATATAATTTCAGTATGAAATAATTGAAAATAACAATTTCAATAATCAAAAATCAAATCAAAATGATCTGTAATTTACTAATATTATTGAAATAACCTGATTATTCAATATAATATAAACATTAATATGAATACAACTTTTTTTTATGTGCTATTAAGAATCAGTTATCTTTTACCTGCTTTTAATTATAGTGATTAATAATAGATTATTTTAACACTGAATTTAACTAATCACAGTTTTTTATTAGAACATTGTATTTATGTTAAGATGATATAATACATTTATATTAACAGTCTTATAATTAAATCATTTCATTTTACTTCCTTTCCATATGTTACAATCCTCTGATTATGCTATGACATTTTTTTATAATAAAAACTTATTCATATGGTATTTTCTCATAGATTACAATTAAATGAATTGTTTAGGAAATAAAAATGATAAAAAAAAACAGAATAGCTTGATTGTCGTCATAAATAATATAATATGCTACTTATATTGCTTAAAGATTCTGGTTATTTTTATTACACAAATTTAAATAAAAATGGCTAATGGGTGTTACTCTCTTACAAATAATGTAATGTGTGATATGCTTATTTTCTGTTTAGAAAAATCAATGTGGCCATCATTTAGCTGTATCATAAAATAATAATAATAATATACTTTCCCTATAATTTTATATTTACGTATCTTTAATTAACTGGTCTATGCCTGATTAATTTGGTCAATTATCAACCAGGTTAGTTAGGGTCTTTGGTCAGTTTACCGGTCAACAACAAGTCATAGTAATTGTTAACTGCATCAAAAGGTATTTAATCATTGGTTATATTAACTAAATTATAACTAATGCAGTTAGTCAGACATCGCCATGATAAGTTTGAGAAAGGTAAAATTTTAAACGATTTGTTGGTAGAAGAGTTCTAACTACACATGTCTAGTAAGAAAATGAAGGTGGATTTTTGAAACAAAATATAAGTTTCAAGCAGATGTAGACGGTACATGAACAATTAACAATAATTATTTATAAAGAAAGATGCAGGTAGTAAATTTATAGATGGACAGAGGCACCATTAGAGGCAAATCCAAAAGTGTGGCAGATAAAAGAAATTTTTTCAACATGTCTCGTTAAAGCATTGGAAGTGGACTATATATAACTGGTTACGGTAGCTACTGATTTGTAGTGAGTTTGTCTAACACCTATTCGCAATGTATGTAATATTTAATTGTATCTGTAACTAATGTATTTGAAAAAAAGTGGAAAACGTCGGAATTGCACTCACCTTGTTGTTGGATAATAGGATGATGAACCAGGGGGTGTATGTAGTAGTACCTTTGTTCTACCGGCCGGGGTAACGCGCGAATTTCTCACGTAATAATTAATAGTAGTAACAAATGTATAAAAATAATGCTCTCTCCCACTCGTTGCTTCCACCGTCGACATTGAACTCCTTTCTAGTCTCTTCTTTAGGGGTAAAAAAGGTAGTACAGAAAAAAAAAGGATAAGGAGTGGGAAGGGATAAAAACATAATTAAGGCAAAGCAAAGCCGCTAAAGCCCGTTTTACATTAGTTCCATAACAGGTAAACCGTAGGTGCATCCAACATGCACAAATTGCAACCAATACAGATAAAGAGTAATATGACGTATGCTAAAGGGTGTAGTAAAAAATAGTAACAAGTAGGTAATTATTATAAAAAGTAAAAGGCAAAGATGAGAATGGAACACAACATGAATAAGTTCTATGAAAAAAATACGCAGAATTCATAGAGTTGCAAATCTGTATATTTTAATTTAATATTTTTTAATAAACATGAGTTACACAATTATATCTGTTTTTTTTTTGTATTATACTTTTGAAGTGTGTTAGTCCGCTTAACATCTGGTATTGCTTGGGAAAAGGGAAAAAATAGCAGGAGGCTGAAAGTTTGTATACAAGTTCCCCTAAGATTCTAAATACTGTTTCCCATGTTACATAGTTATAAAAAGGACAAAATTCATAACTAAAAGTATTATTTTGATGATAATTAAGAAAGAGAAGTCCCTAGAATTATCTATTTTCTAGTCATTTCTATATAAAATATACTTAAGAATAATCTACCAACATTTTCGGTTTAAAAATTAATGATTATGTAATGCAGTTTACTTGTCTCTAACTTAGTTTATTGTAAATTTTCAAAATAAACTGAAAAAAAGCATTTTCAGTTGAAAAAAATGCAAGAAAAAACCAGATTAAATTTGTTTTTAAACAAAGCAAAAAAATTCACATAAATTAAACAGCCCCCAAATCCAAAGCCGGAGCTGCACACTCAAGTAACAATTTTAGTTTTAAAATGCTCTGTAAGATATCCACAAAGCTTATTTCTAAGACTACTTTTAAACGTAAGCTGTCTGGAAGGACTCCATAAAACTGATATGAGTAGAGGGACCCACCTAGAGAAGAGCCACATGCCTGTTTATAAAACGACAATTAAAACTTTCAAGTTTTAAGGAATTATCCAATTCTTTATTCGTAGAGTATTTAAAGAGTGTTATAAAGCAATACTTGGTTTAGGATAAGCACCATATTAAAACAAAATGTTTTCTTAACCACCTCTCAAGTCACCGAAGTAACTCTCAAAAATCCTAGGATTTTGTGTTGAGTAAAGAAAGACAAGGCCCTACAGTTTATTGTGGGGTCCAAACCACATCCTGCATACAATTGTCACAGTAAACCAATTATGCATAAACCGCTTACACCACGAGTTATTTTTTATTTCGCTGATAACATACACTCCACTCTGACGGCCACTACTACACTGATGATTTTCAGAGTAGCGGCTCTTGAAAGTCCCTGGCGGCGTGGCCTGGCAACAAGGAGAGATAAGCTACTGGTTATTGTTAACTGTGCTTAAGACTAATTTATTATAGATTTTTGCCTGTTGCATTAAAACTCTAATAAGTAGTTGGTTTTATAAAGATTCGACCTGAAATTTAGTGTTTACAAAGCCCTGCGCATTAACAACCACCCCAAGATAATTTCATAAAGCAATTATAAAACCACAATGCGTCCTGAATTCTCTATAAAACTTAATCCTCTTAACTTGGACTTAACAGCTATAAAGTTTTATTGAAGGCTTCACAAATACTTTGATAAGAGTCATAAACCAGTAAAGACCGAAAGATATTTTAGTTTTGATTTTTTAAGTTCTTGAAGGCCTTTTTAAAAATTTCTTTAAGACAAAACTATCTTTAAGTGCACTTGGCATAATAAATCTGGCATAAATCTCTAGTTTATGAGCTGAAGACAATAAAGTACTGATAAAACCTAAATTGTAAAAAAAAACGTTTAAACTGATACTTGGATGGTCGATCGTTACACTGTTGAAAGAACGCGGACACAACCCCTTGACTGTTAGGGTCGGAACCAGGTTTTGAGCCTAGAAATGACAGACAGTAAAACTAGCTAAGTTCATCGCTCAACCTCCTAGCCCACTGCTACACTGAGCTTGGTAATAAACTTGTTAAATAAATACACAGTACTATAAAGCCTGTCTGTCTTGTGCCCCAAACTCTCTACCAATTCTACAAAAAAATTAAATCCACTTATTTTGTAAAGAAAACCAATATATTACGGAATGCCAACGAATCGAGAGGTTTAAATTTCCTCTTTTTTCTAGATTAATCAAGTATTGGGACTATTATCCGTATTTTCAAAACTTTAAAAGCAAAATCTTGTAAAATTTAAGGAACATTGTGACATTATGGGGATCTGCTACTCTTGAAATAAGTGGCACGTTTGGTATGATTTGATAGTTAAATTATTGTATATTCTATATTTATTTTCAAGAAAACATTATCTTTAAAACTTTTTTGTTGTATGAAAAAATCATCAATTTCTCAGCTGTCTCAAATGTTTATTACAATTACATCAAGGTCTTCTCTGAAATCAATTTAATTATAGATTTTAGTCATTGGCATGGTCAAAAATAGTGGTGAAGACATAAGTATTGATATAACATTTGTACAATAACTAATGACATATCGATCTAAATATGGACATGCATAAGTTCAACATTTTTTTATATTTTAATATCAAAATATGAGGTATGTTTATATTTGAATGTTTATCCTTTAAAATTAAATCTACTTATAATATGAATTATAATATATAATAGATAGGATATTTTAATTAAAATTTAGAACAGTTTTACAAAGTTGGAAATGTGCTCAGGAAGAAAAATCTTTTTTTTTTATTATTGATGCCAAAAGGATAATTGAGGTAATTCTTTATAAAAGATAATGATTGCTTTGAAACCTAATAACTTAAATTTAAAATGCATAATATGAAGCAAATAAAATATATTCTATATTTTTTAAAATATACAGTGTTTCGGTGTTTCCCAAGTGATGTCAAAAATTTTGGGAAGTGATTCCTTGGATTATTTTAAAGAATATATTCCTATGAACATAGGCCCGGAATTGCTTCCCTTCGGAGTTATATAAATAAATATTAACACCGATCCTTGTTAATATAACTAAAATAAACTTCAAAAACAAAAAAAAAGTCAACTTTCATTTACAGTGGTATTGTGGCATAATGTATAAAAGCGAAAATAAACACTAAAAGAACTTAAAAGGTCCATACTCGTTACTTGCACCAAATCACTGGATTAAAATAAAAAACTTCTGAAAACAAAACAACTTTGCTAACATATAATCGTAAATAATTTATTTTAAAACGCATATAAAGATACAGAGAACTATACAATCCTACAAAAAAATACCCATTAGACTGTTTATGAATAACGAGAGTATGAAAAACATGGTTGCCAAATGATGTCAGATTTACCTTTTGTTGCTATACAAATATGAGGAACGCTAAGAATATATGTTGGTTTAATTTAAGACAAATTACTTAGTGTATTTCCATTAGTTTAACTTGACACTTCTTGATTTTTTAAGGGAGGTAACTGCCCTCTCCCTCTTTCTCCTCCCTAGCTGTGCCCATGCTGAGCTTAACATCGTGTTTACTTTTTTTACTGGCTTTAATAATTTCATAATTCTTGTTTATTACAGGATGAAATTAATGAAAAAGTAACATCAGTGTTGGAAAAGACGCCATTAATAATAAAACCACGGAAATCTCCAATACCACTTAGCAAGGAAGACTTTCCTATTTTACCTCCGTCTCCTATTCCAAAAGTTGAAGATGAACCCATAACTCAAAATGAAGACAACCAGAATCCTCCACACAATTATTACCTGCAAAACTTATCAATGAGTCAAATTAATTTACTGGATAGTACAAAAAACAAACTACAATTAGATATAACGCCCTGTATAAAAATACCAAATACGATACCAGTGCAATCATCACAGTCAACTGATTTCTTGTCGCCATCGCCTGCGCACGAAAATAAAAGTATAGATAGCTTAACCCCAGACGATAACAGCTACTTAGGGCTGTCTAAGATAAACTACGAAATAGATTTTTCTGATTTAAGTGCCGACAACAGTATCGCAGAAGAATTAACAACAGAGAAGTGCAAATCGCCTACACCAAGTTTCACAACACCTGATCCATTCAGTCCTGTCGGTACATCTTGTAATATTATGCAGAGTCCTTTGGTTCCATCCAACGCATCCCTTCCTGCAGTAATTGAAGTAAAACCTGTTAAAAGGGATGATTTTGTTTTGCCATTTTTGGAAAACATATCAAAACAAACAGCCGAAGAAACACTTTTGGACAAGTTGGAGGAAGCACCTATTATTAATTTACCTTCACCAATAAAGCCATTCACTTCTGAGTATAGTGGGTTTTCCAAGCAAGGATCAAAAATTCCAAGTATTCCTTGCAATACGGGAGATTTTAGTTCCTTAAATTTATCACAGAGTTCTTTACCCTCCTGTTCAAAAGAAATTATTGATTAATAAATTTATAAGCTGTCATAGTTAAAATGTATCGAATTAATAATGCACATTTCAATTTGGCTCATGAATTTTAGAAAAAACCTTTCATAGGTTATCTAAACTAGATACCTACAGGAAAATAACAATTTTTCCCAATTTTTTTAAGTTCAATAACTTTTGGTCCAGTAAGAAAATGGAGTCCCGTAAACAATTTGGGGGACCTTTTTTTATTACCGACATCGATAATTGAGGTCCTTTTAACGATATTTTGCCAGGGAGTCTCCTTTTTTTTTGTGGTGTTTGACCGCCATCTTGGAAAATGGAGGCCATATTGAAATATTTTGTTATTAGATATTTCTAGAGGTCGGTAGGTAGCGATAAATGACGTCATTTCCGGTGTTGCCGTTAAATGATGTGTCACCGCGTAAATATGTTCATGCATATAATACGACAAAATATCTTACCTTGTGGTTATATTGGCGAATTCAGTAACATCCAAAGTTAATACGAAATAGGCTGAAAGTAACACCAACACATATGTACATATTTTTATATAGCAACCACAAGAGTAAATATATATTACTAATATTAATGCACCCACTAAACATTTGCCACCTTCCAGCCGCAGGCATCGGTGATTTCATCCATGCTAATGCAGACATATTTGTCATTCAGTTCAAAATTTTCTTGTTGAATACTGTCACATCTCTGTGATACATATTTTTTCTTGGTGTCTTTTCCGATGGCAAAAATCATCTCCACTAATACACTTGCAAAAATTGTCTAATTAGTGGATTATCTAATTTCGTCCACGATATTACACCCAACCACATTTCAATTTATAACAGTAATTTTTCCCACTATCAGTAATACTACCACACTTTTTATGACAGTGAGGAAATGGTTCAATGTTCTCTTGATGTTGCATGAAAGCTTTTTTTACAGCTTATGCGATATAATTCTCAGCCGTTAAATTGCAACTCTGGAAAATCCCTAAATCCACAAATTCACTTTATTCTCTGAAGGAATTAATTGAACGAGACATTATAAAAGAAATAACCTCCATTGTCTTTAATTTCGCACTGTTTACGTATCCACTTGTTATTCACATAGACGTGTTATAAATACTACGTATTTAGAGTGTATTATTCATTTTCAACGTGAGGTAGTGGACGTAAATATGATAGCCAACGCAATCTGCCAATATCTATGAATTGCTTTTGGACACTCGACAATAATGAGCATTTCCCCGTCGATCAGTAACTAATTGTTTTTTTCTAGCTGCAAGCTGTCCAGTTACCTTTTTCATTCCCATTTTTATAAAGAAAACAGATTTGTTGCATAGTACAGAAGAATATTTTGTCATTTCATATTGTTTGGAAATGGTACATTAGGTGTTTATAATATAATATTATACTGATGTATATTTTCCAGAAAATTTCTGCATTATTTAAAATTTCCGGAAATTTTACATTTATACACTTTGTTAATTTTTCGGAAAATGTTACAAATTGTAAAAATTTCCGGAAAATATACATCACTGTAATATTATATATACGTAAAAGTCTCGAATTCATCACTACCTTCCAATCTCTATTTATGAAATACAAATAATTACAAGAAATTTCAATAACGCCGCCATTTTTCAAAGATGTCGGCTGAGCGCTACCCCAAAAAAAAAGAGCCTCCTCTTTAAATCTGTTTCAAATTGTCTAAAGATTAAAATCCAAAAATAAAAACATCCCCTCTTTGATGTTAACGGGCCTCAGGTTGCTCAGTGGACTATATGGTAAATCCTATTGACGAAAATACTAAACTAATACCAAGAAGGGATGAAAGTTCAATGTCCTCCACATGTGGCTTCAGTTCGGAACAGGGGCGTGCGTGTGTGGTTTTGGCGGGGGCAAGAAGAATATGCTATATTAAATAAAACACTTTTTTTGAATGGCGTTTTTCGAAATTTATGCGTATGTATATATATATATATATATATATATATATATATATATATATATATATATATATATATATATATATATATATATATATATATATATATATATATATATATATATATATATATATATATATATATATATATATATATATATATATATATATATATATATATATATATATATATATATATATATATATATATATATATATATATATATATATATATATATATATATATATATATATATATATATATATATATATATATATATATATATATATATATATATATATATATATATATATATATATATATATATATATATATATATATATATATATATATATATATATATATATATATATATATATATATATATATATATATATATATATATATATATATATATATATATATATATATATATATATATATATATATATATATATATATATATATATATATATATATATATATATATATATATATATATATATATATATATATATATATATATATATATATATATATATATATATATATATATATATATATATATATATATATATATATATATATATATATATATATATATATATATATATATATATATATATATATATATATATATATATATATATATATATATATATATATATATATATATATATATATATATATATATATATATATATATATATATATATATATATATATATATATATATATATATATTATATATATATATATATATATATATATATATATATATATATATATATATATATATATTTATATATTATTTATATATATATATATATATATATATATTATATATATATATATATATATATATATATATATATATATATATATATATATATATATATATATATATATATATATATATATATATATATATATATATATATATATATATATATATATATATATATATATATATATATATATATATTATAATTTCTGCGACACTAACTTTAGTACAAATATAATTTAGTAATTTGTGGGTTTTCATTCAGTATATAAAAAAATATATCCTTATTTCTTTGTAACAAATAAACTGAATTATAGGTGTTATTCAATTTTTTGGCCTTCCCCCCAAAACCTCCGGCGGCACTACATAATATCGACCAACAAAAAATGGGTTCCATGACAACAACAAACTGTGACAGATTTTCAGTAATGCGTCCAAAGGATTTTTCAAACACGTCTGCATTCAGCTCTTCGTGGTAATCTCTGGTCTTCATGAATTGAAATATCAGTTCACCATTAGCCAAAAAATCCGCTATCACTCCTTATATGTGTCACTATCAAATGGAGACCTTACCCAGATGTCATTTTTATAACAGCTGACCAGCCTTAAATCGCTGCTTGTCATGCATTTTTGACATTTTCATCCTACCATGCTTTTGTCACTATGTCTCTCGTTGACCCATGTTTCATCTATATAATAAATTTTTCTTCCTTGCTTTCAAAACTCCGATTTTCCTGAGATAATTTAATCTCAATACTATTATTTCGTTTCTTTCAATGAGAATGCTCTTTCTATTTTTCCATATTTAAATTTCATGTCGTGTAAAATTTCCTTACCCATTTTAGGGATGAAGTCGTCTTCACTGACAGCATTCATTATTTTTTGGAACATTGGCAGTTCGTTTTTGCAAAACTATGGACAGTTCGTCGTATAGCATATTTAACATTTTCAATTTCTATTGTTTTTTCGACCACTTCTCTTTGCCACTTGTATTTCTCCATATATTTTTTTTTTCAAAATTTTGTAAATGTTTGATTTTGGCACACGTATATAATCCGAACACGACATATCTATTAACTCAAATTTTGAATGCGGCAAATGATCCCTTGCTAGACAGTGGAATGAATACACATACTATCGTTTTTTTTTCCTTTATCGATTGAGAAGTCGACCTCCTTTGCCCAATGACTTCAGAATAGTCTGAAGTCATTGTTCTCTGCCTTTGGATGGTCCTGGAATATCTTCCATCATTTGGTAAAAACGAATTCACTATAAAATCGCCAAAACACGCTCTCGATAAGGTTACAATCGATGAAATATTACAATTAAATTGCAAAATTGCACTCTCACTTATTCACATTCAACACAATATAATCACAATCACAGAAAAACTGTTGCCTATATGTAAATACACCATAAACAAGCACAATCACTAAAATTAATCATTAATGATAGCCCGCCCGAATTACCCAACCTACGCGACGATACTGTATTCAAACAGTGCCGAGAAACACCAGGTAGAATTGCGCAACGGAGTACATATAATTATTTTGAG
Source organism: Rhamnusium bicolor (assembly GCA_029963845.1). Lineage (NCBI taxonomy): Eukaryota > Metazoa > Arthropoda > Insecta > Coleoptera > Cerambycidae > Rhamnusium > Rhamnusium bicolor. Next base: position 1,550,600 of record JANEYF010000753.1, read on the forward strand.
TAAGTTAAACAAAGACAAACGGTCAGAATACGCGTGAAAGATGCAGAATTGCCACATATTTTAAAAATAACATGAGTCGGGTATTTTTATTTATTTCATGCCATATTCCCTTCGATGCAATCGCTGGACTATTACAATACGAATTTTAGCGTTCCTTCCTCAATCATAAGCATAAATAATGTTCAGATGTAATGTTGAAATATGCTGAAAGAAATGGGAAATTCGCCAATTAGATATGACAATACACACAGTTTTACATTCAACTCTCATCTCTTTTTGGTTTTAGTTTACCCTAAACTCAAATTAAAAATAAATGTAAGAAGATAGAGATTTACAATGTAACAATACAGCTACTCCATTTTCAGTATAATTTCCTTAGAATTATAATTTATTATTTTTCTATTGTTGGTAGCTAATTTTTTTATGTTTTCATAAGCTAAATAATTTTTACTAGTCATTTAAGAATAAAAAATATATTTACGACTTACACCTACCTATTATGAGATAAAAGGTTTTGCTCGTGTTTCCAAATTGCTGCCTAGGTGCCAATACTGCCTGAAATTATAAGAAAAACGATTCATATAAACATTATTCCTAATGGAGTTACAGCACTCTCAAGAAGTGTACAAAAAGTAGTTTATATTTATTATCTGGTTATCTCATTGTCATTAGTTTATTACGTTGGCTCTATATAGAACAGTTATGATGCATCTCCTCAACAAAATACAGGGTGTTCCCAAAATGCACGGCACAAATTTGGGAGCGTATTTCTTGTCAAAAGAAGACAAGAAGTTCTTATCAAGATGGGTGAGATACTGTTTTGTTTCCGAAATACCTTGTGCTACAAGAGTTCTTATTAATTTAATTACTCTAATAGGTACCACACATAAATAGTCTCTTTGACTCTTATTTTAAAATTTCCTTATAATGTTCATATCATAATATTAATCCACAGGAATTTTTATTCCACTTAAATGAAATCGTTTTATAGGATAAAATAGCATTCAAAATTACAAATATATAAATTGGAGCGAAAATACGAGCCGTCATGTTACTATCTACTGTGACGTCATTCTTGTAGTAAATAAACAAGCGCATGTAACTCTCGGTATCGTTTTTTTTTTATCATATAAAATAATGAGTTTCCATCATACATGGTGTTTGGTGCCAAACTGCAAGAGTGTCAAGACGCCACAAAATTTGTCTATAAAACTGCCAGGTTATATTAAAATGAGAAAAACTTGGTTACACCTTGCCAGGAGAGACCCAAAAATTATTATCCAGTAAAAGTATATACTGTATTTTTGTGGGATCACTTTGATGTAAGGACTATTTTGAATTATACTTTCAGTACCATTACAACTAATGTAAACAAGTGAAGTCATTCACATATCTGTCATGTTTGTAATTTTGAGGTTATGTTGAGGATTGTCTTATAAATATTGTTCTAATTACCTACATTATACGCACTTTTATAAACATAAGTACGTAGTTACCTTTAAAATTAGAAGTAAACAAATATTATATACTTACACGGATGTTTTAATGTTCATAAATTCGGCAGAATAGAAACGAGATGTCGCAAAGAATTTAGCTACCATTATTGTGTCAATTCTTGGCAAATTCGTATTATCCGCTTTTAAAAAACCGCCCTTCATATGATTAATTATCATAAACTTGAAAAAACAAATATTCACAAAGCAGTCACAATAAAATAATCGTAGATTTTGCTCACTACAAGAGTGACGTCACACGTAAAATCATCACAGTATGTAGCGTTTTGTGACGACATGTCATTCACAGACTAAGAAATTGCAATTTTGAAATTGAAATAATAAATCAACCTCGTGTTTTTTGTGAATACAAACCGATAATTTCTGATTTCTTATTCGATAAATTATCGTATGTACATAATTTAATAATTTATTTTTTATAGTGTCAAACACCCCATTACCATTATCTTTCCCATCACCATACAAGGAGGTGGAAGTGGGGAGCAAATGGAGTAAATTGTATGCCAAATCAAAAAACCATATATTTTTTTCAATATTTATTCTTTGGTAGTCTTTTCACCCTGTATCTCGGAAATGAAGTTTAATCGAACCGATCTTCTTAATAATTTTTGTCTTTTTTGATGCAAGGAATCTGCTCCTTGGGGGTAAAATTTTTGGAATACCCTGTATTTAACGTAAAATTTATAGCTCGCATATTTCAATTAATTTAAGATGTTTTATTTTTTGTTATAGAACATCAATATGATGTTAATCGTAATTTGTGTCGATTCATGTTTACATCACATCACATACTGTCAGTACAGTTGTATACAGACTGAATTGATTTAATTCGAATAGCTGAGAACAGGAAGGCAAATGATATCCTTGTAGATTTCTTATGTGATATGGAGGACTGATGTGAGTCGGCGCTATACGCGATCCATAGGCATTATCAATCATGTTATTAATTACTTGCTTTCCTCTTCACATTTGTTAAATCAATTCAGTCTGTATACGGTAAATATTAAAAAACCGTCCCACCAGAAATAATATTTATAAATGTTTGAAAATATAAAATTTTTAATTAATGTTTTATAGTCACTTGTAGGACTATATAAGAAAATGTACATCATATCAGTAATGTAATAAAAACATGTAAGTAATATGAGTTTTTCTGTCACTTTATTTTAGAAATGTTTTGTGAAGGGAAAACCTATTGCAGCCAGAGCCGGTGGTATCATAAATTTTAGTTTAGGTTGTACCATGCAATGTCTAATTTTGACTGTGTTTGCATAAAAAGTTTAAGGCAACATTGGTGTTTTTACTACGTTTACACGAAAAGTCTAAGGTAGGTTTGACAACATCGGTGTTCTGTTATTACAACTGTCACCTGTTTAATATCAGAAGCGTTTTCTGTTTATGTGTGTGTTACTCCAGAGTAGACAAGGAGAATATAAAAGTGCATGTAAAAGAGTGATATATATACAGTGTCTCACTTAAGAGTGTAACAGCATAATAATTCTTTTGTTTTTTGTCCGATTTAAATCAAACTTGTCTCACAAGATAGAGGTCACCAAGGTCTATTTAAGACCACAAAATCTCTTTCCATCTACGATGCTAAATTATATGAAAGATATAAAAAAATCAGAGTAGGCATTTTTTTATCAAAAATTTTATTAACAAAACTTGTTCGAAATCATTCAAAAACCCTGATTCCGAAGTTTAGTTAAATTCTAAAAGAAATTAGTTTTGATGAAAAAACTTTCCAAATTTCTCGTTTTGATAATCATGCTCTGACTCCTTTGTTTCTACTAAAAGACAATTTTGTAAATGTCAGTTGTCAAGTAAATCTGTTGGCATTTTGTCTGATTTTTGTATTCTAATATTTATTTCATTAAAATGTACAACGGGAAAAAGGAAATTGTTAGATTAGTGGTGATAATTCTCGTACAGCGAGAGAAGCTGCTACAGAATCATCACCAGACGACCCCAAAGACATGTAAAAGTTGGAATTAATAATTTATTCAATAGAACGGCAAGTGTACTACAAACAAGAACAAGGGAGGGACAAATATAGAGAGCAGAAAATCTTCAGTTTGTGAGAGAAAATCCAAGGTGTCGCCTAAGGAGAATGTCCACAATTTTAAATATACCCGAGGATACAATTTGCGATGCTTCCGTCGAAATAAATTACGTCCCTTCAAGCATATTTCCTTATACACATTAGAAGAAGGAGACAAAGAAAGGTGGCTGGAATATTGCTTTTGGTCTCAGGGAGAGTTTTTGAACAACCCTAATTTTTTTTTAAATATTTTATTCTCAGATCAAGCGACATTTACAACTAATGGCACAGTTAACTCTCAAAATACTCGAAATTGGTCCGTTGAAAACCCTAATTGGGTTGTAAACTGTTGACGCCAGTATTCAGAGAAGATGAATGTGTAGTGCGGTATTTTGAATGAATAAATAATTGGGCCATATTTTTTTGAGGGAAATTTAAATGCGGTATGTTTTGTAATTTTTTTGCAAACTGAATTTTCAATCGAAATTGGAAACTTGCCCCCTATTGCATACAATAATCTGATATTTCAACTTGATGGAGCCCCAATCCACAATGCAATGGTAGTACGGAATTGGCTAAACGACAGCTTTCCCCGGAGGTGGATTGGAAGAAATAGCCCTTTTATTAATTGGCCTCCGAGGTCACCTGACCTCATGCCCTTGGACTTTTTTTATGGGGGGTTTCTAAAGAATGAAGTCTACAAAACGCAGCCACGAAATTGACTACAAATGGAAAACCAGATTAGGTAAGCTTGCGCTGAAATTACGCCTGCAACCCTCCGAATAGTTAAGAAGAACAACAGAAAGCAAATTGAGGCATGCATTTAGGGCTGATGGAGGTTTGATAGAACATAAAATTTAATTCCTTTGGTTGTATTTATTATTCATTTGTGTAAATTATATTTCAAAAAATAAATTTAGAAATAATTTTTATTAAAATGCCTAAAAATGATTTTTTTCATCAAAACTGCATTTTTTAGAATTTAACTAAACTTCAGATTCAGGGTTTTTGAATGATTTCGAACAAGTTTTGTTAATAAAATGTTTTGATTAAAAAAATGCCTACTATGATTTTTTGATTACTTTCATATAATTTAGCATTGTAGATGGCCTTGCGCATTTAAAGATGGAAAGTGATTTTGTGGTATTAAATAGACCTTGGTGACCTCTATCTTTTGAAACCAGTTTGATTTAAATCGGACAAAAAAACAAAAGAATTATTACGCTGTTACAGTCTTAAGTGAGACACGCTGTATATGAATTAAGTCGAGGGGTCAACCGCTGGAAAATTGTTTACACCTAATACCTTTTCTAGAAAATACCCTTTATTTCCCCCTTAATTCCGTGTAATTCCCCTAATTGCTCTAATACCTTTGTTTCCTCCTAATACCTTAATATTTTCAGTACAATTACGCAGATTTTTTACTACCTAATTATCTACTATATATTAGCTTTGTCTTCTGTGTTATACCTACCTATTATATGAATAAAATAAAATTAAAAGGTTGACTTCATCTATTAATAGTGAGGGCGTAGGAGGGCATCAAAGACGTGCGACCAAATTGTCCGAACATTTGAGTTAATAAGATAACTCGGTCGCGGTACACTTCGACAGTACTTTCTCAACATACCGTATCCCGAATATATTTTGAAATGTACAAATTTTTCGTTAGATATAAAAAAAATATGCTTTTGGCCCTCCCTTGAGCCGCTTCTAGTGCACCGATTGCTTAAATAAGTTAGAAAAACAGACAATGGCGGCATTCCCGACTATTCCCTGACTGTTATTTTAAAAATATCCAATAGAAGCATTCAGGGAGTAATGTTATATTAGTTTTTGATAGAAGTTAGTTCAAGAATATCGTTTTGCGAATTTCAATAGAGATAGGCCCACTTTCTTTCGATTGTTCTATTCTATTGCCATCAAGAATAGGTACCCAAATCGTATTTCTAAAGTTTCAAGTTTCCACGTTGAGCTGTGTTCGAGAAAAACGTATTACCCATAGACAGACACACACACACACAGACGGCATGCTGATTCGGATATGTTTGCTATTTTCAAGCTTCAAGAAGTCCATTTTCATCATAATCTGAAAATCTTATTTTTTCACGACGTCAATACTTTACCCGAGACTATCTATAGATGAGAAAGTAAAAGCTTTTGTTAGTGCAAACAGGTTTGTGCATACCTGAGGCCAAAAAAATGAGCCTGTCCATTTCAAATTTTAAGGTAGCAATCAAAATTCAAATGTTTACAAAATTTTAATTTATAGCTTTATTTAAATATTTGAACACAATATTATAATGGGTTTGTATAACAGATCTGATTTATAATCTCCCATCACGAATAGTTTAGATTTATTTAGGAAATTTAAATATAAATAAATGATTTCATAAAAGATGTTCGATGTGTCCACCATTATTGTCAATGCATAATTGATAACGTCTTCTTATATTTATAATTGCACCGAATTTACATACAGATTGTTTGTTTCAAGTCGAATCCTGTCTTTAATGACTTGAATACTATTATTATTATTATTGACATTTTTTAAAAAATCCACAAAAAAACGAATTCATGGGGGTCAAACCCGGACTATTAGGTGGCCATTTAATAGGTCCATTATTCCCTATCCATGTTGGAAATACATTATTCAACTGATCTCGAACGGGTAGGATACCATGCGGAGTTGCCCCATCCTGCATCCAAATCATATCATCAAGTTCGGCTTCCGGAAAATTCTACAAAAGAATATTTTCTGCTTCTGGGATAATTATTTGTAGATAGGTAACTCCAGTTAAAGTATAATCATAAAATATAGGCCCAATAATTTTATTTCTGAAAATTCCGCACCAAACGTTAACAGTTTTTCTTCATGATTGTTTTATTTGTTTTACCAATATTTTCCTTTTGTGCTTGGTTTCCCACGACCTTCGATTTTTGCTACTAAAAACTCCTGCCGTAGAAAACGATGATCCATCAGTCCATAATATTATAGTAAAAAAATCGGGATCTTCATCCAACTTTTGAATCATCTGGCGGCAAAAGTCCAGCCTTTTTCCTTTTATGAGCCTCTGTTAAAACTTGTACGGGTAAAATTTTATATGGTCTGTAGCTGTTATTTTTTAACGTACGTTGGATTTTGGAATAACTTTTACCTAATTGATCGACTGCATTATTTATATTACATTCAGAATTTTCTAAAAAATAATACAATGTGTCAAAAAAGTCTAGTCGCGAATAAATATGGAGGGGCTTACCTTCGAAATGAAGCAGGATATTTAGCTGTTCTTCCCGGTTTGCTTGAACTACACGCTTTTTTCTACTAAAATTTACCTTTCGGTAAATATTTTTGAACGTATATTCTGATGGTGTTGGACGATTTGGATACAACACCCTATATGCTCTTTTTTGCTGCACGTTTATTTTTGTTATTTTGTATGTAACAAGTAAATATTTGGACTTTTTCTTCCTCACTGTAAACCATTCTGAGTATTTCATGTCAATTATCAAACATAATAGTTGTCATTTTCATAGCTCACTTTAATGATGTTAACTTTTCCATTTTTACAGTAACTAGTTTAACTAAAATATTCGACATTTAATAACTCAAAAACGGTATATGGTAGGGGTAACATATGGTATATTATAGAAATCAGGAACAAAGGATCATTCCAAAAATTTAATAATATACATTTCCCATTTAAAAACAAATATTATTTTTTGGTATCTCCTAAAATCTGCACACTACTGTACTTTTGATAGCATTTTAACAAAAAGTCAGTCATATCCACACAACTTTTATTTAAAACTTTTTTTCTATAGGCAATAATAACGATGATAAGAGGTGGGTAATTTGTAATGAATAAGCCTGTACATCTTGCATCTTTGCAATCTATATCCCATGTAGTACCTGCACGCACGTAAATTGTTCGGTGAATAATTATTATATTATTTTCCATCAATAAACATAATATTGAAACTAAACTTTTTTTTTGTTTCTCTTGGTCTTGAAAATTTTGTGACTCGAATTTGAGATTTGCATAAATAATCGTATAGTGTATGCCGTAAAGAAAGTACGATTTGTACTAAGAAATTTTACAGAAACAATTATATGTAATAGAAAATATCAAAATATACACGCATTCGAAGATTAATTTTAGTTTACGATTTCGATTGTTTTTACTTTTTACCTCTCTATTTGGCATGCGTGTTGTCATCATATGCTAGATACCTAGTTATACTTTCTAAAATGAAAAATGTAAAATTCCGCTTGTTACATCTTCATTATTAATAAAAAATATATTACGCACATGTAACTATACAATCACATTGTGGTTTTGTGTATGAACGTTATTTTGTTGTTTCCAAATCGAGAGTCGAGGAAATAAAGCACTGAACCTCCGAAATTTCCGCAGCAAGACGGATTTTAATGCGATTTTTTGCATTCGATTCATGAGAGCATCAGGAAATTTTGTGAACTAATCTGATGAATAGCAAATGAAAAATTGCATATTTGCATTGTAAAAATGCATTGTTCAAAGTGCATTTAGAATAATTAATTTGCAATTCGGTAAAAATTGATTGAAATGAGTCCAAATTTGTTACTGGGAGGTTTTCGGGGTCGCTGAACACGAATATCACGGCGGCAACGGCATCCGAGGTACCTGGAGCCCAGGGTGGATACTATCTACCTCATCTCCTGGAATTTCATGTGAATTTGTAATATATTTAGTTGAAACTCATTATTCGGGGGTTTTCGGGGTCGCTGAACACGAATATCATGGCGGCAACGACCTCCGAGGTACCTGAAGCCCAGGGTGAACCTCATCTCCTGGAACTTCTTGTGAATTTTTAATATATTTAGTTGAAATTCGTTACTCGGGGGTTTTCGGGGTCGCTGAATACGAATATCGCGGCGGCAACGTTCTCCGAGGTACCTGGAGCCCAGGGTGGACCTCATCTCCTGGAATTACCTTGAGTATAGCATCATTTTTATATGAATTTGCATATATTACTCAAAATTATTTATTTATATATTATAATGAAGATGTAGATTCAAACAATATTTTTCAAAAATAATTTCTGAAAACTCCAATTGTATTTGTAATGTTTTATTGTTTAAAAAAAATACCACAAACTTATACAATGAAAAACATTTATTGTTTAATTACACATTGAAGTTTTCTTCTTCATTCTCTTCGTCTGCAAATCCAATTCCAACCGATAATTGTTCTTCTTCTAAATAATGTTCTACATTAGAACAATTGCAGCCAGCACAATTTTTGCAAGCAACATTGCAGATTAATCCATGCTTTCTGCATCCACATGAATTACCGCAATCTGTCTTACAACTGCAGAAAATTATATTCATAATATTGGGTGGACCAGGGGGCTTAGTCATCTTTATAGGAATTAATGTATTTTCCCCCGAGTAATGAGTTTCAACTAAATATATTACAAATTCACATGAAATTCCAGAAGATAAGGTAGATAGTATCCACCCTGGGCTCCAGGTACCTCGGAGGCCGTTGCCGCCGTGATATTCGTGTTCAGCGACCCCGAAAACCTCCGAATAACAAATTTGGACTCATTTCAATCAATTTTTACCGAGTTGCAAATTAATTATTCTAAATGCACTTTGTATAATGCATTTTTACAATGCAAATATGCAATTTTTCATTTACTATTCATCAGATTAGTTCACAAAATTTCCTGATGCTCTCACGAATCGAATGCAAAAAACCGCATTAAAATCCGTCTTGCTGCGGAAATTTCGGAGGTTGAGCCGTTTTTAGTGCTTTATTTCCTCGGCCTTTTTTATGAAGAAATTATACGTTGTGTGAACAGTATGTGACGTTTCATGTTTGGTGGGCTGATTTCAGTTCTTCATGGTTACGCGGAAACGTATCAGATACACAAGATTTTTTTATAAATTCTTATCCCTTACAAAAATACGCAAACAACCATGTACAGGGTGATCACGTATAAAGTAGCACCACTCCTAACTTTGTTATTTTTAATCGCACACAAAAAAAAGTTATTTCCTTTCCTCTTGAGCTTTTTGGATGTGTATCAGAATTTAACAAAATTGAAAATTATACGAGTGTCGTCACATATCTGCATTAGTTCTCGAGACATTAACTATTATTAGAATTTGAGGAACGCAAAATATTGTATTTGTAAATTCATTACCTAGTTAGGTTTCATTTATTAATATTTAGTAAATGTAGAATGGAGCAAATATTAATGTATTAATAAAATCATTAATATCGGACACCACGAGGGACGCTGGTGAAATCCTCAGACGATTGAGAAGAAATCTTACCTATAGTCTTTTTTTAAATCAATTTAATTAGTCGCAATCACTGAAATCTTCCTAAATCTTGAAATCTTTGATATCACAATGAAGTTTCCTTGAAATCTTGAAATCGCATTCCCTGAAATCTCTTTGATATTCCGATTAAAATCTGTGCTGAAATCCTGCAATGATAATAAGATAAGATATTCTTTATTTATCCATAGATAGATAGTATGTACATTAAAAAATAACAGATATATAAATAATAGTTACAAACTAGTACTAGTTTACATAATATAGACATATAATATATAGAAAAAAAAACTCAAGCAATATCAATTTGGCTGATATGCATTATCTTTTATAAAACATAAAAGTTGACTCTTAAATTGGTTAACGGTATTACTAGTTTTATTTACGTGAGGAAGAAGATTGAATTGTACAACTCCTTTGTGGAACAGACTTCTCATTGTACTACTCCTAGAAGTTCTTTTAACATAATAGTTATTTGCACTAGCCGTTCGTGTGTTCACATGTGTACGTCTGTAACAGGCAACAATTGTCGGTAAAATGTCATTAATCATTTTGAAAATAAATGTCATAGTTTGGAAGAAGAGGAACTGTTTAATGTAAAGCCATTTTAATGTATTGAGCATTAGCTGACTGCTAGTGAAGCGGTTGCATCTTAATATTATTCGCATTGTCTTATTTTTGAGAACCTGGAGTCTACTAAAATTTGTACAATTTGTATACAACACAGAACAGGAATAGAGAAAATGAGGTAGTATTAAGGTATTATACACAGTTAGTTTAGTAGCAGTTGATATAAATGAAGCCACTCTGCTAAAAAATCCGACCTTTTTGCCGGTTTTCTTTGATATATATTCTATATGTTTGTTAAATTTCAGTTCACGATCAATTATTAGGCCTAGATACTTTATTTTCTGAACAATTTCAACTTTTTTACTATTTAACTCGATACCAAGAATTAGACTAGCAAACTGTTTATATAGATAATTATTACCCACGAACATAAATTTGGATTTTAATTCATTTACTTTTAGTATATTGATCTTAAATTTTTCTGTCAATAATTTTAGTTATAAATTAACAGTACTTACCATTTCCTCAAAATTTGTACTCTCATAGTAAATAATAGTGTCATCAGAAAAAAGATGGATTTTACATTTTTGCAACACATTGCCAAGGTCATTAATATAAATAATAAATAATAATGGACCCAGTACACTGCCTTGAGTAACCTCAAAGTTGTTTAACTTGGCTTCTGATAAATTCCCGTTCATTTTTGTTACTTGGTACCTATTTGTTATATAACTTGTAATCCCATCTATAACGATGTTCTCAAATCCATATCTCTTTAGTTTTAATAGTAGTATATTACGGTCAATTGTTTCAAAAGCACGCTTAAGATCAATGAAAACTACGCAAATCCCAACTCCTGCTCTGTCCTTGTTTGTGCTTAGATTTTTTTTTTTTTTTTTTTTTTTTTTTTTTTTTTTTCAAATTTTTTTTTTTTTTTTTTTTTGGTTTTTTGTTTTTTGTAGATTCATTAATTATATCAATGTCGACATCATCTGTCCCTATGGTTATGATAATACTCTCAATACTACCTACATAATACTGATTCAATATTCAATACATCCGCCAAGTTGTTATTATATATTACTCCATTACAGTTCAAACTTTGCAGAGCGTGTTCCCCGCTTTTTTTCCCCGACTAACTGCTTTAAGCTTTTCCACATTAATTTTGGATTTGACTTATTACTATCTATATTTCTATCATAAAATATTGTTTTCGCTTCCCTGATAACTTTTACAGTATTGTTTCTTGTCTGTTTGTAGTAATTCCAATCCTCATCCTCGCGTGTAAAAACAAATCTTCTGTAAGCCCTATTTCTATTTGCAGTAGTTTCCCAACAGTTATCATCTAACTATCTATTTTCAGCTACCTTCACTTTTATAAATTTTTTTTGTGCTACTATATTTAGTTTATCTAATATGTTATTTACAAATGTCTGACTAACAATATTTACATCTGTGCAAGAATACTCCCATTCCTTTTCAATTAACAAATTTGTCATTTGGTCAAAATTGATCCGAGAGCTAATTTCCTTTGTCTGAAATTTTGATAAATTCCTACCGTTTTCTACTTTTACTTGAATTATTGAATGGCCTGTTATGATATAATTTTGCTCTACATATAATCATTACTGACAATGAGATCAATTATGCTGCTAGAATTACTTCTTACTCTAACATTTTGTATAAACTGTTTCATGCCATAATTCTTAATACCTTTTGTAAACCTTCTTTTTACATAATCATTTTTGGAAAAATCAATATTAAAATCACTTGTGAGGATTAAACTATGTGTATTGTTTTTGTTAATATAATCATCTAGCCACTGCCAAAACCTATTAAGAAAAAGTGTTATATTACCACTAGGCGATCTATAAACAGCAGTCACACTATATAGGGCATTTTTAACTATTATATCAACAGATAATAACCAAAAATTTACATCTAGAATAAATGTTTTTACATTGTCAAATTTTATGCCCTTTTTAATGAATATTAATACCCCACCTGTGTGACGGATGTTCGAGTCGCAACGAACGGTGTTATACCCTTTTAATTCTAATTTATTGTCAATAAAATTTTCAGTAATACATGTTTCAGTGAGACACAGAATCAAGGGTTCATATATAAATACATACTCTGATATTTGGTCTTTATTTTTATAATAACTTTCAGCGTTCATGCAAGACAGAAATATCGTACTATCATCCTGTGGTTGCTATTCGTTATAGGCTATCTTCTTCTTTATTGAATCACCAATTTTTAAGTAACACTCACATTTCATATCAAAAGCTGCATGCTGGATATTCAAGTTAAGATTTAGTTTTTCATTTGCTCCAACACAATTCACACATTTTTTTATTTTCACTTCTGCAAGCATTACTGTGGTGTTCTTCTGCACATAGTGTCCACGAAACCTTTTCTTTACAGTTTTAAGCCTCGTGATTGTATCCTCCACATTTAAAACACCTATTTACCAGAAATATTCATATATATTGCAGTTATTCCATCCAACGTGTAATACTTGCTCTTCTTTATTTATTATATGTCTAAATGTTTCGATGTATCGATCTCTGCAATCCAATTAAATATTCATCTTCGCACTTTTGTTTTATAAATACTTTCAAACCTAAAATTGTCTGCCTCTTGAGGTATTTTATTTTGCCTAAGAATCTGCTCAATTAACTCCTTATCATCTATTTTATTTGCTAATTCTTCCTCCACAATACCAGTAATGATAACCCTTGGCTTTAATTTTTTTGGAACATTAATTTCATAATTATTTCCCAATTTTATTTTAATGTCCTCCTTTACAGTATTCAGGTCCTCAGCATTTGAACACTGTAAAATTACTCCTCCATTGCGTGTACTTTTGTGGATATTTAAACCTACTTGCAAGTCCACTTGATTCATTTTACTTTTTAAATCGTTTTTAATTTCATTTGTTTCTTTTTCTATTTTGGGTTTAACTACTAAAACATGTTCTTGTTTACCAAGAATTTCAGCGTACGTTGGTTGGATGTTTTAAGATGGTGCTGCTAATTTATTTTCTTTTACTTTCTTTATTTCCTCTCGCATTTCATTTATCATTATATTGCGCTGCATAATAACATTGTAAATTCTTCGTTTATCTCCGCATTTTGTCATGATGACTTATGTATAACAAAAAAAACTCGCAAAAAGGTTCCCTTTCTACATTTACAAGCGAAAAAATTAGAAGCATCTCCTTAGGTCGGAAACCTTTTGTTGAGTGCACTGTATAGTGTACATTCAACCTCGCATTCTACGTATAATAAGATATTATTTTACATATTTTGCTCGTACTTATTTCCACAACAAGAAAAGCATTCGTGAGCTGAAGAAAAATGCTTTGAACTTTGAGGATGTATATGGAGGATCGTTGATCTCTTATTGAAAAATATTTCTTCAAATTTTCCCTCTTAACATATAGAAATATTTACATAGCGATTAAAAAAAATAGATTACAATATATGTCGATTAGGCATGAGTTTTATTAAAAAAAATTAGGAAAAAAAATTTTGTTTAAAAAAAAAAAACCACTGCCAATTACTTGGGGATCAGAACTTCCTCATCGTAGTAAAACTCGACCTGTGGTGGAGTTTATAATAAGAGTAATTTTTGACGTTTCAAATAAGTCACATTTATTGACGTTTCAAAAGTCACATTTTTTGACGTTTAAAAAATTGGGACCGATTTTGCTCATCAACGAACTCAATGTCTTCCTTGACCTCTATAATGTGTGCTACAAATTTGAAAGTTTTATCTCAAAAACTGTAGCTGCTATCGCGAACCACACAGACAGACACACACACAGACAGAAAATTTTTTCTATCTATAATTTTGTGTATCGTTATAATTCGTCGAGATTCGTCCAGAAATGCAATAAATATTTTCAAAATTTTTTTCACGAATACGTAACTTCCTCACTGAGGGGTGAGGAAGTAATTAAGCCAAAATTTGGTTTTTTTTTTCTTAACCAAATCTTGAATTTTGCTATAGAATTAAATCTTGAACACTTTTTGCAAAATTGTTTTTACATTTCCACAAGATGAAACTTTGACCTAGTTTTAGCCCATTCGATTAAATTTTTTGAATATTCACATAACTGACTTTATTGCACCAATTTTTACAGATTTAATTAATGCTTCATTTTGTCAAGGTATCTTCCCAGTAAATCTTAAAACCGCAATTGTAATTCCAATTCATAAGAAAAATGATAACATGGATATGGCTAATTACAGAGCAATATGCCTGTTATCAGTATTCTCTAAAGTATTTGAAAATGCGTATTACAACAGATTAATTAAGTTTGTAAATAATCATGATATACTTTATAAATATCAGTTTGGTTTTCGTAAAGGCCTATCTACTGAAGATGCTTCGGTTTCCTTTACTAACTATATTCTAGAGCAATTGGAGAAAAGTCAAAAAGTTGTAGGCCTCTTTTTTGACTTTACACGAGCCTTCGACATGGTGAACCATAGTATTCTCCTAGAAAAAATGTATAATTACGGAATAAGAGGGTTAGCCTATGACTGGTTATGTTCCTACTTATCAAACAGAACACAAAAAGTCCTTCTAAGATCTGAAACAGAGGACTAATATTCTGATCTGCGACCGTTAGGTGTCGGGGTACCTCAAGGCAGCACGCTGGGCCCCCTGCTATTTATTTTATTTATAAATAACATTCATAAACATGTAAAGTTTGAACATGTATCACTATTTGCTGATGATACGGCAGCAGTTGCATCAGCAAACGACTTTACGTGCCTCAGTCAATTAGCTAGTAAGGGTACCGAAAATATGGAATCCTACTGCAACAATAATGGTCTGTTACTAAACATAACTAAAACACATTTAGTTTCATTTTCAGTAAGAGAAAATAATTGTAGTATCTTAGTCAAATCATCTGACAAATCGTTAAAACAGAGTCCTAGTATAACATTTCTAGGCTTGCAAATTGACTACAACCTATCATGGCATTCTCAAATAGAGTATATCATAAAGAGGTTATCATCTTATTGTTTTTCATTGTGGCAAATGAGGAAATTTGTTAACAAACACACATTGCTAACGTACTACTATGCCTACGTAAATTCTATTCTTAACTATGGTATTATAAACTGGGGTAACTCAAATAGAATAACTGATGTACTTATTATGCAGAAAAAAATCATAAGAACGATGTGCTTCAAACCCAGATCATATTCTTGCAAAAATCTTTTCAAAGGTATGAATATACTCACAGTGATTTCATTATATATTTTTAAATGTGTTATGTTTGTCAAAAAAAATTCTGAGAAATTTACTCAAAGTTCTGAAGTTGCCCAGTGTGATTTAAGGCACGGAAACCACATTAGACTACCTCATCACAAACTAGCGCTTTTATCAAATAGTTCCTATGTGATGCCTGTCAAATTGTTTAACCATCTACCTCCTCAAATAAAAAATATTGAAA
The DNA here is from genome assembly GCA_029963845.1 of Rhamnusium bicolor. Classification (NCBI taxonomy): domain Eukaryota; kingdom Metazoa; phylum Arthropoda; class Insecta; order Coleoptera; family Cerambycidae; genus Rhamnusium; species Rhamnusium bicolor. The sequence goes on from JANEYF010000753.1 coordinate 1,566,535, forward strand.
ATCTAAATCTTTTCCAAAACACAATTAAGTCATTGCTATTAAAGCATAGTTTCTATTCAGTCTATGAATACTTCAATACTCCTCTTATCTAGATAAACTGTTGTATGCTGTCTGACTGTTCATATCTGCATGTATAAGTTGTGTTTACAATTATAGTTATTTTATATATATATGTGTATATATGTGTGTGTGTGTATATGTGTGTATATGTATATATGCATGTATGTATATATGTGTATATGTGTATACATATTTATTCTTTTTAATAATTTTAATTCTATTTATATGTATACTGACGCATTCAATGTATTTTATTATACCTTAAATGAATAAAGAAGTTTATTATTATTATTCTGCCAAACAAAAAAAAAACATTTTTTTTGGTGTGAAAGAAAGTGATAAATTCAAATATATTTCCAAGGTTTTTACATCCATTCATTTCTGAGTAAAAAACAAAATGTCACTTGGAAAAGAATTGAACATAGAGAATAAGAAGTAGAGTGTCATCGAATGTTGTTAAAATTAGATAGGTATGAATTTTGTTATTCCAAAATTTTCGAAAAACAAAGATTTTGATAAAAACAAGTAACGTTTTTTCGTGGGCGGATCGTCCCTCGGGAAACTATTACGAATAGATACCTAATCATAACTGTTTAAAAAATTTTTGAAAAGTACTTTGATAATGTGTAATAATATACAGTACGTTTCATTTAAAAAGATACAACTTTTTGACGTCATTCGTACATTTTTCAATTTCGTTAAATTCTAATTACAATCACCGAAAAGTTCATAAAAATTGTACAGGTCGGTTTCTTAATTTTTTTTATGTCTAAAAATAACAAAGTTGGAGGCGTGTTACTTTGTATCTGATCAGTGATCAGTCACTCTACAAAATTTTAAAAAATGATGCAAAAATTTACAATATATAAAAATGTACTTCATTAATAACCATTCTTTTATTATTCGATTACCAAGGCAGCCTCAACTTTTATAAAGAATGTCATTTTTTGATAAATCAAAAGTAAGACCCGTATGAACCAAACTTTTTGATGATAACTGTATTTTATAATTAAAATAAAAATTATGTAGTAATATTTGTAAAGATAATGGAAAATCTACGATAATAGTCGTGTCATAAAACGTATAATTTAAATGGCGCAAACCATTAACGTAATGTTATTTTCTAGGCCATCAAAACAAAACATGTGAAAGTGATGCCTATCAAAACAGGCCAGCCAGCTAAACCCATACTCGTATTTATACATAAAAATTAAAAAGTAAGACCAATCAGTGGAAAAATGAGGAAATTAAGGAGAATGAACGCATGTTGCTATTAAGAGAAAGTGAATTCCTTATTAGGTAATACAAAGTAGTCACCAATTTAAATGATCTACCTAGGAATTTGGTATTATTTCAAAGGGTCATAACTTCCTCACTATCATTTGAAAAAATTATGTTTCTAAAAATAACTGTAACATGTATAGGGTCATTACGTGAAAATGTCCTTTTTTGAAATAACTTGGTTAATAAAGGTGTAAAAAACAATTGCGCATCGAGTTTAAAAAAATATGCCATTTTACATTAGTCTTTTAAATAAAGTATCCTGTATCCTGGATTCTCCTCATTTTTCTGATTTCAAAAATATCAACATGTGTCATATTATCTAAAAAGCTTTTTGAAATATTTGGTTTTTGGTATTAAAATATCGTTATAATGATTCTGTTAAATGTAGTTGCCTTTGAAAAAAAGAAGAAGAATTAACCACGACAGGTGCTGATTTTTGAAGAACATTACTTTTAGGAGTAAATTGCATCTTTATGTAAGAAATGCTGCCATTTTGATTTCAAAGGCAACTACGTTTAAAATCATTAACGATATTTTAATACCTACCAAAATCCAAATATCTCAAAATTTTTTTGAGATAACATGACATGTATGGCATTTTAATTTATAATATATAAAGTGTTTCAGTAAAAATAAAAACAAAGTAATATATCGTATTTTTTAAACACGATGCATAATTTTTTTTATTCAAAATTTGGATTCTGCGAACGAAATTAGGTAGGAAGGTCTCTATACATTTGTAATAACTTCAAAAATAACAAGTTATTCCAAAAAAGGAAATGTTCGCATGATGACCCTGTACATTTAGCGAATATCTGGAATAATGTATGTAAAGGATGTTTCATTTGAAATCATAAAGTTGTCCTATACCTGGGAGTCAGCCAGTTTATTTCCCGTATATCCAGTTGTCACAACAAAATGAAAATATCATAAAAAAGCATACTCAATCAAAAGTAATCTGCGAAAACCGCAACTCGATAACTTTTTTCGTTCCAAAATTATTCAGTCAAAATGGTCAAAATATAGCTTGCTACCATGTATCTATATTTTTACATCTTTAACGGTGGTGTAACTACACCCCCGCGAGTCCCTGCAATGTGGGGTGTCGAAGACTAGATTGGAACCTTAAACATTTCTAATATATAATTAGCCACTGATCTTTTACCTAACACAAAATCTATGATTTTGCTGTGTGAATCATCCAGACGTTTTTTGTTACATATGTGATGAGTACACTTTGAAAGAAAGCAGAGAACCCGTTTCTGACTTTATGAAAAGGGCATTTCTGGCTTATTTTGGCGTCCAGTTAGGGGACCAGGATAAATGTTGGAGTTCATATTTCGTATGTAAAACATGCGTTGAACATTTGCGACAGTGGACAAATGGAAAGAGGAAGTGTCTAATGTTTGGAATACGAATGGTTTGGCGGGAATCAAAAAACCATTTTGATGATTGCTATTTTTGTCTCGTAAACATCAAAGGCATTAATCGCAATAATCGCCACAAATAGATATATCCTGATCTGGATTCAGCGAGGAGACCTCTACCGCATTCTTAAGAAGTATCCGTTCCATGGTTCAATAACCTGCCTATGCTCTCAGATATTGATACATCAACGTCTGAGACAGATCTGGGGAAACCGACTGTGATTTTGAATGAGCTTAAGCAAATCTCCTACGATTCACTCAACAAGAGCTGTATGATCTCATTAAAGACACCAGCCTTCCAAATTACTTGTCTCCATATTGAATGAAAATAACCAACTCTATTCAGGTACTAATATAAATTTTATCGTAAGAAAGAAAGGGATCTGCTGCCCTATTTCTCTCATGAAAATAATCTGATATTCTGTAATGATATAAATGGCCTCTTAGTGAAAATGGGTTTGTCAGAATACACACCAGGCGAATTGCGTCCTTTTATTGATAGTTCAAAACGAAGATTGAAATGTGTCCTTTTACACTATTCCTATTTGACATTCTACCAGGAGTATGAGACAATATCGCTAGTTCTAATCAGTGGCGGTCGGTCCATGGAAGCAAGGGAAGCAGTGCTTCCCCTGGGATTATTAAAAAAAAACACATAATTAGAACCTAATTATTATTTATCACATATATTAATCATTAAAATTTACTTTTACCCAATTTCAATAGACACGGCCCTGCTTTTCAGCAGCTGAGATAATGTTGCATGATAAAACCGTAACGATAACGAACTCGATTAATCGAGCCAACACGAACTCGCGCGACTTCGATATCTGTAAGCTGAGACAACTCTCTGATGTAGGTATAGGTAACTTGTTGAAATGCGTCCAATCCCCACTTCATAATCATGATATATGAGCTGTATAGCATCGTAATACGTTTTATCTTATAGATTTTAATATCGATTTTAATATTATACTTAATATTAATCTTCCTAGTATTATTCTCAGCTTTTGTGCTATATTTGTAAAAACTTTTTTGATGTTTCTAAACCTGTGGTGCGGCGACAAGTGATTTTTAAAACGTTGAATATTAGTACGCGTGTAAGCAGATTTGGAAGCTGTTCCTAGCACTGTGGAAAATATTATTTGCGTTTGTGTGGTGTGCAATTTGTTGAAAAGGGGATTTTCAACATATTCGTTTCAAGATAAACTGGATATTATTAGAAACGGGAAACCAACACCTGATTTAAAACTCTTAAAAACGAAAGTTAAATCATGCTATAGGTACTTTAATATTGAAGTGTACAGTGCTAATCAGTGGTTAACGGGTTGTGAAAATTTGTGTAAATTATTTTGTTGGCCATGTGTGTGTACTGTTCACAAATGAAAAAGGTATTTGGAATAAAAATGGCTTTTCAGATTTAAACAACATTCACAAAGTGATAAAAAGGCATGGTAAGTGTGAAACTCATTTGCGAGCGGTGCTAAAAGAATAAACATTTGGAAAATCACGAATTGAGCATTCATTAGATCAGCAGTTGAAAGAAAGTGTTAAAAAGACTTATTGACATTGTTTGTTTTCTCGGCGAAAATGAACTTAGTTTTAGAGGTCATACTGAATCTCGGAGCGTTGCTAAATAGGGGCAATTTTATCAATTTAGTTGATTTATTAGCAAAATACGATACAATTTTAAGTAACCATCTGGAACACTCCACGATATTTCGCGGTACATCAAATCATATTCAAAATGATTTGATTCAGTCGATAAGCAATATTGTTTTAGAAAAGATCAAGCAAGAAATACAAAAGCTCCTTTTGTTGCAGTTATGTTAGATGAAGCAACCGATATTACGAATATTAGTCAGTTGTCAATCGTAGCTACATAAATCCAAATGGGAAAGTCCAAGAGCGCTTTTTAGGATTTTTAGACGTAACAACGCCATGAACGGCCGCAGCTTTATATACTATAGTTTGTCAGATAGTCGATGATCTACAGTGTGGTACTAAACTTATCGCCCAAAGTTATGATGGGGCCGCTAGGCTGGTGAATTGGGGAGCCTGCAGGCCAAAGTAAAAGAGACTTTTCAGAATGCAATATTTGTACAGTGTTTTGCGCATAGATTAAATTTAGTTCTAGCTCAATCTGCACCGTGTCTTAAAGAGTGCAAAATATTTTTTTCAAGTATTAGTGGAATGGCTGCCTTTTTTTCAAAATCATCAAAACGGACACGAGAATAAAAACTTTTTCAAAAAATTCAACCAGTGAAGAGCGGCTTTCAAAATTGTGTCTGTTGACAATAGAAAGTGACTTTGTGAAGGAGATCTCCCAAAATTCAAACTTTTACGACGAAGTTATTTCCGACATCGCAAAAAAGGAGAGGCGGATTAAACTACATTGTAAATAGGTAGGTATGTGCATGTTAACTACTTAACTAGCTGGCTCAATTTATAGTTGGCTAGAGAGTGCACGATGGCTAGTGTGACTGAACAAACTCTCTATTTCGCTGCGGGTTCAATCCTCGCCACCGGCGCTGGCAATGTCGGTGGATATGGTTGTGTGTCTGCGTTTTTTTCATAAGTGTAACCCTCGCCCGTGCAGCTTCGGCTTTAGAATCGGGGGTTGTCTAATTTTTGTGGTGTTTTTATGTTTTATCTTTGCGGTCCTACAACTGTACTTTTTTTCTAGTATCATAACTTTGCAGCTTTCGACATTTGCTTTAAAATGAGTATACGGAAGCCACGCCCCTTTTCTTAAAATAATTTTTGCCTCGCTTCACTCGGGGCCTCGCGCTACCCATCACTCTATATCACAAACTGCTTCCCCTGTATCAAAACTCACCGCACGCCCTTGGTTCTAATAAAATTCAAGTATGAAAAACATCAGTGGGTGATTTGTGTTGATCTAAAAATAGTAAACTTCCTCATTGGATTGCAAAGTGGTTATATGACATATCCCTTTTTTACCTCTTTGGAACAGCGGAGCTAAGAATGAGCACTGGATTAAGAGAATATGGCGTACAAGGAAAGTTATGGTTGAAGGAACATACAACGTCATCAACGAACCATTGGTTGAGAGAGACAAAATCATCCTTCCACCCTTGCATATCAAACTGGGGCTTATGAGGTAAATGGTGAAAGCATTCGAGATGGAACTTGTTTTGGCTGTTTGTTACAGAAAAACTGAAGGCGGGAATTTTTGATGGTCCTCAGATAAAGCAGCTTATAAAAGATCCACATTTCAGAGAAGCAATGAACGAGATTGAGTAATGTCTGGTGTTCGTTTGTTCAAGTAGTTAACATTTTTATTGGAACGCATAAGGCAGAGGATTACGTTGAATTAATGGAAGAGATGCTTTCCAACTTGAATAAGCAGTTGTAACATGAGCATTAAGGTTCACTAACTCCACAGCAGTAAAGATTGTTTTCCAGAAAACCTAGATAATTTTAGTGTAGAACAGGGGAAAGGATTCAATCAGGAAATAAAGACTATGGAAGAAAGATATCAAGGAAGATGAGATACCCACATGACTACTGCTGCAATCCTCAGCGCAACTGTTCTGGTAAACCTCATATAAGGAAGTCCTATAAAATAAAGTTTTTAAGTGATGATTAAAGCTGAAAATCGTTTTTGTGTATCATGGTCATAGAGTACAGATGTACTTACTGTCGCCGGCATTCAGCTTGACCGCGAAACTCTTTCTCCAGTCCAGTATATTATTAGCTTTCGAGTTGTGTACACGTTAAGTCACTTGGGCGTATTGTATATTGTTTTTGTGTTTTTATTTTATTTGTTGTACTGTATTGATATTAATTTAATAATAAAGCATGGCAGACGTACGCAGGGGTAGAAAACGGCCATTTGCTGACAAAGTGAATAAATTCATAGGTGAATTCCCGGATTTATTCTATGATGGTGCTAAAATAATTTGTAAAGTGTGCGAGAAAGATTTGATGTACTGGGATAAGCGTGATTGTGGACTTCACGTAAATAGTTTACACCATAAAAATAAGAAAAATGGCGTGCCTTCGACAACACAGATTATGTTTGATTTACTATTAATGCTGATTGCCTGTGATGTTCCGCTGCACATACTCAATAAACAACCATTTCGAGAGTTCTGGAATAAATACAATGCCCAGGTGAAGTTACCAAGTCGCACAACGTTATGGAAGTATTTACCAACTGTACACGTACACATGGCAAATAAGATGAAATGTTAATTAAAACATACACGGCTGTAGCTATCTGTTGATGAGACAACAGATTGTAAAAAAAAATTCTATTTTAAATATTATAGTACGAGTGCTGGGCCCTCTTAAACACACAGTTCCACTGTTACTAGCTAGCAAAAGACTAAGTCAGTGTACTAGCGAAACAATTACCAGGGTGGTACTGGAGACGTTAGAAAAATTTGAACTGTCAAAAAGTCAAGTATTGATGTTTGTGACTTTTGGCGCCGTGACAATGCGTTCGGTAGGCCATTCTTTGCAAGAACAAGGTTGTACGTTTATACATGTTACGTGTAAAGTTCATGCTTTAAATCTTGTGGCAGAAACTATTCGAGAAGGTTTTCCAGAGGTGGATGCCTTAATAACAAGTACAAAAAAGTGTTTCTTAAATCTCCTAAACGTCTCCGTGCATTTCATAGCAAGTGTCCCGGTATTCCTGAACTACCACAGCCAATTCTTACACGTTAGGGAACGTTGTTGCAGGCCGCTTTTTATTATGCTGAATATTTCCAACAAATGAAAGCTGTGATATTACAATTCAATCCAGATGAGGCTGCAGCTATTAAGGAAAACCAGACAAAATTCGAAGATATTTCCGTTGAAACAGCTTTAAAAAAATATTGCGAAGAACTATAAACCATTACATGAAAGCATAAAAAAAATTAGAAAACAGTGCGTTGTCGTTAGCGGAGTCTCTGCAAATAGTGGACAAAGTAAATCTACTGCTACACGCTATAGGTGACGCAACAAATGAACGAGTTAAATAAAAGTTCGCAAGTGTGTCAAATAAAGACACCGGTTTTACCAAATTAAGACAAATATGTGATGGTGCAGCCCCAGATCCGTTAAGTGCGTTCAAATACTATTTTACGTATGCGTGTATTACATCAGTAGATGTCGAACGGTCGTTTTCAAAATATAAGAATATATTTTCACCAAAGCGAACATCACTCATGGAGACAACCATAGAAACATACCTGATGCTGCAAAATGGCTACACATCTTCTCCAGTTTGTGATAGGCAAGCTAGTTAAGAGAGTAAGTTTGACATACATTGTTATAAATTGTAATAGTTTATTGTTTCTCGTATTAGTTAATTTCGCGTACGCCACTGTCCCACGGAACATTTTGACAGCATTAGTGATGATTAATCAATGTATATGTCTATTTTGTGAAAAAAATACCTTACTACTTATTTTCTGACTTTTTTTAGCAAGCAGTTGTAGTAAATAGTAATAACCTGAAATGTATATAGGTTAAAAGATGAGATGACTTTATTACCTATTTATCGATTTAAAAAATAGGGCAGATATACCGCATCTCAGAATTTAGATCTAATAAAGCAAATCTAACGATATTTTTGGATTTTGCATCCCAAAATTACCCAGAAATACTTAACAAATCACAAGCGCCAAAATGTGTTGGCCTGTGTTATTCATAATGATAAAAGTCTGCCATCGCATTAGCAAAGGTACGGAAGTCTGGGAGCATAATTTCTTTACAAAAAAATTCTCTTCGCCTTTTCTTCTCCATGGTGGGTTTCTACGATTTTTTTCTGTTATATAATTTAGTGATTGGGAACGCCCAAGGATAATTATCTTCTGGCCCCAAAAGTCACAGTCCGCTACTGATATCTACATTGTTTTAACAACATAAAAATTTAATATTAATTTCTATAACATTAAAATATTTCAACACCAAGATGAAAGTAGTAATCATGTAGTGAGAAGTGTTCCGGTTAAATACAAACTGCTAGACACCGATTTAGTTTTAGTTCTGACTCAAATTTTCAGAAGAATAGACCACCATGAGTTATACTTGCAAACCCTTGGAAGGCGTTTACGCAGAATTAACTGATAAAACTCTGGGAATTAAACATACTATGTACGAATTTAACGGAAATTTTGTGTATCCGTTTCTATATAAAAAATATCGCACAAAAAGTTCTTGATGCCCCAGTGCGGAAAGATGATACGTGGTTAATCAGCTATCCCCGAACAGGTATGTACTTTATTATTTCATAGAATTTTTTACTACAAAAATATAGTGACAAATTGATATGTCAACTGTTAAAACATAAAGTTTGACATAATGTTAATTTTTTCGATATCACGAATCGGTGCGATGTAATTTCGTGAGTACCTACGTTCTGATGTTAAACCTTTACTGTTTAAAAGACATAACTACCATAACTACCCAGCGGCGTAGTTATGGGAAGGGTCGTGTGATTTTACAAAAAACCTTTAAGTTACTGACCATAATCAAAATCTTTACCATAACCGAAGTCTAAATTAAATTATTAAATTTGATATAATATACTGGGTGGTTCCTTTATATCTCTACAAACCGTAATAGCTAAACCATTACAGACATAAATATGAAATTTGGAATATCAGTAATATAAAGGATGAGTCAATAATGTGTTTTTGTTCGATAACCTTTGAACCGTTAGTGATACAACAATTTATTAAATACAAACGTTTTTTGGATCGATAAGATCTATCATTTAAAATTATTGTGATATCTACAGGGTGCTTAAATTTTCTGTTACATACATAAAATTCTTTTTTTAATAAAACACCCTGTTTATTTTGTAACCATTTTATTAAATGAAAAGAGTATTATACAGTGATATTTTTTTTTTTGGATTTGCATGCAACGTTGCCAAGTTATTTAACATTTTCTGGAAATTTAAGGATTTATAAGGGTCCGTTTAATAATTTTTATTTACCTATGGAAACAAGCTGAGCAAGCAAATATTATACTCTTCTTAGTTCATACTACACGCTAAGTATTAGTAGGTACCTTTTTTCACATTATTCTATTTTACAGGGTGTCTATGACGGAATGTCAATTAATGTCAATTTCAAATGGGAAGAACTCTGTTCTTTAAATGGAACACCCTGTATTTTTTTACGTGGTTGGAGTCCTCCTTCAAATTGATTTCTTTTTTGTATAACACTTCCTATACCTAACTGTTGAAGTTTTCGAGAAAATTAAGGTTTTCTCTTTAACCTTGTGATCGTAATAAAAAATTAATACAATTTTATCAAGAATGGCTTTGGAAAAACAAAAACTGTGCTGTCAAACTGATATTTTCTGGTTTACACGTAATTAATTTTGCTTGGTGGTGATTCTTCTCTATTTCCTAGTTAAGTTAATTATTTTTGTTAAATAAATTATGAATTTTTCACATGAAGAGTTAATCGACATGGTTTATGCATTGGGAGAAAGGGAGAGAAATCCGCTATTGGCATCAAGAATTTATATTCAGCGTTATCCAGAACGAAGACATCCTCACCATTCTGCATTTGAAAAGTTGCGAGAAAGGTTTGAACGAACTGGACATATAAATTATGAAAAACATGAACGTACAAAACTAGCAACAAATGAAGAAAAAGTGTTTCAAGTTACATTAAGTGTCGTTGAAGATCCGCATAAAAGTACGAGAGAAATTAATAGACAACTTGATATAAGTCAATCCTCTGTAACAAGAATATTGAGGACACAAAACTTTCATCCTTATCATATTCAACTGCTTCAGGAACTAGAGTCAAATGATTTCGAACGTATGGTAACATTGTGAGTGGACACTCAATAAGATTCACTAACAGCCGCAATTTTTTGATTTCGTGCTATTCACTGATGAGGCCACATTTCATGAAAATGGTTGTGTTAGTAGACATAACTTACACTACTATGATACCATGAACCCTCATTTTACGAGAACTGTAGATAATCAACACCGATGGTCACTCAATATGTGGGCAGGGATAGTAGATGAATATGTAATTGGACAGCATTTCCTTAATGGTCACTTGACTGGGAATATGTACCTCGATTTTTTACAAAATGTACTGGGAGGATTGTTAAACGGGTGTCCTCAAAATGTCTTACAGAGGCTGTGGTTCCAGCACGACGGAACTCCACCCCATTATAGTGTTGCCGTAAGAAACTTTTTTAAATGTTACATTTGGTGACAATTGGATAGGTCGAGGAGGACCAGTTCAATGGCCACCAAGGTCGCCAGATTTGACAAAATTGGATTTTTTTTGTGGGGATACATTAAAGGATTAGTGTACAAAACATCACCAACTACAAGAGAAGCCATACAGCAAAGAATTCAACTAGCGTTCGACACCATCACGCCTTGCAAAATGTAAGTGACTCATTTTTTCATAGAGTCAGAATTTGTAATTTACAACTAGGAGGTCACGTTGAGCATATTTTGTAACTTGTTTAATTTTTCTCTTCTATTTACTGTTTGCGTTCAAAATTACACTTTTATTTTGTTATGTACATACCTAGGGTGAGGTGTAAATTTTGTCATTCAAGTTCAATAAATTTGTTACTTTTACTGTTTCCTTTACGATTTTATAGAAAATAATTTTTCGCCTGACCGCAATTTTTGTTTTTCTAAAGCCATTCTTGATAAAATTGTATTAATTTTTAGTATGATTGTGAGGTTGAAGAGAAAACCTTAATTTTCTCGAAAACCTCAACAGTTAGGTATAGGAAGTGTTATACAAAAAAGAAAGCAATTTGAAGAAGGAATCCAACCACGTAAAAAGTACATACATACATTTTAATTGCTTTTGTCTTTCAAAAATACAAATTGTATAAATCATTACAGGATCAACCTGGTGTCAAGAAATGATATGGCTGATTGGAAACAACTTAGATTTTGATACGGCGAGAAACACGTTACAACAATTTAGAGCACCTTTATTAGAGTAAGTACGAGAACTTTAAATCTAAAATTATATTCTACTTATATTATATTATATATATATATATATATATATATATATATATATATATATATATATATATATATATATATATATATATATATATATATATATGATAAAAAATATATATATATATATATATATATATATATATATATATATATATATATATATATATATATATATATATATATATATATATATATATATATATATATATATATATATATATATACATATAGTGGGTGAGAGGTATGAAACTTCTCATATGGTCTGAATGCTACTATCCGACCGACATCCTCGATGTCTCTGTGGCGGATAGCGACTTGCATCACAGCAAGTACCGATAGCGGCGACCCCTAGCCTAGGTGGACTAAACTAATGTTATTAAATATGATTTGAAGGAAACAACTACTCAGCGGGCAAATACCCCGACCTGCATTGAATTACACCTTCAAATCATGATAGATCGATAGCCAATATCATTTGTCAATTCCTAACCAGACAGAATAAAGTCATCAAAAATCCAACAGGCATTTCTTTTATATCAAATTGACTAAATTAAAACTTTAAAATATTCTTAATTTACTCTTTAAAAAAGTAAAAACTATGTTTTAGGATTTAATGTGGAATTTCATTGAGCATATAGGCTTAAGATAAAATAGTTTTCTTAATGGGTTTTAATGACTACATCAAGGATACTCCATAAAACTACATTAAAACCATTTGTTCCAAAATGGATTGTTTTAAAACCAACTTGCTATTTAATTCTTTAAAAAGGCAAATTAGTTTTAAAATAGCCAATGTCAAGAGTATTATAAAACTAGTATAAGATCAATAGGGCATTAAGAGCAAACAGTTTTTTTATTTTAATTTAAAGAGTGCATTAAATCCTTTGCATAAAAATCAGTGGTCTTTAAGAAGTTTTAGTTTATCTTAAGGTAATTTTAAAACCACTATCATTTTATTGAACATGTTAAAGCACTTTTAAAACCTAAATAAATCAAAAGTATCTTAGAGTTGTTACTTGGGCATGGACTCTACATTTGACATAATTGTTACTTACTGGGGAACGTGTATTATCTTATGATTATATAATAGATACAAGATTTGGTTGACTGGGAGAATATGTTCTATTAGGTATATGGCTCACATGTCCAAGCTTTTTTAATTTATATAATTTAAATGCCTTTAAAAAATGTTTTATATAGTTCATATCTCGAATGTTGGCGTTCACGTCATCGATTTAAAATGTCTAAATTGATCAATTGCGACTTTATTTGGGAGTGGTCGGCACTGCTGTCATAACCCCAGAAGACAAACGTTTCTGTTATTTGCTACAATTCTGCGCATGTATATTGAAATAAACTGATAAAAAATGTGCATGTCTTTTGAAATGTACATATGACGCCAACATTCATGATATGAACTCTACCTCATATGTCAACAAAAATCATTATTATAAAATGTTGACCTAATTAATTGTTTCTTTTATAATCTCTTTTTTCTGCTAATGGAGTTTTTATATTTAGAATCATATTATAAATTGTTAATAAAGAATTTTTTAAATTGTATTAAAATAACGATTGGTGATATACTGACAAATATCCAGGGACCGCTCTGGCGTTTACGCCGCACCGGCAAAATACAAATTGCCTCCCCTTTTAAAGTTATTTTTTCTTAATAAAATATGGTTTTAATTTGCAATAAAAACGTATATTTAAAAGAAACAAGTATTAAAACTTAACATTTGGTACTAAACAGTATAAATTAAAATAAAATAGGGTTGCAGTACCTATAGATAACTAGTTGTTATATTTTAAAAATATTTACTTAGTTTTAAACATACAGGGTGCAATTTTACCGCTATTACGATTTAGATTTTTTTCTCACATACTTAAAACCTAAATAAAAAAACAAAAGGTAGATACATAGAACCACAGTAATACATTGTTTGAGTTATAATCAGAAGAATATTTTTTTCTCACTTTTAATTCTGCAAATTTTTTTATTACCTCTTTTTAAGTTTATTTGATCAGCAATGTCATGTTTAATTGCTAAAATGGTGAAGTATTAATCGATTTTTCGTAGTAGTTGAGCGTAAAAAAGGTTTTGATTAATTTTAATTTGGAAAACTTCTTTCTTTACTTGCTACTGATATTGGATAGCCAGTAACATTTTTAAGGCAATACTTAGATTTGAAGCAAAATTTGGCATTGTTATTATTTTAAGAACATCACTTGGACTTTCTTTTTTGCCCAAAAGTGCACAAACTGCAGAAATTTCCTCTACTAATTCTAGACCGTTAATATCAGCTGATTCACCATCAGCCAAAACATTTTCCAAATCTTTGCAAATCTTTATCAGTGTGTCTTTAGGCATGGTTTTCAAATCATATATATTATATAGAGATTGGTTATTCAGTTGTTCAAATCGAAGATCTAGTGCGTTTAATGCTTGATCAACAGTACAGAAGAAAAATTTTATTTTGTATTTTTCTTTGGGATCTTAGATTGGTTCGTCCCTTGCCTCATATGAAAAGTTGGCCTTTTTTCTTCTTACGCGGTGTCACGGCGTTGTTGATTCAAAATTGTCTTCAATGTTAATTTCATCAGCCAATTCTCTTGCGTCAACAATAATTTCATTAAAAGAGTTATCTGATCGAAAATTTTTAAAGAAAATTTTTGCAGTTCTCTAGAAGATCAAGTGCTTTTTTCAAATCAAAATCTTTTGTTTGCATAAGCTTTCTTATGGGATTAATACAGTTTAAAATTTTATACCATATGACTACTGAACATAAATATTTAAATTGTTTAATGCAATTTAGCAAACCCGAAGCTTCGTTTCTTATTGAGATATCGATGTCTTGGTTTTCATAAATGCTTAGCAAATCGTCGCATACTTCACCAAGTTGAAATCTTAAGAGCGTTAAAGCTTTTATCCTGCTTTTCCATCGAGTGTCACTCAAAGGTTTTAATGTAAATCCTTGGACATGTTTTAAAAATATTGCCCATCGAAAAGTAGAAGAAAAAAAATAAACATATTTTTTGGACCATATTAAAAAAATTGGCTGCTTCCCAAGGATGCTTTTGCTATATCATTTACCACTAGATTGAGCGAGTGGCTACTACAAGGAACGTAAAATGCTCGTGGATTTAAATTTCTAATTCTAGATTGCACTCCTGCATTGTTGCCCCTCATATTAGCTCCGTTATCATATCCCTGTCCTCTTATATATAATATATATATATATCAAGCCCCATTTCATGAATATCTTCAATTATAATTTCATATAGTTGTCTTTCTGTAGATCTTTCCACAGGTAAGAAACCTAAAAAGCTTTCGTAGATTTTTATTTCGACCGTTTGATTCAGAATCAGACTTATGATGGAAACATCTAATTATCAGGGTAACTTGCTCCACCTTACTAACGTCAGGAGTGCAATCTAATATTATGGAATAGTATTTCGATTTTTTTATTTCAGCAATAATATGCATTTTTACACTTTCATGAAGCAAGTCTATTATTTTGTTTTGAATGTTTTTTCCAAGATAGTGAGTTTTGGATTCCTCTTTTTTAAGCACTCTACGTATGTGTTCCTCCATAACGGGATCAAATTCAGATAGCAATTCAACTATTTTTAAAAAGTTGCCGTTATTATGCTCAAACAGCTTGTCGCTTGTACCTTGAAAAGCTAAACAAATTTACCGAGCATTTTAGTAATTGGTACAATCCTTAGAAGCACCTCGTACCAGTGATTTGTTTCAGCGTTAATAACTCTTTGGGCAGCTGCATCTATAGTTGCACAACACTTTAACCTTTGACTGAGTTCTAGTCAGGATTTTTTGAGCTTGATTATGATTTTTAGAAATTTCGTGATCCTGTAAAGTTTCAACTATGTGCTTCAGCTTTTAAAACTTTCTTTTGAAAGGGAACAAGACACACGGCCGTAAATTTTGCAGCAAAAGCAATATATGCAGTTTTTGAAGTGGAGTACACTAGCCAGTCTCTTACAACTTGCTCTCCATTTCTTAAAATTCGAGAATAGTAATTTGCGCTAAATTGTCGACCAGTGCCATCATAAGGAAATTTGTAATTAAACAATGATTTAGGTGGACCTTGTCATACTAAAAAACTTCTTTCGGCATCTCCTAAAATTCTGGGCGACAATCTGTACCTAAAGTTCGTACAGTGCATTCCGTGGGTGATATGGTGGGGTCAGTTTATAGAGGTAGAGTGCTACTAGTGCTAGCTAGGGTGCCTTCTGTAGGTGCCAAGGCGGTGTCAGTTGGTAAGTTGCTTTTATTTGGTGACAAAATTGGTTTAGAAATATCGGGTATTGATTGGTCTTGGTCACCAACACTCTCTGATGATTCCGTGTTTTCCTTTTTATCTGAATTTTTGGAGATGTTTGTTTTGGTACTAATAGTACTACCGGACCTACCCTACCCGTTGACCAAATTTCATCGTTACCCCACTCCTCGGCTAGATCAGAATAACAAATATGTTATTCAGAAGCGTTACATATTAACTCGGTTTTTGTGGTTATCTGTTATAAAAGGTGTTTCAATAATAGTGCAAGATTTGAATACGCGCTAGTTTGGCTGTCATGATGTCACAAGATTATGACATGCCAGGTCGATAGGGGATAGATGAGAGTTAGTAAACATGGAACAATGCGTCCTGATTGTTAAACATTATTATCAAAATACTGAAAGTTTGATTGCCACGATTCGTAAAGTGCGTCCAATTTTCGGTCGAAATATTGTTCCTCATTCATCTTCTGTGAAAAGAATAATCGAAAAATTCGAAAGAACTGGTTCGGTTTGTGATGTGAAATACACGACACGAGCTCATAGAGTCGGTGAGAACAAAACATCACTCATTTTCAGTGATAAGGTCCATTTTCGCCTCGATGGTTTCTTTAATAAGCAAAACTGCTGCATTTGGGGCTCAGAAAATCCACGAATGATTCATGAGAAAGCAATGCATCCAAAACGTGTCACTGTTTGGTGTGCATGGTGGTCTGGAGGAATCATTGGACCGTTTTTCTTCGAAGGCGGTGCAAGTAATGCAGTAACTGTGAATGGCGAACGTTATCGTGCTATGATAACCCAGTTTTTTGTGCCTCAATTGGACGATATTGCTCTCGACGACATGTGGTTTCAGCAGGTCTTGCACGAGCTTTCTCCTGGTTGTGTCATCTCTCGGTTTGGTGACCAGAATTGGCCGCCACGCTCTTGCGATTTAACACCTTTGGACTTTTGGTTGTGAGTTTTTCTGAGGTCATAGATTTATGCCAACAAGTCCGCGACCACTGAAGCATTGAAGGCCGAAATTAGACGCTATAGCAACGATATATCGCCACACGTATGCAACACCGTTATTCAAAATTTCGCCAAAAGAGTACGAATGTGCCAGCAAAGCCATAACTCCCAAATGTCTACATTATAACTTAATAAATATTTCAATACTTTGCTATAGAAAACCATGTTTTATTGACCTTGAAATATTGCGCTCTTATAGAAACACCCTTTATAAGATATGTACAAACCTGAAATATAAGATTTACCCGCGACCTTTAGTTATTAACAACAAATATATTTTTATCTTATATCTTATGTTAAATATATATGTATATCTTTCAGATCATCTGTAGCTCTTTATCAATATGCAGAAGTATTTGAAGAGAAATTTTCTGACTCAGTGGATTACGTTAATAACTTACGCTCACCCCGATTTATAAAATCGCACCTCCCATACAGTCTTTTACCAACAGAAATTCACAAAATAAAGCCAAAAGTAAGTTTATTTCTATACTTATATATAATTATCATTCTATGAGTATTAATACTGAACTATCATCATATTACTACTCCGCTGATGGTTATACAGGGTGGGGCAATAGTGCGTTGGACCTCGATATCTCGAGTTCTATGATAGCTAGAAATTTTTAAAAAAATTGCAAGTAAACTAGATAAAAAAGTCTATAACTGAAAATTATTTTCGATCATACAGGGCGAGCCAAGACGAAATTACAGGACCAAGTGCATTTTTTGAGGCCTCTTTCTAGGCTCTATTCATTCCTATATTATTATTGGCTATCTCCCAACCACTTTGATGTAATGAATTTTTTTGTTGAAATAATGCCATCTGCAGATGGATATTAGAAAAATCACCACAGTCACAATTATGGGTTTTAAAAAAAACTTATGTGAATACCAGTTACGAGACATCTAGTTAATGTTTTTGAATCATTTTCATTTCCTAAAAATGTACAGGGTGGCCAAAAATTAGTATTCAATTAAGAACTTTTTAAATTGAATTTTCTCAATTTTTTCAAATGGAGCACCCTGTATATTTTTCAACGATGTGATGTGAAAATGAAAAACGAACATTTTTTGTAAGTACTTCCCTACGGCTAATTGCAACCATTTTCGTTTTATAAATAAATAAGTGTTTATTTTATAATTAAGAACTTTTTAAATTGAATTTTCTCAATTTTTTCAAATGAAACACCCTGTATATTTTTCGATAATGTGATGTAGAAATGAAAAACGAACATTTTTTTGTAAGTACTTCCCTATGGCTAATTGCAACCATTTTCGTTTTATAAATAAATAAGTGTCAAATTCAAGAATAAACTTAAAAAAAGAGGTTCCCTCAAATAATTCATTAGAGAAAATTTATAATAGGTGTTCGACGTGTTGCCCATTTTGATTGACACACGTCTTTATGCAATTTTGAAATGAGGCCATTTAATTGGACCATTTCCATTGAAATGAGTAAATAGTATTTAACCAGTCCTTTACTGTAATGTTTTTTTATAGGTACATTTTTTTTGCTGTTTTCGTTATTCGACTAGCAATAAAACCTCAGTTTGGTATAAATTGTCGTGTACAAAGGAGCATACTTTTGTTTTGGGCGAGTCAGACAGAAATTGTTTACTTGCCAATAGAATTTATCACCAATGTTATCCTGAAAGAAGGCTTCCTGATGTTAGCAGCTTCCAAAACCTTCTCGATAGATTTCTGGAAACTGGAAATGTCGAATATAAAAAAAGTGGAAGAATAAAACGTGTTGTGAACGAAGAAAAATAGTTTTCTGTGGTGCTGGCAACGGTTGAGAATCCCCATGTTAGTCAAAGAGAAGTGACCTCATTAGTAGGAATAAGTAGACGGTCTGTGGGTCGAATGTTAAAAACAAATAAGTTTCATGCATATCATATTCAAATGCACCAGGAATTATCTGATGACGATTTTCAAAAGCGCCTACAATTTTGTAATTGGGCCAGAGGTAAAATGCAAGTTGATGTCAACTTCTTCAATAATGTTTTATTCACTGATGAGGCAACTTTTCATAAAAATGGATTTGTTAATAGGCACAATTTCCATTATTATGCTTCGGAAAATCCTCACTTTTTTATGCAAGTTGATAACCAACACAGATGGTCTATAAACTTTTAGGGAGGAATTATTGGAGAACATGTAATAGGGCCACATTTCTTTGATGGTACATTGACTGGAGCTATTTATCTTCATTTTTTGGAAAACTGTCTGCCACAATTATTGGTAAATCTCCCTGGAAGAATTCGAAATAGGATGTGGTTTCAGCAAGATGGTGCTCCACCACATTATTTAAATGCAGTTAGAGACCACTTAAATAATACCTACCCTTATCAATGGATTGGAAGAAATGGACCCACTAAATGGCCTGCTAGATCCCCAGATCTTACAAAAATGGATTTCTTTTTATGGGGATACGTGAAGGAAATTGTTTATAGAGACACACCAACAACAGTACAAAATATGAAGGAAAGAATAATAACTGCCTTTAGATCTATCACACCAGCAGTTTTAGGTACAGTGGGAACCTCATTTCAAAAGCGCATAGAGATGTGTCAATCAAAATGGCCAATATGTGGAACATTTATTATAATTTTTCTCTACTGAGTTATTTGGAGAAACCTTCTTTTTAAAGTTTATTTTTGAATGTTGTAATTATTGCTCAATAAAACGAAAATGGTTGCAATTAGCCATAGGGAAGTACTTACAAAAAATGTTCGTTTTTCATTTTTACATCACATCGTTGAAAAATATACAGGGTGTTCCATTTGAAAAAATTAAGAAAATTCAATTTAAAAAGTTCTTAATTGAATACTAATTTTTGGCCACCCTGTACATTTTTAGGAAATGAAAATGATTCAAAAATATTAATTAGATATCTCGTAACCGGTATTCACATAAGTTTTTCTTAAAACCCATAATTGTGACTGTGGTGATTTTTTTAATATCCATCTGCAGATGGCATTATTTCAACAAAAAAATTCATTACATCAAAGTGGTTGGGAGATAGCCAATAATAATATAGGAATGAATAGAGCCTAGAAAGAGGCTTCAAAAAATGTACTGATATACGTAGCATTCCATTTAAAAAAAAGACACTTAGTGCTGTAATTTCGTCTTGGCTCGCCCTGTATGTTCGAAAATAATTTCCAGTTATAGACTTTTTTATCCAGTTTACTTGCAATTTTTTAAAAATTTCTAGCTATCGTAGAACTCGAGATATCGAGGTCCGACGCACTATTGCCCCACCCTGTTATAAGGGCTAATGGATAGTCTCAAACAGAAGATGATTAATAACATTACTGTATTCTGAAATAGTAACATTTGATAATATTAGTATTCAATGTAACAGTTTTATTAAACTGAAATAACAAAGTGAGTGTCAAAGGTTCCTATTATACTATCATAGACGCATATTACACTATAAATATACTTCTCTGATACTATAAACATTACCACACTATCAAAAAATAGAAACTTTTTTAAATATTTTTGCTATTTTCACAGTGATGAAGTCAATAACTGATTCCGCTATGTGAATATAACAATATTATTTTGTTTTGTTTTCTTTGGATACTTACTGTCCTACGTCGACCCTCTTGATATTTGCTCTTTATAATATATTTAAATAGCTAACCATTGACATCAAAATCGTTAAAATCAGCTGAGAAATAAAAATTTGGCAAAGAAAAAAATGTCCGGTTTCTTTCGCCTCATCTGGTATAGACAACATGACAATACTAATTTATATAAATTGTTTTTACAGATTATTTACACAATGAGACACCCAAAGGATGTTTGCGTTTCATACTACCATCACTGCAAATTGGTACATGGGTTCAATGTGGACTTCGAAACGTTTTGCGAACTTTTCTTAAACAACGCTCTTGCTGGTGGGGGAATTTTCAACCACTACAAAGATTTCTGGAATAGACGCCACGAGGAAAACATTTTGTTTTTGAGGTATGAAGAAATGAGAAACGACACCAGAGGCACCCTTAAAAAAATTGCCAACTTCTTGGAGAAACCGCTTTCAGAAAAAGATCTAACTGCTTTAGAAGAATTTTTAAGTTTTCAGGAAATGAGAAATAACAGAGGCTGTAACTTTGCACCATTGGTAGAACACATCAAAGGAAGGGACTTTTATAATAAGGCAGGAGTTCATTTTATGAGAAAAGGAGAGGTTGGGGATTGGAAAAATCACATGTCACGTGAAATGTCGAATAGATTTGATGAATGGATTGAAAAAAATAATGTAGGAACTGGCCTTTGTTTTAATAATTGAAGATACCTGAATATTTTAAGATACTGCAGTTGGAAAATTAGAGGCTAGTTTACACGTGTAAAGCAGCTAAAGCAAGTTACTAAATCAAGTAATTAAATTTACTTATAGGATGAAATGAAATATAATAACGCGGTAAGAATTTGGCAAATAGAAATAATTGTTTAAAAAGATATAAAGGGTGATTATAAAGTAAGGGATATATTTCAACTTATTATATATTCTTAACAAATCAAATTAATAACAAAAAAGTAAATGGAATCTAGTTGGTTACATAATGGGATTTCTGATATCAAACACTAGTTACCGAAAATGCTCGATATGACCTCCATTTTGTTGTTGTAATATTACCAACCATTTTTCCAAATTATGTACAGCACTATTCAACATTTCTGGTTGATTTGCACGAATTTGCTCTCTAATACTGTCCTTTAATTCCTCCAGCGTTGTTGGCCGTGTTCTAAACACCAAATTTTTTAAATAACCCCACAGCCAGTAATCCGCTGGGTTAATATCAGGCGATCTTGGTGGCCATAAATTTGCAAAATGTCTGCTTATAACACGATCTTGAAAATCCGCTGTTAACAATCTTTAACTGGTCGGTAAATGTGCGGAGGTGCTCCGTCCTGCATAAAAATCATGTTTTCAATTCCATCGTGCTCGTTTTGCAACTGTGGAATTGCATAATCCCTTAACATTTGCAGGTATCGTTCACCAGTAACAGTTACAGATACGGCCCCATTCTGTATTTCTTCGAAAAAGTATGGACCAATAATGAAATTAACTGTGAAACCGCACCAAACGATGACTTTTTTGTCATGAAGGCCTTGCTGAACGATTTCATGTGGATTTTCTGTTGACCATATTCGACAGTTTTGAGTATTAATTCCACCATTAAGAGAGAAATGGGCTTCATCTGTTCATAAAATACGGGATAACCATTCGGGTTCAATTTCCATCTGAGCCAATACGTGTAATGAAAAATCGTACGTGAGTGCAAAATCTGCGTCCTTTAATTCAAACAGCAGTTGCAGTTTATAAGGATACATTTTTAGGATTTTCGGTAAAATTTTCCAAACCGTGGTGTATGGCATTTGTAATCTTTTTGATATCGCATTCACACTACTGATTGCTAGCGGATTAGTATTGGCTACGTTTTGATTTTCCTGACGAACTTCTGCAACTTGGACATCACTAATCTTAGGTCTTCCTGACCTCGGAAGGCAGACCCTGTTCTTTCAAATTTGCTAATCAAATTACGATACGCCTTCATTTTGCATGGCCCTGCTCTCAAACCAATTTTCGTACGAAATCTTCGTAATCCAGTAGTGTAATTTTTATCGCCTTCATAATAACATTGCACTAAACCAACTCTTGTTTGCAGATCCATATTGAAATTGTTACAATTTACGTTACGCGAGTTTTATTTTGAGAACAATTCTCTAAATAACGATTATTTCGTTTGACACTTGTATCAATAGTTGTCACGACAATTCTTTTGTTTTCCATAGATACACTAAAATCCAATTATTGAGGCAACTAGGTTCTGTTTACTTTCTGCTACTAGCATAATTTCTTAAAACTATATAAGAATTTAAAATATACCCCTTACTTTATGATAACCCCATATGTTATACTTATCTTTGATAAGTTTTGTAAAAGTTAGAGAATAATAATTAGCAAGAATTTTTATCGTTATTGTCATTACATTTCATTTCATCCAATATTTTAAACTTTTACCAAGAAGAAGATACCTAATTTGTTTTAAATGATTCTAACCTATGGGGAAATTCCACTATATAATTTCAATTATTCTATTCTCTGAAGCCATTAATATTTATTAATTTGGGTTTACTAAGTTTCATAGTTACTTCCGAGGCTTTCTAAGGGCCATCTTGACAAAGCAAAAGCAGATACATGTGTCGATCAGTGTCAGCTGGTGGATTTAGGTTATACAATACTCATTATTGGAGCATGGAACCTAAGCAATATTTTAAGGCACGACTATCAATCAGTACTGATTAAAGAAACTTTGCAGAAAAAAAATTTAAAAAAAAAGTTACAAAAATGCGCAGTCTCCCCAGATTACTTCTAGACCATTAGTAAAATCTTTGCAAACAATTTTTTTTCGTAATCAGAAGTAAAATTTATCACCCCGTTTTTTTTTTGGTTTTCGAAAATTTTGATTTTTTGTAAAGGATAACCAACAGAAAACTTTAAATCGCTGCTCCTATTAATTAAGGAAGTACGATTATTTAGTTTAATAAAATGACACGAAATAAAATGTTCGTATTTCTTATTAATAAAGAAAACAGGCATCAGTATTGCCTGTAATTTTATATATTAAATCCATATGGTATTTAAGATGAATCCAAGTCATGTTCTCATTTTTCGTTCTCATCAATAGAAAACATTTAATAGCGATTTAAAGTTTTCTGTTGGTTATCCTTGCGGAAGGCGTGCTAACGCCGTCTTAAGGAGTAATAACTCCTTAGAATTTATATTTTAAAGACATCAAGACATTGTTATTGTTTTATTTATAATAGTTTCACACAATTTGGAGTAATATAATAATATTTTGTTGCTTTATTTTTGTATAATAACCGTCCTTTTTACCTCACTAAGTATGTCGATTTGGAAAAAAAAAACTTTTAAGTTATGTAGGTAAATTATTTTAACTTTAAATACTCTTACAGTAGAAAAAGGTCAAAATCATCAAAGTAGGCGGATCATCTTAAAATGTTGCACACAGTATAACTTATTAATCTGAATATCTTTCCTTGCTGACATTTTGCTTTCTTTACAGAAAATGTACTTTACATAACATGAGAGTAGTTTTTGCTTAACTACCATGGCCTACGTGATTAAAAAATAAAACAATATTACACCAAAAATTTCTTTTCAGATAACCAGGCATGAAACTTCAAATTTCAAAAAAAAACTCTAAAATTTGAGGTCCATATCACCTATTGCAAATTCAATCGGGGAACACACTGTATATGTATATTTTTTTGTTCTGTTGTTATATTTTTTTACTATTTATTTTTATGTTTTCTGTTTTCATTCTTTGTTGTGATATAGGTTTTTTTTTTAATATTTAGCTAGTGTTCTGTTTTGTATAGTAATGATGTGACGTACTTCGTTGCTCTACGCAAGAGCAGAAGTGTCACTTTGACGCCCAACACTACGGCAGTGCTCACGGTACGGATATCTCGGGCGCCAGTTTCTGTTTAGAGTGCAGAAACACCACTTTACTCTATCGGCGGGACGATAGAGGCCGGGCAACTACAGTGAAGAAAACGGCTAAGCCAGGGGTCGAGAAAAGGCAACCTTACACACTACAGTTAATGAACAGACTCTTATTCAATATATTTACATTTATTCTACACACTAATTATTATTTACACTATACGCATCCTCATATTTACAACTTATTCTACAAGCGGTCTTATACTACAAGCGGTCTTATACTACAAGCGGTCTTATACTACAAGCGATCTTATACTACAAACTTATAATACAAACTTATACTACGACGGTCTTAACTACGGGCGAGCGGGGGGGCAGTAAGCGGGCGGTCAAGCGGTGCGATACGGTAATCCGGTGAATGAAGCGGTGAAAAGGTAACCAGCAATAATTAATCGGTCATAGCAGACGGCGGACGGATACCAGGAGGGGAAGCAAGCGTTAATACAAGCACACTATGACTATACCTTTATTTACCAAACCTCTATCAAACCTTGCTACCTAATTCCGGATCCTGGGCTGCTTTCTCTCTGGAGCGGTCGGGGTCGGCACATCTGGTCGGTACGGGCGGCAGCAACGGACTGTTCTCGGATGCTTATGCTGGTCGGCGTGGTTCTTCAGTCAGCAGCTAAACGGCAACTGACTGATTCGAAATATCCTCAAGCTACTAAACTCCGCCAAAGGCAGAAGTAGAATGAGATGCGGTAGTCATGCGTGGAATATTGCAACTACGTCACATTTTACCGCAATTACCTTTGTATACCTATGTACCTCTATACTCACAAGTCGGCGTGGTGCTTCGGGTGGCGGTCAGACGGAGACTAACTTGTCTGAAAAAATCCTCGTGCTACTAAACACTGCCAAAAAGCAGAAGTAGGACGGGACGCGGTAGTCATGCGCGGTTTATTACAGCTACGTCACCCGTTTATGGACTTAGAATAATTCCGCAGTAAATTTAAATACCTATTTCTTTATACTCACGAATTTACTTACTATCCAAGTCGGCGTGGTGCTTCGGTTGGCGGTCAGACGGAGACTAACTTGAATGTAAAATCCTCATGCTACTAAACACTGCCAAAAGCAGAAGTAGGATGAGATACGGTAGTCATGCGCGGTATATTACAACTACGTCACCCGTTTATTGACTGAATAATTCCGCATGAAATTTAAATACCAATATATCCTTATACTCACGAGTTTACTTACTGTGCTGATCGGCGTGGTTCTTTGGTTGGCGGTCGGACGGGAACTAATTTGTTTGTTTTCATTCTCGGGCTCCTTCACAGTAGCGCGGGACACAATGCGCGCGTCGCGTTTCGCGATTCACGTATTGCCGGCCACTTGGCATATGTGGAATGTTCATAAAAACATATCAATACTACCTATCTATAATTAACAATTAAACTGTTATTAATGACCAGCTGACAATACCACTTATTAAAACGCAGTACTACAATGGTTAAGATATTTTCCAAACAGACAAATAGTACCTAGTTACCTAACTTAATTCTATAAAATAAAATCACTTCGTTACAATGATTATTATAATTTTTTTCTATATTCTTAACTGTTTTAAAAATTTACAGTGTTTTGTTGCGTTTTATTTAGTTTAATTTTTTTTTCCAATTAAAAGCAATTTTTAATTATTTTATATATTTTCATGAGGTAATAATTAATTATTTTAATCAACGCTTACGTTAATATGATACATATATTTATATTTTAAGTGGTTTGCCTTTCTTATTTATTCACCTGCTTCCTATATGCGACGCCTCTGGCAAAACAAGTTAGATAGCGACAACTCGTAAGCTGGTCTGTTTACGATCTGTCAATCAGAACAGCGAATGGCTGCCGTTTAATACCTTACCACAATTTTAATATGTTGGGCCTGCGACTCACTAGTGAACAGTGATGTAAACACTGATTTTTGCAATACAAACTGACTGCGGCTACGTTGCATAGTGTACGGATTTGCTCATTCATAAATACGTTTTCAAGGTAAAAGCAACTACTGCCGTTAACTTTAGTTATTATATTTCATTTCTTCCTATATTTTAACCTTTTACCAAGAAGAGGATACCTAATTTGTTTTAAATTTACTTGTATCGTGTAAACAACTTAATTTAGTACTTGAACAAGTGTTGCATTTAGGAAACTACTTTAGTCAAGTGAATAGAAACAATTTCCATTCACTTGAGCAAGTGGCCTCCTCACTAAGCTAACTAAACGCCAAGTAAATAAGTTTGGACAGTTTATGTTTATCTTCATTTAACAATATAATTTGTTAAGTAAAAAGATATTTTGTTTACTAAAAGATACATTTATATAAATAATCAAAGTAAATATTTGTTTGACCTAAATATGTATTTGCTTGTGGATATATGACACTTATATTTGAGTTAAATATATTTTCTTTGAATTAAACCTTTTTTTTCTCCGACTGTATAGAAACAGTAAAGGACATTTAAAATGTTGTTCAATGGTACGATTCTGTTCATGATGATCATACTAACTTTATTGATTCATTTCATAAATAGTAGGAATGATAGGAATCATCTTGTAGGCGATGATGGTAATCCATATACAAATTACTTACTGCGCCATTTTTGATTCTCAAAGCCTGGGTAAGACAGTGGAGAATAAAACTCAATATCCACTAGAAATCACACAGAACGCTACTTTTTTGTTGCAAAGGATAGATTTCCTTGGTTCCCTCGTGGGAAGAAATTGTCAGTAGCTTACTTGGACTGCATAATATAACTATTGAACTAAACAATCCTGTTAATTATGTTCTTTTACAAGTTTATGACACTGATATGGTAAATTTAAACGCATCACATACAAATACCACAAATGGGTCTTTCTTTTTACAAATCGCACGGATTTCATGAAAAAAAAACGACATTTTAGATTCGTCTGAAATTTTTTTTACAGCTTCTATACGTAAAATTAATTGACACGTATTTCAGGATTTTGCTTAAAAAATTTTTTTCCGAAAATATCCATTTATGAAGTTTTGGTATTTTGCTGGATTTTCTCCAATCGTCTCATACATGAAATTTATTATCTCCAGTTGTACTGATCGGATCGATGTCATTTTTTTACAGTTCACGTGTTGTTACGTTAGCTTTCTAAAAGAATAACAATTTTTTTTTTAATGTCAACATATCAAAAATAATAACAATTTAATTGTTTAAATAATTGTTAGATGCTGTTGCCCCAGGTTTAGTTAATTTTAAAAAATACTACTTCATTCTTCATCATGTTCCTTAGAAAATGGCATCGGTGAAAAAGTGGTATCTCTATTAGATCAAAAGTTATTAAATATTTTCGAGCGCTTGTCAGGCGGCGCGCTCCTCGCACCTCAGAGGTCTCATTGTCAGGCATTTGCACCTATTTTATATTAATGAATGTTTACCGTATTGCGTAATAGTTTGAAAATATTTGTTGATAACATTAATGTATAAAAAATTAATTAAATAATGAAAAGAACATTATAGTTACTTCCCGGGTACTAAATAAATATTGAATATCACGACGTGCGAAATTAAAAGTAAGAAACTAAATTTAAACACTTTGATTTATTAGCTTCTGAGTAGTATACAAAATGTTTTTTTTTGCACAAAGTATACATTTTATTTCATAATTTTAACTTTCAATTGCTATCAACCATGGTTGATAGAATCAATTACTGGAGATACTGCCACTTTGTCTTCTTCAAAAGATACACCAGGACTTTCAGGAGAACATTTCCAGTTAACGTCATTACTTTCCAAAGCGTCAAAATCAGAATCATTAATTTCCTCCTTCTAAAAAACAATGTAATTTTTACATACATCAGTTAACCTGAAGCTTAACAATTTATTTTATAATTTTAGGATATTTTAGACCTTGTCTCATATAATGAATGAAATTTTATTAAAGAAATTTGCTTCGAAAATATTCCTTACAGTTGATTTGAACTTCTATTCGCGATTCTTGCGTAATTGAAACAATTTAACACGGCAAGTATTACAGATTTTTCGCTGAAGGAACTCATCCGTTACCGGTAAGTTAAGAGCCACTAAATGTTGCTTCGAAACTGGTCTTAGATTTTCTCTTTACGATGTGAAGACATATCGAAAGGATTGAAGCATCGATCTACTTTGATTTTCAGACCAATCGACGATTTTGATGCTTTCGGCATTGTACCGACACTTTATGATTATCGCTAGTTTTAAAATTAAAATATGATAGTAATAATATGGCATGCGTATACGACGTTGTCAAACAACAGAATGAAAACATTTACATATATTTAAAACTGAAGGGAGCTTGATTGCACGTTCCGCGCGCTACGCCCGGCACGGCGACTCCGTGCGCGCCGCCTGACATGCCCTCGAAAATATTTAATAACTTTTGACCTCATAGAGATACCACTTTTTAACCGATGCCATTTTCTAAGGAACATGATGAAGAATGAAGTGGTATTTTTTAAAATTAACTAAACCTGGGGCAACAGCATCCAACAATTATTTAAACAATTACATTGTTATTATTTTTGATATGTTGACATTGAAAAAAAAACTAATTTTTATGCTTTTAGAAAGCTAACGTAACAAGACGTAAACTGTAAAAAAAATGACATTGATCAGATCAGTACAACTGGAGATAATAAATTTCATGTATGAGACGATTGGAGAAAATCCAGCAAAATACCAAAACTTCATAAATGGATATTTTCGAAAAAAAATTTATTTAAGCAAAAATCCTGAAATATATGTCAATTCATTTTACGTATAGAAGCTGTAAAAAAAATTTCAGACGAATCTAAAATGTCAAGTATTTTTTAGTGTGCGGTTTGTAAAAGAATGACCCAAATACGTATTATGTGTCAAAAATATAAATTCTGGCTGAATCAAGGCAAAAATATTTAATCCGGTGTTACGCAATCCTTCTTAAAGCTTGCTAAGTCAGCTCAAAGCCATATTTTTTTCAAATGTACATATAGTATAGAATTTTTTCTTTTCAACTATTGCTGATGTGCAACTTATTCTGAATTAGTTAATAAATAAAAGAAAAAAATGTGTTTAAATAATGTGTTTACTATTCTCCTACCTTTCGCCCTTTATTAATTACTTAAAAACCCTTTATCATGTTTTCTTAGATGCTTCGGGTTTTACATGGTTAACAAAAATGGTCAAACTACGTAAAGTAGTCAGTAAGATTAATAACTGAAAAAAGTAATAAAAGTACCAATCAAGCATTGCTGGGAATACTTATTTTGAAAATACTGAAACATAAGATGCACCCAGAATAAGTTGCTGCACTTCCTATACCAGAGATGGTGAGTATTCAAATTATTATGAGAGTCTAGAAAGATAATAGCCGCCACTGTCTGACTTAAATATTGGAAAATTACAAATTTTCCTGTTCAGAATTAAATATTTTGAATTTTCGACAACCTAGTGGTAGTTGCTTCAAAATAAATGAGAAATGAAATGAAACTAAAAAAGTCAGTAACAATAACAAGCAGCTGATTTTTTGTTGGGGCAGAGTTCCACGATATTTAATACTGACGTAGTTTTCCAAAAAACACCAAAATACCAAATACTGCCCTCGACGCGCATATCGCCAACCAAGTTGACATCATCTGGAGATGTTTAAAACTAACCTTATGCTAACAATGTACACAAGAATAAACGGATCTTGGCGTGCACGTTTTCAACACCTGCAATTAGAAAAGATGATAAAGTAATTCGTTGCCTTTGTGTATCATTTTCTGTATGAATGTAAACAGTGTTACACCTTTTTTATAATGAAACGTCAGTGGCACGAATATTTGACTACGCTTTGTTGTGTGTTATAATTATTTCGATAGGCTTATACGTTATGACATGCACGCTAAGATCCATTGATTTAACTCTATCCTATTTATACCTAAACTATTACTATGGTTCAGTGAACCATAATCCACTAAACAATAGAGCGGACTATATGGGATTGTCCCTCTGTCATTATTCATACTTTTTTTACACTTTGCAAAGCTTCCAAATTCATCCAGCTGTCTCGTATTTGTTACATTCCTAATTAATCTAATTGCTACTATATTTTATGGTTGATCTTAAATGCATGTTGGGCATTATCTGTTCCACCATATTTCAGATGAGTCATATGCTCCTTGAATCTAGTTTGAATTGATCGGTTAGTTTCTCCAACATACTTTTGATCACAGTCCTTACAGATAATTTCGTAATTCTCCGACTTTTCGTTTGTTTCAATTTTGTCTTTGGGATTGCCTAAAAGTTGTAGTTTATTTCCCGATGAATGAACCACTCTCATACTTATATCTTTAAAAATCTTACCAATGCCACAGGTGAATCGAGAATTGTATATCATACGGATCCATAGTTTGGTGGCCAAAAGGATCACAACGGACGGCTAAAGCCAAACTCTCTGGGATGCAGAGATTAGCATGCATGACCGTAACGGAGGCAATTAGCACCACACCGTCAGCTACAATGGAAATGGAAATCCTCCTGGATTTACCCCCTCTTCATATATATCTGGAGAGAGGCCAGGTGGGCAACCTACAGACTGCAACAAGCGGCCATTAATATGCCGCAGACTAGTATCATGGAGCGGAACAGGTTGTTGGATGACATAGAAATTCACATTCTGGGAATGCCCTCGGATACTATGCCTACCACGACCAACTACGAGCTGACCTTCAACCTCCTATCTCCAGAGAGAGGTGAGTAGGATCGGAATAAAGCCGAGCTACTGAGTGCAGACAGTTGCTGGTTTACAGACGGCTCCAAAACTTCCGAGGTAACAGGAGCCGAAGTACATAACTACAGACCAAGTGTAAAGATATCCTCAAGCCTAGGTACTAGTTAAACTGTTTTTCAGGCCGAGGTTCATACCATTAAACTGTGTGCAAAAGTTGGAATATATGCATCTTACACGCATATCTATAAAAATTTTCTCAGATAACCAAGCAGCTATAAAAGCTCTTAGCTCCTACCGGTGTAACTCCAAGACGATATGGAATGGTCAGAAGGTTCTAAATCATTTGAGCAAAAACAACATAGTGATTCTGGTCTGGATACCCGGCCACTCTGGTATGGAAGGTAACGAAATAGCTGACACCTTGGCCAGAGAAGGAGCAGGATCACGAATCATCGGACCAGAATCGACTTAGGGTAAACCTGAAAACTCTAACAGGCTCATATACCGGGCACTGCCGACTAAATTATCATCTGCATAAACTCGGCCTAGCGAAAAACACCAAGTGCCGTCTATGCCTGGAGGATGATGAGAAGGCAGACCACACTTTATGTACCTGTCCCACTGTGGAGAGGATCCGATTCTCAATATTTGGCAAAGGGCAACTTCTGCCAGAGGATCTGGCACATTCTCACCCAATAAAGTTATCAGTTTCATTAAGGGACTGAACTTATTGGGTGAAATATAATTAAGAGTGAGCCAAAATAGGCCTTCTGCTGGCCGCAGTGGAGGGTCCGCGGAGACCCACTCACAGAAAACCTAACCTAACCTAGTATCTCCAGAACGGAGTGAGATATCCACTTGCAATAAAAATAGGATGACATCGTATCGAAAATACTGTGCCTTTTTTGTGAAAAGTGCATCGTCGTCACATTAGGGGCAGCACCTATCAAATCGAAAATTTCAAATGGTACGTCATGAAGTTGCCTCACATTTTGAAGGTATTTTCAAACCCTTTACGTCGACATAAAAATGTTGATATTCGGATGACTAATGACAAAATTACGAGTGTAATGTATTACTAATAAATATGATTCCCCGTGAGTGTACAGTGGTGTCATCACTCATATGCGACACAAGGAACCAGAAATATAAATATCAGACCTAATAAGATAATAGATGAATTTCAACAGTATGTTGAAATGTTCTTAACCAAAATTCTAAATGAATGTTTTTAATCCCTCAATTTGGAATCACTGACTTCCTCTTTGAAGACTAGTGTGAACTAGTTGTTAAGTTGTTATAGACATTCTACTGCCTGCAGCCTTCAATCAAAACAAGTATCAACAAGTTTCTGTTAAAATCAACCTCGACAAGCTCATGAAAAAGCACAAATAAACACGTCAAACCCCGATGTACATTTAGATTCAGTCAGTAGTTCCAGGGTCATTCTTCCTATTACGTTTGTAACAGATCTATTATAATTAGGAACATTATATTACCCTCTTACGAATGCATGGATATTTATTACTTTTATTAAATTCAAGTTCTGACGATGTTGATAGGAAATATAGAAACAGATGGCACTGCAAAGTGCAAAAGGCACAAAAAAATCCAACCCAATGGAACCATTTTTTCTTTATCTGCTTTATTTTTATCGTATTGTTTGATGTATATATAGATTGTAAGTTTACACCTTGGGACGATCGTAGATTCGACTTAACGTACTTGTAAATCGATACGAAAGTTAAGAAAAAAATGATATTGACAAAAAATCACCCAGATCACATAGAAGGCCCTCAGCCATTAGAAATATTTAAAAAATGCTCGAGACCTAAACTACACGAGTTCAATGTATCAAATGTACCCACTTTTTTTCAGCAAATTAGATAAAGAATGAAAAACCGTATTCAAAACTTCAAACCGCAATTTTTTATCTCAATTGTCTGATTTTTAGAAGCCAAAATAGAATTAATTTTCATTAAGAAAATCGCTCTGCAGTATAAGTGCGACGGCTGGCGTCGCCACGTATTGAAAAACCAAAATGACCAAAAGTCATAGAGAAGCTCATAAATAATAATTACAGATAGGTCTGAACGATTTTATCGCAACCCGAGAGGCCCTACAAAATTTTAATTTCAGTGGTCGACAGAAGCTAATAATTATCACAGACCAAAGCCATCATAAAATATTAAAAGCTGAATTTCTGCATTTGTATCGTATAAATTTTAAAAGATGCTAGTCGCACACACCTAGAAAATAATTTTTGCAAAGTCAATTAAACAAATAGTAATTAATATTAAAGTAAAATAGTTCAAGACAAATTAATAATAATAATTTCAGGCAACAATCTTTGTTTCCATAGCGCTTAAATAACCGCCAAATTTCTTTATACGAGACTTAAACTTGTAAAATTGGATTTTGGTACACCGAGTAGCAAATAGAACAGTCTTTCGTTGGCCGTTTTTGCAGGTAAATTGATCTCCACGGGCCCTAGAAGTCTTAAGATAGGCACTAAGAAATTTCTCCACGCGCCAGGCTGACTTATTTTTTGGTACTCAAGATACGAAGACGGCGTCCACCGCCTATAAAATATTTTTTACAACATCTACCGCAGAAAACCAGAAGCACTACTTCGACAGCTTTTATCATTCGTGAATTTTGGCTTGAGGAGTCTTTCGTCTTCAAGTTTTATTGTAAAACTCGACGATGCTTTTTATTTATTAAACTTAGACAACCACGCCTACGGACGTAGGTGGTCTACTGACAAAAAATTAAACGTTATTGCAAAAGAACATCATCGACTGAGATCTCCGAAGACAGGTAAGTAAGTGACTTGCATCCTTCGAGACTTGCAATTATTTTTCAAAATTATTTTTTCGCGAGGCGAGCTTTTTGAGAAAATTCTCGAACCTCATTTTATATAAAAATTTAATTCGTTTTAAAAATCAAAACTTCATTCGACTTAAAATTCATTTCTTTAACAAAATTTGGTTAGTTTTAAGTTTCCCGGGTGTTTACTAGGCTGCCATAAAGTGTTAAGAATCGACTTAGCCAAAATTTTTAGAAAAAATAAACTTCATTAAAACAGTTTGTTAGTCCACCAGGACAGAAAAATTCATTATTAAATTTTTAATAACGTTCGACTTGGTCGTTTGAAAATAAATGTTCAAATTTATTTTCATTTTAATAAAATCACATTAAGCATAAAAAGATACACTGTTCTAATTCTTTTTTTCGAATCTAACAGAAAATTTTTAATAACATTTTTTTTTTGTTTTACAAATCGATCATTATTAAGAAAAGTTGTGAAGTCTTGCGCGACCTTTTGGGCAGGCTAGTAGTATCCGAGTTGTAGGTCAACTTGCTGTCCAGTCTGCTGAATTTCAACAATTTTTTCACGAATTTTTTGAAAGTGTTTTCTGATTGTGAATTTTACGCTCATCCAATTTTATTTTTGGTCTTAACGACAGTCAAAAAATTTTACACTTTCACAAATCACCTGATCTCACGAGTAAATTTCAATTTTGTAAAGAACCTTATGTTCAAAATTATTTTTGACCTTCAGCGACTTGCTCGATATACGAAAAATATGGCACAAAGCGCCCCACGCATTTTTCACAATAATACTAGTATTTTTCGTTCATTATTGTTTTCAGTTTATATTAATAATTATTTTTCACTTTTTAGTTTGATGTGCTTTAAAAGCGTGTTTTTTAGTTTTTTTAAACTATATTTATATTGCTTATTGATGCTGATATTATAACATATTACGATCCAACAGATACTTCTGAAAAAAAATATATAATTTTTTTCAGCCATAGACGAGATTTGAACTCACGCCCGAGGAGTCCGTCGTTTCGCGTCGACTAAGACTTGTGCCTTAGCCCACTTGGCCATCGAACGAACTGAGAATCACGGAATGTACTAACAGTAATAAGCCACTTGCTCTCACGCAGAGGATACGTGAGGAAAGGAAATTATTTAATTCTGGCGATCCTGATCAGGATAATGATATAAACTTATCAAATTATTGTATTGTTACCGGTTCTTCGTAAGTGTACAAAGTTTCAATTAAATCTGTCCGTTTAAAGTGGGTCAAAATCGAGTCCAAAGAGTCGGTTACAAACAAACAAGCAAACATACAAGTGAAGCTAATAAAAGCGTGTTAATAAAAAAAGTTTGCTTCTTTGATTTTGTTTAAAGAACATGTTTGAAAAAAAAATGAATTGGGGAGCACATTTTGTCCATGGCTACCTAGCTACGCCACTGCAAACCGCCTTATTAGTAACAAAAAATCTAAAATTTACCTATAGTCGAATGGCTCAAATAACACCAAACCTTCTAAATAAAATTGAAACTGTCTTGTTTGTTTATGATTATTGTTGTTATAAGACATAATAATAATAATTGCCTCTGATGCTTTAACATATTTTTCATAAAGGTAGTACATTTAATAGATAAATTGATTAATCTGGATTTTTTATATAATAATACGCAATTGTTTAAGATGATTATTTACACTTCCTTACCTTTCATAAAAAACGTCTATTCCAAGGTTTCTTAAAAATAATCAAGAATCGCAAAAACAATTTCTTTACCCATTTCCTATCATTTTTATATAAAATAATTATTGCTCACTATTAACTATTTAACCCAAATTTACATCATAAGAGTTATTTTTTATTTAATAAAGGAACTCAAACAGCATTATAATAAACAAATAAGGTAGAAGTATTTTAAAGCATCTTATACAAAAAAATATTTAAACCGTAAGAAATTGATGTTTTATAGAAATATTTTATTAATATTTAAACCGGAAGCAATTGCTATTTTATGGAAATATTTTATTAATAGCTTTCGATCGAGTAATGTTGATATCAATGTGGTAACAAGGTATGCTAAAAACTTTGTAAAATTGTAAAAGGAAATTTATAACTTGGAAGTTAATGAAAATGACACTTCCATTATATGTAAGTGACTGATGAATGTTTCAAAATAAAGCCCCGTGAAAGGAGGCTCATAATTAATAAGCGTTTCAAGGTGCTTCAAAAAGCACAATTTTTTTTTAATTATTGTAAAGTTACCTCAAAAAAATAAGTAACATCAAACAAAAATTATTAATAAGAAAAATATACTTAAAAATAAAAGACCAATCTGCCTTCTAGCATTCAATAAACTAAGAACCAAATTATACAGCCCAAAAAAAAAAAAAATTCTGACCTAGCAATGAGATGAGTATATCCTTATGTATTTTTGATCGCTGATTCCGAATCCGGGGTCAAAAAAAGTCGTACACCCCAAAAAAAAATTTTAGAGCCAAAAAAAACACTCCCTGAATAGGGTATATATGAGATAACGCTCTGAAAATGATGTTATCATTTTAATCAATCGTTTTGTTTAATATTTTCGGGAAAACTTGAATGTATTACGATAAAAATAAAGGTGAATTGCAGCGTTCACCCTATCGGTATGAAACGCACCACCCTCATCTGCCATCAAACCAACTGATAACGACAATGACTGAAAAACATCTAAAAATGTTTAAGTTTCGTTAGGTTTGCAATAAACTGACGTAGAATTCACGTAATACCCCAAAACTACCCCTATATCGTTATGAAAAACAACCCTTAACTTCAATTACAGAAAAAAGAAAAGAAAAAACATAAAATTTGATAACGATTTCATTATATGGATGTTCTTATTTGCAGAGATCCTTATGGCTAGGATATTAGCAGTCATTTGTCACCAATCTTAACACCATTTGGGTATAAAACGCATCCCTAAAGGGGGTGAGAAGTACTCTTACGTTAGTACCTTTTAATTCTTCTTTTTTTTAATCTTTTTTTTATGGTATCTTTTAACTTTATTTTCAAACGATATTCTTACTACATGACGCTATAGGGGTAGTTTTGGGGTATTACGTGAATTCTACGTCAGTTTATTGCAAACCTAACGAAACTTAAACAGTTTTAAATGTTTTTTCAGTCATTGTCGTTATCAATTGGTTTGGTGGCAGATGAGGGTGGTTCTCACCCTCTATGGGGGTGCGTTTCATACCAATAGGGTGAACGCTGTAATTTACCTTTATTTTTATCGTAATACATTAAATTTTTCCCTAAAATATTAAACAAAACGATTGATTAAAATGATAACATCATTTTCAGAGCGTTATCTCATATATACCCTATTCAGGGAGTGTTTTTTGGCTCTAAAATTTTTTTTTGGGGGTGTACGACTGTTTTTGACCCCGGATTCGGAATCAGCGATCAAAAATACATAAGGATATACTCGCCTCGTTGCTAGGTCAGAATTTTTTTTTGTGGGGCTGTGTTATGTATAGTCGTCAAAATTATATTATATTTTCTAAGTATTTTCCAATTTCATTATTTTAAGATATGTGACGTCAAATAAACCCATGGTTACTTATATTCACAATTTGCTTAATATCTATAAAAAAAGTTATTAAATGCAACAGTTTATCACATTAAGTCATTTAAAAATCTTAAATAATCTATGGCAACATACTTTATTAATAATTAATATTAAAAAAAATTGAGAACCCCACAAAGCAGTACAGCTTTGAATATAAATATTAAGGAATGAAGAGTTTTTTGGACTCGCACGTTGTTCTTTTTTTTGTTCTCGGTAAACACAAGACGCGGATAGCAAAAAAGAATCATCAATAATATAATAAATGAGGATAAAAGCACATCCAATTAATATGGGGATTTTTGTAAAACGTGGTTACCAGTGATAGAAGAATCATTGAACAAAATTATTATTGTATCAACAACAGTCGACATACCTATATGATATGCACAAATACATTTTGTGATCTAAAACCATTCTATTTAATTCTCTTACTTCAATTAAATTTTAATGGCGTACCTCTGATTGTTCCATTAAAATTTTTAAATAATTAATTATTAGCGTCATTCGATACTGTCAATAATAATGCATATATTTTAATAATTTCTTTTTATTGACATTGACATTTTTGTAACTAAATTAGACATTTCAAATGTTAAACTGTTAAATTTATCCTAACACCATTTTATGAGATCAAATGTGTAAAAAGTTTCAGTTTACATCAGCTTTATTTAAGTACTTAGAAAATATATTGTATTCGCTTGATATAGTAGACAGGATTTATAATCTTTTATTAAGAATATATTTTTTTTGTAAAGGCGAATACAAAAAGGTTTGTACTACAGACAGACTACAGATTTTTTTTCATAAAGTTATGTTTTTTCATTATAATTCGTCGAGATTCGTCCAGAAATGCAATAAAAAATTTTTAATTTATTTCCCCGAAATTGTACCTTTTTTCTTCTTTCATTCATTATGTCTCTTCTGGTGGTACCACATCCACCAAATTTAATGTGTCACCTAAAATGTTGTTGACAATCTTAACTGCCAAATTTGGAAAGTCTCGTATTAGTATTTTTTGAGTTAGAGCGGATACACATATACACACACACACACACACGCACGCACGCACGCACGCACGCACGACCGCAAGCACCGACAGACATCAATCGGAAAATAGTCAGAATGGATTCAGAAGGGTTCAAAACGTATATATCAATCAAAATATCGAGGTCGAAAAATATCACGATTACTATATTTCCTTATATTTGGTATAAGAAAATAAAAAAGACAAAAAAATTGTAACGAAAATTCACCCTCACCCCTCCTGTAACTACCCCAACAAATCATAAAATTTGGATAACAATTTGACAAAGTATTATGAAATTAATAAATAGTTCACCTTTAATTTTTACAACTTAACGTTTCGAATTTATTGGTAAATACAAGTAACTATGTTCTACTTACCCCGTAAGTAGCTGTAGCTCCCTTATGGTCTGATTTAAGGCAAATGTTTGTATACAAAAATCAACTTATTTTTCCTAGTTCTATCACCCCCTTGAAGGAAGGTATATACTTAATAATTGGACACCCTGTATAATGTGTGTCATAGTAAGATTTACTAGTTTTTCAGCTTTCTTAATAAGAACATACTATAATTACTGTACGTTTTAAGTAAAAAAAGTCCTTCTCTTGAGTCCCAATAAGGTATGAGATCAATATGTCTAATATATCATAGAACATGGATTCGACCGAGCGAATTAATTGTTAGATAACGTTTTAATTTTTCCGTCATCTTCATCAAACTTAGTTTTTAAAAATATTTGAAGAGATTATGTCACGTACTCATTAATTACATTTTTCAAGATTCCAGTTGTTCTGTTCACCGGTACCTATTCTATTTTTCTTTTTCTTTCTTGGGGCTTACTGCCACATAAATAATTCTTGATTATTTAAAAAGACAGTTAGTATAGTATTGGAAAAATAAGCCTCTGCATAATATAAGACAAAAAATAATAATAATTTATTTCCCTAACGTTTCGGAAACAAATCTGTTTCCTTTTTCAAAGTTATGTATTTATTTTTTTTAGAATTATTCATGTGGTAGTAAGCCCCAAGAAAAAGAAAAATTTAGAGAATGCCACAAATAACGTTCAGACAAAAAACTCCAGCTTCAAGGTTTCCTACAAATAGTAAAATATTACTTTACCTATCACCTATAAAATTTTATAATAATTATTCACTTCTCATTCACTAAATCTGAAATAACAAGGTTAATTTATTTCAAAAAAAGCCGCAAAAAAGTATTATATAAACAAATGAAGTGTAAAATGTTGTTTATTCTCATGTTTGGTGCTTATACGAATCGTTAACAATGGTGATCGTTAATAATCAAGATGCGGAACTTGATAATATTTTACAAAAATATTTTACTAACAAATTTCGGTCTGGGCATATTAGTGTTAAAGGGGGTAACTATGCCTAAACGGTTTGGAGATATGGAGGGAGGAAATTTACAATTGGGAAGTTAATGAAAATGATGTCTGGATTTGCAGCTTTCCTAAAACTGGTAAGGCTTTTATTTATTCATTTCATTATTAATATTATTCATTATTATTTCATTTGTAAACCTTGTAAATTGAGTAAGTGTTCCTTATTGGAAAAAAAAACTAGTTAATTGAGTCGTATGTCTAATTTTTAATTTGGTAACTATGCCAATAATTGCATGTAGATTATTATCAAAGATAACACAATTTTATGATTTACCACATGAACTGTATCTATGAGCGTCTTAAATAAACTTTTACATATGTTTCTATTTCTGGTCTACAATGGATAAAATGGCAATTGCAAATACAACTTTATTTATAATTATACGTTTCTATGTGTTCTTGAGACAATGATCATGTGTTTTAAGTGGAGAATACATAAACAATATATTTACATGTCGTAGGTAGATCGTAAAATCATTCATTTTATACAGGGCGGTCCATAAGTAATTGGTCATAGAACAACAGTGGATTCCTGACATTATTTCGTTTTTCTATGAATAGATTCCGAATCTGAGAAAGGCTTTACGTATATAGTTTTTAATTTTCTTTCTAATTTAAAATAAACTCATAAAAACCAACAGAAAGATACGAATAAGATACCCTGTACAGAGATCTCGTATATTTTGACTTTTTACCAACACCTACAGTGTTTATTTCAATGGATGAAACATGGTAAATAAAAATCTTACAGGCTGTTTCCGAAATTGTCAACATTTATTACGAAGAAGAAACAAATGAGCGTCAAAAATCAAAAACATTTTATCAACTTGTATATTCCATCAGTGCATTTTTAGAAAGAGCAGAATTTTATGATTTCAAATACATACAGCTTTTCTATATTTGACAAATCGATTCTGATATAAAGTCAAACTTGGATTACGATTACATACGACGGATTTCGTAGTCTAATAGCACTCCATCTTCAGATACCTACTTTCTATAAGACGGATTATTAAGCCAATGAAATTCAGGAACCAAATTACACAACCATACCCCTGATATCTCTATTCCAAAAAATTAATCAATATTTGAAGATCGTATTTATTCAAAATTAACATTAGGTAATGTATACTTTCAATGATGGTATTTGTAATGGAGCTTTTTTTGTTATACTGTCGTACTTTTTCTTTATTGTTTCTCATCATTTAACTTAGTTTTGAATACTTTCTGCCATTTTACCTTTCTCATCACAAGGTCAGCTTTAATAACAATAATAATAGTTTTCTGATACTAGTCACTTCATATTTTATCAAGCGTAACATTAAAATTAGTACGCGTTATTTATTATCTACGTGCTTAAACTCTTCCTCTATCTATTGCAAGGTTGAAAACAATCAGTATCAACATATGCAATTTAAGTGACAATAAAGGAGAAATATCATAGCTGTCTCAAACGATAAATTGCCAAAAAAAATATATTGAAAATAGTGCTGAAATATTAGACCAACTTATATATCAGAGCATAGGAACGGAGAGAAATAGACTCGGCGGATTTATGAGGCGGTATTTTCTCTAATCTATTTAAACTATTAATTCGATTGACCTGCTCATATTAAAGTGTGAATTCAATAAAATAATTAATAATAAAGAAATACAAATTTTCTTTGCACCTTCTTTGGATATTAAGCAGCGGTCGTATAAATTATTTAAACATTTGTTCAAACCTCTTGGTGCTGAAGTTTATTTAACAATTTTTTAAAATAACTTATAGGATAATAGCTTAATACCCGAAGGCGCGAAGAAACATTGTAGGATACCGTAAATAAAAATTATAGACAATATAAAGAAATGAAATCCCAAAACAGTACCTAATTTATTATTTTTAGGAACCACCTGGACTCAAGAAATGGTGTGGATGATTGTGAACGAGCTTGATTTTGTTAAAGGACAAGAAGATTTAGCAGTACGATGTCCTTTTCTAGAGTATATTTAACACATTTTCTGAAAATAAATTATTTTTGTTTAACTGTGTCTTTTCCAGATTATCTGCCATTTTCGATCATAGAGAGACTATTAGAACCAACAAAGATTTTGATCCTCCTCCATTTTTAGTAGATTCTCTAAAGTTTGTTAAAAATCTGAAAAGTCCTAAATGCATAAAAACACATTTGCCATGGATTTTGTTACCGAAACAAATACAAGAAAACATAAAGAAACCAAAAGTATAAATATACACGTATATTGTAATTTTAGATTAACACAAGGTTTTTTTATAGATTATTTATGTTACAAGGAATCCAAAAGACACTTGTATTTCATATCACAATCATTCAAAACTGTTGGAAGGTTATACGGGGAGCTTTGAAGATTTTTGCAAGCTGTTTTTGGCTGGTAAACGTGAGTATACATTTTTTATAAAGTTTTTGATCTTTTTAAATAAACACGTTTTATATTATCTTAAATAACTGAATTATAACTATAACACAGCTGACTCTAAACAAGCCGCGAAGTAACGAGAAATTGCAACACTGCCGCTGTCCTACTAGTCTGCGTTGAATGTGTTTGAAACTACGTTGTTTCATTGGTTTGCCAGGCGATTTTTATGTAATTTCATTGTTTCTTATATGTTATAATAGTTTTGTCTGTTGTGAACTAATATCAAGTGTTCTTTGTTTTATTAAAGATACGTGTACAGTGCGAGAGAATTTGTTTATTTTTGTGTTGCTTTTAACTCGACTTTTCACGTCATATTAAGTCTGCAACATGCCTAAAAGGCGCTGCCTCTCAAGTCAAT
Source organism: Rhamnusium bicolor (assembly GCA_029963845.1). Taxonomy (NCBI): domain Eukaryota; kingdom Metazoa; phylum Arthropoda; class Insecta; order Coleoptera; family Cerambycidae; genus Rhamnusium; species Rhamnusium bicolor. Next base: position 1,609,527 of record JANEYF010000753.1, read on the forward strand.
CGAACTACGTTTTTTTTCTGTAACATATCTGTATAATATCTAGCCAGCCAGCTCCCAGAATGCGGGATTCTGGGAGCTGGCAGTGTTCAGGCAGAGCTGAAGGTGTCGCAGCAATTGCTGGACTGACGGAGAGAGAAATCCCTCTCTCTGTCCTGAAGGTGAGAGAAGCGAAAGATCAGCTAAGGTTGGAAAGGAATTACACTCTCACTCTTCCTAGTAGGGAGGAGTGGAGTGAAGGAAGAATTAACTTCCGCCCGGACTCTCTGGTGTGTTATACAGACGGATCTCGGCTGGCCACTAGATCGTCTTCCGGGGCGGGAATATATCTGGAAGGCAAAGAAGTACAGGAGAGCTTTGCTCTAGGCTCGTACACCACGGTCTTCCAGGCAAAGGTTTACGCCATCCTAGCGGTGGCAGGTAGGGCTGAGGTTAGGAATGGGGCGGAACAGATAATATACATCTGCTCTGACAGCCAGGCTGCTCTAAAGGCGGTGTGCTCCCCCAGGACGAGATCAGCTCTCGTCCAGGAGTGTGGGGATGCCCTAGAAGAGCTGGCTAGGCATAAACAAGTGAGACTGGTATGGGTCCCGGGACATATGGGAGTTCCAGGTAACGAGAAGGCCGATGAATTGGCTAGACTCGGAGCCGAGGAACCCTGTCACGGCCCTGAGCCTATGTTAGGTATTTCAAGAAGGCAGGTCACAACGGCCCTCAATGAGTGGGCCCACGAGACACTGAGGATGCACTGGAGGACCAACAGGGCCTGCAGGCAAACCCGAGATTTTGTGACGGGGCCGAACAAATCGAGATCGGCCTGGTTGCTGGGACGGAGTCGTGAAGACTCTGAATCTCTTAATCGGTGTTCTGACTGCAGACTTAAGAGGCATCTATCATTGATAGGTATTGAGGAAAACCCTACATGTCCAAGATGCAGGAGTGATGAAGAGACATCTTACCACTTTCTGGGACAATGTGAAGCGTTTGGGCGCCTGAGACACAGTATCTTCGGTTCTGAGGCGCTTCTAAGGGAGGAGATGAGCTCCCTCGCAATGAGTGACATCCTGACCTTCATCAGAAGGTCGGAAAGATTCGATGAGGGAGCAAAGAGAAGCACATGGCTGAGGGGACAGCTGGGGGTTGGTAAAAGGGCCCGTCTGTGGCCTACTTGCCAGGCGTCAGCCTCCCCCACCATTACCATTACCATTACCATAATATCTAGCCCAATTTGATGTAGACGACCCAGTTAAAATTTGTATTTCTGGATATGCATTATGAAAGTTCATCGGACCAAAGCCGGACAATTTAGCAGTGTTGCAATTTGTTACTTCGCGGCTTGTTTAGAGACGGCTGTGACTGTAACGTTATAAATATTGCTTACCTCAAAAAATTACCCGAATAGAATTTATTTAATAATTATAAAGCATATTTATGTGAGTATTTTAGTTGCGTTTCCTCAATTTGCATATTGACCAGAAAATTTTTTAACATAAAATACGAATAGATTTTTCAACACCCAGGACGTTTGCGTTTACGACCACAAAACTATGTCTGTTTAAATGTTCTGTGTAATCTAAGAATATGATTTATTTTCAGTATCTTACGCCCTTTTTGGCAACACATTTTCCCTTTCTGGGAGCGCCGCAATCAACCCAATATTTTGTTCCTCAAATATGAAGAAATGATAAAGGACTTACCAGCCATAATTAGAAAAGTTGCACAGTTCCTGGAAAAAGATCTTACAGATGAACAAGTTGATCGCCTCAGTGATCACTTGAGCTTCACAAACATGAAAAACAACCCATCTGTTAATTACGAGAAATTAGTGGCTTTTAACAAGAAATATGAGTTTACTAATTTTGATGGTTCCTTCCATGAGAAGCGGTAAAGTAGGAGATTATAAAGAAAAAATGTCACCGGAAATGATCAAGAAATTTGAGGACTGGACAAAAGAAAATACGAACGATTCGGATTTTTCGTTTTGAAATTTAAGATGTACCTGTACATATTTACAAATATATAGATACTATGTACTGTACACATACAAACAAAAAGATACAAAGTATTGTTTTAATTATCATTGCATTATTATATTAATTATTAAAATGTATTTTGTTTCTATCGATGACTATTATTTATAATAGTGTTTAAATATAAGGTTCTCCATTTTTTTCTTAGGGAAATTTTCTCCTAGTTTTTAAAATATTGCGAAGGAAAAACAGATTTAATCAAGGCCCTTAAAAAGAGTTCTATGCAGCCATCAGGTAGATACTAACAAAAGTTAAATTGTTGCTTAGGCTAGATGCTTTTAGCAAGGTAAAGATGGTGACCCTAACCTAATTTTTGTTTGTAAAGTTAGAAATAAAAAAGTTGGAATCCAATAGACTTCTTTCAAGGCCTATTTCGCTCATCGATGAACTTTTCTTGGTCTCTTGATTGTGTGAAAACGTTATCTCAGAAACTATGGGGTTATCATAAAGTAAGGGGTCTATTTTAAATTCTTATATAGTTTTAAGAAATTATGCTAGTAGCAGAAAGTAAACAGAATCTAGTTGCCTCAATAATTGGATTTTAGTGTGTCTATGGAAAAACAAAAGAATTGTCGTGACAACTATTGATACAAGTGTCAAACGAAATAATCGTAATTTAGAGAATTTCTCAAAATAAAACTCGCGTAACGTAAATTGTAACAATTTCAATATGGATCTGCAAACAAGAATTGGTTTAGTGCAATATTATTATGTAGGCGGTAAAAATTACACTACTGGATTACGAAGATTTCGTACGAAAATGGGTTTGAGAGCAGGGCCGTGCAAAATGAAGGCGTATCGTAATTTGATTAGCAAATTTGAAAGAACAGGGTCTGTAAAAACCTTCCGAGGTCAGAAAGATCTAGTGACGTCCAAGTTGCAGTAGTTCTTCAGGGAAATCAAAACGTAGCCAATCACTAATCCGCTAGCAATCAGTAGTGTGAATGCGATATCAAAACGATTACAAATGCCATACACCACGATTTGGAAAATCCTAAAAATGTATCCCTATAAACTGCAAATGCTGTTTGAATTAAAGGACGCAGATTTTGTTCTCAGGTACGATTTTTCATTACACGTATTGGCTCAGATGTAAATTCGAACCCGAATGGTTATCCCGTATTTTATGGACAGATCAGGCCCATTTCTCTCTTAATGGTGGAATTAATACTCAAAACTGTCGATTATGGTCAACAGAAAATCCACATGAAATCGTTCAGCAAGGCCTTCATGACAAAAAAGTCATCGTTTGGTGCGGTTTCACAGCTAATTTCATCAATGGTCCATACTTTTTCGAGGAAATACAGAAAGAGGAGGCCGTATCTGTAACTGTTACTGGTGAACGATACCTGCAAATGTTAAGGGATTATGCAATTCCACAGTTGCAAAACGAGTACTAAGGAATTGAAAACATGATTTTTATGCAGGTTGGAGCACCTCCGCACATTTACCGACCAGTTAAAGAATTGTTAACTGCGGTTTTTCAAAATCGTGTTATAAGCAGACATTTTGCAAATTCATGGCCACCAAGATCGCCTGATATTAACCCAGCGGATTATTTAAATAATTTGGTGTTTAGAACACGGCCAACAACGCTGGAGGAATTAAACGACAGTATTAGAGAGCAAATTCGTGCAATTCAACCAGAAATGTTGAATAGTGCTGTATACAATTTGGAGGAACGGTTGGTAATTTTACAACAAAAAAATGGAGGTCATATCGAGCATTTGCGGTAACTAGTGTTTGACATCAGAAATCCCATTATGTAAGCAACTAGATTCCATTTACTTCTTGATATTAATTTGATTTGTTAAGAATATATAATAAGTTGAAATATATCCCTTACTTTATAATCACCCGTTATATAGCCGTTATCGCAATACATACAGACATACAAATACAGACAGGATCGTATTTGTTGAAATCATGTTTTCGCCATAATTGGTCGAGATTCGTCTAGAAATGCAATAAAAAAGTTTAAATTTTTCTCGAATGCAAGGCTTTCTCAATATTGATATACCCTGCAACACCTCGCCTCTACAACAATACCTAAAATACTCAAATATTACTCCAACTCTTAGCTTTATTAAGAATTAAAAAAAAAACAGGTTTCGAACAGTTAGTTATACGTCTGAAATCCACTTTCAGCTAGTAAATTTGCACAGGGATATCTGGATGCAGTACTAACAGCAGATTTCATGGGACTCCTTTTTCATCGATCAAATGCTTGTGAGTAATTTATTGTTGTAAACACTTTGTATAAATTGAAGGCAGCATAAAAATCCCTTATTTGATTTATTTACCGAGCGACTATCTCACCCTCGAAGGATATAAATGTTATACAGTGTCAGGTAAAATAATGTACAACTTACAATACTATAATTTATTAACCTATTTTTACAAAATAAATACCTCATTATTTGTGTTCGCTCAATAAATATGTTATAAGCAATTTAAAAATAAATTGTAAATCGATTTACATATTTGTTGAGCAAATATCCTAAACTAAAATTGTATATATAAATTATTAACTTTTTACAATTCGTTATGAACATATTCAGTTGTCACTTTTACTTCCTCTATGTGGAAATCGTTGCATTTTTCGGAATATAAATTCTGGAACAAAATAAAATAAGTGAGGTTAAACATTTTAAGATTAAAATGTGCGGTTATCTTCTAGTATTTTTATTGAAATTGGTTTAGATGGACGATATTTTCAGTAGGTATTTTAAAAAAACTTGTCATTTCAAAATTAAAGTAGCTTGAAGATTCAAATTAACAAAGAAACGAAAAATAAATGAGTTTTGAAAATATAATGTAATTTTTTATATATACAGAGTGGTAAAAAGTAACGCATAAAACTATAAGCCTAAAGCTATGATAGATTATGATTATGAAATACTACACTTTGCAAATATCGATGAAAACATTTTCATCTCTAGAAGGGAAAATGAAAATGTCAAATTTATATTTTTAATAATGAATAGAAGAAACACTTTCATTTAGTAGCCTACGTATCTAATTTACCTACCATAGCAACGACTAAACAAACAATTAACAATTAGCATTGTGACAGTTCGTTTATAATTTAATTTAAATTATTATGGACTCAGAAAGTGTATACAGTAAATCATGTACACCCTCAAATATAGTTGAACCATCAAACTCTGCTTCCGACAACATTTTGCCAGATAAATCCCGACAAAGGTATGAATTGCTTTACAAAAAGTTGATGGATTGGAGAAATGATAATCAGATAAACTCTTTCTCGGAGAACGTTCTTCTGGCTTATGTTAGTAAAATATCTAACGATTTAAAGTCATCTACTATGTGGCGTATGTATTCCGTGTTACGCAATACAATTACCAACAAATGTAACGTGGATATTTCGAAATACGCTAAATTCACAGCATTTCTAACGAGAAGATCGACGAAGTTCAAAAGCAAACAAGCTGAAGTTTTAATAACACAACAAACAAATTCAGACATTTGCTAATGATGCACCTGACGATAAGTTTCTATTTATATAGGTAATTATTACATTATTTAATGTTGTTAATGTAAAAATACATTTTAATCATTTTTTGGCATTGCTGGAGCTTGCCGTTCACATGAATTACGAGATTTAGAAATAACTAATGTTCAAGATCTGGAAAAAGCGTTACTTGTAACAATACCTAATACAAAAACTCACACGCCACGTTATTTTGCACTTACAGCCAATTACTACAACATTTGTAAGAAGTATATAGATCTTCTTCCATTAGGAATAAACGATACAACCTCCCGATTCTTCCTCAATTTCCAAAATGACAAGTGTACACAACAAGTGACTGGAATGATTAAATTTTGTAGTGTTCCAAAGCAAATTGCAGCATTTCTTAATTTGCCGGATGTTCAATTGTATAGGAGCCATTCATTAAGAAGGTATTCTACCACTGTTCTTGCAGATAGTGGAGCTAATCTAACAGAAATAAAACAACACGGAGGTTGGAAATCAAGCGCAGTGGCAGAACAATACATTGAAGACTCAATAAATAATAAAATGAAACGAGGACAGAAAATATTCCAATCTCTTGATAATACGTCTGAAACTGTGCCTGCAACTCTAGTTAACTTTGAGGTTGATGACTTCGACAACATACCAATAACTATACCAATAAATATAGCAACGAAATCGACAACCGAAAACTTACCTTCAACAAGTACCACAGAAGTTAGCACTGTTAATACAAATCCAACTATCAATAATTATAATAAATGTATTTTCCATATTCATAAAAAAAATAATAGCATTTTCTACTCAATATGAAAGACGTTTTTGTCACTACTTAATTACATATAACTAATATGTATTTTCGAAGTGACTTAAAAATAAATAAAGTTTTTTAAATTCTAATCCAATATTATATTGCAATGTCGGAGAAAAAATAGCATTTCCTACTCTATATAAAATACGTTTTTTTTCGTTCGTGAGATTCTCATCTCACGAAAAAAACTGTATTTTCATCTCTTGTTGTAAAATATACTCTTTTTTATGGTTGCTAAGAAAACGAGTATATACAATTTATTTTTTGTCTAAAGAAGCACTTAAAATGACCAACATTCCACCCAAAACCACCCACTTTGGGTGAGGGTTGTCTGACGCTCAACAGCAAAATCGAAATTTTGGCGTTCTCCATACGTCGGCGTTTCATCCTCCTACGTTCATCATGGACTCAAAAACAAAATCGAGATATCTCAACAGTAAACACAGTTTGATGCTTTTCTGTCTCCAATTCACGCTCTCGTTATATCATGACAACCTGCTGAGGAGGCGAAAACATGGATTAAGGGGTAGACATAAACTCTGTCAGTAAGAATCAAGTCCAAAACATCTAATGCGGCGATATACTGACGCCATTATTGACATCCTCTGATCTAAAACCTTTATCCACTTCTTTTCCTCAGCTCGCGTAGTGGAAAATCTATCTCGTAGGGCCAAATTTCGCAAGTGGCGTCTTTCCCAATGCGTGGTTGTTCTAGGGCACCCGGATCCATGCTATCGCTAATGTCGAATTTCCTCAGGCTACCTTGACCAACATCTTAATACAGTTATAGCAACTGTACGACCCACATTGTCAATACCTTTAAAGCTTAGTTACGTACGTCGATCCCGGCTTCCTGCCTGAATACTGGTTGCCGAGAGCTAGTTGCATATATTACAGGTAAGCGCATACATATTTATCAGTGATATATCTATTAATTCAATAATATGAAGGCGCTTTAAAAAATAGTTTTATTTTTATATAACTGCCGGTTTTGAAAAATGGCATGTATTTCAGTTGCCTAAAAATTATTTATGGCTTTGACTCTTTATGACGATTGCTGCAATCGCACAGCGGCTTAGTGTTATCAATAAAACATATTTTAAAATGGTATAATAAATGGGATATTCCAACCCATTTTACTTGAACTTTTACTATTAATAATATCACGTTAAACTTACCTTGCAATTTGTATCATCTGTGATATCTGAATATAATGTCCAAAACGGCGTTCCGTTGTCACTGCTCAAAAACCAACCAGCTAACAAACTTGATCCTTTATACAGAAGTTTTTCAGTCCTGGTAAACTTTCAAGTTCATTTGAATTTTCTTCATTGACCAAGCAGAGTACGTACCTGAAACCATAATTTATCGTTTTAATTATTAAAATATTTGGATACGCTCAGACCAACATTCTTCACTGTTCATCAATTTAGCACAAATTATGGTATTTAACTGTCCTTTGCCTTGATAAAACCAAAGGCCAAGCAGAGATTTAACTTCACGAGACCACATTTCTTGCAAAAAGAAAAGAAAACAGAACTCAGCGATAACCAAAAAAATACTAATGGTAGACTTCCCAAATTTGGCAGTTAAGATTGTCAACAACATTTTAGGTAACACATTAAATTTGGAGAATGTGGTACCACCAGAAGAGACATAATGAATGAAAGAAAAAAAAAAGATACAATTTTTGGAAAAAAAAAAGAAAAATTTTCATTGCATTTCTGGACGATTCTCGACGAATTATAATGAAAAAACATAATTTTATGGAAAAGAATCTGTCTGCATGTCTGTAGTATCGCGATAGTAACCACAGTTTTTGAGAGAAAGCTTTCAAATTTGGTACACTTGTTCTAAAGGCCAAACACAATCAAAAATTCGGTGTTGAGCAAATTGGCCAGCTGAAAGGGGGTCCACTGGACTCAAACTTTTTTGTATTTGACTTTACAAAAAAATACATTCTCGATGAAAGATTATAAATCATGTCTACTATATCAAGCGAATAGAACATATTTTCCAAGTACTTAAATAAAGCTGATGTAACCTGAAATATAATGAAGTTAGGATAAATCTGGCAGTTTGACATTTGAAATATCTAATTTAGTTACAAAAATGTCAATGAGAAGAAATTATTAAAACATATGACATGAATTATTATTGACAGTACCGAAGGACGCTGATAGTTAATTATTAAAAAAATTTTATGAAACGTTTCAAGGAACATTTTTAAAATTTAATTGAGGTAAGTGAAGAATTAAACAGAATGATTTTTTTTTGGTCAGGATGACATATACTGGTATAAGAAAGTTATGTGCTGGCCACATCAGATATTTTTTAGACATAAAATTAGTGTTAGGGGTTGTAAATGTAATTTAGGGAAAGGTACTTAGGTGGGTTGTCAAATTTGAGTGTGAAGGGGTCTAGTATGGTTTGTGATTGAATTGGGGTGTTGGCGTAATGAGGGAGTAGGCCAATTAGGATATGTTTTTCTAGCGTCCTGTTCATGTAATGTTGTGTAGTGTCTGTATTTTAGTCCATCTGGATTTCTTTGTCGCTGTCCATAGTGTTTTGTGTAGTTTGAAGTTCTTTCTGAAGTGTGGGGGTAGTTAAGGAGTATCAGACAGAGGAAGCATATGTTAGGATAGGATGGATATAGGATTTGTATAGGGGGTGTTGCGGTGTACGGGGGAGTTGCATCTAACATTTTATACAGTAATTCAAATCTTGCAGTGGCCTTTGATATTATTTTTGAAATACGTTTTTTAAACCATTCGATCGTCAACTGTTAAGTCAGATATTCTGTGTCTTGGGTTCAATCGACCCTACTTCCAAGGACATTAAGAGATGTAGTGATTGCACCCCTAAAGATTTTACTAATATTCAATAGCCAGTAACACACGGAGTCTTCGGAGAGCAGCATTGATGTCTGCCGTTCAAAAGTCGCGCGCAAAAGTGTTGTTTAGTGGAGTATGGGTGTCACGACCACAAGGTTTGGAACGGTTAGTAGTCGACGCGCAAACTCACATGCTCTGCATGTCTTTGCCACAAACGATCGTTATAAGGAAGCCTGGCCAAGCGATAGTAGGTTCAAGGTCGGGCGCAATACCAATGCCATCGCGCGCTTGTTTACGATGACGATGACACGACAAATTTCAGTTGTTATCTGTCGATCGATGCATAGAGTACTAATAAATAATAAATAATGTTGAGCATTAAGAGTAGAAAACGACCGTATGCTGATAGTGATTACATTTATCGGTGAATTTCCGGATTTATTCTACGATGGATGTAAAATAATTTGTAAAGTTTATGATCAAGACTTAATGTGCTGGAATAAATACGGCTGCAAAATTCATGTCCATAGTAACCGGCATAAAAATAAAAAAATGGCGTGTCTTCTTTGGAACCTCAGTTTATGTTTGATTTACTGTTAATGCTGATTGCTTGTGATGTTCCTCTGCGCATATTGGATAAACCAGCATTTCGGGAGTTCTGGAATAAATACAGTCCCCAAGTGAATTTACCAAGTCGTTCATCGTTACGTACATATGTACCAAGTGTTCGTTAAGACATTGTAAATAGGATTAAATGTGCATTAAAAAATACACGGCTGTGGTTATGTGTTGACGAGACGACAGATTGTAAAAAAATTCTATTTTAAATGTTATAGTACGTGTACTCAAACATGTTAAACCAACATTTCCTCTTTTACTACTAGCTAGATGCATTAATAACAAATACAAAAAAAGTGTTTCTCAAAAAATCTCCTAAACGGCTTCGACCATTTCACACACTGTGTCCTGGTATTCCGGAACCACCAGAGCCGATTCTTACACGTTGGGGAACGTGGTTGAAGGCAGCTTTTTATTATGCTGAATATTTTCAACAAATAAAACCTGTGATACTACAGTTCAACCCTAACGAGGCTGCAGCTATTAAGGAAAGCCAGACAAGCTTTCAAGATGTTTCCCTTGAAACAGATTTAAAAACTATTTATACCAATTATAGAGGACTACACGACGCAATAGAAAATTTTCAAAATACTTCGTTGTCGTTAGTGGAATCGCTACAAATAGTGGACACGTAAATACACAGCTACAGACCATAAATGACGCAAAAAATAAGCCCGTTATTGAAAAATTCGAGAGTGTATTACGGAAAGATCATGATTTTACCAAATTAAGACAAATTTGCGATGGTGCATCTACAGCTGCGTTAAGTGAGTTCACAGAGTGTTTTACTTATGCCTGTATTACTTCCGTAGATGTCGAACGGTCTTTTTCAAAATACAAACATCTTTTTTCACCACAGCGAATATCGCTTACTGAGACAACTGTAGAAACATATCTGATGCTACACAGTTATTATAGAAGTGCTCCTCCAGTTTGTGATAACGACAACCAAGCTACTTCATAAATCTACTTAAGAAGGTGAGTTTTGTACATATTTTTATAAAGTGCACTAGTATTAATAAAATTTATTTCCATTTATTTTATTTATTTATTTATTTATTATTAGTTATCACTTAGATATACAATGTACATGTGTGAACGTCATTTAATAGTTTAATAATGTGCAGCATTAAGCTTACAAGATATAAGGAAATACATAAAAAAGAATTTAAAGCGAACGAAATAGTACAAAAACATACATCACAATATATAAAATATTTTTTGTTTTTATTATTGTACTTATTCAAGTATTATGATATGATGCATACCAAGTATGTCTCTGTAGGATTAATGACCTTGGCCAGGCTTAGTTATAAGTTTTGTCCCAACAGCAGTCTCATTGTCAGACCAATTTGGAAACCATCAGAAATATTCACCCAGCTGCCTCATATGCGCTAGACTAGTGTATTTACATTAATACTTAACTGGGGGAATATTTCTGATGGTTTCAAACTAGACTAGCTGCTGCTGGAACAAACTTATAGTTTTTCGACTTTTACTTTTCGATATGGATGAATTGGGTACAAGAAATAACTTTGTAATGTACCTACTAAATATAACTATTAGCAACTAGAATATAAAGCAGACGTAAGAGGAAATCTTACAAATGCAAAAGAAAAAAACGGTTGGTTTTAGTGTAGTATATTTTTTTTTGCGAATTGCTTTTTAAACGCCTATAAATATATAGGTACACTTTATAAATGGTTTAAACTGCAAAACAGCTACCTAACTCCATTTATCGCATACAAACTTGAAATTTAGGAATTAGAAATATCTTCGCAAAGTATGTAACTCCAGTCATTTTATGTGCGTTTCATGGGTGTATTTGTGATTCTGACATTTGCTCGATTTTATTTTTACTGCTTCTTGTAAGATTGGTATTTACGAAGTTTTCAAATTTCTAAAATGCCACACGCCATTCCAAACCTGCCCAATATGGGACACTTCTAGCATGTTAACAAACAATTTTTAACGTGAGACTACAAACTGCCGGCAAAAACTCGCCCGGTGGTCTTGTCCGTTTGTGGGGAGGGACGCTCTAGATGTGACCCGTTTCAGCCCAAAGCTTCGAATACGCTAATAGGTTTCTACTTTGCACTGCCCAAATATTATATACGTTAAGTTTTCAATTTTTACGTTGAGCCGTAGTCAAGAAAATCCTACCACACAGACGCACAGACTTGCACACACACACAAAGGGCATGACGATTCGGATAAATTAGCTTTTTCTGGTGTCAAACTATCCATTTTTAACTTAATTTAAATCTTCTTTTTACGACGCGACGCACGCCAATAAACTTTATCAAATAGATAAAAAACGGTTGTTATTTATAAATGACTTAAGTGCAAATACTGAGGAAAAGTCATTATTTAATGAGGTTGGCGGTTATTTATAAATATACGGTGTCACTTCATTCTTAGTTAATTTTTTTATGACATAAAAACTGACCTGTCACAAACGGGGACTGATTTTGCGAATCTGTATGCTCTATTCACTCTTGCCATTGGTTCTATGATTTCTAAATTGATGGTATCTGCTAATTTGTCAGATAATTCTCTGGAACCACCACCGTTTCGGTTTTTCTGTGTTAGGTGGATTAAATCCTGTAAGAAAAAAGTTTGTATTAATATAATAGACACAAAATTATGATTTATTTGCAACCAATGAACGAAATTATATTGAAAGTCACAATATGGGAGTAAATAATAATAATAAGTAAACAACTTGACTATTAGACCAGTAAAATTAAGGGTTTTTCAAAACGGTAATTTCCAACCATTCCCGACCAATACCATTCGATTCAGTATGTTTTTGAATTCTCATGGTCAATTTTGCCGTACGTTATATGAGCAAGAATTTCATTTATAAACAATTAAAGTTGTGAAAATGATGAAAATCGATGTTTCTGAATGTTCAACTTCAAACGCTGCGAAAACGGCAACAGATAGAGAAAAATTGCTCAGAACATTTTTTATAGAGCGTTAAATTTCCTTCAAAAAAGTCCGCGACGGCATATCTCTACGATGAATAGTTAAGGCGTTACAATGAGTTAAATATTTATTATTTTTCTGCTATATATCAGTCAGCTGTACAAGTAACGCGCATGCGCGATCAACAGACTCGTATGCCGCGTAATGGCCGGCTTGCACAGAATATTTGAAAGTAGACTTGCTGTAAATCTTTCATAATTTTCTTATTTTTACAACGTTAGCAAATGTATTTATCACTTTTTTGGTCTAGATGTAATTATTATATACTTTTATGCATACCCAAAAACCTGGAAAATTATTATTAAGTTATAAGATAAATTATTATTAAGTTATGAGCTGTTCAGTTTGATGCTAATAGTCGTCGCAGTTATAATGCAGTTATACAGTGTACTGGTTGTGAACAATTTTTACATTATCATTGTGGTTGTGCTGTTGATTAATATAAAATAAACCAATCAAAAATGTCGCTAGAAGAAAATTGTTTTATATGTGAAGGAACTCTGCAAATGGGCAAGACTGTAACAGTAAAACAAAAGGGAATCGAATCGTTTATAGAAAACAGCAAGAAACGTGAGGATAAGAAATGGAATCAAATAGAAAATGTTAATGAAGTTACTGTTCATGATAAGTGTAGAAAAGCGTATTCCTCAAAAGATAATTTGAAGCCTGGCTCTGGAATTCCAAAAGAGCGATACCCACGTCGTTTAAGTGTGCCGCAATTTAATTTCGAAGAAAATTGTTTCTTATGTGGAAAAACGTGGATACGCGTTGCGTATACAGCTGACTAGTACGCAGTAGAAAAATAATAAACATAAGAAGGTTTAGTGCCATATCCCTAAAAAAACAACTATGCAGCTACGGACACGTGTTTCTGAGTTATTGCCTCTCATCAGCGTAGCGTAGCTAAAGAATTGGATCTAGGATCTAAGTTGTTTTTTTTTTGGGATATGGCACTAAACCTTCTTATTTTATTTTGACCCCAATAAATCTATATAATTTTGTTTGTATTTGCCAGGTGGAAACGGGCAGTACACATAGAGCTCTGTGTGTTGACTGTGATCATTGAGGCCCCAATTGTGGCACATGGGAACATGAATGCACTAATTGAGTACTGTGTACTGTACTTTAGCTACGCTACGCTGATGAGGGGCCATAACTCTGAAACACGTGTCCGTAGCTGCATAGTTGTGGGGATATGGCACTAAACCTTCTTATTTTATTTTGACCCCAATAAATCTATAATAATAAACATTTAACTCATTGTAACGCCTTAACTATTCATCGTAGAGATATGCCGTCGCGGACTTTTTTGAAGGGAATTGAACGCTCTATAAAAAATGTTCTGAGCAATTTTTCTCTATCTGTTGCCGTTTTCGCAGCGTTTGAAGTTGAACATTCAGAAACATCGATTTTCATCATTTTCACAACTTTAATTGTTTATAAATTAAATTCTTGCTCATATAATGTACGGCAAAATTGACCATGAGAATTCAAAAACATACTGAATCGAATGGTATTGGTCGGGAATGGTTGGAAATTATCGTGAAAGTGGGCCTGATTTTTGCTTAATTTGATTGGTCTATATTTTCCAGAAATTTGTATAAGAGAAGTGGGAAATGCCCCTTAAACGAATTTACGTATTTTTTGTAAATTAATAATGCATAATAAAAAACATTCAAACCTAATGTCACTTAATAATACGCATCGTTGGTATTACTTCTAATAAATATCAATTCTGTATCTCATTGTATCTTCTTCATCTACCTTTGCATATGTTAACTAATTTTCTACACCGTTATTATGGCATTAAAAAATTGTTTACGCATAATGTGTTTACAGTTCTAATCTTCGCATCTATCAGAAGAGGAATTTTAATTATCGTATTGGAATATAAATAGAGCAAAGTATCTTGCACATCATACAGGATGGTACGAAGTTTGTATTTCAGTTTTGAAATTTGACAGAACTGATGGAAATAATAGCTTTTGAATATCATTTTACAGACGAGCGTTCCATTTTATCGAAAAAGTAAACTTTTTCTTGAATTTATTCAGTGGAGTACCATTGATCTTAAAAATGATCAATAACCTCCCCGCTACGTCTTTTGTTGAAGTTGGGAAATAAAAATCATCGAAAATAAGCAGGTATTGAGAAACACTCGGAGAAACATTTACTTACAGTTTCATTAAAATATCGGTTACTTCCGAAAGAATTTGAAAAAAAAATCAAAAAGAAATAGTATTATATAATTTTAACACCCTGCATCTCGGAAACAATTGAATGTGAGAGAATGAAAGAGGCCCAGGTCGTAGTAGGATAATTTAAAAAAATTGAGTAAATAGATTTTTTTAAAAACTAATTTTTTTATCGTTTTTTTATTTTTTTCAACTTTTACTATATCAGATTTGTGTATTTTTGAATACTAAAGGCATAAAAAAATACGGTAAATATGTTTGGAGCATTGACAAAATTAAATAAATAAATTTCTTCCTCGTTTTCTCCTCCTCCTGTTAAAGATTTGATTTTAAGTTACTAAACTTGCACATTTTGTATATTTAAATCTTTAACAGCTAGGTTTTCAGTACATAAGTTGTTTTGTGGAGTGAATAATACCTGTATGTTTGGCTTTAATATATGGAATGAATCTTCGATCTTACCAGACATATTCTTGGACACAGAAATCTGGTTTTTGTGGTGTTTAGTAAATCTAAATACTTTATATCTGGTAACTTTTTATTTTTGGTTGTTATATCATATGTATAGCATTAATCGTGATCAGTTAGAAAAAGAATACGAATGATGACTGCAAACTAGGACGAAATTATATGGAATAAAACACACCCAGTGAACATAGCGATAGGGCTCAGTCTATGACACACCAGCTAGCTACAATACACTCACAGTTACGTCCATCTTGCTTGTTCAAACGCTCTTGGTTAACAGTTGGCCACAATAGCCTTTTTGCACACAATATAACTAGTAAACACGTCCTCTTAAGAATGAGATGAGCCTAAGTCCCTGGACTAGGGTCTATATTAATATGCAATGTTTATTTTTAATGCTATATCTCGACTTCAAGCGGATTTTGGTTCTTTTTAATGCACAATAGAAGCGGTGATGCATAAACTTTGAATCTGCGCAATAATTTTGAACATTTGACTTGGACCCGTTTTATTCTCACATATTTAATTTTTTTTCGATAAAAGTTTATAATAAGAGTCCTAATATTTTCAAACGTTTTATCGGTTTTCAAAATTTAAAAGGTAAACCTCGGCCCACTCTGTACGTGATGGATACAATGATAATGATCGCCACGGACGTTGAAGAAGAGTTCAAACTCCCTAGTTCAATTAAATTTACATGAATATTCCATGCATATATACCATTATTGCAATAGACAAGAGTTGTCATTAAATAGCACTATTAAATAGGTAACAATTATAATGGTAATTTTCTTGTAAGTATGTAATTAGAACAACAATTTTATACTCTTCGAGAAGCGTCACTTAATAAATTGAAGAAAAAGTAGAGAGAAGCTGAAAAAAAATATCAAAAAATGTACCTACGACAGGGTGATCAAATAAATCACCTAATATTCTATAAAAACCAAAATGCAATTTGCTAAGTTATAAATCAGTGCTAACTACAATTTTTTAAGGAACGCATCCGTTATTATGAGTAGTGTGGACTCAAAAGTAATAGATGAATAACCCGAGAAGCCTTTGCTATAACTCCGCAATTGCATTGTCATTTGCTGTCAACAAGAAATGAGGGCTATTTACCGTTTTTAGGCCCACCAGTTGGCACCACTGGCGAGTAAGGTCGCTGTCAAAAGTTATTGTTAGGCGCGGAATAAGTTTATAGGGTTTATTATAATTATTTCGTACACCAGTAAATAAAAAAACTTGTTAATTATTCCTCAGTGTTGTACAGTTCCATTTTGTTCGGGAACAAAAGGCGGAGATATGTTTCCGAGAGACAAAACTTGCCTAAAACAGTGATTGGTAGCGATTCGCAGGGATAAATTTCCTCTTTCGAAACATTTGTGTTTGTAAGGAACATTTTAATCCTGACGATTATGCGTTACCAAAGGAGTCTACTACACAAAATCGTAAGTAATAATCATGCACATTCATTGTTTTCATCATGCTCATGCTTGATATAACCTAACTTTAATGACATAATACACCTCTGATAGGTACAATAATTTCTCTACTGAGCAAGTAAATTACTAATTTTCCCTTCTGCCCTCATTGTGTTAAATGTTTTCTTCTAATTTTTATAAAAATTACTAAAAACTCGTGTTAAAAAGCCATAGTAAACATTAACGTTCAGTGACATGGACCTTACCCCTGACTAGCGCCTCTCGTGGTGAATTCAAGCGCGGTAGCCCTCATTTAAATGCCTATCATATACTTTTTACTTTGCAGTAGCTTTAAGAAAGAATTGCAAAGCTTTTATGAGATTGTTATGTTTATGTTAAAGCTTCTTAAAATCTCTTACCTGTACGTACTTCACTGCAGATTTCACATATCCTTTCGACTCAATTTTAACCTCAAAATACTTTTGTGCCACATAATTGGCAAGGGCAGAAATGCTTTCTGTTGGTCTGGCAGGATTGAAAAGTGTAGTTTTGGGGAAACCTTGACCTTTTAAAAAACTATTTATGAAGTACTGAGCACTAGTGAGGTACCTGAAAACATCAATATTAATAATTATAACGAGTACGAGCTGATCAAAGAAGGTCAATTGACTTATATGGAAGATGATATAATTGAATTATTTTTTTATATTATAAATTGTAATTATAAAAAATGTATTAATAAGAAAAAAATGTTATTTAAATGTGTTGAAAATATAATTCCTTTTGAAATTATGTATATAATATATAATCACCACAGAAATTAGACAATCCAAAGCTGAAACCAAATTATTTGAATATTTTAAAACATTTCTATAGAAAGAAATGATGCTGCATGAACGAGATTTTATATTATTATTTTTTTCTACTTGGCAGATCCTGAAGTGGGTAGGAACCGTTGACGTGTGGATAACCCTGACGTAGTTTTACACGAAACACCAAAACACCATATACTGCATTCGATACGATTAAAAGTTTTAATCATCTCCAGATGACGTCAATTTGGTTTGCAAAACGTGAGTTAAGCCGCGTGGCCAACTTAACGGATTTTTAAAAAATAGTTTAAACGGTTACAAAAAATATTTATTTAAACTTTGATAAGTAGATGACTTACTGTCGCCGGCATTCACCTTGACCGCGAAACTCTTTTTCCAGTCCAGTCTATTATTAGCTTTCGAGTTATGTACACGTTAAGTCACTTGGACGTATTGCATATTGTTTTTGTGTTTTTATTTTATTTGTTGTACTGTGTTGTTGATATTACTTTAATAATAAAGCATGGCAGACGTACGCAGGGATAGAAAACGGCCATTTGCTGACAAAGTGAATAAATTCATAGGTGAATTTCCGGATTTATTCTATGATGGTGCTAAAATAATTTGTAAAGTGTGCGAGCAAGATTTGATGTACTAGGATAAGCGCGATTGTGGACTTCACGTAAATAGTGTACACCATAAAAATAAAAAAAATGACGTGCCTTCACAACACAGTTTATGTTTGATTTATTATTAATGCTGATTGCCTGTGATGTTCCGCTGCACATACTCGATAAACAACCATTTCGAGAGTTCTGGAATAAATACAATGCCCAGGTGAAGTTACCAAGTCGCACAACGTTATGTAACTATCTACCAACTGTACACGTAGACATGGTGAATAAGATGAAATGTGAATTAAAAAATACATGGCTGTGGTTATCTGTTGATGAGACAACTGATTGTAAAAAAAAAAATCTATTTTAAATGTTATAGTACGAGTACTGGACCCTCTTAAACCGACAGTTCCACTGTTACTAGCTAGCAAAAGACTAAGTCAGTGTACTAGCAAAACAATTACCAGAGTGGTGCTGGAGACGTTAGAAAAATTTGAACTGTCAAAATGTCAAGTGTTGATGTTTGTGACTGATGGCGCCATGACAATGCGTTCGGTAGGCCGTTCTTTGCAAGAACAAGGTTGTACGTCTATACATGCTACGTGTAAAGTTCATGCTTTGCATCTTGTGGCAGAAACTATTCGAAAAAGTTTTCCAGAGATGGATGCATTAATAGCAAGTACAAAAAAGTGTTTCTTAAATCTCCTAAACGTCTCCGTGCATTTCATAGCAAGTGTCCCGGTATTCCTGAACCACCACAATCGATTCTTACACGTTGGGGAACATGGTTGCAGGCAGCTTTTTTATTATGCTGAATATTTCCAACAAATAAAAGCTATGATACTACAATTCAATCCAGATGAGGCTGCAGCTATTAAG
Organism: Rhamnusium bicolor; assembly: GCA_029963845.1. NCBI lineage: Eukaryota > Metazoa > Arthropoda > Insecta > Coleoptera > Cerambycidae > Rhamnusium > Rhamnusium bicolor. The sequence continues at coordinate 1,628,699 of JANEYF010000753.1, forward strand.
GAAAGCCAGACAAAATTCAAAAATATTTCCGTTGAAACAGCTTTAAAAAATATTGCGAAGAACTATAAACCATTACATGAAAGCATAAAAGAATTAGAAAACAGTGTGTTGTCGTTAGCGGAGTCACTGCAAATAGTGGACGAAGTAAATCTACTGCTACACGCTATAGGTGACGCAACAAATAAGCGCGTTAAAGGTAAGTTCGCAAGTGTGTTAAATAAAGACACCGGTTTTACTAAATTAAGACATATATGTGATGGTGCAGCCCCAGATCCGTTAAGTGCGTTCAAAAACTATTTTACGTATGCGTGTATTACATCAGTAGATGTCGAACGGTCGTTTTTAAAATATAAGAATATATTTTCACCAAAGCGAACATCACTCATGGAGACAACCATAGAAACATACCTGATGCTGCAAAATGGCTACACATCTTCTCCAGTTTATGATAAGCAAGCTAGTTCATCAAGCTAGTTAAGAGGGTAAGTTTTGCATACATTGTTATAAATTGTAACAGTTTATTGTTTCTCGTATTAATTAATTTCGCGTACGCCACTGTCCCACGGAACATTTTTGACAGCCCTATTTATAAGTTTTGCAAATGATTAAAATATAATAATATAATGTACATCCCAGTTCAATGAAGCTGTGACACGAAGTGAAGTACCTATAAGCGTTGGAAAATTGTGGAGGCGAGTGGGATATAATGCAGACTTGTCTTTATTATCTTCTCTTATCTGCAGGTGGTCAACTTAACTCGCGCGTCGAGTGCAATATATGGTGTTTTGGTGTTTCGTGGAAAACTACGGCAGTGTTACTTTGTAGATGTTTTACTACGGCGATAACAGATTAATTCCTCATAAAAGGGAGCCATGTACAGAGTATCCTACTATCGACGCTTCAACCATATCAATTGAGGGGGTAATTGAGTGGAAACCAATTTATGGGCTTCTTAGACATTAATCCAATTTGCAATTTACGATTAAAATGGTAATCATAACCTAACGACGTACAGCGTCGCGACGGCTTGAACATATTTTTTCCCATCAATACCCTCTTCAGTACGCCACTGGAAAGTTTTTTATTCCTAATTTAAATACAAATTTTGATTTTAAAAATATCGTTAAATATGTAATAAGAGAAAATAATTGATTAATTGCAGTGCATACTTATTTATGTGACTTTGATTTTTTAAGGTTTGATCTTGTTGCTATGCCAATTTTTTTGTTTTTAACTGAAACCCAGTTTTTAAATTTTTCTTTCTTAGGTACATACGCTTTTATACGATTTTGTGTTAATAAAATTGCTACATACTACAGCTTATAATCTGTTGTAGTACTCGAATATTTCCCTAGGAAAATTGTCGGATATTTCCCATAAAATCTTTAGAACGGAAAATATCCATGAAATCATGATTTTATTGGCTTTCAGTGAGAAAATGCATTATTGTCATTGGTGCATTTTAATCTTGTGCAAATGAAGGCAATTCTCACTCAAATCTAGAGGACCCCTTTGATTTAAACACAGAGAAATAAAATTCTTATTAAGGAAGGCATAAACCCAGGCTTGAAAAGTGATTATATTGAGCGATTTTTGGTTACCAGATTATAGTAAAACATACAAGATAGAAAAAAACAAGCACACCATTGGAATGTTTAGTGTTTTAATGATTCATTTCAAACATTTAAATCGTGCCCATATGTAATTTCATTGAAAATATTTGTAATTATGTATTTTATTACTTATGTCAAAACATGTCTAGTCTAGTTGACTAGATAAGTTAAACCCACTTGTAATAAGCCTACTAATTTCTAGATTAGAGTTTCTAACAAAAGGCCCCATCAGAAATTCCCTACCGTCTAGCCTTTTTATAACAAGAAACGTTATTTACAACTACTCAAATTTATAAGTATATACTTAACGGTAAAATGTAGTTATTATTTTCATAAGTAAATACAGACATTTGCAAATATGTCAGAGCTATGCGTTTTGACTGATTTTTGGTCAAGAACTATGAGTCAAATTAAGTTTAAACCCACTTTATCAACTTTTTATGTCACAACTGATTTGCATGAATTTTAGTTATGCTATACTTATAACTAAGCCTGGCCAAGCGATGGTAGATTCAGGGTCGGGCGCAATACCAATGCCATCGCGCGCTTGTTTACGATGACGATGACACGACACACTTCAGTTGTTATCTGTCGGTCGATGCATAGAGTACTAATAAATATTAAATAATGTTGAGTGTAAAGAGTAGAAAACAACCGTACGCTGATAAAGTGAATAAATTTATTGGTGAATTTCCGGATTTATTCTATGATGGATGTAAAATAATTTGTAAAGTTTGTGATCGAGACTTAATGTGCTGGAATAAATACGGCTGCAAAATTCATGTCAATAGTAACCGGCATAAAAATAAAAAAAAATGACGTGTCTTCTTTGTAACCTCAGTTTATGTTTGATTTACTGTTAATGCTGATTGCCTGTGATGTTCCCTGCGTATATTGGATAAACCAGTCGTTAAAATATAGAGTGGAATGAAGAATAATATTAACTGAAAATTTTTTGCTAATTATTATTTACTTACTTTTACAAATCTTATCACAGATAAGTATAACATATATCTTTTTAAACAATTATTTTCCCGGCTATTTGCCAAAACACTGAAACTTGGATTACAAAAAAGATAATATGCACATTATGTTCAGTACAACTGACACAATAATGTTATTTTTAATTTCAACTATTCTGTCTAGTAAAACCAAAAATAAATAAAACACAAGGTACTCACCAATTGACACTCACTTTAAAAAACTTTAAAATATCTACCGACACGTGTTTCTGCCATTAATGTTTATTACATTAAGGTTTACAAGTTTCCTTACTTTGGATTCTTTAAATGTGGTGGCTACCCTGATGACGCAATGCAAGCAGAAACACGTGTCGTTGTGTTTTATTTATTTTTTGGTTTTACTAGACAGAATAGTTGAAATTAAAAATAACATTATTGTGTCAGTTGTACTGAACATAATGTGCATATTATCTTTTTTGTAATCCAAGTTTCAGCGTTTTGGCAAATAGCCGGGAAAATAATTGTTTAAAAAGATATGTTATACTTATCTGTGATAAGATTTGTAAAAGTTAGTAAATAATAATTAGCAAAAAATTTTCAGTTAATATTATTTTTCATTCCACTCAAACTTAAATAATCAAAATGAATGATCGAATATTAGGTAGCACTACGAATTAATGGCCATTGTTCAGAAATTGGTAAGGTATTCCACTTATTGATTTTATTTACCAATTTACGATGTTATAGCTTCAATTTAAGACCATACTGGTAATACTATCATGTTCCACTCATAAGATAAGAATATCTAATATGTTGAAAATATCACATTTTACAATATTCAATGGCGATTCACAAGAAATTCCTAGGTGGTGGAGAAGAACAATTTGCATATTTGAATTAAGCAAAAAAGATTCCATAGAAATCATTGATCCGTAATCTTGTGACAGCTAACCTGTGTTTTTTGTTGGAAAGGTATAGAGAAATGATTGTCTTCCGTATTCTATGTAAATTGGGAATATTGAGATACAACGGAACAATTTTTTATATTAACGTGTCCTAAAACAAGAATTAAGAAAATATATAAAAATAATTATAGATGTCATGTTTTGACATAAGTAATTAAATATATAATTACATATATTTTCAATAAAATTACATATGGACACGATTTAAATATTTGAAACGAATCGTTAAAACACTAAACATTCCAATGGTGTGCTTGTTGTTTTCTATCTTGTATATTTTACTATAATCTGGTAACGAAAAATCGCTCAATATAACCAGTTTTCAAGCCGGGGTTTATGCCTTCCTTAATCAGAATTTTATTTGCCTATGTTTAGTTCAAAGGTGTCCACTAGATTTGAGTGAGAATCGCCTTCATTTGCACAAGATTAAAATGCACTAATGAGAATGATGCATTTTCTCACTGAAAGCCAATAAAATCATGATTTCATGGATATTTTCCATTCTAGATTATGGGAAATATCCAACAATTTTTCTAGGGAAATATTGGAGTACTACAACAGATTATTAGCTGTAGTATGTAGCAATTTTATTAACACAAAATCGTATAAAAGCGTTATGTACCTAAGAAAGAAAAAATTTAAAAAACTGGGTTTCTGTTAAAAACAAAAAAATTGGGATATGAACAAAACCAAACCTTAAAAAATCAAGGTCACATGAATAAGTATGCACTGTCATTAATCAATCATTTTCCTCTTCAAATCATTTTTTGACTTAGTACAGGCAATATTTACAAAGTTACAACCCATTTCTCAGTTATCTTTTCCCACCATGTACTGTCATGTAGTTATCTGTCTTTTGATGGACTTATTATCACATTCAAGGGCAGTACTCATATGATAAAAGAATTGCAACATGATAACTATGCCATTACCTGAAATTTACGCGTTTCTACGTAAATAAAACTGTGCCTATAATCTCTTTAACACAGTTCTTGCTCCTAGACTGAGTAGTTGTTTTAATAGTTTCTATGATAAAATGTATTGGAAGTGTTGTTTTTTTTGATTTTTATACTATTACATTCAGATAAGAATGTCAGGATAAAATATAAACATACATAGATATTTATTATTATTATCATGTTAGGTTTGAAAAAATGCTTATGTAATATCCAATAATTGTTTTATTATTTTTTCTAGAAATGCATAAATACGAAGCATTAATATGTCATATATTTTTTTAAGTGTTTTTAGTATTAGAAGCAGAAAAATATTAATATTAAAAAATATTGACCCACCAAAAAGGAAAATTTTTACACTTAAGAAATGATTTCCTCCAATTACAATACAAAAAGGAAAAGCCCTAGTCCGATATATATCTACTTTCATTCTCCTGAACTCTTAATGGGGCTGGTTCGCGAATATTTTGTTTATAAAAATATTTAAATTACATAAATTATTTTTTTTTTAATACGAAACTTACGTTTTTTGTGTCTTTGGATCTGAAGCGTACTGTAGCATGTCAGCTATCCTATCGGTAACCAAACGTATCCAATGTCTTCTAAACGAATGATTTTCCATCATCTCTACAAACTTCCGGTAACTAAACCTGCCATTCTCGTCAGCGAAAACTTTAAAAGTCTTTTCAGCACCAATAACATTTATGAAGTATTTACCCATATCAGAATGAATAAAATTGTCAAACATTATGTGAAGCTTCTCTAAAACAGGAGGTAACAACCAGGCATGATCAGAGTGGCTCTCTGCTCTTTTTTCCGCCTCGGGCCCTGCAAATGATCCAAGGGTTTGCATGATCATTGGCAAGAAACTCAGTAAATTTCCTGCTTGACCTTTTCCTTCATCTTGACCGAAGAAGCTTCCTGCTAATGAGAGTAAATCACCCATATCCACATTTGATTCATCCTTTTTGGTAGAATCTACTTTTACCATTTTTTTAGGTGACTTAGATTTTTTAGGCTTTGAGGGTTGAGCTTGATTTTGAGCAAACATGCTGATGACTGATCCTATTATGGCAGGATCTATGCCACCTTGACCGCCTTGTTCACCTTGACCACCTAGAAGTGAGCCTAAACCTTGGAGAAGGGCACCTCCTTCGCCACCCCCTCCAGTTCCTTGGAGTGCACCCACAATACTTCCAAGACCTTCGAGAAGTTTACCTCCGGTGTCATCTATAACAAATTGTAATTTTAGTTGGAGAAGAATACAAATTTGCTATTTTGCTCACATGTCATTGTAATGTAAATAACAGAAGCAACTAGTATAAAACAATATATAGGTGTTCCTGAAATCGTGTACCAAAGTTTGATATCTCATAGTACGACCCAAAAGAAGCAAAAAAGATCGTGTAAAGAAGGAACCTTAAATCCTTCCTAAGGAAGATCCAGGATGTTAAAAGTTATCCGAAAAATATAGTTCTTATTTCACATCTCCTGAACAAAATGAGCTAAATTAAAGAAACTTTGGTTACTTACGTAACTTTATACACGAGGGATGAACTTGTCGACAGAAATCTATACACCAAACTTCTACTTCTGAGGTATTTCCACGGAATTCCACTATTTTGGCTAGGAATTCCATGGATTTTATTGTAATTCCAAAGATGTATGTATTTTTCTTAGAAGAAAATAAACAGTTACTTTTTATCATTTATTATAACTAAAACCGTTCATAAAAACATTTGTAAAAGGCATTATGTAAACTGAAAAAATAGATTCTAAAAATAAAATAGGATAAAATAAAACAATATTTTTAATACATTATTATCATGTTAGAATGGAAATAGTTACTATTCATTAAAACAAAAGACGGGAGCGGGAGTTTATAAGCACATTTATAAAATATTCAAAAAACGGATTCTAAAAATAAAACAACAAAATTAAATCAAAAATAAAACTGGATCAAAATTGTTGTCAAAGAAGGCCTTCAAAACCAAATTCAAATTTAAATTAACCTTTTTTTCGACGATCTTGAATGAATATAGGTTTTGGTAAACGTAATTTGAAATCCTCTGGTAGTGCATATGTTCCTTCAAATGATGAAGAAGGAAACAGTGATAAATGTGAAATTCCTGAGAAAATTTGTATTACCCACACAAACTTTTACTTATCGACAGACTAAATATATTTTTTGTAGTAGTTGGTTCCATCTAGAGAAACTTGCTTTTAAGAACTTAACTAGCAAAACGATTTCAATTGAGATGAATATGACATCTGTTGAGCAAATATTTTTGTGTAAGCATCAGTTGTATTGCCGTAGTAATAAGCACTTTGAATATCCAGTGTTTGTAGAGCACCCACATGAGATGCAGAGTTATGCGCTTCTCCAAGTATAATAACAAAGTTGTCGTATAACTGGATATTTATAAATACAACTATACTTTGGCCATACGGCGTGCAATAATTACAGTTACGAACTTCGTATGCAAAACTCATATCTGGGTACTCACGTCTACCAGAGAATTGTTATTATTCACCTTTGATTTTTGCCTTAAACACTCTTCGTATTTTCGTTATTCATTTTATTATTTAGATTTGACAACTATTACAAACTTTTTTTAAGAATAAGTTTAATATTGGACACAAAATAGTTATTTGTGTAACTATTAGTAGAAATTAGTATCATACTTTACGTTAGACTTACACATAAGACTTTTTTATGAACGCACCAAAAATTGCCAAAAAGTAGTTGAAAACACCCAAATTTTCCAATTCTCTGTGTGAACTTTTGCAGTCCATTCTCTAGTCAGCCATGTTAGACAGTTTCCAAGATGTTAAATTGTCCATTTTTATGCCCTATCAGAACTGTATTTCCTACCACTTGCGTGGCAATTTTCTTGGGAATCCTAAAACCTCTGTTCTATATAACAGTGGCGGCTGGTAAATTTAGGTTATACCATATCTCAATATTGGAACATGGAACCCAAAGAATATTTTAAGTAATGCCTATCCGTATTGAATGAAGAAGTTTTGCAGAAAAAAATTGAGAGGTAAAAGTTAGAAACATACGCTGCCATCCCAGATTACTTCTACACCATTAATAAAATGTTTGCAAAAATTTTATTTCGTAATCAAAAGGAAAAATTATCGAACCATTTTTTTGTTTTCGAAAATTTTGATCTTTTTTAAAGTTATGACATATTGAAATTTAAACTCTTCATTGTCCTGGAGTGGGTTGGAACCTTTGATGTGAAGATAACACTTACGTAGTTTTCCACGAAACACCAAAACACTATATACTGCACTCAACGCGCGTTTCGCCAACCGAGTTGTCATCATCTGGAGATGATTAAAACTAACCTTGTGCTAACAATGTACCCTATTTATACCTAAACTATTGTGACTTACTAACCAATAGAGCGGGCTATTTGGGATTGGTCCTCTCTCACTATTGATACTATTTTTACACTTAGTGATTTCTAAGCTTTCAAATGCATTCAGCTGTCTAGTATTTGTTATATTTCTAATTAATCTTTAATTGCTAATATCCATTTTATGGTTATTCTCAAACGCATGTTGGGCAACATTAGATTTATATGTTCTTCATATTTGATATGGGCCATATGCTCTTTAAATCTGGTTTGAATTGATGGTCTAGTTTGTCCAACATACTTTTGATTACAGTCCTTACAGCTAATTTCGTAAATCCCCGACTTTTTGTTCGTTTGAATTTTGTCTTTTTAATTGCCTCAAAGTTGTTGTAGTTTATTTCCCGATGAATGAACCACTGTATACCTATATCTTTAAAAATCTTAGCAATAGCAATACCACGGGTGATTCGAGGACCAAATGGAATCGATACAAATTTCAGATTTTCTCTTTCATTTTGAAAGGTCGAGGAATTTCGAAGTAACTCTTTAAATTTTCGTTTCCTAAATTATTTTATCAATTAAATTTACAGAATATCCATTACTCGCAGCTACATCCCTAATCAATGCCTTTTCTTTTTCAAACCTCTCCTTATTGAGGTGGAAGCTTAATAGATGATGGACTAGACAAGTAAAACCACCATTTTGTGTTAAGCACAATAATGGTGAGAGTCCATAGAGATATATCTTAGAGTACTGGTATCTTTTCTGTATATGTCAAATTCTAACTTATTTTCACCATTTCTAATTATTAATACATCTAAAAATGGTAGTTGTCCAGAGTTTTCAGTTTCATATATGAATTTAACTGACGCGAAACGACTGTTTAGTTTAGAAACAACGGTGTCAATATCAGCGGCTTTTGTATCAAACACTGCCAAACATCATCCACATACCCTCGAGAACTACTCGAATTCTTCTTTTGCTTCGGTCTCGAATCTGTTCATGAAGAGACTGGCAATGAATGGAGACAAAGAGTTACCCATTGCTGTTCCTTCACGTTTCAGCCCAAAGTTGTGGGGGGGGACCCCCCCCCCCGGGGGAAAAAACGGGGGGGCCCCCCAAAAAAAAAACAACCGGAGATCAAAATTTCACTTTCTTGCAACTGAATATTTTTCACTTTATTAATGAAATCATTGGAATTAATCACAGAGAAACTATGTGGTGTAATAGGTAAATTTTCGAACTCCTTTGTTAACCATTTCAAAATGTCATAAGTTTACAAAAAATCAAAATTTTCGAAAATAGAAAAAAATTATATCGATAAATTTGCCTTCTGATAAGGAAAGAAAATATTTTGCAAACATTTTATTAATGATCTAGAAGTAATCCGGGGTGACAGCGCATGTTTGCAACTTCTATCTCAATTTTTTTTGCAGTTCTTTTCCTGCAAAACTGCCTCATTCAGTACGGATAGTTGTGCCTTAAAATATTGCTTGGGTTCCATTCTTCAATATTGAGATATGGTACAACTAAAATCCACCAGTCGCCACTGTTACTTAAGCATATTTTATATGTCCCATATCAATAAAATAAAATTGGCGAATTTGTTAGAAAACTTATTATTAATTGGCCGCTTGTGCCACTGCGAATAAACATGTATACCATACTGGGATTTAGAAATAATAGAACAAGGCAGGCTTTTTTGAATGTTGAAGTATTGATAAGAGATGTCTTGATATAAACCATCACATATACACTTGTTTCACTGACTTTAGAAAGTCGTTTGATAAGATCCAAAATGAGAAGACTCTACAGATATTAAAGAACAAGAACATCAATGCCTCGCGCATAAGAATTATGACCTAATTGGCAACGAAGACTCACTGCGTAATGTAAATTCTGATTGACTTACAGCAGGGTTGTGTCCTTTCTCCTCTTCTGTTTAATGTTTATAACGAGGCTATATTCGAAGAAGGAGAAGTTGCCGGAGTAATAATTAATGGAGACGTTATTAGAGCCTTAGTGGGCGTCCTTTATTGCGGCCCAAAAAGATTATGTTAGACATGTAAATAAACTTAAAGCTTTAAGTGCTGCTGGCTGTCTGAGATGATATAGATTCTTATTCCTCGTGTGCCTTTTTTAAAGCATTCTCAAATTTGGATCCTCAGAGTTCCATATTTGGCGACCAGTTATTACCACTTCAAATATCCGTTCAAATTCGAGTCTCACTGGCATTGTGTCAGTAGGTTTGGTCATTAAGACTACTTGAATGCTCAGATGTCCAACCAGATTCCCTGGTTTGAGCTTAATGGATTGCAGTCTTTGAGCACTGAGGGTTGAGGGAGCAGGTCAAGTAATAAGGCTTCCATTACTGCTGTTAGATACGTTCTTATTGCTCCTGTAATTCCCAGACATGCTAACCGTTGCACTTTTAGTAACCTATTTTATGCGGTTTTTTCTTTAAATTAGTAAATGGTTCAAATTTTATGTTTGCAATTTAAGACATTTCGAATTTATATGCATGTAAGTACTTACCCACTTTAAGGGGTTGTAGCTCCCTTACGAAGTGATTTAAGACAAATGTTTATATACAAAACTCAACTTTTTTTATAGTTCTATCACCCCATTGAAGGAAGGTACTTAATTATGGGACACCCTATATATCCATCAAAATCTAGAGATCCAAAAATATCACGATTACTATACTTCCTTATATTAGGCATAAGACAGTAAAAAATTGTAATACTTCCACCATATTACGAGGTGGGAGAAATAAGGCATACTCAAGCTCATAATGCAAGTCAAAATAAAAGCAAGAAGAAGCGTAGGAAGAGGAAGAGTATCCTAGTTACAAAACTTCGTTTTCTGATCGAAGGAATTATTAGAGCACCATAAAAAAAAGAATGTTGGAGATAAGGATTGTCTAAATCTAAAAAAAAGTTTAAATGTATTGGATATAAAAACAGAAGTACGTCAAAGAATTAGTAACTATTGCCAGTACAGATAAACATCCCAAATTTTATCGCAATACCTGAAATCATTATTTCATTATTCAAAAAAAATAATATTTTCTTTAATTTTGACCCTTGGTAGCTACTTATCGAAGTACTTTTGGAGTGAGGTAAGTTAGATTGAATTGTATTATTTTGGTCTCGACAATGTACTTCTATAGCTTTATACAGACCTTCAACACCTTATTTTATTGACAATATTTCTCTTAACGTGCACTTTCACGTGCTAAAGTTTAAATAAAATGTTTTCAATGTAACTGGGTATTGCATCTTCCATGATGTAGAAGATCTCAAAATTTCAGTTCAGTATAAGAAAAAATAGTACAAACATATAAAATATTAACCTTCATCTTGTTCTTTTTTGCTGGAGCTCATAAGGGACCCCAATCCTTGTAAAAGCTGTCCAGCATTTTCACTTCCAAATTTCGAAAGCATGCCTCCTAACTGGGCCGCCCCTCCAGATTGCATAAAGTTGTTGACCATCGCCCCAATATTTTCAGCATTTTGTTCTTTTAGTATAGCTGAAGCAGCCTCCGCAAGAGGGTTAATATCTTCTACGTCGACCTCATTGTCATTTGTGTCTTGTAGGGATGTGTTGACGATAGATAATATGACTAGAAGTAATAAGCAGGTGTTGGCCATTTGGTGATTTTTATTTTTTTCTGGAAAAGAAAATTAAAATGAATTTGTATCTATTACCGAAATCAAATATAATCAAATAAATTTATTGGTAAAACTAATCAACAATTTAGTTTGTTACAAAAGTGGAAAAACAGAAACATTTTTTCCCTTATATACATAGAGAAAGATGCAAGGCTTTGGTGTATCCAAGTACACTCAGCCTGTATTATGAACATCCGTTTTCTAAATTCACCATGAACGCTAGACATAATATTGTTATTAATACAAAACCGCTGCCAAATACTTGGGGATCAGAACTTCCTCACCGTAGTAAAACTCGACGTGTGGTGGAGTTTATAATAAAAGTAATTTTTGACGTTTCAAAAAAAGTCACATTTTTTTACGTTTCAAAAAGTCACATTTTGACGTTTCAAAAAAGTCACTTTGACATTTCAAAAAAGTCACATTTTCTTACGTTTCAAAAATTAGGACCGATTTTGCTCATCAACAAACTAGATCTCTTCCTTGGCGTCTAGAATGTGTGTACCAAATTTGAAAGCTTTATCTCAAAAACTGTAGCTGCTCTCACGAACTAGACAGACAGACACACAGACAGAAAATTTTTTCTGTCTGAGATTTGTTCAGAAATGCAATAAAAATTTTTAATATATTTATCACGAATACATAACATCCTCATTTTGAGGGGTGAGGAAGTAGTTATGATAATAATAGCAACAAGAAAATAAAATTAAATAAAAAAGTAAAATGGGCATAATCAAGACACCACGTTATATGCGGTGTAAATGTGGGAAATATCATTAGTAGAAGTAATTCAATTTGTTCATTCGTGACACATTTGAGAGCCATGTAATTCAATGAAATTGAAAGAAATTGTCACTGATATAATAGTTTCATTTTTAAATTTGTGAGGTTTGTGGATTACTGATTTTATTTTTGACCAAGGTACATTGAGGAATTTTGGTTATGAGATTTTGTGGATAAAGAAATTGCTATTGATTCATTTGCTAACGGTCTAGTTTCATAGTTGTGAAAAACAGTGGGAAATCAGTTTTTGAATAACTTAGACGACAATGTACATATTATACGGATCTAATATTTAAAGTTCTATAATTTTTAAATAATGACGTTTTGGCACGAAAATGTAGGACATTATCATATAATCCACCCCAAACAACTATGAAATATCGTAAAATAGACTCGACCAAGGACATTATATACTATTACTCCTAAATATTTGATGCTTTTTATTATTGTTATTTCTGAACATGAACAGATTATCGCGTGGTTCTGTATACAGTTATTTGTATGTATTTTAATGAGATTTATATCGGGTTGGTTAGCAGCTGAAGTAGAAAATATTATGTAATTCGTTTTTTTTATATTTAAGCTCAAGAGGCTATGGTTTAGCCATTCTTGAACTGCACTAAAGTCCGTTCTTTGCCTTTCTGTGTACGTCTGTCCAGCTTATGACTGAGAATAATATAGCAGTCTCATCTTCATATAAAATGACACTTGCATCAATTAAGATATCTTCAAATAAATGCATGTACAGAAGAAAGGGAACAGGCCCCAAAACAGTGCCCTGTGGTATCCCCGTTAATATTACTCGAGAATCATTCAATGATTCTCCAATTTTTCTTTTTTGTTCTTTATCACTCAGATAATTATCCAACAACCTCAATGAGTCGCCCTTTACTGCAGCCCCTTTGACCCTGGTTATTAAAGTTTTATGACACACAGTATCAAATGCCCAAAAGCCTAAAAATACGGCATGAGACTTTTTTGTTTTTTTTTTTTAATTTTTCATTATTAAATTGATAAATTCAATAGCTGCATCCTTGGTATTTTTGTTAGGTTTGAATCCACACTGTTTATTATAAAGAATGTTACGGTTATCTAAAAACTCTATTACCTTTTTTCACGCATTTCTCAAATATTTTTCCAAAGTTATTGATGACTGATGAGGGATATTGGTCTGTAATTTGTTACACTTTTACCTGTTCTATAAACTAGTAACCCCAGTTTATGAAACAGGTGATCATACAAGTTTAACAAATTACAGACCAATATCCCTTATCAATAACTTTGGAAAAATATTTGAAAAATGCGTGAAAAACATAACAGGGTTGACATTTTCCACTCCTTGGGTATTTGAAAAGTTAAATTAATTATAAATCGACACAAACATTTTATGAAAACATTTGTTGCACGGTTATTAATATAAATTAGTATGGCATGTGTATAACAGTATAATCTCTTGGAACTTAAATACATGATAATAATAATATATGCAAATAAAGAGCAGTTGGTATTATTCATCTCTAAATCAAGCGAATTTCTGCAATCACACCTAAATTGTTCCGGCTCAGTCAGCTATCAGCTTTGTTTATAAACTAATTTAAGAAACTGATCAAGTTTTAATGATGCACGACAATTTAGATGCTGGAACTGTGGAATACTTGGATAGGCCCACTGAACAAAATGTAATTTTGGCAGTTTTGGAATCTTTACTTAATAAAAACACAGTGTGTAAAGGATTTTTTTTTATTGTTAAACATAAAAAAGTGGTGTTATTTGTGTTGTGAAATTTTAAGTGAAATAATTAATGACCAATTCTTCTAAATTATCGTCATATTACTGGTTCATCATACCGATGTGTGAAACTTCAATAAAAACGCCAGAAAAAGCGTTTGTCCAAATTACAAGAAACGGAAAACGTAAAATAGTGTAGTTAAATGGTTAAACAGGATCCAAAGATGTTTTCGATAGATAGTTGTGTTTTTGAATGCAAGGACCATTTTGAAGTGAATAATTAAAATAATAATAATATTGAAAATAAATATGCGAAAGTAAAAAATATTGTGTAAAGTTTTTTAGAAACTTAGTTCGAAAATTATATTTCATATTTTGTGTGTAGAATATCACTATGCAATTTGGAGCATTGAATTTAGGAATATCCTGTATATGTACCTAAAAAAATGAGCTTAAATTCGGGTGATATCCGTTTTCAGGATAATGATTTGTTTATTATTAGTATTATTACTATAGATTTACAGGGGTAAAAAAGTCACATTTTGACGTTTCAAAAAAGTCACTTTGACATTTCAAAAAGGTCACATTTCTTGACGTTTCAAAAATTAGGACCGATTTTGCTCATCAACGAACTAGATCTCTTCCTTGACGTCTAGAATGTGTGTACCAAATTTGAGAGCTTTATCTCAAAAATTGTATTGCTCTCACGAACTAGACAGACAGGCACACAGACAGAAAATTTGTTCTGTCTAAGATTTGTTCAGAAATGCAATAAAAATTTAGGAATATCCTTATAAGTACGTAAAAAAATTAGCTTAAATTCGGGTGATATCCGTTTTCAGGATAATGATTTGTATATTATTAGTATTATTACTATAGATTTACAGGGGTAAAAAGTTACGCAGACAATCTATAGTAAAAGTTACTTACTCCAAAAATGTTTTTTTTTTTCGAAGATTTGTACAGATTTGTACATTCATTATAAATTACCCACCCCTTATCATCGTTGTTATTGTCTATAGAAAAAAAGTTTTAAATAAATGTTGTGTGGTTATGACTGAATTTTGTTAAAATGCTATCAAAAGTACAGTAGCGTGCAGATTTCAGGGGATACAAAAAAAAATACATTTTTTTTAAATGGGACCCTGCATATTACTAAATTCTTGGAATGTTCCTTTGTTCCTGATTTCAAAAATATACCATATGTTACCCCTACCATATACCGTTTTTAAGTTATTGAACGTCGAATACCTTAGTTAAATTAGTTACTGTAAATATGCAAAAGTTAACATTATTAAAGTGAGCTATGAAAATCACAACTATTATGTTTGATAAGTGACATTTCTTTAATGAAATAATCAAAATGGTTTACAGTAAGGAAGAAAAGAAAACAAATATTTATACAAAATAGATAAAGATTTATTTAGGAAATTTAAATATAAATAAATGAAAACTCATAAAAGATGTTCGATGTATCCACCATTATTGTCAATGCATGATTGATAACGTCTTCTTATATTTATAATGGCACCGGAAATGACTCCATTATTTACATTCAGATTGTTTATTTCAAGCCGAATCCTGTCTTTAATGACTTGAATACTATTATTATTATTATTATTATTATTGACAATGTCTTTTAGAAATCCTCAAAAAAATTAATCCATAGGCGTCAAATTCGGACTGTTAGGTGGCCATTTAATAGACACATTATTCCCTATCCATATTGGGAATACATTATTCAAATGATCTTGACTGGATGAACACTATGCGCAGTTGCCCCATCCTGCATCAAAATTATATCCTCAAGGTCGGCTTCCGGAAAATTTTGCAAAAGAATATTTCCTGCTTCTGGAATAATTATTTCCAGATAGGTAACTCCAGTTAAAGTATAATCATAAAATATAGGCCCAACAATTTTGTGTCTGAAAATTCCACAGCAAACGCTAACAGTTTTTCTTCCTGATTTTTTTATTTGTTTTACCAATCTTTTTCTGTTGTGCTTGTTTTCCCACGACTTTCGATTTTTCCTATTAAAAACTCCTGCCGTAGAATAGAATGATTCATCAGTCCATAATATTTTAGTAAAAAAATTGGGATCTTCATCCAACTTTTGAATCATCTGGCGGCAAAAGTCCAGCCTTTTCCTTTTATGAGCCTCTGTTGAAACTTGTACGGGTAAAATTTTATATGGTCTGTAGTTGTTATTTTTCAAACGTACGTTGGATTTTGGAATAACTTTTCCCTAATTGATTGACTGGATTATTTATACTACATTCAGAATTTTCTAAAAAATAATACAATGTTTCAAAAAAGTCTATTCGCGAATAAATATGGATCGGCTTACCTTCGAAATGAAGCAGTATATCTAACTGTTCTTCCTAATTTGCTTGAACTACAAGCTTTTTTTTACTAAAACTGGAGGTATTATTCACCTTTCGGTAAATACTTTTGAACGTATTTTCTGATAGTGTTGGACGATTTGGATACAACACCCTATATACTCTTTTTACTGCACGTTTATTTTTGTTATTTTGTATATAACAAGTAAATATTTGGACCTTTTCTTCCTCACTGTAAACCATTTTGATTATTTCATTAAAGAAATTCACTTATCAATTATAATAGTCGTCATTTTCATAGTTCACTTTAATAATGTTAACTTTTCCATATTTACAGCAACTAGTTTAACTAAGATATTCGACGTTTAATAACTCAAAAGCGGTATACGGTGGGGGGTAACATATGGTATATTTTTGAAATCAGGAACAAAGAATCATTCCAAAAATTTAATAATAGGCAGGATATATCATTTAAAAAATATATTATTTTTCTGTATCCCCTGAAATCTGCACGCTACTGTACTTTTTGAGAGCATTTTAACAAAATTCAGTCATAACCACACAACTTTTATTTAAAATTTTTTTTCTGTATGCAATAATAACGATGATAAGTGGTGGGTAATTTATAATGAATAACCATGTACAGGGCGAACCCGCGAGAATTCCCACCTCGCTTTTCTCGTTATTTTTGGACGTTTTAAAAAACAGATTTTATGGAATTTTATGAATTTTTTACCGATGACCTCGTTGAATATACATGGTGTTTCATAAAAGTGTGACTCCCAATTTATATTTTTTTTAAATAGAAAATCCCATATATGTTTAGTTTTTTGAAATCTACATTTTATTATGATTCCAGTGATACATTCATGTTATAATATATTTTCATTATTCGTTTGGAAGATAAAAGCTGTTAAGAGTATACTCCTGCGTTCATAACCAGAAAAATACATGATTTTATTTAATAGAAATTTTAGACGCTTATTTAGTTTTCTATAGGCTTCTAGAAATATGATATTTTATAGTTTCTACTTCATTTTAATTCGATATTTTAACAGTTTGTATCTTCCAAACAAATGGTGCAAATATATAACATGTATATATCACTAGAATCGTAATAAAATGTAGATTCCAAAAAACTATATAGGGTGTTCTGTTTCAAGAAATATAAGTTGGTTTGGTCACACTTTTATGCAACACCATGTAAATTCACAGATGTCATCGTAAAAAATTTATAAAATTTCCTACAATCTCTTTTTCGAAACGTCTTTCTAACTCCAAAAATAACGGAGAAAACAGGGGTGAAAATTGTCGCGAGTTAACTCTGTACACCACAGCACTCTGAGAAAACTTACATCAATCAAGAATAAATATATTTTTGCATATTATATTGTTACGTGTTTGCTATCCACACAAACACCTCTACTCGTAGATTCGTTGATTGAAAGTCCAGGTAACAGTTACTCACTATTTTATTTACTAATTAACAATTAACAACAATAGATTAATCACTGTCCTAATTATAATCACAACTGAACACTTATAAGTCTCTTTCGTATTTCTTCTTTACTCGTTCACGTTCGACTTCAGACCAAGACTCGGCACACCGTGTGTCTTATTTATACATCCATTCACAGGATCTAGAGGAGTCCAGAATATTCCCGGCCGTTAGCGTACAATTCCAGTCTCATCTAACCAGTCTACACAGTCCAGTGGCGTAACAATATAATATGAATTTATCATTGTTGAATAGCATGTTTATACCACTGGAATTGTACATTAGAATACTTTTTCGTTTAAACGTACTGTTCTAAAAAAATATAAATACTAGCAACTCCTAAATTGACTTTCCTAGTTTCCCGTCTAGGCTTATTTCTTCATTTATAATTAACAGTATTGATAAATTCTGGATACAAAGTTACCTGAAAATACATGCATTTTCGCAAAAAGCCCGTAGTTACTTTAAACAAATGAGTAATTTAATTCCAATCAAATAAGAAATCCAGATATTCTTTAACACATATTTTACATTATGTGTATTTAAATATAGTAGAGAAGGTAGATTAGATAAGACATATCAATGTTTACAATAAATATATAAGAAGTATTATTATCATAACCAAGGCAAATAGAAAATAATTACATTATGTAATTAAAAAACGATCTTTAATAATATGTAATTAGGATTAATAATAAGAACTAAATCATAAGTCGAAAGTAAATAAAAGCGATAAATTCCTAAATTATAAGTTTAAGAAAACGTTGGAATGAAATTAATATAATTATCAAAGAAGATACCCAATTTAAGTGCAAAATATTCAACATAAAAGGTAGTTAAAAAAAAACCTTCATATTATTTTGAAGACTTACCACTTTATCTTGATGTGAGTGTAACGAAGTGATTTTTCTCCTATTAATTTTCTGGTTATTTTAATACGTAATCTGGACCGTTCCTCACTTTCGTACACTCTGTGTACAACAATTTGTATTTAATGTGTATTTCAAACAATTGTTTCTCAATTGGTTAAAACTGGTTTCTTTTTCAGGGTAATCTTAAATTATTTTATTTTCATAATTATTTTGTTTATATTGAGTACCGCTCGCATAAAACCAAGTAACAAGGATCTTCCATTATTAGTAGATACATTTCTATTATTTTTAAATAATGACAATATGAAAGATTAAGTAATTTAGTTCAAATATTATAATCCATTGCCGTTTTAATTATTTTCTTTTTTGGAAATATAGTTTTAAAATTATGAGAAAGCGATTCCCAGTCCCAGAATATTTTATAAATACTTGTTTATATCAAATAACGTAGGAAATCTGTTAAAACGCATTTCGTTAAGCTTGCTTACAGAATGTATGCCCCTCCACATAAGACAAAATTCCGTTCCTCGCGCAAGAGTCACGTGACTTTCTCGCCAACCATTAAGAACAAAACTGCTCACGATGACTGAAATCACAAGTTATATTGTGACTGAAATATTCACTATTCATTTGACTTCTTCGATCCGTCAGATAGAGTTCAACATGCGACAAAGTGTGCTCCGCAAACAACAGCGGTAAGAATCATTCCTGTATTTACTTGCTTTTAACTGCTTGTATTAATTTTTTTTATTTTACCATTTTTTTGTGTATATGTATACTTGCTTAATCCTAGTGGTCAGTGATATTTCGGTAGTTTCGCGATTCAGTAATTAAAATATGGTTATCTATTCAGAAACAAGCTCCGAGAGAATACCGTTTTCAATTGATTTTTTTATGTATTTGCACCAATTGGATTCTAGGGTCACTCGTTGAGGGTATAATCCAAGTCTAGTGAAATAGTAAGGAGAACTACTAGTCAGATTTAAGTGTCACTCGTTTGAGGATAGAATTTGACCAAGTGGTCCGGGAATTAATATCCGATTACATGGCCAGCTAGTGTTCGATGCGACAACCTGGAGTTTGAACCTATAAACTGTTAGCAACTATATATTTCGATATATCGAGTCACCACGAATAGGTATCTCAGGCCGAATCAATTTAGGAACATTTTTATGATTTGATTTATTTAATTTTGTTTAATAAGGATTAAGGTGCTATCTAGTTAAGACGTTTTTCGGGAACATTCGGTTTTCAGTTTAGATTATATTATACTGAAACACCGATTGGATTCTAGTGTCACTGGTTGAGGATAGAATCCGATCCCAGTGTTATAGTTAGGACACACTACTAGCCAGATTTTTAGTGTCATTCGTTTGAAGATAGAATCTGACCAAGTAGTCTGCGAAGTAAAACACGATTGTACCCTAGTAAGGGGAATAGAAGACAACCTAGCTATATAACGCCCGCTAAAGTACATACTAGACGCCCTTCGGGATCATTCAGGTTTTTCAGTGTAGGTTTTAAGATACTAAAACACCGATTGGATTCTAGTGTCATTCGTTGAGGATGGAATCCGATCCCTGTGTTATAGTTAGGAAACAGTACTAGCGAGATTTTTAGTGACAATCGTTTGAGGATAGAATTTGACCAAGTAGTCTGCAAGTTAGAACATGTTTTACCTTAGTAGGGGACATAAGAGCTAACCTAGCTGTATACTTGCGAATAGACATTTCTCAAATAACCATCAGTCCCTAGATTGATATCCTGCCGTAGGTAGTGTCACGCTTGTATAATGTAACCACTTGCACCTGGACCGTTTTGCACACACCGCCCGCTGTAATACCGCTTCCGTAATAGCCACTGGAAACACATTAGCCGCTTGCTAAATACCAGTAGAAAAATAGTAGTTTCCGTAACTTAGCTGCATTTGATTTACCTGGTTGTATTATAATTATACATTTCAGTAGTGATAGATTCCGTAACTTAGCCGCATTTGATATACCTGCTTGCATTATCTCCACCTCTTGTTTGGTTTATGGGCCTGCTTTTTCTGTTGCATGCACAATTGATTACACTGTTTATTTTATGAGGTCAGTCTTAAACAAAACAGAGTAAGTGAAGTTAAAGGTCTGTCTTTGATTTAGAGCATAAGTAATAAATTTGGTCATACACCAAAAATCATTTTCGGCAGGTAAGGTGAAGTTATCTATTGCTATGCAAGCGACAACTACACACATATACCGCCTGGACACATTCCGTTTCTTCACTGAGTTATCCTAGCTTCTATCATACCGCTGATAGAAAAAAGTGGTGTTTCTACACTTTTAAACAGAAACTGACACTCACGACCGTACCGTACATAAAAGTTCAAAGTACCGCAGCTGTACTTAAGGGTGCTAAAGTGACACATAGTTTATATATATATATATATATATATATATATATATATATATATATATATATATATATATATATATATATATATATATATATATATATATATATATATATATATATATATATATATATATATATATATATATATATATATATATATATACATACATGTTTCTTCACTGTACATACACACATGCATGTACATACATATACACATACATGTACATACACACATGCATGTACATACATATACATATACATGTGTATACACACAATTATATTATATTAATCAAAATATACGGTTTTCTATAAAACTTTGAAGTATTTGAAAAAAAGGGTAAGTCTGAAGCCAGTTTTTAACTTCATATTTAAACTTTTAAGTAGATACCTTTTAAATTCTAATGGTATTGTTTTATATATTCGAAGGGCTAAAAAAGTGAAACTTTTTTTGCCATATCGTCTTTTAAGCTCGAGGAACGGTTATTATTTCTTTTTGTTTATTCCTGGTGTTGTAGCTATACGAGAGGGTTAAGTCAATCTGCTCAGCTGCATTTATTATATATTTATATTGGTAAATTATTAACACTATATAGTATAGCTTTCTTATGGTTAACAGTTTAGATTGATTATATAAGAGTTTAGTTGGATAATAATAGTCTTTGTTATATATTGTTTTAGAAACCTTTTTTTGCAGTTTCTCAAGAGGGTCTAGATTGACTTTGCCTTCCCCACCCCAGGCCAGAATTCCATAATTGTGACTGTATTAATCCATAATAAACAGTTATTAATTGTTCCCTATTTAAGATATTTCTTAGTTGTTTAAATGTAAGAAATAAGACTCCTTAGTTTTTTACATAAGTTTTCTACATGAAGCTTCTATTTCAGATGAGATATCCCAAGATATTTTATATATGTTGTACTTTCAACTTCCAAATTTGTTCCTTCAATGCCGATGTTCATGAATGGTGGGACGTGGTTTTCATAAGAGCAAAATGGTAGGTATCTTGTTTTATTAATATTAATTGTTAGAAGTTGCTCATCAAACCAATCTTTTACTATTTTTAAGTTTCCACTGATTACTTGCAGCAATATTTCCCAGGATGGTTCACTAAAAAAATACAGCAGTGCCATCAGCGAATGAAACAATTTGGCAATCTAATGGCAAGGTGAGTAAGTTGTTTAAATGTATATTGAATAGGGTTGGTCCCAGAACAATTCCCTGTGGTAGACCATAGAGGACTGTTCTGGGATCGCTTTTTGATTCTCCTATTTTAACTATTTGAGGTCGATTGTCTAGATAACTTTGTAATAGTTCATGAATTTTTCCCCTAAAACCTATACTTATCCCAAAGTATCCCTAACATTTTTTGGTGTCCAACGCCTTAGCGAGGTCGATAAACACGCAAATGGAGGGAGAACTCTGGTCCATAGTATTATATATTTCCCCAACTATTATCCCAATGGCGTTTTATGTGGAAACTTTCTCATGAAACCCAAACTGTTTATCAGAAAGTAGTTTAAATATTTTTAGAAGGAACTCCATCCTTACTTTGAGCGCTTTCTCAAATATTTTTGAAATGTGTGTAATAAGAGTGATTGGTCTATAATTAATTACGTCCAGTTTGTCTCCATTCTTATAAATTGGCCTAATTATTGCTGTTTTAAAATGTGTGGGGTATAAACCAGATTCAAAAACTTTATTTATTAGGTGAGTTAATGGTGGGGTAATTACATCTATAATATCTTTAAAAGTTTCAGTTTTTATATTATCATAGCCCGGTGATTTATTATTTCGTAAGTTTAAAATATAATGTCGAGTTTCTGGTTCTGATACTGGTTCTAATAAAAAGATGTTTTCTTGAACATGATTTGCAAATTTTCTGGAAGGTTTTTTAATTTTATTTGCCATATTAAGTCCAGTAGTGACTATTAAAACAATTTGCTATTTCTTTTTCATTTAAGGATATTGTGTCGTTATTTAATTTAATTTTTTGTATTTCTGTTTGTGTTATGCAGTTATTTGTAATGTTTTCTACCGTTTCCCATATTGTTTTGGAATTTGTTATCTGTTTAATCCTATTTTGAAAGAAGTCTACCTTAACACATATTTTTTTTAAATCCTTAACTAAATTAAGGATACAAAACTACTACAGTAGAGTATTTAGACGCTCCCCATTGGAATCTCGAAAAATGGTAAGTAAGCAAAATTGGTTAAATTGGATAAAAATTTGACAGATTAATGTTCGTTAGAAATATGTAAAGAAATAAAAAAGTATTTGGTACCGTTCCGGAGTTTTGACGAAGAATCTGATAGTCTAAGAGCTGGCTACATAAAAAAGCAAGGTATAAGGTACATGAAATGTGAATAGCTAGAGAGGTTCCATTAGCGCTCCCGAACACCGAGTGGCCAGTCTGCCAGCGCGATTAGGAAGATTAAGGCGGGCGCGGACGGTCAAAGATGACAAATTTTACAATGAAAAAAATGATAATGCCCATGGATAAAAATTATTGGGAAGTGAAATATTTGTTGCTACGAAACGCGGAAAATTATTGGCAGACGATTTCGTGGAAGAGAAATGGCCGGCAGACTTCAACAAAGCGGCGTTATCTTTAGTGAGAAAAAAATGATAAGCCTCATGATTAAAAATTTTTGAGAATGATTGTTAAACTGTTGAGGAAGCTATGTAACAATGGCAGACGAAAAAATGGAAGACAACATCGGGGCAGACTGTATTGAAGAGCGGGGTCTCGAGCGCGGTCTCGATCGCGCTTAACGAGTTAGTTCCGTACGATGCATTATAACGATTTATTATTTTGTTAATTATATTATGAGGACAATAAGTTAACAATTCCTATATTATACAAGTGCTAAAAGATATGTTTACCATTAAAATAATTTTTTTTATTAACAAATAATACAAATAAATTGTAGACTTATTCTATTTCGCTGCTTGTGTCGGATTCATCGTACTGCATATCTTCTTCGCTTTCGCAATCGATGTCATCCTCAGATTGAATTTCGTTAATATCTGTTGAAAAACAAAATTAAAAATTAAAAATGGCTATTAACAAATATAAGAACGAAAGCGTGTGGAAATATTTGTACCTTCAGGCTGTTCTTGATCGATAATAACGTCTTTAACACTAAATGGTATCTGAGGTCCATCGAACCATTGTAACTGGTATTTGAAGTCGACCATTACCCATCCGCAGTCTTCTGGCACCAAATTAGTCGGAATTTTCTTGTGAGCGTGGCTCCACAATCTGGCGATATACATGGATCTTAAGAATTGTGGTCTTAATTCAGCTGCACAAGGAGGTATCGATGAAGCATCAAAATTTTGTAGGTTTTTTTGAAATGGTTCGTTGGCGTTATTGACTTTGTAATTTTTTTAAAAAAGCGCAAAACGAGCATTATCTACGGAATCAAGTGATTTCATCGTATAAAGTGAACAAACAAATTTTTCAGTATTTCGAAATACAGTAAGTCTATCACAATCTTCATTGCTTAATTCAGCAAATGCGCGTTGAAATTGTTCGCTTAACAGTAATAATTTTAAATGACGCTGTTTTTCTTTTCCAAAAAAGCTGGATTGATATCACATCCAGTGAATGCATGAAACCCTGATAAAGATTTACAAAATAATTCTCCGTGTCTATCATAAAGTGCTGACAAGTCAATTATACGCTGTTTGCTTAAAATACCCGTTTGAATCCAAACTTTACTATTCTTTTTTAGCTTATCCATGTTGGCTATCATTATAATAAGTATGTCCGGGTCGGAACATTTTATTATAATGTTAGCTTCCGCCGGAATATTGCACGCGTGAAAAACTATTTTCGTATCAGCTTCTTCATGAGCTTCTAGCGTGTAGATATCATTTATCGAAAATAAATACACCGTCCATTAAAGATTACGAAAGATCTCTACGAGGCGGTAACTGTGATGAGCGTATCTACGTGACTTCTGGACCTGACCAAACAAGACCCGCAGATTTTGTCAAAGAGCTTAGAAATAGCAATTTCAAGGAAGCTCTTGTGCGTCTTTTAATTGTACATTTGCAGAGTAGTGAAATAATACCATTTTTTGAAAATAAAAAAGTCTTACTGAACTTCGATAAGTGTTACGAATATAAAGTTCACAATGACACTGTTATTTTCGATAAATGATATCTACACGCTAGAAGCTCATAAAGAAGCTGATTTGAAAATACTTTTTCACGCGTGCAATATTCCGCAGGAAGCTAACATTATAATAAAATGTTCCGACACGGACATACTTTTTATAATGCTAGCCAACATGGATAAGCTAAACAAGAATAGTAAAGTTTGAATTCAAACGGGTATTTTAAGCAAACAGCGTATAATTGACTTGTCAGCACTTTATGATAGACACGGAGAATTATTTTGTAAATCTATTAGGGTTTCATGCATTCACTGGATGTGATTTCAATCCAGCTTTTTTTAGAAAATGAAAATAGCGTCCTTTAAAATTATTACTGTTAAGCGATCAATTTCAACGCGCATTTGCTGAATTAAGCAATGAAGATTGTGATAGACTTACTGTATTTCGAAATATTGAAAAATTTGTTTGTTCACTTTATACGATGAAATCACTTGACTCCGTAGATAATGCTCGTTTTGAGCTTTTTTTTAAATTACAAAGTCAATAACGTCAACGAACCATTTAAAAAAGAAACCTACAAAATTTTGATGCTTCATCGATACCTCCTTGTGCAGCTGAATTAAGACCACAATTCTTAAGATCCATGTATATCGCCAGATTGTGGAGCCACGTTCACAAGAAAATTCCGACTAATTTGGTACCAGAAGACTGTGGATGGGTAATAGCAGTGGCGGCTGGTGAAATTTAGGCTATGTCATATCTCAGTATTGGAGCATGGGACCCAAGCGATACTTAAAGGCGTAACTATCAGGACTAAATGAGGAAGTTTTGCAGAAAAAAAAATTGCGCTTGAAATTTGCGAAAAAAAAGTTGGAAAAAATTTGTGCCCCCCAGGTTATTTTTTAAACGATTTGTAAAATATTTGTGAAACATTTTTTTTCAGAATCAGGTGGAAAATATAAGTTCACATTTCAAATTTCATCGAAAAATATTGGTTTTCTATAAAGTTACACCGTTTTGAAGTTTGCAAAGTGAAAAATGAATCTAAAATAAAATTTCAAAACGGTGTAACTTTATAGAAAACCAATATTTTTCGATGAAATTTGAAATGTGAACTTATATTTTCCACCCGATTCTGAAAAAAAATGTTTCACAAATATTTTACAAATCGTTTAAAAAAATAACCTGGGGGGCACAAATTTTTTCCAACTTTTTTTCGCAAATTTCAAGCGCAATTTTTTTTCTGCAAAACTTCCTCATTTAGTCCTGATAGTTACGCCTTTAAGTATCGCTTGGGTCCCATGCTCCAATACTGAGATATGACATAGCCTAAATTTCACCAGCCGCCACTGGGTAATAGTCGACTCCAAATACCAGTTCCAATGGTTCGATGGATCTCAGATACCACCTAGCGTTAAAGACGTTATTATCGATCAAGAACAGCCTGAAGGTACAAATATTTCCACACGGTTTCGTTCTTATATTTGTTAATAGCCATTTTTAATTTTTTAATTTTGTTTTTCAACAGACGTTAATGAAATCCAATCTGAGGATGACATCTATTGCGAAAGCGAAGAAGATATGCAGTACGATGAATCCGACACAAACAGCGAAATAGAATAAGTCTACAATTTATTTGTATTATTTGTTAATAAAAAAATTATTTTAATGGTAAACATATCTTTTAACACTTGTATAATATAGGAATTGTTAACTTATTGTCCTCATAATATAATTAATAAAATAATAAATCGTTATAATGCATCGTACGGAACTAACTCGTTAAGCGCGATCGAGACCGCGCTGGAGACCGCGCTCTTCAATACAGTCTGCCCCGATGTTGTCTTCCATTTTTTCGTCTGCCATTGACAACATAGCTTCCTCAACAGTTTAACAACCATTCTCAAAAATTTTTAATCATGAGGCTTATCATTTTTTTCTCACTAAAGATAACGCCGCTTTGTTGAAGTCTGCCGGCCATTTCTCTTCCACGAAATCGTCTGCCAATAATTTTTCGCGTTTCGTAGCAACAGATACTTCACTTCCCAATAATTTTTATCCATGAGCATTATCATTTTTTTCATTGTAAAATTTGTCATCTTTGACCGTCCGCCCCTGCCTTAATCTTCCTAATCGCGCTGGCAGACTGGCCACTCGGTGTTCGGGAGCGTTAATGGAACCTCTCTAGCTATTCACATTTCATGTACCTTATACCTTGCTTTTTTATGTAGCCAGCTCTCCGTCTATGAAGGTTGACATTTCTTTAAATTTTTAATAGCCTTCTCAATAATAACAGCAGAAACTTGAAACTTGGTATCAATGGTAGCTAGATAAGATCTTTCAATTTCAACATTTGTTAATTTTCTAGGGTGACCAATTTTGTGATGAAGTGTAGTCAATTTTTATTTCTCTTCTCTATCTTTATTTATTAAAAGAAATTAAGTGCAATCAAATCAGTTTTTCTCTATCTGACCATCTGATAAAAAATGATCTCTCAATAATACCAGGCTTCTGGATTCTAAACCAAATCAACAATATTGTTTATTTGTTCATTTAGCTAAAGCCTGTCGAAACAAATTCACATACTGTTATTGTTAAAAATACATTTAAAAGATCAGAATTAACAAAACATAACGTAAAACATAATTAGCTGAATAACCGTTGTATCGGTGATATGACGAGTATATTAACCGTTATTGATACTAAAGTATATCCAATTTGTTTTTATTTTTAGTGATATAATTATTACAACAAGAAAATAGAGTAAAGCAGATTTAGTTTTAAAACAAGGCTCATATAAACTATTTTCTATGGGAATTCAATAGTTTAACACTGCTATTCAACTGTAGAGTTCAAATAAAATATGTTGTTAGACTGCAACTGTGTTTTTAAGGACCGTTATATAAGTAAATTGCCACTATTCGTGAACAGTTTAAACAAATATAATTTTTTTAATGAGAATGTCAGAGGTTTCACGATTTTGTTATTATATTATGGTCTATTTATGCCTGTAGAATACAGACTAACATCAAAACTTTGAGCTCGCCCCTACTATTCGAGATATCAAAATAATTTAGAGTCCCTCGGAACTCTAGGGCAGATTAGATCCGTATTTAATTTAAAGTGAAATAAATTGGCCACAATATTTACAATAAAAAATTTAATACAAAAATAAACAAGCACAATAACTAATACTAATAAACGCATAGATAGTATAATACTGAATAAAAATTTTAATTACAAAATCTACTTTTATCATTTGTGAACCGATAGTGGCGGAGATGCATCCCCCCACGAAATCCGCCTTTGGTAGTTACGAGGCATGGAATGGGTAAAGCGTTTATAGATATTTACTCGGTACCGAAGGGCCTCGTCTCTCTTGGTATAAGACAAAATTTTAGATTTGTTAAATTCGAAGTTAAAGTGGTTATCTATTTGCGCGAAACGGAATGTATTTTCAGTCAACTTTACAAAGCCATTAAGTAGTTATAAATTATAAACGAAAAATAATCCATCACTGAAAACTAAAAAGTTTGATTTGGGAGTTGCTAGTTTATATTATTTAAAAACAAAATTTCTATAGATAATGAATAGCATATTATGTTGTTGAAAATTTTAACTGCTAAATTTGGGAAGTCTCCCATTAGTATTTTTTGAGTTATCGCAGATACACACATACACACACATTCACACACACACATACACACACACACACACACACATACACACACATACATACACACATCCACACACATGCACCGACAGACATCATTCGGAAAATAGTTAGAATGGATTCAGGAGGGTTCAAAACGTATATATCAATCAAAATCTCGAGGTCGAAAAAAATCACGAAAACTATACTTCCTTATGTTAGGTATAAGAAAGTAAAACGCAAAAATATTAGGAACTTACAAGGTAAACAGGAAATATGAACTGTCAAAATTGAAAAATTTTAGATCTGTCATTCTCATGACAATATTTAATATTGACTGAATATTGCTGTGATGTTGCATTTCTATTGGTTATAAACTTTTATCTTAGTAAAAAATCTGTATCCTACTGAATTTCATTAAAGTACATGTAGTAAATGTCTAATAAATCAATTAAAGTATGGGAGTAGAAAAAATATATTATGTGTAATGGGTGACGAAATTACAATTCTCATATCATAATTCCGCCATTTTTTGAGATATTTGATTTTTTCAAAAAATATGTGAAACAACTTTTTTGACATTCTCAAACGGGTCTTTGTTTCATTGAAATTAAAAAAAAAACCAAAAGGACCTAATTCATTAATTAATAATTAAATCCTATAATTTTTCTGATTTCAAAATTATGGGGTTTCCTGAGTTTATTATTTTCAGTTTTTAATTATTTCAGTTATTCAATTGGCTTTACTGGTGACAAAGTAAATAATTATTTCTTCATCTGTACCAATATATAACAATGTGTTAAACAAAAATACGCGATTATGTGAAAGGAAAGGAATATGGACACTGATGAATTTTTACTT
The DNA here is from genome assembly GCA_029963845.1 of Rhamnusium bicolor. Taxonomy (NCBI): domain Eukaryota; kingdom Metazoa; phylum Arthropoda; class Insecta; order Coleoptera; family Cerambycidae; genus Rhamnusium; species Rhamnusium bicolor. Next base: position 1,658,496 of record JANEYF010000753.1, read on the forward strand.
TGGTGACATAATCCGTACCGAAGCTGAGGTATGCCAACTATTCAATGAAACTCATCCTAAGTGACTGCCTATTGTTCAACAACGGTTAGCAGAATTGAATGCAAATTTAGAAATTTAGGACATGTCAAAAATGTACCTGGCACTAGTCGTTCTTCATTCTCTGTCAAGACAATCCGCATGGAAGTGTCAGAACTCATGCCTTAATTTCAATATTACGTAAACTACCCATTTTATGAATTTTTTACAGAGCGAAATATCATCCCTGTAAATACAGGGGGCCCAGGTACCCCAACTTCTTGAGCTGCATTTATAAATTAAATAAATAAATTGCGTTAGAGACAAGAAAGTTACGAAAGCGTAGAAAGGCCACACCATTCATATATTTCATCTAATGTGCAATTCACAATTGCTTGTCGGAATTCACAGTTGTTATGTTGGAATTTACAATTGTAAGTTGGAATTCACAACTGTATTTTGGAATTCACAATTGTTATGTCGAAATTCACAATTTTAAGTTGGAATTACTGCCTAAAATACGTATATTAATAAGGACAGTCTTGACTGATTTACAAATTGCCGTTGTAAATTCATAATAACAATTGTGAATTCCGACATAACAATTGTGAATTCCGAGATACAATTGTGAAGTTCGAGATACAATTGTGAATTCCGACTTACAATTGTGAATTCCGACATAACAATTGTGAATTCCGAGATACAATTGTGAATTTAGAGATACAATTGTTAATTCCATCTTACAATTGTGAATTCCGACTTATAATTGTGAATTCCGACATGCAATTGAGAATTTCATGTTAGAAAAAAATATATGAATAGTGTGGCCTTTCTACGCTTTCATACAACAATCCATTTTTTACTAGAATTTTACGACAATAGAACAGTGGATCAAAATGTATGACCATCCCGTTCTCTTAATATCATCCCATTTTCTCACTTGAAAAGGCGAGTTTATCAAACCAATCCACAAAATCTCAATGAATTGCATTAATCCAGCAGTGTTGCAGAATGTCTTTGTTTGAGGAAACGAATGCCTCTTGCCTGGGGGCAACATTTCGATGACTCATTTAATAGTTAGATTATCCAATAAACATAAAGATAATCGTTTTATGTTCATTACAAATTTCTTTTCGTATTTCTTTTCTAATCTAGCCTTACTCTAACTCTCAATCAAAGACATGCGTTATGAGTTCGAAAATTCATAGGTACACTTGATCGTGTTTTTTGTTGACCTCTCAGTACACGTGAACAGGGTGTCGCGAAATAACCAACCAACGATGTCGCGATGGAGTTCTATTTCTTGAAATATCTCTGAAACCACTAAATCGAGTACTCTCAAATTTAGGGTTTGATAGTATTAACAAGGTATGAGTACTATCCGAAATGTATAGTTATATTATTGCAGTGTTCTGTTGATCCCTGAAATAGGGCAGCTTCTTTATTGGGCACCCTGTATAAAATTTTTAACAAAATATTTTTATCCTTTATTTTTCGTATAATTATGCTTTACATCCAACGTACCACTATGTTCATTATAAATTGGATATTCTATTACATCCCATGAGAGTGCAGAGCACTGAAGGGGCATAGGTAATCGCGATTCCAAATATCAAGTACTTAGGTCGATACATCAAAGGACTAGACGTGAATATAATAATGACGATATCAATTTTGTATCAATGTTGCCACTATCAGTTATTCAAATTAATTTAGTCAGTATCTCATACTTTTATCAATTCTAAAGTGTTATTGTTCATTTATTTTGTTTATTTCTTTAATATTTTTAAGCAATAACAATAATTATGATATTAATTTTAAAATTATAAAAGAAATAAATAAAGAAATAATTGTCCAAAAATAATAGGAAATTACCTATGTCTGTACAAGTTTCTTGCCTCTAAGTCTATCAAAGCCAGATCAATAGATAGACCAAAGTTACAAGGAGAAATTTAAAAAAAAATTATAACTTTTCTACTAATCGTTGAAGAACCAAAAAATACACCTGAAAGAATGGAGTATTATTCTTACGTTTTTCTTATGTTTTGTAATTGTTTCAAACATGTGGTGGTTTGTTATTCTTCTTGCAATTATTATTACATAAACATTTAAATACTTCGATTAAAAGTGACTCAAAATACTTCTTTTAACTTAATTTTACAAGTGCTGCATATGTATTACTAACAAGTAGATGAGAATACAATAGGATTCCCTGTGATGGTATCATCACTCACTTTCGGTACAAGAAACCACAAATACATCTGATATGGGGCATGCAAATTTGTTATCTTCTGGCAATTTGTTAGTTCGAGGTTTTTATTACTTTTGAGGATTTAAAAAATAATCCATGTTCCTACGAAAACTCAAGTATTTGAAGAAAAGGAAGTGGCTAATGTGTGTAACGTACTCCGCTCGATTGCTCACCAAATTTGAAAACTATAAATTGTAACCATACAAAATGAGAATGGTTCACAAATTGACCAAGGGTGATAGGCGGATCGAGTTTTGTGAAATCATGTTTAATATAATAGGAAATTGACCCAATTTGATTCACATCTACTTCAGCGATGAATCAACTTTTTTTCTCAATGGAAACGTTCATCCGCAAAATCTTCGTACGGTACTGGTCTGACACGAATCCGCATGTGTTCAGAAAAAAATCCAGAAAAAATTAATATTTGGGCAGGGATACTGGATGACCGGATCGTGGAAACTTATATTTACACGAAGAAATTTGACGGGACCTCTGTACCTACATAGTTTGATGATACTATTGATCCACTTAAGGTAGCTGAGGCAAGTGCCGAGGGGTTTGGCGGTCTCATTTTCCAACAACGGAACTCCTCCTCACTTATTTAGAGAAGTGAGGAAATATCTGGACCAACAGTATCCTGGCAGATGGATTTGATGAAGAGGGCCCAATGAATGGCCAGCACAGTCGCCGGATTTATCGCCAATAGACTTATTCTTACGAGGCTATCTAAAGGGTATTGTTTACAGAATACAAACGAAATTTTGGAGTCTGTCGACACGAAAAATTTCAGAAAATGAGGAATGAATTGCATGATCGGCTAGCAATGTGCCAGGAAGTGAGTGTTACTCATTTCGAACATTTACTTTGATTAAACAATGACTCTACTTGTAAGTAATATATTTTATCTTACTCTCGTAACTTCGTCATTAGTCATCCAAATTTCTAAATTTTTATTTCAATGTTACAGGCTTAAAAATAACTTCAAATTGTGGGATCACTAGACCTTATATGCTATTTGAAATTTTTGATTTGATAGGCTTCGCGACGACACCACTGAGGTGACGACGATGCGCTTTAAAAAAAAAAGCACTATATTTGATACGACTTCATCCTGTTTTTATCTCATATTGCATATCGTATATGGCATAACGGAAATCTCACTCCGTTCCGTTGATACTAGGGAGGAGGGCGACTTTACGGACGCAGTGTATAAACGAAATATCTTGTACTATTCTACGATTTTAACTTGGCACTTGAGTTTGGATGCGCCATGGTCTAAACCCCGTCCTTTCACTGTAAAGCGGTTTATTCGTCTCATTCTTTCACTAGTGGCATTCCTTCTCTCTCTGTGCCGTCGTGCCAAACTAGAATCGTAAAATAGTATCCATATAGAATATGCATATGAATTTGTCTCAATGATAAGGCTGTCGTGAGAGGCCTTGATTTCATCTTTATCTATTGTGATAGGAATAAAGAATTGCAAATTTTAATATGTATGATAAAAATTTAAGAACTTTAACAAAAAAATTCGCAACCCGTGCAGAAGCTATGGTGTTTACGAAATACAAATACAAAAACAAAGATCTGTATCTTATTAAAATCAAATTTTACCATAATAAATATATCAGAATTTCATCGATAATAGAAAATTATGTAAGGGAAATTTTTTTATTGTTTTGACAATTCAATAACTTCCTCGCTTTATTCTAGTCGTAGGAGAGGAAGCAATGGCTTCGGTAGTTTATAAAAACGTGATTCACTGACTATTAACAAAGCGTGCAAAATAAACAACAATGACCTTTTTATACTGATGATCAGAGGTAGGATTTACCAATCGGATATGACGTAAAACCAGGGTTGGCTTTAGGTGGTTATGTGTCATATTTGCATGCATATATGAAACGATATCTTACCTTGACATTTTTTTTTGCGAATTCCGTATTATCCAAAGCTGATAAAGTCAATTTATTATAAATACTCACTCAAAGTGAATTGGAGGTAAGAGGGATATCCTCAACAGTAAACTACACACACAAATATTTTTCTCTGCCGGTTTACTGTTCTAAATGTTTTGTAGTTAAACTTCGGAGCTTTTCGTTGAAAATCCATTTATATTGCGAGAAGGACCACTCGACGTCGACAGATGTAACTGGAGCATACTTAAAATATATAAACTTTCGCGAAGTCACCAATTTCATGTCCCGTGTAGCAAAGTCGTCTTTGTTTGTACCATCGCAGCAATTTCTCCCTGTAATTGAAAAATATATTGTCGAAGATCGGACACAACGTTTATTGTCTCAACTGTAGTAAATTTTGATGTTGGCTGATACTGAAAGTTCCGTATGGCTAGAGGAATTCGTGAAAAACTTCCGTATGTGGTTTCCAGATTTGCTTGAACAGTTTAATCCACAAATGCCTGTTGCACCTGTGAAATAGCAACTACGTCATTCACATTTAACTGCTGTATTAGGGATTTCACATTTTCAAAATGACACTAATAGTACGATGCTATCTCTAGCCAAGTGTCCCATGGTGTTATAATGGGCTGTGGAGATAATGGAGTATTTGGTAGAATTTCGTCCCCCTAATAGTTTCAGCAATCCCATAAAGCCTATGTGCTAAACATATTACATGAAGTATATTCTCATATGTTCCCTTCAAAATTCTTCTAGCAGCATTCATATAATTCACTCCATCGGTAAGAAATAATAAGAACTTGTCCTTATTTTCTGCATATTTGTCACCCTAAAACTCTTGTAGACTTGAATTCACACCTCCGCTATAGTGCGAGAATTTGTAGTTTCTAAAACTTTACAGGCAATCAAGTGCCCGCTCATTAAACAATTTTCCTTCAATCCGCCCACTAAAATATTCGCTACCTTAAACCCGCAAGAATTAGTGGTTTCGTCCACGCTAAGCCAGATGTACTTCCTATTAATCTCAGAAGAAATTTTCTAATATTTTCACATTACGTTCGTAAATATCTTTTTCTTAGTGTAGACCCCGAAGGCACGTTAACATTGCTATATTTGCCACTATTACATTTTTCCAAAAATTGCCTAAAAAGTGGATTGTCTAGTTTTGACCACATTATGTTACATCCTTATCATAAATTCCACTAAATCTAAGTTAAAATTATGTTGCATATCACTGTAATTAAAGCCACCTACTTATGGTTTTCTGAGGAAATGTGTCTATTAATATTTGTGTTGCATGACCACGAAATTACTTTGTTACATCTAGTGTAATACAATTGTCTACCATCAAATTGTAAATCGGCAATACCGCGAATCCAAGAACTTACTGTAGCTTCCGTCGGTTTAGTACGTTGTGACATTTTAACTGCGCATTTTTAGTACCTACGTCCGAATGTATCCACGTTATGCAAGATACTCTTTGATCGTGTTATATGTTTCTCGGTTCCACGCTAGAGCCGGCCGTTGGCTTTCAGTAATGTAAATTACCAATATACAGTAATTTAAAAGAATCTATTACGCATTACGTTTTAATATAGTGAATTTCTTGACAAAACTAAGTTACCATGGACATTGTAAAATTAAATAAAATGAACTTAATAGGTTTTTGTAGTTTGGGAACGTTTCAGTAGGTGTTTGCAATATATTATATTATATCTGTAAAAGCCATCCCTGGGAACCGATCGGTAAATCCCACGTTTGCTGATGATTGACATATTCGACGTGGAATTTAGATTCTCCGATTGGGTAACATATAAGCTATTTATTTTTCAGTTATTTTTTTCGTCAATTTATAATCACGAGTACTAATGTATAATAAAATATTGATTTCAATATCTATAAGAAAAACGCGTATTTTAAAAATTTTCGACGATTATCAGTCGTACGTTTAGGATAGTTTTATTCGTAATTTTCTAGTGTGAAGTACTGAAAGTACGCTGAAGATTTATTTCTAAAATTGTTTGTATTAGACTGCAAAAAATGAAAGACTAACTGATTTATGTTTAATACTAAATCTGTTTTTTGCATTATTACGTTAAAATAACCCTGGACCCTTGCCAGCCTAGAATTGTATTAAAACAGCGACTTGCAACAACTCAGTAGATCCCTCTGTTAAGGACTTTATTCGAATCAATGTGTATAAATACCTAAATTGCAAAACATGACACTGCTAAAAAAGACAATCTTTTATCATAAGTAATACCAAGAGCGGCTTCCATTTTATCAGATAAATATTTATTTTCACGAAAACTTGGTTGTCATGAAAATATAACGAAAGCAAACTATCGTACAAAAAATGAGACCGTAGGTCGAGTGTTTTTTGCAGTTTGCTTGTCAAAATGACAGCAATGTTTAAATGTAAATAAAAATGACCTATTCTAAATAGAAACCTTGAGTGATATGGGCATGACAATTCCTCGAGTATGTAATAATAATTATAGAAAATAAATTAATAATTAATAATAACAAATTTATTTGCTAATAGTATAATTATTAAAAATAAATAAATTAGACATCAGCTAAAAGTTAATTTCTTACAAAGAACAACAGCGTTTTTATGGTTGTCATAGTGAAGTTCAATAAAAATTTTGCCGTGAAAAAACACAGTTTTTCCAGTTGTGTTGGTGGTAAATATTTTAAATATAATTCTAGAGTGTGTAATATTTGACAGAAGTAGAATTGTCAAAGAAATTTCGCTCTAGTTTTGAGAATGGAATTAGAAAGTATTCTGAAACGTCAACTTTTAATTATTGAAAAGATTTGACATTTAAGTTTCATTTTCCGGTTAATATTTTTTAGGTGTGACACACTTTTGTATAGGCAAAACCAATCTCTGACTAGTCCTCTTGGCGCAGAGATTTATTTAACAAGTTTTTTAAAATAATGTTTAGGACAGTGGCTTAATACCCAGAAAAGGTATTATTTCATAAAAAATTCACATTTTTCTATCAAATTCAACTTCCGACCATCATTTATTTTCGAGAATTGACATCATCGACGTTTTTTAAAATGGTAATACCCCTTTTTTTGATTTGGAAAAATTCTTTAATTGTCAAAATGAGAATAAAAATGTTGACATTTTACATAAGAAAGTTTTCAAGCTAAAAACAATTGAAAATTAGAAAACCTAAATTTTATTAACAAAAAGTAAAACAACGAAAAAAAAAAACTAAACAAACAAAATTACCAAAATTAAGTGAGTTCGAACTGCTATTCACCGGTTTCTTTACAATAGGCAAGCCATTTTACAAATTCTTCTTGTATATTTTGAGTGACTTCTCAGCTAATTCTGCGCATTTTACCTCTAATTTGATTTTTTAAATCCTTTGAATTTTGTGGTCTGTTCACATAGAGCTTTGACTTCAAATAACCCCTTAATGAAGGAGTCTAAGATCTGGAGACCTCGGGGGGACATTCTGTGCGTCTTTGCATGCCAATCATCTAGGAAAGCAGTTATCCAAAGAATCGCGAAGAGGATGCGCAAAGTGCGGGGTGCGCCGGTCGTTTTGGTGATACCAGATAAGTATTATCTGGAAGGTCAGGATCATTCTCGTTTGGGAAGATTTCTGCAAATGCGGGTATAAGGTCAATTCATAAAAATTTCAAATATTTTCTCCTATGAGGGTTCCTTCAAAGAAGAAAGGACCTAATATTCTATTGTCCAGTTTTTCTAAATTTACACTCAATCTTATTGACGTGGATCGGCTGATAGGTCGGTCTGGATATTTCGCATTACCTCTTGCTGAGTTCTAATTCTATCTCCACATCCTGTTATATGTGCCATATTAATTAAATCTCGTGACTATAGGCAATAATAACTTTAAACTTTTCACTATTACAAACATCTCGATGTTAGAAATTCAAGATGCTGTAAAAAAACTAAAGAACAAAATTACATCCGGCCTATACCTTATACAATCCTATTTGGTAAAAGATTGTGCCAATGCATTCTTAACACAGATTTTTATTCTGTTGAATATTTCATTGACAACATAAATTTTTCCAAACCGATGCGATGGAAGGTGGCAAAGGCGTTTCCCATTTTTAAAGCAGGCGATACGTCAAATATAAGCAATTACAGACAAATTTCTCTTTTGTGTAATTTTGCTAAAGTTCTTAAAATCATTTTATACAATCGCATCTATATGTCCACTAAAAATATTATTAATAGATTAGCATGGCTTTGTATCTAACAGGTCAACTACTACGAATTTAATAATATGCAGACAAACAATTTCTAATATTCTCGATGAACGAGGACACGTAATCGCTTTGTATACCGATTTTATTAAAGCCTTTGATCGCATCGAGCATCAATTAGTTTTATAAAAATTAGTAAAGTATGGAATTATTATTAAATTACTTTCAATCATATTTAACAGCCAGACAACAATTTCCATTTTACAATGGATATAAGTCGTTAATTACTTAGCCACTTTCGGTGTGCCGCATGGTTCTAACCTTGGGCTTTTACTATTTCTATTATTTATTGACAATTTATGAGCTAAATTGAAGTGCGACAAATTAATCTTTGCAGATGATTTAAAAATCTTTAAGAGCATAAATTCCGTAAACGATTGTATATATCTTCAAGAAATCCTTAATATTGTCAGCGAGTGGTGCGGCCTGAATAAAGTTGGTATCAATGCTGCTAAATGTAAAGTAGTGTCTTATACAAAAAAGAAAAATTGCTTTAACTACAACTATAGCATTAATGACACTGTTTTAGAGCGCATACAAACAATTAAAGATTTAGGTATATATTTTGATTCTGAATTGAGGTATTGACATACATATCAACTCTAAAGAGGCAGCCAAAATGTTAGGATTCATCATACGAAACTGTAAATCATTTACTAATTTAAATTGGTTAAAATCATTATATTATTCTTATGTACGATCAACACTGGAGTACAGATCCATTATCTGGAATCCTTACTATCCAGTTCACAAAGATGCTTTAGAACAAGTTCAAAGAAAGTTTTTAAAATTTTTGTGATTTAGAGATACAGGAAAATATCCTGAGAGGGGCATAGATAACAATTTATCTTTTCAGCACATTTAATTTTGAAAGTTTAGAGTAACGGCAAAGTTGTTCTATGCTACTTTTTCTATACAATTTGGCATCAAACTGACTCATTTTCGAATGTGTGATTTGGTACCTACTTATTTGATGTGTAAAAACTAAATCTGAAGATCTTATTTGCTTAGCAACAGAGTTTTTACTTAATAAGTGAAATTATAAGGCAGTTCCAACATTTATTTTGATAATTATATTTGGTTAGCAACTGAGTTCTCGAATTTTCAGTGTCACTGGCTCGAACATTTTCTTACGCAAGGTGTACAAATTATTATGCTTGTCATTTCGACAATTAAAGAATATCAAAATCAAGAAAAAAAATAGGTTGCCGTTTAAAATAAATATGGATGACGTCATTACTCGAAAACAAATGAAGGTCGAAAATTGGTTTTGATATAAAAATGTGTTGTTTTAAAAAATAGAAAATACCTGTTCGAAGATTTCTTCCAAAAAAAAAAGTAAATTTTAATGAATTTGTTCCATACTTTATTGCAGCTCAACCCAAGCAACATTTTACCAACCCCCGACTCCTTTTTCCCCAATTCCGCCGTCCAAAATATTACCAAAAAGAGGCCGGGGTAAACTAAAATTTTTGCGGTCCCCCCCCCCCCCCCCCCCACCCCCCCCCCCCCCCCCCCCCCCCCCCCCCCCCCCCCCCCCCTACCCCCCCCCCCCCCCCCCCCCCGGGGAAAACCCCCACAAATTTTTTTTTTTTTTTTCCCCCTTCCCCCCCCCCCTCAGGGGGGGGGCCCCCCCCCCAACAAAAAAATTTATTTTTTTTTTTTTTCCCCCCCCCCCCCCCCCCGGGGCCGTTTTTCCCCCCCCCCCCCCCCTTTTTTTTTTTTTTCCCCCCCCCCCCCCCCCCCCGGCCCCTTTTTTTTTTTTTTCCCCCCTTTTTTTTCTCCCCCCCCCCTCCCCCCCCCCCCCCCCCCCCCCCCCCCCCCCCCCCCCCCCCCCCCCCCCCCCCCCCCCCCCCCCCCCCCCCCCCCCCCCCCCCCCCCCCCCCCCCCCCCCCCCCCCCCCCCCCCCCCCCCCCCCCCCCCCCCCCCCCCCCCCCCCCCTTTTTTTTTCAAAAAAAATTTATAAAAAATTACATTTTTTTTCTTTTTTCCTCTTTTTTTTTCCCCCCCCCCCCCCCCCCCCCCCCCCCCCCCCCCCCCCCCCCCCCCCCCCCCCCCCCCCCCCCCCCCCCCCCCCCCTCCCCCCCCCCCCCCTCCCCCTCCTTTTTTTTCCCCCCTTTTTTTTCCCCCCCTTCCTTTTTTTTTTTTTTTTTTTTTTTTTTTTTTTTTTTTCTTCCTTTTTTTTTCCCCCCCCCCCCCCCCCCCCCCCCCCCCCCCCCCCCCCCCCCCCCCCCCCCCCCCCGGGCCCCCCCCCCCCCCTCCCCCCCCCCCCCCCCCCCCCCCCCCCCCCCCCCTTATATATATTTTTTTTTTATTTTTTCCCCCCCCCCCCACCCCCCCCCCCCCCCCCCCCCCCCCCTTTTTTTTTCCCCTTTTTTTTTCCGTTTTCTCCCCCCCCCCCCCCCCCCCCCCCCCCCCCCCCCCCCAACCCTCCCCCCCCCCCCCTTTTTTTTCTCCCCCCCCCCCCCCCCCCCCCCCCCCCCCCCCCCCCCCCCCCCCCCCCCCCCACCCCCCCCCCCCCCCCTTTTATATTTTCCCCCCTTTTTTTCCTAATCCCCCCCCCCCCCCCCACCCACCAAACCCCCCCACACTCCAATATTTTTTACACAAAAAAAATATATTTCCCCCCTCCCCCCCCCTCCCTTTTTCCTTCCCCCCCCCCTCTTTTTTAATAAAAAAAAAAAAAAATATAAAAAAAAAAAAAAATTCCCCTCCTCCCTTTTCTCTCTCTTTTCTCCTCCCCCCCCTTTTTTTTTCTCCCCTCTCTTTCCTTTTTTTTCCCCCCCCCCCCCCCTTTTTTTTTTTTTTTTCCCCCTTTTTTTTTTTTTTTTTTTCCCTCCTTCTCCCCCCCCCCCCCCCCCCTTTTTAAAAACCCTCCCCCCCCCAATTTAAAAAAAAAAAAAACTTCCTTTTCTCCCCCCCCCCCCCCCCCCCCCTCTTCCCCCCCCCCCCCCCCCCTCTTTTTTTAAAAATTTAATTATCCCCCCCCCCCCCCCCCCCCCCCCCCCCCCCCCCCCCCCCCCCCCCCCCCCCCCCCCCCCCCCCCCCCCCCCCCCCCCCCCCCCCCCCCCCCCCCCCCCCCCCCCCCCCCCTCCCCCCCCCCCCCCTCCCCCCCCCCCCCCCCCCCCCCCCCCCCCCCCCCCCCCCCCCCCCCCCCCCCCCCCCCCCCCCCCCCCCCCCCCCCCCCCCCCCAATGTATTTTAAAAAATTTAAGTGACATCGCATCGGTTGAAATGTTAACGTAGAACACATAATACTGATGTTTTACTTTTATTTACAGACCTTTCATTTTTCGAAATATTTGCAAGAATACTTTTTTGAGATATTTCCATACTTTAGTTTAATTAATAAAGAAAAAATCAATCAAATCTGTCGCGGGATTAATTTTTTCAGAAGCAGAATTATCGAATAAATGACTATTCAGATAAAGTGATAGTAATAAATGACCTAGTGCATTGTGCCAAATTTGTATGAGATTGCTTTAGCGGTTTTGAAGTAAAATACGAATTTTTTTCTGCCCCCTTTCCACCCTCTGAGTGTATTTTCTTTTTTGTAGAACGAAATTTGATCCTCATACAGACAGTGTGATAAAAAATTTCGGAAAAAGTTTTTTTTAAATAGAAATAAAAAATACACCGGCACACAAAAAAAAGTTGTTTGTACATTTGACGCCACCTACCTCCCGACATGTATTTCGACCCGCTGAATCCGAATTTGAAGTCAGTTTGGACCGTACACCCTCAAATATCGAGTAAATTGAAAAACCGTAAAAAATAGCGAAAATTGGGTGTTTCGGTAATAAAAAAAATTTTGTGGATCTAAACCAAGCCTAATTTTTATGTATTTCGATTCACTGAATACGAATCTAAAGTATATTTAGACCATAAGCCGTTTTAAATCCTAAGTAAATTGTAAAAATACCCTCGAAAATTGCTAAAAATGGCAAAAAATTGTGATTATGTTGATGAAAAAAATTTTGTAGACCTGGATCGAAGAGGATTTTTTATGTAATTTGAACTGCTGAATCCGAATCTGAAATATATTTGGCCCATTAATCCCTCAAAATCTCAAAAAATCGCAAGAAACCGATAAAATAGCAAAAAATTGCAGTTGAAAAAATTGAAAACAATCTATGAAACACGATTAAATATGTTTCTTGTATTTTTTTATGCATAAAATACAAGTTTAGAATCTGAAAATGTGAAAAATTGTAAAATCTATAAAAAATGACGTATAAACAGAATGAAAATTTTTTTCATCAACATAATATAATCACAATTTTTTGCCATTTTTAGCAATTTTCGAGGGTTTTTTACAATTTATTTGGATTTAAAACGGCTTATGGTCTAAATATACTTTAGATTCGTATTCAGCGGATCGAAATACATAAAAATTAGGCTTGGTTTGATCCACAAAATTTTTTTTATTACCGAAACACCCAATTTTCGCTATTTTTTACGGTTTTTCAATTTACTCGATATTTGAGGGTGTACGGTCCAAACTGACTTCAAATTCGGATTCAGCGGGTCGAAATACATGTCGGGAGGTAGGTGGCGTCAAATGTACAAACAACTTTTTTTTTGTGTGCCGGTAATATTTTTCCAGGCAATATAGAAATGTTATTTTCGTTCAATACCGTTGACCTACGAATATTTTACCTACCTTTTCACGCATCCCAACATTAACAAAATTAAAACAGAAACAATAACACAAACCTACCCTTAATTTAAACTACACTAAAAACTGGTTCTTAAAAAATCCTTAAGAAACCTCTCACAATCACATAATCACCCACTGACCACGGAAGACTGTTTCAGAGTAGTACCATGTAGCACCTGATTGTTTCTGCGATGACGTAAAGGCATGTAACTTATAGTAACGGTACTTCCAAACGGTGCTAGGCTCACTGGAAGCCAGACACCTGACATTCAACTTATATCTTATATCCACCTTATCATTCGAGTAGTACCAGGTACGTAAACAATTGGAGAATTCTTACTGGTGCACCTTATCGTTGTAAATACAATCCTTGTCGATTGTTTAGGGTGGATAAATCAATTTATAGGATTATTATTACTATTGGTAAAGGGATTTGAGAAAACTTAGCAGTAAAATTTAAACAGATGCCTAAGGGGATTACGTAGGTTCAAGGGCGCCCAGAGAAATATTCTTAGGGGGAACAAAATATCAATTCACCACCAGGGTCGGATTTAGATGCCCTGTGACCCTAGGTGTAAGGAAAGTTTCCATTTTTCCCGTTGCATTGTATCGTGATTGTGATAATGTAAGGGTTAGGATAATTTAGTGTTTTGTTGAGGCAAAAAAAAAAAGATATTTATCAGTTGTATGTGGTATCTGTGGTCGGGGAATTAAAACAGTGGTGCTTAGAAATAAACTATACAGGGTGGGGCAATAGTGCGTCCAACTTTGATTTCTCGAGTTCTATGATAGCTAGAAACTTGATTTTAAAACATAAGTAATCTAGACAAAAAAGTCTATAACCGGAAATTGTTTTCAAATATAGAGGGAGAGCCAAGACGTGCCTACATGGTCAAGTAAAATTGTTTTAAATGAAATGCCATGTATATCAGAACATTTTTTGAAACTTCTTTGTGGCCTCCTTTCACTCCTGTATTATTATTGACATTCTCCCAACTACTTGGATGTAATGATTTTTTTTGTTGAAATTATACGATTTACACGTGTATATTAAAGATATCACTACAATCACAACTATCGATTTTAAGAAAAAAATATGTTAGTGCCAGTTGTAAGACATATGTGTGATGACACTCAGCAATTTTCATGTATTAAAAGTATACAGGGTGGCCAAAAAAAGATGTTTAAATTTACAACTTTTTTAAACTGAACTTTCTCAATTTTTTCAAATGGAACAACCTGTATATTTTTGGACGATGTGATGTAGAATTGAAAAATGAACATTTTTGTGTATGTACATTCCTATGGCTATTTGTGATCATTTTCAATTTATTGAACAATAACTGCAAAATTCAGCAATAAAAATTTTAAATGAGGGTTTCTATCAAATAATTGAAGATAAGGTATTATAATAATCATGTTACATGATGCCTATAAAAACATCACACCAACAACAATCCAAAATTTGAGGCAAATGATAATAAATGCCTTCTTTTAGAAGTATCACTCCTGCAATATTATGAACAGTAGAGACCTCATTCCAAAGACACATATAAATGTGTGTCAATCAAAATGGGCAACAACTTACATCACTTTTTATAATATCTTCTCTTGAATTCCAAAAAAAATTATTTTTAATTTTTATTGCCGAACTTTGCAGTTATTGTTCAATAAATCGAAAATGGTACAAATAGCCATAGGGATGTACGTACAATAAATGTTCGTTTTTCAATTCTACATTACATGGTCTAAAAATGTACAGGGTGTTCCATTTGAAAAAATTGAGAAAATTCAGTTCAAATAGTTGTAAATTTAAAAATTATTTTTGGCCACCCTGTATACTTTTAGAAGGTGAAAATGTTTGAGTGTCATCACACAGATGTTTCATAACTGACACCAAAATATTTTTTCTTAAAATCGATAATTGTGACTGTAGTGATTTTTTAATATACACACGTGCAAATGGCATAATTCAACAAAAAAAAATCATTACATCCAAGTGGTTGTGAAATAGTCAATAAAAATACAGGAGTGGAAGGAGGCCACAAAGAGGTTTCAAAAAATGTTCTGATATACGTGACATTCCATTTAAAATAATGTTAGTTGACCATGTAGAATCATTTTGGCTCACCCTGTATATTCAAAATTAATTTCCGGTTATAGACTTGTTTGTCTAGTTTATTTACGTTTTTAAATCAAGTTATCATAGAACTCGACATATCGAAGGCAGACACACTATTGCTCCACCCTGTATAATAACACTCTCAAATGGGAGACAACCAATTTTTTTCCTAAATATTTATTTATTGAAAAAAATTCATAAATTAACGTGTAACTTTTATCTCTTGAATTTTTCTTGTTATTTTTGAGTGAGAAATCCCCCCCCCCACAAAAATTCTGATATCATTCCCGGACACCATATCATTCAACCGATATTAAAGTGTTTGTAAAAGCATAAAAGCTAACATCATTCAGCCATGTCATAATTTTATTGAGGTCTTTTTCAGATGTCTCTTTACTTACGGTGTAATAATTTGCGACCTTTACATTTTCTAAAAAAATCTCCATTAATAATAGAGATAAAAAAAAATCAGATACGTTTTGACAATGTTCATAGTTCAAGAAAAGACCTTTGTACAAAATCTAAGAAATTTTTGACGAATTTGGGAGAACTTGATTACGATGCAAAATGCGAGAAGTGGAAAATCACTCTCTAGAACTTGAAGTAGAAACACTTTCAAATTGAGGCGAAAAATCTGAAAAATCGGATCCTAAACTTAAACGAATTTTTCAAGTGGCTCGATTCAATTGAACAAAAAGTTATACTTTATTTTTATTTTTTTTACCGGGGGCCGGTTTTTTTGCCTTTTTAACCCTTTATTTTTTTTTGTGAAAAAAAAAGTGGGGTTTTCTTTTTTTTTTTTTTTTTGTTTCCAGAGTATCCATATTTTTTGCTCACTTCCGGTTTAACCGGAAATGACATACCGTATTCTCGGGGATATGTCAACTTTGTTATTTCAAATGGAACATCCTGTATATTTTTTCACAGTTAGTAAGCCCATTGTTTCCTCTTTCCGAAAATTCCATATTTGTCATGGAAATTATACAGAGTGATGGTTTTATAAGCTTTTAAAGTGAATACTCCGTTTTATCGAAATGCCACGAAAAAAATAATGATTTACAAAGTAGATAACAAAAATAAAAGACAACATCATTTGTAAACGTAAAATTAGTTTATTAATAACTCGGGTACTTTAAGAAAAATGTATATTTTAAGTGCAAAAGCTTAAGGGTGTAATCTTTCTTGATGGCACTAAATCTTACAAATCAACACAAAGAAGATTTATAACTATGTTTAACAAGGAACCTCCAACAAAATTAGAAAACGGTATAGAAACTTTTGGAATTCGGGTTGTATTGACCGTAAAAAAAAAGAACTCCAAATAATGAAAATAGGCTTAATAATGCAACTGAAGTTTTGGAAATGATACAAAGTGATCCTTCCTCTTCTACAAGAAAAATTTCTTCCGCAACAGGTATTCCGAACACTAATGTTCATATTGTTATGAAAAATTTTCTAAAATTGAATGCTTATAAAATTCAGATTCATCAAGAATTAAAGGAAACTGATTTTTTCAAAACGAGTACAATTTTGTAGAAAAATTCTTAATTTACATAGAAGATAGGCATTTTCTTGATAAGTTAATCATGTCAGACGAAAAATCATTTCACTTAAATGGCAAGGTGAACAAACGTAATTGTAGAGTTTAGGCATCAGAAAATCCCAGAAATTTCCATCAGTATATCAGATCCTCTCCAAAAGTTACAGTTTGGTGTGCGGTATCAAAACAAAAAATGTACGGTCCTTTTTCAACAGTCCAATTGTCAATGCCCTATCATATTTGAACATGTTAGAAAATTTCTTTTATTCGCAACTTGAATAGGATCATTTGTTGAGTACAGTCTATTTCCAACAAGACGGTGCTACGCCTCATTATGCTATGATAACTAGAGATTCCTTGAATACCACCTTTGGAAATTGTTGGATAGGAATGGGAGATCCTACAGCATAGCCCCCTCGATCTCCAGAACTCACAGTTACAGATTGTTTCATATGGGGGTATGTGAAAGACAGGTGTTATAACCCTATGCCACAAAATTTAGAACAACTCAAAGAAAACATACAAAATGTCTTTAACAACATTACCCCGAACAGTAGCTATGACAACTTTGTAAAACGAATAAATAAATGTATCCAAGTTGATGGGCAGCATTTTGAATATCTTTTATCACTAATGTGTATTATTTTGTTTATTTCTTATTTCTTTATAAATATCCTGTTACATTGTGTTATATCGAGTTTCATATGTACATTTTCAATATTAGCAAGTAAAGTAACATGCACATGTTAATAAATTAATTTGACGTTTACAAGTGATGTCATTTATTTCCATAGTCTACTTTATGAATAATTATTTTTTTCGTAGCATTTCGATAAAACTCAGTATTCTCTTTAAAAGCTTATAAAACCATCACTCTGTATAATTTCCATGACAAATATGGAATTTTTGGAAAGAGGAAACAATGGGCTTTCCAACTGTGAAAAAATATACAGGGTGTTCCATTTGAAATAACGAAGTTGCCCTATCCCCGAAAATACGCTAAGTAATTTCCGGTTAAACCGAAGTGAGCAAAAGAGGTGGATACTCAATGAAAAACTAGAAGAAGACTGGCGAAAACCGCATTTCATTATCTCAACTAGTTCAAAAGTTATTTAGGTTTAAAAAGGGTCAAAATATAATGGACACCCGGTATCTTGTATGTTACTTAGAGTGTATGTATATCCTCAATATTAATTAAGACAAAAACAGAAAATATGATACCAGAATCAATAATGCTATTATGGAAGGTTACTTATTTTTATTTCTGATTAATTTTAAATCACATAGATATACAGGGTGGGGCAATGGCAATAGTGCGTCGGACCTCGATATCTCGAGTTCTACGATAGCTAGAAATTTTTTAAAAAATTGCAAGTAAACTAGATAAAAAGTCTATAACTGGAAATTATTTTCGAACATACAGGGCGAGCCAAGACGAAATTACAGGACCAAGTGCCTTTTTTTAAATGGAATGCTATGTATATCAGTACATTTTTTTGAAGCCTCTTTCTAGGCTCTATTCATTCCTATATTATTATTGGCTATCTTCCAACCACTTTGATGTAATGATTTTTTTTGTTGAAATAATGCCATCTGCAGATGGATATTAAAAAAATCACCACAGTCACAATTATGGGTTTTAAGCCAAAAATTAATATTCAATTAAGAACTTTTTAAATTGAATTTTCTCAATTTTTTCAAATGGAACACCCTGTATATTTTTCAACGATGTGATGTAAAAATGAAAAACGAACATTTTTTGTAAGTACTTCCCTATGGCTAATTGCAACCATTTTCGTTTTATAAATAAATAAGTGCTTATTTTTCAATTAAGAACTTTTTAAATTGAATTTTCTCAATTTTTTCAAATGAAACGCCCTGTATATTTTTCGACGATGTGATCTAGAACTCGAGATATCGAGGTCAACCCGCTATTGCCCCACCCTGTATATTTAAAACTGTTATTATTTTTACATTATATAGCATTACTTAATGCAGGAGGTTAAGTTGTTATATAATTATCATAATCATCAGCGAAGAACATTATTTTCAGCTCTATACTCACAATACAATACAAGAAATGAATTAAATGAAATTTACAATTTCATGGGATGATTTTTTCCTTCCTAATTGATGTGATTTCTCTGCAGTGAATGCGAATTATACAGTACACATCTGAATTAATAGGCTTTGTCCCCGGTTAAGACACATTAATAAATTTCTCCTATTATTTGAAAATAGTTAGAAAGGCGGTAATTGATGTGTGTAGGTACCTAACGGAAGAATTGTGTTCAATTGAAATGTGACAAAAAATTCGACAACTTACATCACTTTGATGCACAAGATAATTAGGATGAATAGGTGGATTGAGTTTAAATGTATATGCAAATACGTACATAGTGTATACGTCTCTGGTATATGGATTTTTAAAATTCTGTTTTATTTCTTAGGTAAATTTTATCATCGCTATTATTTCAAAATATGTGATGTGACCGGTATACAACTTTGTAATATGTATAAGACCATTCACAAATATGGGCATGAAATTAATGCCATAAATATTAAAAAATAAAGAACCCAAGTGAAAAATGTTTTTGGCTCCGAAACTTTTCAGGTCAAAACAACCCTCACTCTACACGTCTACAGAAAATTATTATGAAATTTTGATGAAACAAATTTACTGCAATAAAAATCTATCATCCGTTCAAAATCTGACAGTGAGACTTACCATCAAGCAGCACTGTCTAGATAGGATTTGAGCGCTCCTGGCTGTAAAGAAAACGTTGAGGAGGAGGGTAAGGTGTATGGAGCAAAACAATTTGTTCCGTACGAATCCCTCCCGCCTCTTTCAAGAGCCACAGCGTGTTGTAGATAATCCCCTGACTGTAGAAGACGTTGAAAGGGAATCTACGAAACAACGCATCCATTCAATAGCGACACTTCAGCAATTGCACACCTCGAGGCTCTGCGCCACAGACATCTTGAAAAGCCAGAAGAAGCGTGCCCGGCAATCAGTACGGAGGAAGTCCAACAAGCACTTTTTGGTATCAAGATCTTCGCTGCCTTGGGCCTAGACGGCATTAACAACTGGTGGTGGAAGAAATTTCCTTCCATTCACCGCCGCCGCCGTCTAGTGCGAGTTTTCAACTCATGGTTGAACGAGGAGCAGCAGATTCCTGACTGGTTTGTCGAGGGACGTACTGTGCTTATCCCCAAAAAGGGCGATCTTTCTAACCCAAACGATTATAAGCCGATCATTTGCCTCAACTCCTGCTACAAGATATTTACATGTATCTTGTATGCTAGGACACTGAGGTGTGTTGATCCAGCCTTCCAGCAGATACACGAACAGCGTAGTGCCAAGAAGGGCATGGCAGGTTGCAAGGACAGCCTCTGATAGACCGTTGTATTGCACAGGATTCTGTTGAAAGTGAATAAGAACTTTTAGTTGATTTTCAGTGCCAAAGACTATATTTTTACTTTTGTTTGGATTTAATAGGAATGAATTCTGAAGGGTTCAAGTTTTTATTTCATTTAAATCATGATTAATTTTGGTTTGGGCTTCCTCAGACTTCATCACATCAAAAGCAAAATACTGTTTATTTCAAACTTATTTGCAACCCAAAATACGTCGGCTTCTTTGATCAATTTACCGCCGTCAAAGAAGCCGACGCCTTTTATGTTACAAATAAGTTTGAAATAAGCTATATAGTTGTATATCATCAGCGTACATATCCAAGAAAAATATTTCGTGACTGTTAAAAATCAGAGGCCTCAAATCAAGCTTTGGGGCACTCCTGAAAGTAACATTTCAACATTATTCAGAAATCAGAAACATGCGTTAATTTTTTGTTGCTCTAGGTATTACGTAAATTACGATCACTTATTATATATATACATATATATATATATATATATATATATATATATATATATATATATATATATATATATATATATATATATATATATATATATATTATCACATTTAGCAATATTATAAATTATTATAAAAGATTTAATAAATACAGTAGCATGCATACATTAAAAATGAACAATTTCAGAAAACAATTTTAATTTAGTTGTTAACATATGTGTAGAATAATTAAGTATTCATTGTTCATATAAAAATGTAGTTAGTTGTAAGGTATTTGCAAAGCCAAATTGGCCATAAAAATTAATGAAAAACAAATAAAAAACAAGAAAAAGGTGTCAAGTCGAAGTCCTGGATCTCCACTGGCAGAGCTGACGAGAGACCTATTGTGTATTTCCTGCCATCGAAAAGTGTCGAACCAACGTGGGGCTCGAATATAACAAAAATTTGCAACCTACGTACATATAAAAGCACATGAAACTTAGGTCACAAGACAAAATGTCGACAAATATAACGGAAGAAACAAGCCAACAACAATCAGGAGATGCTGAACAAAATCAAAGTATAATGGAAATGATGAGGAAGATGATGGAAGAAAACAAAGAATGCGCAAAATTAATGGAAAAGAACAGGATAGAAAGAGATGAAAAATTAATGGAAACCATCGAAAAGAACAGGATGGAAAGTGAAAAAATTAATGGAAAAGAACAGGATAGAAAGAGATGAAAAATTAATGGAAACCATCGAAAAGAACAGGATGGAAAGTGAAAAATTAATGGAAAAGAACAGGATAGAAAGAGATGAAAAATTAATGGAAACCATGGAAAAAAATCAGGACAAGATTACAAAAAGAATAGATGGGATTCAAGAGACGATTAAGATGGAAATTACGGAGAATGTGAGGGAAATTTTTAGAAGTTTTCAGGAAAAGCATGAAGAAGAGATGACAATAAGGTTTGCACAGATAGCGGATAGGTTTGGAAGGACAGAAGAAAAAGTAGAGGTAAAGGTAAATGAGGTAAGATGTCAAATTAAGCAGTCAAATGTTAGGATTGCAAATTTAGAAAATGAGACGAAAGATATTAAACAACAAGTAAATAATCTAAATTTAAATATAAATAGCAAAGTAACAGGGGAAATAGAGAAAAATTTTGAAAATTTGACAAGGATAACAGACAGACGGGACGAAGGATATGAGGAACGAATGAAAGCGATGAGTGAAAGGATTAAATTATGTCAGAGGGGTAATTATATTCAAGGGGATAGTTCTCCTAGTGCAATAGCGTATGCACAGTGTCAAAAGGCACAAAACAGTGAGTTATATTTTGCAGGGGATGCGAGAATTCATCCAAAAATATTTATGTCACGCCTTAAGAAATATTTTGAAACATTACCGCTAGGCATTGACATTAAAAGTTGCATTCATTCTAAATTGAGAGGCGAAGCACAATTTTGGTATCAGTTAATTGAGGATAAAAAAGGAGGAGAGTTTTTGAAAATTAAGAAAGAATCGAAAAAATTAAAGAGAAGAGAGACGAATAAAATAAAGGTTAGGAGTAAAATATGGTAAATAGAAGCTTGTAAATTAAGATTCAAGCCAGAGAATTAAATAAAAGAAACAGTAAAAAAAGTTTGTAAGTACTTACCAGTTATAAAAAAATCCAGCTACACAAAACACAAAATTAAAGTAAATAACTATACAAGCATATCAGGAAATTGGAGCGGCCATATCCAAACATTAAACAGCTGAGAAGAAACGACAGGTCGGCCAACCGCCAGGATAAAAATATAAGGTAAAATCTCGAGATTTTAAAATTTGGTGGGCTAATTTAAGTTAAGATTTGTAAATACATTTGTTAAAATTTTTAAAAAATATTTTATTAAAACAAACTCCTAAATTGTTTTCTGAAAGTGTTTAGTTTTTTTTTATGTGTACTGATTTTGTGAATTTAAATTTTGAAAATATACTAACTAGAAAGAACAAAATTGAACCTGCATCCTGAGAGAGAGTAAAAGAAAATAAAAGTAAGTAAAAACTTGTAAATTAAAATATGAGCTAGTCTGGGTACAGAAGGGCATAAATATAAAATAAATACAAATTTAAAATAAAGGCGCCAAGTTTCATAGATTTTAATAAAACACAAAATTTTCAATTCAATAACTATTTAATAAAAACAATTCAAAATTTTTACAAATTATATAAATAAATAAAAATACAATAAACCTTATTATCACAATAATATATATATATATATATATATATATATATATATATATATATATATATATATATATATATATATATATATATATATATATATATATATATATATATATATATATATATATATATATATACATCAGTTTTTAAGTTTCTTTTTTCTTGTCGGTTTATATCGAAATCACCCTGTATAAGAATGATAAGATGGATAATAATTAATGATAAGTATTAACTAAGCAATATGTGTTAAAACGATTAACCACATTTTCAAAGAAAATATTGCAAAAAGTATATATTTATGGTTATCATCGCCCTTGTAAATTCTTTATTGAACCACATACCTACATACCTAAACAGTCCAAGAATTTTAACCTTGCCTTGGTCCAACATGAAACTAGTACAGTTATTTGTAGTATTCCAAAACGGAGCACCATCACAATAAATAAGTAAAATAAGAACAGGGCGGTACTCCATGTAATTTTTGGGCACATTGCGATTTACTGTTTGGAATTTGAAAAGGCCTATCCCCATATGCCAGTTTTTAATTTATACGAACTGAATAAATAAAAGGAACAATTATAAACACGTCAGTTTTTTTTAGTTATGTACATGTCCTTATGATATCCGAAAAGGATTTAATAAACTTACGGCTCATTAGGATGCCCATATGTATATAAGTAGATGTACTTACGGGCGTATATATGCTATATGTGGGAACAAATAGATTGAATTAAACAATGCAGTATCAGATATAAAAACTCAAAATAGGTGTTCCTCACGGGTCAGTTTTGAGGCCTCTTCTATTCACGTTATACTTAGATAATTTGCCCCAACAAATATCTAATGGCATGGTTACAATGTTGGCGGACGATGCCACCTTATATGTATCATCCCTTGAAATACTGTTATTATATGCAAAATGTACCTGCGATGAATTAAACTCTTGGTGCCAACGCAATCAATTAAATTTAAATGAGACAAAAACTGTGTATATTATTTCCATACAAGGTCTTCTTCAACATAATCTTTGATTCTGAAAACAATTTAGTACCGTCACAAAACATGAAATAGGTATGTGGTTAGACCATTAGATAACTTGGAATAAGCATACTGAACATGCTTACTCTAAACTAAGTTCGGCATTCTATGCTATAATGTAATTGAAATCTTTCATGAACACCGAAGGGATTTTAAACATATACTGCTTTAGTCTACAGCCATATAACTAATAATATTGTTTCTCTTTTTCTAAACATTCTTTAATCTACAGTTTTATGATATTATACAATATAAGTGACCATGCCATATGAAACATATTCAAACTATAATCAATTTAAGAAAGCAATCATTAGTCTGTTCATATGAATTCTACAATTAACATAATAAATACGTATATGTACATCCTATTAGGATATCAATTTAGTTGCAGTGGACAAGTGGACATACCTCTAGGACATTGTACAGACAATCCCCGAATACTGAATACTATTACTATACTCTATTCACTTTAACATTGCAGTGTTAGTCAGGATAGAAAACAAAATGCACGCTGATTCTTGACGCAGATGGCAGGCGGGTGTACACAACTGCAAAGTTCTTATAGCAGTTCATATTCATGTTTATTTTATTTCATAAACATTGGTCGTAGTTGGACGTTTCACTCACTTAAGTCCAAGCCATCACTGCAAAGTTAAAGTGAATAATTCTTCCTATTTTAATCTGTCGATTTTGAAAGATTTCATTGATCTACTTCCTACAAAAAAATAAAGTCGGGCCTGTCTAAATAACCCAGTCCGTGATATAATACACAGAAACCTTCGAGACATGTAGAGGTCATTGCTCGCTTAAATTATTAACTATCGTAGGAGGAATATTAAAGATTGAAATTAGTAACCTACAAAAATTGCTGTTTGGAATTTCCTAGGGATAGTTATTTTCGCAATTAATACCTACATAATTAATGAAACGTTTTATAATGGGTTTTTTGAAACATAACACACACACGTCTAAGTATGCATTTTAACAGAATACGTTGTGCAATGTATAATAAAAATATATGAGAGTTATTTAAAATAAAATGTCCAAACAATAATAGTAGGTATATAGGTAAGTGGTGTCCATTCAAAAGGCCCACTCGGTTTTCTTTTTGCAAGGAACTCGATTCTGCACCGAATGAAACAATTGAAATTCAATTATACGAACACCATATATGTATGTTCGCACTAATCGATGTAAAATCGATTTCTGAACAAAAATGCCTCTATAACTTTTTTTTGAATTTGAAAATAACTGAGTTATTTAAAAACTGTTTTAAACCCTTTAATAATCAAATAGCCATGAAACAAAAAAAACATTCCTTGTTGTCAATTATTCGATGTGTCAAAATAATAATTGTGCTTGTTAATTACTTTTACTTTCAGTTTTTATTCTAACGAAAATTCTTTTTTCGTATATTGAAAAGTGATATGGTGGAAACATATTTGATTTTTCAGAAAATTACCAAAGAGCACTTCAACGTTACAATAAATTATTTCCTAGCCGTGAAGTACCAAGCCGGTGTTATTTATTTTTTTAAAGCTCTAAAAGTAAACGAACGAAGATTTAGAAGTATGTAAATGAACGTGTTTTTGCCAAGAAAAGAACAAAGAAAAAAGAAGAAATTGAAATTACTGCTTTGGCATATTTTGAAGCCCATCCAAATAATTCCATAACAGATTTGTCTAAAGAAACCAGCATTGCTTCTAATACTATTCGAAAAATTCTGAGGAAACATGAATTTGCACCATACAAATATCAAACTGTTAAGACGCTAGAAGAAAATGACTGTGACAGAAGAAAGTTTTGTAGGTGGTTTATTGAGAAATGTACTCAAGACAGTGTTGCCACCTTGAGGGATATATCCTGATTCGAGGGATTTTTGAGTTCCACAGGGGACAAAGAGATTTGCTTGTAATTTTAAGGGATTATTGAAAACTTTGCAATAAAAGTAACACTTCCTTGCTCCTTTTGTAGTGACAAAGATTTAGAAAATTCATTTTAACCAAATAGTACAGAATATGAAACTTGCTGAGCATAATTTATGAAGATTCATTCTAGAAGACATATATGAATTTTACCTCGAATTTTACCGATTAACATCATAATTCAGGAGCTAATCACGTTAAAATTTCACTTATATTTACAGTATAAATTTTCCCTACATAAAGTGAAAATTAATTAAAATAGATATACATGTACCCTCTAGTACACTTTCAACTACTGATCCTGCAAATTTGGTGTAATTTGACCAAACTTTATGGAAGAAATAAATTTTGAAAAAATTACCTTACAAACGCTGGTTCGATTAGCCCTCTTAAAGATTTTTAAATCATCTATGAAGATTAATTTGTCGCACCTCAATTCAGTGCATAAATCGTCAATAAATAATAAAAATAGTAAAGGCCCAAGGATAGAACCTTGCGGCACTCTGGAAGACTATAAAATACCTACCATTTCTCACATTTCCTTAAGAGTCATTACATTATTAATATAGTTTTCAAGAGATTTTTGGCAACAAAAATCACACGATAATTTTTTTTTAACTAAGAATTCGAATTCAGCGTCGAAAAATACACTAGATCCATGTATTTGGGTCATTACAATATTACTATAGTCTTACCTCATTTCAAGGAATGGTTTTGGCAAAAAAAAAACTGACACGATAAATCTTTTTTTTAACTACCTACAGATTCGAATTCAACGTCGAAAAATACACTAGATACATGTATTTTGGTTCATGGTACTGAACTTTTTTTTTGTGTGGCTGTGTAATAGAATTTAAAGTGAAAGACAGAAATTATATTTGTAATATTTATTTATGTACCAAAAAAGTGTACATTTGCGAAATGTAAGTCAGTTTAATAATATGGACGGCATAGAGGTACAAAATATTGTCTACTGGTAGTTAGGTTAATATGCTTCAAATAGTAGTATATTATTATGTATAAAAATCCTGATATTTTGTGTACTTCACACTTATTAATAAAGCTGGCCGAGGTGGCTGGAGTACAGCCACGGTCTTGCGCTGGCGTCACACGTGCCGATTTAGAAGTGATTTACGCTGCAGTCTTATTTGAAAGGTTAATGCGTGAGGTTGTACCTATAAATTATACATAATGTCAAACGCGCCAAAGGGTAAAAAACGACCGTACGCGGACACGGTGAATAAATTTATCGATGAATTTCCGGATTTATTCTATGACGGATGCAAAATAATTTGTAAAGTTTGCAATCAAGACTTAATGTGCTGGCACAAAACAGATTGTCGTCGTCATATCAATACCGTGCAACATCAAAATAAAAAAAATGGCATGCCTTTGACAACTCAGTTTATGTTTGATTTATTGTTAATGTTAATAGCCTGTAATATTCCGGTACACATACTGGATAAACAACCATTTCGGGAGTTTTGGAATAAATACAATCTCCAAGTGAACTTACTTAAGTCGTACATCGTTACGTAGATATATTCCAGCTGTTCGTGAAGACATTGTAAATAGGATTGAATGTGGATTAAAAAATACACGGCTCTGGTTATGTATTGACGAGACGACAAATTGTAAAAAAAATTCTATTTTAAATATTATAGTACGTGTACTGGACCCTCTTAAACCAACATTTCCACTTTTACTAGCTAGTAAAAGACTAACTGCGTGTACTGGCGAAATAATTACGCGTGTGGTGTTGGAGACATTCGAAAAATTTGAACTTTCAACAAGTCAAGTATAGATGTTTGTGACTGATGGTGCCGCGACAATGCACGTGGTAGGCCGTTCTCTTCAAAGAGACAATTGTAGGTTTTTACATGTTACGTGTAAAGTGCATGCGTTACATCTTGTGGCAGAAACGATTCGAAAATGTTTTCCAGAGGTAGATGCATTAATAGCAAATACAAAAAAAGTATTTCTCAAATCTCCTAAACGGCATCGAGCATTTCACAGACAGTGTCCTGGTATCTCTGAACCACCAGAGCCGATTCTTACACGTTGGGGAACGTGGTTGAAAGCGGCTTTTTACTATGCTGAATATTTTCAACAAATAAAAGCTGTGATACTACAGTTCAACCCTAACGAGGCTGCAGCTATTAGGGAAAGCCAGACAAGCTTTCAAGACGTTTCCCTTCAAACAGATTTAAAAACTATTAATAACAATTATAGAGGACTACACGACGCAAAAGAAAAATTGAAAAATACTTCGTTGTCGTTAGTGGAATCGCTGCAAATAGTGGACGACGTAACTACACAGCTACAGGCTATAAATGACGCAAAAAAATAATCGCGTTAGTGAAAAATTCGAGAGTGTATTACAGAATGATCCTGATTTTAGCAAATTAAGACAAATTTGTGATGGTGCATCTACAACTTCGTTAAGTGAGTTCACAGATTGTTTTACTTATGCCTGTATTACATCCGTAGATGTCGAACGGTCATTTTCAAAATACAAACATATTTTTTCACCAAAGCGAACATCGCTGACGGAGACGGCTGTAGAAACATACCTGATGCTATTATACTATAGATCTTCCCCACTTTGTGATGACGACAACCAAACTACTTCATAAAACTGCTTAAAAGGGTGTTTTATACAAATTTTTATAAAATGTAACATTATTGTTACAATTTATTTCCATTTATTGTACTTATTCAAGTATTATGATATGATGTAAACATATGAGTCATATGACGGCTCTGTCGGCCAGGTGACCTCGGCCAGCTTTACTTATTAATTATATTAAGAAGCTCTGTGTTTCCATAAGGGCTATATTGAATTATAAAATCAATATCATTGTGCTATCCTACTAAATAAATGTATATAATTTTATAGATATGTATAATAGATATTAAATAGATTATTAAATTTAGGTATTCTATTTTTTCTTAATGCTCTTGCAAACCCATTCCATCCCTTCACGTACTCCAATTCCTTGAGAGGCTGTGCAAGACTGAATTTGCCAAGCCCTGTCTTTAATTGTAGGTAAACCCAAAGTTTGCGCTAAATCGGCTGCAGTCAAGGAATCTGGAAGATCTTGCTTATTGGCATATACTAAAAGTGGCACGTCTTGAAGTTTATCGTCACTTAATAATTCATAAAGCTCAATTCCTGTTTCTTCTAATCGTTTTTTGTCTGCAGAATCCACTACATAAATCTGAAAAAAAAAAAATAAACACGATAAAAATAATAATTTTTAATTTAAAAATTTAGATACCTAACAAATGGACATCTTTTTTTAATTGGTTTCTTTAAACATGGTACAGGAATAAAACAAGGAATGTCCGAGAAACTCAAAAGTAAAATGACGTTCTGACCTAATTCCATCATTCATAGTTAAACATTGTGCTTATGTCTATGCAAATCCATTACGGATATTATTTAATATGGCTTTGAGATCCAATAAATTTCCTAAATCGTGGAAAACTGGCAAAGTATTTCCAATTTTTAAAAATGGAGATTCCACATGTATAGCAAACTATCGAGGTATAACTATACTTTCGTCTGTATGTCCGCAAATTTCTCTGTCTCAACATGTTTTTGTAAGAGATCAACCATTAGTAATTTAACCATCTTTTCTCAGTATATACAGGGTGTCCCAACCAAAAGTAGGCACCCTGAATAACTTTGGAGATAAAATTTTTTTGAAAAATTGGTGAAACACGTCGACCTTGTTTCCAAGGGGGACCTATTTTAATGCAGTACTTGTATACTTATCATCAACCCTCTACTCTACCCGGCCACCCCCTCAAAAAAGTCAAATGCAAAGGGGGTCGAGTGATACATCTTTTGAAAGGTCTTTCAATTCTCTACATAACTGTGTATTTTTTTAAAAACTTTTATCGATTCGTTCCTGAGAAATAATTGGTTCATTATTTTAGGTTCGGGAAATAAAAATAAAAGAAGCAGTTTAAATTATCGTATGTATTGTTCAAAATGCCCCCACCGACTTCCATACAGTAGTATAGTCTGTCTTGAAATTCTGTACGAACATTTCTGAACACATCCGGAGTCAATAAACGGCATTCTCGAACAATTCTTTCACGTAACTCTTCCAGAGATGCGGGCTCTGTTGCAAATACCTTCGATTTCAAATGTCCCTACAGAACGAAATCCAAGGGAATTAAATCGGGTGACCTAGCGGGCCACTCCACAGGACCTCTTCTTCCAATCCATCGCTCAGGAAACCGATTATGCAAAAATTGACGGACTGCTATAGCAAAACGTGGGTGTGCCCCATCCTGTTGAAAAAACAGTTCGCCCTCTAAAAGATTATCGTATTCTTCGAGGATTTGGGTAATCATTGGGTCGATGTTATTTTCTAACAGATCGAGGTACCTTTCGCCATTTAAATTGTCAGGAATAAAAAAACTGCTCGACTATGTGATCCCCTAAGATGCCAGCCCAAACATTTAACTTCTGAGGCCTTTGGGTATGAGTTTCCATGAACAAATGTGGATTGATTTCACTCCAATACCTACAATTGTACCGGTTTACCTCCTCATTTAACTGAAATGTTGATTCATCAAAAAAACACGTATTGTACAGTAGATTGGCATTAATTGTTCACTAAAAATCTCGCAGAATTCAAGCCGACGATCGGGATCATCTTCGTTTAATTCGTGTACCAATTTAATTTATATGGATGAAATTTATTCGATGAACTGCTTCGTGATACACCGGAAGCCTCAGCTACTTTCCTGACCGATTGAGTATTATCCATCTGCAAATGACCCAGAAACTGCCACTTCGACTGCTTCATTCGTAATCGGTCGCTGAGGTTCATGCTTTTGTTTCCTACAGAACCTATTTCCATAAATTTTGTCAGTAATTGTAAAACATACTGAGAACCAACCCTTCTATTTGGGTGATTCCTATTGAATATGCGCTCGGTAGCTCTAGCACAATTATCGTTTTTAAAATAAATGCTGACAATTTCTATTCTCTCCTGAAGGGTATAAACCATTTTGAGAACTCACTCTGGTAAAATGTATCTCGATTTAAAATTGGTTGTGAATAAATTAATGTTCAAGGACTATCAAATACTTATGAGTCTTTTATTATTCTAAAAGTAAACGGACAGGGAAAGTGTTTTTTTGTCGAAAAAACTCATGTTGATTTGAGAGCACTAAAAAATGTAGTTTTTTTATAATTCCAATACCCAGTGCCGTGTATTTTAGATTTTTTAAACGATTTCGATTGTGTAATCATCAAAAATAAAATTATTTTCCTTAAGAACGAATCGATAAAAGTAAAAAAAAAATACACAGTTATGTAGGGAATTGAAAGACGTTTTAAAAGATGTATCATTCGACCCCCTTGCCATTTGGATTTTTTGACGGGTGGCCGTGTAGGGTAGAGGGATGATGATAGGTATACAAGTATTACATTAAAATATGTTCCCCTTGGAAACAAGGTCGGCGTGTTTCACCAATTTTGAAAAAATTTTATCTCCAAAGTTATTCAGGGTGCCTACTTTTGGTTGGGACACCCTGTATCTGATCACATTGATAAACTTGGACAGGTGGATGCGGTGTACACAGACTTCTCAAGCTTTTGACAAAATTGATCATAACATGTTATTAAACAAACTAAAAACTTTTGGGATTAGCGATTCTCTAATAATCTTTTTTTCGTTCTATTTAATAGACAGAGAACAATATGTTTCATATAATGGTTATAGCTCGGCAGTCTTTCTAGCTACTTCTGGAGTTCCACAGGGCTCCAATCTTGGACCTCCACTCTTTTTACTTTTTATTAATGATCTGTGTCATGAAATCAATTGCAATAAACTGTTTTTTGCTGGTGATCTCAAAATATTGAATATTATTAGTTCTGAAGCTGACTGTGATTGTTTACAAGAGGACCTTAATAACTTACAAAATTGGTGTATATTAAGTAAACTTTATTTAAATGTTAGTAAATGCAAAATTTTATTCTTCACCAATAAGAAAATTACTTTTAATTATAATTATAGTACAAATGGTATTATTTTACCCCGATGCACAGATACCACAGATTTAGGCATAATTCTTGATTATCAACTATCATTTAATAAACATATTAATTTAAAAATATCAGAAGCTATGAAAATGCTTGGTTTCATAATAAGAAACTGCAATAGTTTTAATAACTTACAAGCTCTAAACACCTTATATTATGCATATGTAAGATCTAAACTTGATTATGGTTCAATAATCTAGAATTCATGTTACAACTGCTACAAAAATGTTCCGGATAAAATTCAAAGGAAATTTTTTAAATTCCTATGTTTTAAAATTGACGGTACCTATCGGGTTAGAGGAATTGAGTACGGTATCCTCCATCCTCCTTGAATGATTCAATTATAATGCCTTGGAACTAAGACGCAAATGTGCAGCTATATCATTTTTATATAAAGTGGTACATGGTGAAATTAACTGTCCTGAAATACTTGCGCAATTGAAATTTCTGGTACCTAGATTAGAATCCAAGCAACATATCATAGTCTACTGCAATAATTCAAGAACTAATGTGCAGTTGAAGTTGCCTATAACAAATATGTGTATCACCTTTAACAAAATTAGTAATTTCTGTGATATAAATGTATGTACCAAAAAAACAACTTTTAGATACAGCTGTAAATACACTTGTAAATAAGTGGATATTTGTTTTTTTTTCTTAATTATTCAGGTATTTTTTTGTTATCTTCATAACATAAATATTTGTACATTGTGTGTTAAAAATTGTGTGTAAAAACGTTACATTTTATATCTTATATTATCTTTTATATTTGTATTTTTTTTGTATATTTTATGTATTCTCGTCTGTATATAAACAACGGATATTTTATGCTAATTTTAAATACTGTTTGTAAATTTTAGTATATTGTATTGTCATTAACTTTATATTTCATATATTTCTGGAGTGAGTTGGAACCTTTGATGTGAAGATAACACTGACGTAGTTTTCCACGAAACGCCAAAATACTATATACTACACTCGACGCGCGTTTCGCCAACCAAGTTGGCATCATATGGAGATGATTAAAAACTGTTAATATTATTATTAACAGTTTTTAATCATCTGCAGATAATGCCAACTTGGTTGGCGAAACGCGCGTCGAGTGCAGTATATAGTGTTTTGGTGTTTCGTAGAAAACTACGTCAGTGTTATTTTATATATTATTTTTAAATATTATAAACTTGTCCTATAATTGGGGTTAACTTGTTGAACAAATAAAGCTACTATTTTTTTTTTCGGAATATCCGATGCCGGACAGTTCACCCGTGGCCTCCGACGCCTCACGGGAGTCGCGTCGGCGCATTAACTACAGTGACTCTCCACATACCGCAGGGTTAGTGACTGTAGATACCAGAATCGTGTGCCCTAAGCAGACGGAGAGAACACAGAATGACCGCCCTCTGCATTTGGCCTGCCAGCCACTCAGCTGATTTTTGGCAGGCCGGTATGATCTTTAGTTCCGAGAGCAGCTTTATCTCTCCGAGTACACCGATTTAGGACGACCATTTTGACCGAATAGCCTGGGTACAGCACTTGGAACTCGTACCGGAGATCGTGATATTTGGTCCGTTTCTCCTCCTCCTTCAAGGTGATGTTTTTCTCCGCAGCCCAGGTAACACTAATGCTCTTATTAAGATCTCCAAGGTCGCTTTAAAATTATACAATAAAACTTCGAATAAAACCAAATGATCTTCAAGACAAGCTTAGGATCACCATAAAGCAGCTTCTAGCCAAAAAGGGCCCATCCTAAAAGGGTCTTGAAGACTAAATTTTAAAACTATATTAAAAACCATTTAGTTTTAATTTCATATTCTTAAAGAGTTCTTCAAGGCAACCTTAAATTTATGTATTAAAACGTTTTTCATTTAAAATAAAATTGCAGCAGACTAAATTGCCTTGAGAATCATTATAATTAATCCTAAAAGGGTTTTATTTTGTTTTAAAGTCGTACAACTCTATGCGTGAAATAGTTAAAACAACGGCAAGTCTCTAATGGGGCAGAGTGGTAATATTTTAAACGTAAGGGTGAAGACACAACACAGCGGTGCGACGTCGCATCGCAAAAACGACGTCGCACAGCGATGCGATGCGATGACGCCACGTTAAAACTTCATCGCCACGGCATCGCAGAGAAGACGCTTCTAGTGAGATGTGGACCGCACAATACATGTCCTACGTCTGTTGCAGGCCACAACAGTGCGGTGCGACGACGCAACGCAAAAACGACGTCGCACCGCAATGCGATGCGATGAACGTTCATTGCACGGCCACAGAAGACCTATACCAGAAGCGACACGTTGATATATGTAAACCAAATAAGCTGCTGGCAACATAAAACATTTTTTCCAATAAAATAAATTATTTTTATACAATACTAAAGGATATAAACGAGATTTGTTTCGCAATCCGTAGTACAAATCTAGCCATATGCATAAATATAAAAATAAATATTTGATTAACAATAACATGCAAAATACAATAAAAGATTTATAGGTTGACAATAATACCACCAAAAAAGATAGCGCATAAAAATTCAATATTGGCGGGAAGGCAGAGAATCGTTATAGTCCGGGAGCTGGCGACACTTTTCATTGTCTCATTTCATAAAACTTGATTTATTTTTTATTTTGTAATATTAATATCACTGATCAAGAAAATGAATTCCTGCCATCTCGTTGGCGGGACAACGATTGTCAGTGGTATGCCAAATATGTTAAAAAAAAGTACAAATGTTTTAAATAATAAAAGTTGAAACTTTTTTCGACTTTTTAATAACATTTAAATAAGACATAAAATGACCTCCTGCCACTTTTTCGGTAGACCGATCTATTCCTGCCATAATTTTATTTATGTAAAAAAACAATTATCAATTGATATAAATCATAAAAGTTCAAAATTTTTTTATCATTTCATCAATAATTAAGATAACTAAAAAACATATCCTGCCAGTCATTTGATGGGACTTGGCTTCGGCAGGAGCTAGTAAAGTAGTAGGATCTACTAGTTTAGATCTGTGACATAAAAACAGAATAGAAAAAAAATCAATTAATATGATTCATAAAAGTTCAAATTTTTTTTACCATTTCTTGAATAATTATTATAATTAAAAAACATATCCTGCCTGACATCTGATGGGACCTGGCTTCGGCAGGAGCAAAGTTGTTGAGCGCGAACAACTTTATTCGCTATTTCTAGGCTTCCAAATTCCAAATCCAAACGTTCTCAATGCGTTTTGATACTCTGGATAAATTCATTTGTGAACTGTACGGCTTTGAAACAATGAGCAACGTGAATGAAGTACGATTAGCAACATTCAAGAAAGCCTATAAATTCAAGGACACCCAGGAACAGCTCAAATTACAGTCGACAAGTTTTGATGGATACATATTACCCCCGTGCAAAGTGAAATTGCAACAACAAATTCTGAGGGCTATTTATATTTCCAGTGTGTGGTGTAATGCACACTTCCAACACTCGACGTTGCTATCTCCTGCCGATTGTGGATGGAAAGAAGCTAATAATAAGCTGAAGTTCTTATTGTTTGAGGGTGACCAGTTACCAACTTCAATCAGTGACATAATTATGGATAAAATTGCTGAAACCGACGACGCAGGTAATAATAATATTTTCTCTACTGAGTAATTAATAATAGATAAACCAATGTCACTAATATTCAAATTATTTATAATCAATTTACAGAATCTGATATGGCAACTAATGAACAAGATGACAATGATACAATGGAGCATATTCAACGTGACAGTGATTCCAGCGATAGTGATGATTCTGAAACCGAAGATTTATCCACTTTTGTAGAAACTGTTTACGAATATATCGACGAGGATTCGCTTCTATAAACTTTTCAATATTACATATTTTTTGTGCAAAAAATAAATATAAAATAATCTTACGCGTTGAAACACATTCCTTTCTGTTATTATGTCACAGAACCTACTACTTTACTAGCTCCTGCCGAAGCCAGGTCCCATCAGATGTCAGGCAGGATATGTTTTTTAATTATAATAATTATTCAAGAAATGGTAAAAAAAATTTGAACTTTTATGATTCATATTAATTGATATTTTTTTTCTATTCTGTTTTTATGTCACAGATCTAAACTAGTAGATCCTACAACTTTACTGGCTCCCTGCCGAGGCCAAGTCCCATCAAATGACTGGCAGGATATGTTTTTTAGTTATCTTAATTATTGATGAAATGATAAAAAAATTTTGAACTTTTATGATTTATATCAATTGATAATTTTTTTTACATAAATAAAATTATGGCAGGAGTAGATCGGTCTACCGAAAAAGTGGCAGGAGGTCGTTTTATGGCTTATTTAAATGTTATTAAAAAATTGATGAAGTTTCAACTTTTATTATTTTCAACAATTAAACTTTTTTTTTAACATAATTACCATATCACGGTCAATCAGTGTGCCGTTGGTACTCCTGCAGGAATCGATTTTAGGTTTTTATATCTTCGATATGATACAAATAAAGTAAAACTAATCGTTATGAAATCTTACAAAATTTAGTGTCGCCAGCTCCCGGACTATTAGGTTTTCTGTGGCATGGCATTGTACGAGACACGAGAAGATGCTGATCAGTTTTCTAGTGGACATCTTGTACACACGCAACCTGTTGGCACAGCAGACTAAGTCGCGTATAAAAGACAACCAGACTTCCATGATTTGCGCGTGCGTTGCTTGAGAGAATCATTCCCGATCTCAAGTGAAAACACAACACTGCGGTGCGACGTCGTATCGCAGAAATCAACGACGTCGTGGAAATTTGCGATGCGTCGTCGCACCGCAGTGTTGTGGGTTCGCCCAGGATTTGTACTAAGCGACGTCGCATTGCAAATTTCTACGACGTCGTTGATTTCAGCGATGCGACGTCGCACCGCTGTGTTGTGTTTTCACCGTAACGCATATAAAGCTGATCAAAAATAATATTCAAATGCAAACTATTCTGGTAAAAATTACCAACGGATGGCACTTTTCTGACAAAATATAATAAAATACTTCTACATAACTCGAGGGCCACCAATATAATGTTTTTTTTTATTATCTAAAAAATTTTTTAAAATGTCAATTTTTATTTTGCATCTAAACATCCAAATGCATTTTTATTATTAAATTGCATGTTTGGACACACCGTCCTTCAGTTATTTAAGAGGATGTAAAGCGCATATATTTCAACAATATTTTTTTCTTTGGCTATTGAAAATATTCATCATGGCGGGTCTGTATCTTATATAAAAAATGGCGTGGTCTAGATAAAAACTGATTGCAAGTTAATAGAACATTTTAAATCTTACAAGACTTAAAATAGCGTTTTATTTACCACTTTAAGTACAATTACTCTCCCAGACATTTATTTACTCTTCCTTTTAAAACTGAGTTGCTTTAATATGTTCAAACTCGTGGCCTTATTGATTTATAGGGATCTGGCGCGCGTATGAAATCCTAACCTTAAAATTGTGCCGGTTGTGTGATTGCTGAATTTAGTGACTTCGTTTTAATTTAAAATACTTGTCACTAACATTTTCCATTTTAAATATGTCTTCTAGTTTTCATTCATGCATAAAGTAGGTACACGGACTGCACTGGTTCACTAAATCAGCAATCAGTTTATTGAGCAGATGGCGTGTTTTCTCCGATTATGGAGGGGGTAGAATTAGTTTTAATAAAGTCATCAAAAATCTAACAGGCATTTCTTTTAATCAAATTGATTAAATTAAAACCTTTGAACTTTAAAATATTCTTAATTTACTCTTTAAAAAGTAAAAACTATGTTTTAGGATTTAATGTGGAATTTCATTGAGCATATAGGCTTAAGATAAAATAGTTTTCTTAATGGGTTTTAATGACTACATCAAGGATATTCCATAAAACTACATTAAAACCATTTGTTCCAAAATGGATTGTTTTAAAACCAACTTGCTATTTAATTCTTTAAAAAAGGCAAATTAGTTTTAAAATAGCCAATATCAAGAGTATTATAATAGTAGTATAAGATCAATAGGGCATTAGGAGCAAACGGTTTTTTTATTTTAATTTAAAGAGTGCATTAAATCCTTTGCATAAGAATCAGTGGTCTTTAAGAACTTTTAGTTTATCTTAAGGTAATTTTAAAACCACTATCATTTTATTGAACATGTTAAAGCACTTTTAAAACCTAAATAAATCAAAAGTATCTTAGAGTTGTTACTTGGGAGGTGCTGAGAACTCGATGACATACATCACCTTGAGTTGATGGTCGAGGAGGACTATCTCGGCTTGTTGGCTTGGATTAGCCTGACCGTCGGGAACGAGTAGTTCCAGTAAATTCGGCATTTCTCGTTCTCGACAACGGACTCAATATCTCCGGGATCGTAGGGCAGCACTGGTGTCTGGTCTGCCCCGTACGAGTACCTTAGATGGTAGTGTAGAACTCGTAACGCCGCGTTATGTCGGTGGATGTAGGCCGAAATCGCGCATATGGGGCATACAGTTAGTACGTGCATGAGCGATTCCGGCGCCTGACGGGATTATGACAGTATGAGCACCATTTTAAACCAAATTAATTACAACATGCAAATACAAATATGTGGGTATTTAAAAGTAATAGCCATTTTAGTAGGGATTCAAGGAGGCTTGACAGAATATTGCTGTTTTCTTTGTTTGTGGGACAGTCGTGCAGTAAAAGAACATTATGTGAAAAGAATTTGGCCGGAAAGGAAAAAATTGAACCAGGAACTAGTAATGTTAAATATGTGCCCGTTTTAGACCCTAAAAATGTTCTTTTGCCACCTCTTCATATTAAACTTGGGCTAATGAAAAAATTTGAGATAGCCATGAATAAAGAGGGTGAAGGATAAATATTTAAGAGAACTTTATCCCCAATTAGGTGATGCCAAACTTAAAGAAGGCATATTTATTGATCCTCAAATTAGAAAATTGCTTGATGATGCAGATTTTAAAGGAACACTCAACAGACAGAAACTCAGAGCTTGGAATCAATTTGTAAGCGTAGTCAGGGGATTTTTAGGGAACAAGGAGGATGAGAACTACAAGCAACTAGTACCGTATGCCGTATGTCTTTAAAATTTCATTTTATGCATTTTCATTTAAATTTCATCAAGATATCTGGACAATAAAAATTCGTTTTCAAGGACGATGGGATCCAGCCATGATGGGTGATTACTGTTGGTTCTTAAAACGAGACGATTTGACCTCCCATAAAAGAAAAAAATGATCTGAGCATATGTTTTTCAAAAATTGTTCTCTATCTCTGTAGTTATATCTATGTAAGCCTAATATGTGTTATATACTTCATTGATATAAAGCAATACATAGATTAGCAAAATCAACATTAATGTTATTCCTGCTCATAATGTTTTAATAATGTAACAAGAAAACGTTACTTTTTGCTTGTCATTGCTGCAATCAGAAGGCTTTATTCCAGTGGCATAGGCTATTCAGGTACATGTTATAAAAAAATATGTATATTTTTTGTCCACCGGTGTAATTAATAAAAATAATTACTTAAAACCCACCCAGCACACCGAGCTGTAATTTGATCGCGCCAACATTATGACACCTGTCAAAACGTTGGCGTGATCAAATTAATATCCGGTGTGCTACTTGAGTACTGCGATTATCATTGCTACGAATTACCAGTTAAAGTACCAATTAAAATTCTAATCAACATCTTACCAATACATCGGTGTTTTCAAAATAATTTTTCCAATATGGCCTAATTTTCCTCTGCCCACCAATATCCCAAACGTTCAACTTAAATCCATCACTAATGACAGATTTAATATTAAATCCTGCTGTAGGTGTTACGTGAGTAATATCTTCGGAAGCCAAAGTCTTCAGAATTGTGGTTTTTCCAGCATTATCCAATCCCAAAAGTAATAATCTTAGTTCTCTTTCTGGAGCTGCTCGCAGTTTTCTCAAAATAGATAAGAGGCCCTGAATCAAATATAAGTTTTATTAGGTTGGTATTGGCCATCTCGTGGACATAGTTCCAATTAAATATTAATAAACGTAAAACCAGCTGTTTATTTTCATTGGTTTTGTTTTAAAATAATAATTAAAATAAAAGTGATGGAGGCAACGTACTTATATTAATCAATTCAAGTTAATCGTTAGTTTAGAAAACATTTTCAAGGTTTTAATACAACCCTGAAAAGTTGGTAATTGTCGTGGTGCGAGGTTGGGGTTACTATGGTGACCGTTTGACAGTTGTTTGTAAATGTCTTTTTATCCTAATTTTAGTTAATTTATAATATAATTCTACAATAACTTAATATATTTTCTGCCTAATTCACTATTTAAGACATAACTCACCATTTTTATCTGTTGTTTAACAATCGCACTTATTTTAATTGAAAAAAATACTAAAAAAATGTCGCAATAGTACGACCCAATGTGTATTTGACTTTATCACTTAATACAACTAGTAGTCAACATAAATACCTGTTAAATAATCAATAATATGAGGGTCTTTTGTAACGGGTTTAATTTATACGGTCAATTAGATCAGCGCGAACTTGTATTGGAGAAATTCACTGAAGTCTTTGCAGATAACCCTATTAGAGATGTTTGTATTAATCACTCATTTTCCGCCTTGCGAACAAATAATTATCTTTCAATATATTTCAAAAATAAGGAAAAATGCATTAACAATTGTGGCAAAATTGTTCAAGCATCTTCAAATGATGACAGACTGCTGTTTTTAAATGATTTAGGTAAATTATTCAAAGTAGAATTAATAACAAATTTTGATTTAGTGCATGAAATACCAAATATTCTAAATTCTGAAGATCCTGAGGAGCAAATTATAAATGTATGCTGTGGTTCTAAATTAAGTGTTGCCTATTCAAATAAAGGAAGGTTGTTCAGTATTCCTCATAAATTAATTTTCGAAAATGTAGATATTATCGATATTAAATGTGGAAGAGAACATTGCTTATTGTTGGATACATTTGGTAATGTTTTTACTTTTGGAAGAGGGAGGTATGTCCTCAAAATATAATAGGAAGTTTTCAATAATGTATACATGCATAACCCTTTCAGCTCAGAGACTCTATATTGATTGTTGCTAATGCGTTAACAGTGTCAGATGCATAGTGGTGTCAGTGTGGGAATTTTCTACCTAGATATTTGCTGCGCAGTGGGATACTAATTAATTTTAAATGACATTGTATAAGCTGAAAACTTGAGGAATAAAATTAAATATAATTTTTTTTTTGGTTTTAGAGTTTTATTACAGATTATTCAATATAAGTAACTAAAAAACTTTGGATAAATGTAAATGAAAAATAACAGGACTTCTTTGGTAGTATTATAAAAATAGAGAACTATTATCTAATATTGTTTTTTGGTATGATATAGGTGTACCAATACTATGTCAAAAATAAATTTATTACTAATTTTAAGGGCGCCTAATCAAAATTATTTTCAGGCACTTCCTCCTCAGATTCACATTAGGAATTTGATGTGTCAGAATTTTCTGGATTATAATAAAAGTCCCGAAGTTGATGGCCTGCACACATCTAATACATTACTCTGATCATCAGATGACGAATCGCGGTCATCTACCTCTCAAGCAACAAAGCTTATAATTCTGTATCATTAAGTTTTCACTTATCACGATTCATTATTTTTCAATAATAAATACAAACACACTTCTAACTAGTCAAAATTAATTGAAATTGTACATGCCCCATTTCAATATTCAATCCTTCCTAAGTAATTATTCTTCAACCTAGCCCTAATACGACCACCCACCACGACCGCTTCATCTAGTAATAAATTATCCTCTAAGTGTAATCACTAATCAGTCAGTAATCACGCCCACTTTAACAGCATCGTAATCGGTCAACCCATTGTGGCAATAAATTGGATACCTATAATGAATGGAAAAATAGATTTCAATATTTGGCTTACCGCACTAAGGGCATGCAAGTTGAAAGCCACTATATTGGGCTACCGCACTGACAGCATAGAACATGAAAGCCACTATATGGGCTATCCACAGCGAAAGGGATAAGTACCTATTAAAATGATTATGAAACCAAAATATTGAAAAGTTTCAATAATTATTACATTGTATCAAAATGTGATAATCTTATATAATAGCTATTTATGCACCATGGGAGTAAAGTGAGTGTATTAGTTCCGGCATGCAAGGGACTAAAGCACACTTTACTCCTGAGGTGCATACAACATGTACAAACGGGCACAATTTTTATTACAAAAAAAATTGTCTGTTTGACATTATTTCTTATTTATTTCTGTTTGACGTTTAGATTAAGTGTTACTAAATATTATTAATTACCAAATATTGCAAACAGTGAAAATTACCCGAGGGGTCTCTCACCACAAATTTGTACACCTACTGCCAATTGTGCAGGACTTTACTCCAGTACTGCCGAGGACCATTAGCAGTCCTTCAAGGTACTGCGAAGTTCTGCATAATACTGTTTTAAACAATTAAAAAATATGAATGTGTTTGCAAGCAACAAATTTTTCTTATATTCATTGGTCAAATTCTAACAGAAAAACCTCTTGTGGTCAATAGTTTTTGTTATATGTTTTTAAAAGTATTTGCCTATTTTCAACCCTTCAAAAGTAGAATTGTTGCATAATATTGAATAAAATCAATTAAGAAACGAATAAATAAATTTGTATTTTTTTTTCTAATTGAGGAGCAGACTTTCTAATTGAGTTTTGTCCATTTTTTCACATATTCAGTTATAAATAGTGTTGAGTACTTTATCGGCTCACTAATGAATTTATGTATTGATATGCAACTTATGTGCATTATTTTAGTTAAAATTCAGCAAGGAAATTAAAATAAATTCATTAGTGAGCCGATAAAGTACACACTATCTGATTATGTGAAGAAGTGGACAAAATTTTATTAGAAAGTCTGCTTCTAAATTTATTTTATACAAACAAGATAGTAATTCTGTTTATAAAAGTAATAAATAAAATGTACTGAAACAGTAAATTATTTAATTAAATTTTTGTAAGTAATTTTTTGTTCTTTCTACCTAAAAGTCTTACATAATGAAAATGTTGATGTTGCATTGTATTGTTCATTGGTTTCCATGGCGATTTTAAATCCGTCAGAGAATAAACGCCCATTTTACTCCCTGTTCTAAGGCAGTAAAATATTGTTTTATTCTTGTTCATACAAATATTATATTTTTTTGCAGTAGAGGACAACTTGGACATGGCCGACTAGATGATGAACCAGAACCTCTTCTGGTTGAGGCAATAAGTGGCATTAAAATAGTTGAAATTGCAGCAGGAGGTTGGCATTCTTGTGCAATCAGCAAAGATGGAGATTTATATACTTGGGGATGGAATGGAAATGGTCAGCTGGGAATGGGAAAACAAGGAGATGAGGAAAATTATGTTTCAGTAATGGCGACCCCATTAGCTGTTGATTTTTCTGATTCACAAAGGAATGCCATGAAAGTAGCATGTGGTAATCGCCACACCATTGTTTTATTAGGTGAGTAATCTAAATCGAGAACCAGAAAACGCAAACTTTTCTAATGCGAAATGAACTCCATGGAATTAAATACTTCTTACGAATTTTATTAGTTTTTTTTTCTTTTTGAATACAGGCTTACAATAGTTCTCAATGAATATTGAGACAAATTTAATATGCTGTGTACTATAAGTTATTTTTTTATATTATGCTATTTTACATATTAAAAATACATGTCCTATCGTAAATAGGTATAGCACCTATTACAATTAGATTATTTATACAGAATATTATACAGAGGTGTAGAGGTGGTTACTGGTTAGTATAATAAATAGGTCTTAAAAAAATACATTAATGTCAAGGAAAATGCATTTCGATCACTACCCCACAACCAGGCTGTGTTGTCACAATTTTCATATTTTGCAAAGAGCTGCCTTAAAATCTCGTTTAAGTTTTATATTTTTTAAAATAGTATTTCAATTATTTATGTAGTTTTTTTAATACATCATTTTGTTACAAAACTATTGTTTACTTTTCCTTTTTTTTTCCAAATTTACAAGTCGATAGCAAAAAGAAAAATAAGGAAGTGGCAATAACATATGATTATAAGGACAAATGTGTATCTAGTTAATTGCTTTATAGAACAGAACAGGAGACTCATTCACTGTGATTTGAATCATATTAATCTTCTTATGATCACGATACATTTACAATGGTATGCCAACGCGTATGTTTGATGTCACAGCGAAGCAAAGTCCCGAGTTCACAAGATGCATATTAAAATAAACCCAATAAATAATAACGTACTTCGGGGTACGTTCACGGGTCTTGTACTTCGCTCAAAGCGTAGCATATATTATGAATTGAGGGCTTTGATCCCAATGACTAATTCTGAAGTCATTGTTTGATCAGTTGTGACGTCATACATACTTATCGGTATACCGTTGTAAGTGTATCGTGCTTATGATATGAAATCATGTAAAATTACAAAGTTCTGATAAAAAACAAAGCACTACAATGTGAATTTATATATTCTCCAATATGCTGATGAGACCGCACTCGTAAGCCACAACAAGAGAACATCTACAAGACAGCAGAGGCATTTCAGCAGTTTATGAACAGAACATTAACATGGTTCAATAAATCGCGAATGAAACAAAGTCCCCAAAAATCTCAGTACATCGTGTTTAACCATAATATATCCCCAAACACATTAACAATAACTATCGACAATGGCACAATATATTGCCAACCGGCAGTAAAATATCTTGAAGTCACAATAGACAATAAGCTTCATTTTAACAAACATGTCAAACTAATTATGAAGAAGGGAATTGCAAGAAGCAGACGTTTCCGCAGCCTAACATATAAAAACCAAGGAATCAACAAAAAAAACCGCCACCCATATTTACAGTACAATCTG
Organism: Rhamnusium bicolor; assembly: GCA_029963845.1. NCBI lineage: Eukaryota > Metazoa > Arthropoda > Insecta > Coleoptera > Cerambycidae > Rhamnusium > Rhamnusium bicolor. Next base: position 1,703,308 of record JANEYF010000753.1, read on the forward strand.
CCGACCATTATTCCACACACCGCACTGATTAATATACAATGAAACATATTTATCTTAATTTTTTTTGTTTTTTTCTTTTTCACATAATACAAATATGTACACTGTAGTGACGCAAAAGTTATATAAATTATTTTAAATAGTTATAACAGGCTGCAGGATCTTGGTCGATGGCCTTTTGGTAAAACCAATAAAATTCTTTTATTATTATTATTATTACAATGTGACAAGATTTCTTTACATAATGTCAAGTGACATAAGATTCAACTACCTACTCAAAATTATAGACCACGTTACATGGCATAATATCATTTATTAGTAAGCAATTTGGTATAAAATAGATTACGAAAAATTAAATATTGTGACGCTAGATCAATGTGGCTTCATGGTCGAGGAGCTAGGATTTTTTTTAAACCAGAAATTAATCGTAACATACTTGAACATTGGGTGTATCCGTTGTCTTATATGTGATACAGGGAGTTGTATTACCTGTGATGTTTAGTTTAATTTAATTAATTTAATCTGCAGTAATGTCATCATCATAATATGCTCGGTATTCTAAGAATATTTGGAGTTTATCTGGAAAAATCTAGGGTGAATTCTGTGCAATGCTTTTTTTTTAAATATATACCCACATAGCACAAGACATGCTAAGGATCCCTAAAACATGAATAAACGATTGTAGTATATTCATTCATCTTCAAATATACTTTGCATATACTTACTGTGCTAGTTCTTATATGTTTAATATTCACCATAAAGTGTATGAATAAAAAATATTATGTACAAACTCATGTATACATTTTATATATAAACTGACACATTAATTTTAGGTAACAGAGTGTATGCACGTATTTCTTCTATTTTCTGCATATATAGAGTACGTTCAATATTTACAGGGAATATAGATGGAATGGTCATATTATATTTTTATGTTTTGTGGGTATATTTAGGTTCTAGACAACAAATTTTGTTTTAAAAGTGTACCTACCTGTATAATGTCATTTTATAAATAAAATATAAATATTTGAGGACGTTCAAAAACTGCCCTAAAGTCTGTTCACTAAACCTTTGCAGTGGTGGGTTGGACTTAGTGAGCCCGATTTACAATGGGCAAAGTAGCGAGTGTATTGTAAATTGCTTATTTCCAGGCCTAATAAATATATCATTTTGGGTTACTTATTTATTATCACGCGTAAAAAATATTTCAAGGCATTAGAATTAAGATAAATGTCTTTTAGATTTATTGATTCAGTGGAAAAATATTGCACCAGTGTACATACGTAAATTTATTTACAATAACAAGAAATGCCTTTTATTGGTTAGCAGTGGAAAGAAACAAAATAACAAAAATAAAATTTACATATTTTCTTTAAAGTTTTGAATAAGAAACTAAAATGACTGGTTATGCCGAAATAAGAACATCCTAGTTTAATAAAAAATTTCGTTTTAGCTATAAGAAAGCCAAACGTCTTAAAAATTTCCGTTACTTTTTGTGCACCCATAAGAAATAATGTAAGAAAATAAAACAATTTTAAATTCTACCTGCTTTAGAGCTGACCAAATTTTTTGCTGCACAATATTCATACCTCTGCTTTAAACAATGTTATGTTTCTCTCTATCTTAATATAAAGCGATATGCTGCATACTGAACTAACCTGTGTAAAAAAAGTATTTAAAATATACACAATATTATACTGCCTTCATTCATATGAACACATAAAAAACTGTTTATCTGGGCTTGCAGGGCGACCTTTTGTCGACCGTATTAAATATAACACATATTATTTTTAAGTAAGGTTAACAATTAGGTTTAATACTTACATATTAATATTAGTCGTCGAAAACACAATTCAATTTATATTAAAGCACAATCTACAAATGTCCAACTACCACCGATGCCTATGAAATAACAAACAATGAAAATTGATTTAACCGCTATCGAAACTTTGCACTTGTGTATATCGGTCTGCCGTCTGCACCAATCATCTGCGCGCATTTTGTTCCCTGTCCTGGCTAACACTGCAAAGCTTATGTGAACAGACTTTAGTTTAGTTACTTACCTAATTTTTTTTTCAGATAATAGTCATATTCATGGGTGTGGATGGAACAAATATAAACAGCTGGTAAATGATCACAGGGAAAATTTTTATACTTTTACTTACCTCCATGATTTTTCGAATGAAGAAGTGGTACAACTCAAATGCGGACCATGGAATTCGATTATTTTATGTAAATAATATCAAAGAGTAGTAAGTTCTAAGTTAAAACAAAATGTTAAACTATACTAAATAAACATACGGCATTATTGATCTGTATATCTGCGTTATTGAATCTTTCACAATTTGTTTAATTATTCAATGAAAGTAAAATCAATACGTTGTTATTGTTAGTTTTTTGATGTATTGGACAATCAAACATGCGATATTAATAATTTTATACTAACAAGTTTTTTTTATTAAATTTTGATGAATTATATATTAATTTTATGTGTGGCAGTGGGTACAGTATAAAACTAAGGGTATTTTTATTATGAGCACCAAATGCATGTTGAGATGAGTCCTAGAATACATCAAGATAGAAAAACACCTACCTATCTATCCATTCATATTCCCTAATCGTATTAAACAAAATGGTCCATAAAAAACACAAAAAAATGCCCTAATAATAATATTAGGAAATATCTTGGGAAATATTTTATTTTACTTTTTTTTTTGTTGATTAGTTTGAATATGTATCCAACGGGTGTCGATGGATGGAAAGGCATTTTTCTGTTTCACGTCTCCAGAGCTTGCACTAAAAGCACGTTTAGAAGAAATAATAGTATAATGTGCTATTTTATACTTCCATGACTGAAGCTCTATAGCATGACATTCTCTTTAAAAAATTCTCTGCTGCTTAGATAGCATAATGGCATTTCTACCATATAAAATGCTAATGCAGGAACGTTCTCTTCATATTGATGGCGTCAACTAATAAAATATGCAAAAGTGGCAAATTTTAAAATGCCCTTTATTTCTTCTGATAACCGAGAGTCGATTGTAGCAAATTCTTGTTCGTTTCATATAATACTTAGGAGCCATTGCCACCTCCACCTTTAAAAACGAAGTATTCCTAAAGGAAAAAATTAAAACAGTAAAAAATATAAAATTACTAATCGTAACTACATTATTACAACTTTACTCACTGTTTTAATAATAGTTGCCATTATATATCAGAAAAATACTCCCCTTTAAGAAAATACCAAAAACTATCCCTATTGCCATACAAAAATCATGACTTGGCCCCATGTTTTCTGAGATAGGTAACAGTGATACAAATTATAAAATGACATAATATGCACAAATATACATAATTTGTTGAAAATAATTTTTTTTTTTAGCTGTTTACTTTGGATTTCAAAAGGGCTGGTCCATACACTGTTCATAAATCTGTCGCATCCGAATATCTGAGCCCCTGACAATTTCTTGTTGCCATCTCTATTTATTTAATTTATAAACAGCCCAAAATGGGGGTATGGGCCCTCCCAGCTGCCCCCTTAACCACCCCTAGTGATGTGAATAATTATAAAAAAGAGAAGCGCAAAATATAGACTTACTAGACAATTATTCGCATTATTTTAAAACTTTAGATGTTGACGAGTTTATAAAAATAAAAATAACACCACTTGTTGACAGAATAAAAAAACTTTTAAATATTTGGTATTAAAATAGTTAACTAGGCCACACCCCATTTGTAAAAAAATGTTACCTGCCGCAGTGTTCAGTTCGCATCGCTAGGCATTACAAATACCTGACCGTGATTGTCCAAAATACATTTTGCTTCCCTGGAAGTGCTCGAATGGCACCCTTAACTTAATATAATGGGAAAAGTAACTGTTTTACCGGCTGTCATTAATTATTTGGTCATATTCATCAACCGATTATCGGTGGTTATCATTGGACACGGGAAGATTGGTAGTGGGTAAATAAAACAACGATGAACATTTTAATGTAGTCCACAGTATAATAAATACTGGTATACTTCAGAATTACATTATAAATATACAATGTGTATGGTATTTTTTTGTATTTTTGTGGTTTTAAAATATTTTCTGAAAATAACAATTTCCCACAAAGCAATAATTGTTCAAACATCTAACTTTATAATAAAACATGATTTACAAGTCACAGATATTTTACGAACAAGAATACGTTGTATTTTAGGAAAAATATTGGACATTTTTAAACGCCGAATAATATATGTGAATAGAGATGTGTCCAACATTTTTCCTTTACATATTAAAATACAACAATTTGATATAATATATTCACGCTAAAAGGCATTTATAGTCACAATTTTATAATATGAGACACTTTCCTACCAGGAATGTTTGTAAAATGTCCCAAAAAATTGTAAAAATAGTATTTTTGTGTCTTCAGTAACTCGATACAAGTCGCTGCTGATAATCTTGGTAGGTATTGTTCTTCTTTTGAAGTTTGTGGATTCGAAAACAAATTTGTATAATTATTGTACGACACAATGCATTTTTTCCTGTTTTGAGACATGTACATACATTTCTATTAGGTTTTCAGCACAAAAATCATTTTGTTTTTTGATTAAAACGATTTTTGTGCATAAATAAATTTTTAATTCTAACATATTGTCAAATAATGGAATATTTAAGTTTCAAAATAAAGCTGTACATATTCAACAAACTTTTCATATAACACATAGACTCTAAAATTAAAAATTGCACCACTTTAGTATTTTACAAAAAGTTTGTTAAATTATAAAATAACTAATTATTCAAACTTTTTGATATTATGTTTTGATATTTCGGATATGAATTAGTAGTATCATTTTTTGGTCCCAGTGTATAATAAAACAGAAATGGTTTTTGTTTTTTTGAGTTATGGCATATTTTAAAATGATGTAAGTTATTAAATAGCTTTTTTTAGAATTCAAACCGAAAGTTTTGCGTACTCTTTAGTCTTTTTCAGTCTTCATCGATTTACTACCGATCACATTTTTTTTACAAATTTAATTGTTAATAAATTTCCCTACCAATTTTAAGCACGTTTTTAATTAGACTAGAAAAATTAATTTTTAAATAAATCACGCACCGAGCACAGGTACAAAATTTTTAAATCAATTTTACTTTAAGTGAGAAGACACTTTTTGGTGTTGAGTGCTTTAATTTCTCTACTTAATCTTTAAGCTTATAACTTTAAACTAGACTACTTCTTTATTAATAAATAAACTTTAAAATTTTAACACTTTAAATGTAAATTAGGCTCTTAATATTATCGTATTAAGAAATCATAAAAAAAATACATATAAGCAGATTAACGTAATAAAATGATTCATCAAGATATCGTATTATACAGTTGATTACAGCTCTTAATATTCCATATTCAATAAAAAAATTATACTACTTAACTCTACAGGGTGATTATTTAGAAATGCCTAGAGCATTCTCTTTTCGAAATTGGTGAATCTGTAATAGACATTATTTAGTATTGTATCTAAACTAAAATTTTATATAATTTTAAAAAATTGGCAGGGAGTTTGATATGAAATTTAAAAAACTAAATTTTTTGCTTTGAACTACTATATAAAATTAATAAATTATTAGTAAAATGAATTATACAAAATGGTTTAGTTATTTTGTATTATAAAAACTGAAATGGGGTTTATACAAATAAAAAAATCTTCATAATCTCATGCATTCAAAACTTTAAGAATTGTAATTTTCTAATCATGAAATTTGTTACCTGATGGTGGGTCACACCAAGTATCATGGAGTTCGTTTTTAAACTACATTTCCTACAAAAATTTGGAATTGGCCGTTTATATATTCATTTTCTCGTTAATATTGAAGCAGTTTCAATATATATTTTTTTTGACTTGGTCACTTTTTCTGCAGTTTAGTACCTTGTGTTCGATTTAAATATAAGTCTTGTTATGCAGGAAAACACAAGGACATGTAAATTCCATAAAATTTTAATTTCACTTATAGCAATTAGGAGCCTATGAAAATTTCTCTTTATAAATGTTTCTGTTATGGCCTCTCATTGTACTCATTGCACCAGGCAATTTGCACTACGGTTCTTGGTAAATCAAAAATTGGCAATTCTACAAAGTCGTTTTGTTGTCAGTAGGGAGTATGTGGCAGAAACTGGGATTACCATATTGAGTTGTACAGTTAGAAGCCCAGACTTTAATCCTATTGATCATTTATGGGACCATATGGGGAGAGAGAGAGTTTCATTCGGAGCTTAATCCGCCACAAAGTTTGACAGAATTAAGATCTTTATTAGAAGCCTAGCAAAATATTGATGAAATATTTGTAATTTAATTTTAAGTATGCAAAACCTGTTTGATAAATGTCAGGGCCCCGTTATTAAGCTTGTATCATTGTTCAGTTTTTATTGTTGATTGGTTTTTGATGTTAATAAGGTAGTTTTATTCCACCTTGTATTATTAACTTTAATCGGTATCGATTTTATAACTTTTAAAGAGAAGGAAAATAAAACAAAATCCACTAGGATCATTGTTTTTTTAACAGTTATTGATAACAGAACAGTTTTTAACCCTTTCGATACGGTTGATGTGTTATCATGGCCAAAACAATTTGTGTCCACTGAACGGTTGAAGAGATTTTACAAAAGCACTTTTCTGTGGAGCGGTTGTCATAAGATCACATTCAATTTATTTATTATATTCTATATTGTATTGGGATGGACTAAAACGTCAACCCACTTCATTATTATGTCAGGGGAATAGGTGATGCATAATCGTCTTAAATAGTTGCAGTTGCTTTTCACACTGATTTCTGTTAGTGTTACAATGTTGAAAGTGGTACGTTTTCCGATTTCAAAATGCTTCAACGAAAACAAGAAATATTATCTAACAGCTGAAGGAATATGCTAATGAAAAAATGAGGGGGAAGAAGAAAATTTGGATTATTTTAGTAGGGGTGACAGTTCAGATGAAAATGACGACGATGAAATGAAAATTGATAGTGTTTTATCCGATTTTGTGGACGATATTCCTCAACAAATTACCGATAATGAGCTTCTGTCGGAACCTGCTGAATATAATTGGCCTTTTTTACGTGAATGGATTCCCCCAAATTTATGTGTATGAAAACACTGCGGGTCCTTCTCCTAATATTGACAAAAATTCTTCGGCACTAGTAGTTTTTGAGCTATTTTTTACGGAAGATTTAGTAAATAAAATAGTAGAGGAAAGTAACCGACGGGAGAGAGAACTGAATGAGGCGGAATGAAACATTCAGTTGACGTATAATTGGATGGTATGATGGTGCCATGTGATTACATATCAACCAACAATGCTTCGTTCACAGAGCACTGGTAGTGAGCGATATTACTTGTATCGAAACGGTTAAGAAATTGCCAATTTTTGATTGACTAAGAACCGTATGGCATATGCCTGGTGCAGTGAGTACAATAGGAGATGCCATAACTGAAACACTTATAAAAATAAATGATCCTAGCCCCCTAAGTGGCAGCACATGAAATTGAAATTTTATGGAATTTACTTACGTCCTCATACTGTCTGCATTTTCCTATATAACAAAGCTCGTGGTTAAATCGAACATGCAGTACTAAATTTCAGAAGAAATTACACACAAAAAAAAAAAAAAATTGCTTTAATATTAACAAAAAAATGAATGTATAAATAACCTATTTTTTAGCTATAACTTTTGTGGGAAGTGTGTTATATCAAATTTTATTAGATATGCCCCTAAATGATGCAGATTCCAGATCTAATTTATTTTTTCCATCAAGGACAAATCTTGAGGCACTCTTAAATGACCACCCTATTCATTGTAAAACTGACGCAACATAAAGGTTTCCAGGTCATTTGTGATTTAAAAGAGAACGTGTATCCCTTCTCTCCAGCAGCCAAGCTGCAAAAAAAACTTTAAACTGGAAACCTTTATGTTGCCACAGCTGTACAATATGGTGTTTGACTTAGTCTCGTAGCAATTTTTACTGCCTCAAATAAAGTAGGCAATGTAACATGCTTTTACTTTGCGTTTTTTTGTAATTCAAACAATATCTTGATGCATTATTCTATCAATGAACATGCAGTGGAAAAACTGTAAATATTATTGTTATAATTTTGTAAACCGTTTTGAAATATGCCACGATAATCCTGTAGTTTGAACCTGTATTTTGCTACCACACTGAAGACGAGCTTACTGGGCTTACTAAATTGAGCTTACTAAATTTAAGCTACTCATACTATTACATACTAAGTAAAGATTCTTATTCTACATTAGTTAAGTGCCATCACCTTGTTATTAGTGTTTCATTTACAAAAACTCTATATAGTGGGTATTAAACCTAACCTTGTACTGTAAGTGTCAAAGTTTGACATATAGTAACTACCAACTATTAAGTATACACTCTGTATGTCAAAGAATCTACAATAGAATTGGGTGTCGACGGTGTCGTTTCCTTGTGAGATGAAGTGAGCGGACAATGAAAAAAGGCAGAAAGTTATATTTTGTTAGCTATTAGCACCTACTTTAGCTTGTTTGGTCCAAAAATTTGGGTGGGTAATTATGATCCTCATGTGATTCATAGTTATTATTTGTAGTCATTACTTTGTTAACGTCACCTTATGTACAAAATAAATATTATGCGTATTTTTTACAAAAGTGTTTGTCCATGATAATGCAAAAAATGATTTCATGCGACTTAAAACACTAAAAAGATATTTAATACGACTACTGTCTAGTACTGAATTATACAGGGTGTTTTCAAAAGATGATGGAAAAAGTGCATGCAATAATTTCAAACAGTAAACTCTAACACAAGTATATCACTCACAAAAAAATGACATTATTCCATGAGTTTTAAATAAATGCTTTAGTTGGAAATGTAGATTACAGCTGTACCGTGTGTACCTAAAATTCGGCAGCAGAAACATTTTTTTTATTATTCGACAACTAAAAAAACGAATTGTTTCTTTAAACATTATTTAATGACAATTTGTGACTAACTGATTTTAATATATTTCTAAAAACTAATGATCTGTCTAAATAAAATAAACTTTGAAAATTGTCAATAACAGGATGATAGGTCAAATCAAAATGCTACTTTGCCTACGTTTCGTTTATTGTGCATTCCTCAGGGCTCAATAGCCAAATTGATAAATGTGACTATTTTTCATAATAGAATAAATTTTCATATTTATATCAATTTGACTATTTAGTCCTGAGGAAGTTTATGCACAATAAATGAATCGAAGTAGCATTTTGATTTGATCTATCATCCTATTGCCGACAATTTGTTGAGAGAAAACCAAGTTTTCAAGGATGCAATTTTCACAATTTCATTATAGTAATAACTTCAAAAAACTTATTAGCAATATTATAACACAGGCCAATAGTGTCTGCCTTATAGTTTATCCTTAGCATAACCATAAATTGTCATATAATATTGTGACTGATGGGCCAACTTCATTGAGACGGAGCTCGTATTTCAATAATATGAGCAATTTGGTTTTTTATATATTTTTATATATATTTCGTAAATGCGTTCTGTGTTTTAATGACAATTAAGAATGGTCAAATTCTTTTAGAATGTGATTTATAAATTGTATGATAACACATGATTTTTAAGATTACATTTGGCGTAGAATATTGACTGACATATTATTAACATCCGGAAAACTTAGGGGCAAGTCTGATGTTTATCAATTTTATAAGTGCCTACCAATGCTAACTAGTTTATTTGTTTTAAGCTAAGAAGAAAGACGTTATTTCAAACATTACCAAAGACAATTCTGTTAACAATATTAGTTTAATAATTTTATTACAGTTAGTGTCGAAGTTTCATGACTGTTCATTAACCTTGCCAACATTACTTTTGTTTTAAATATACTTTATTTTTAAATATCGAAATATTCTGATCTTATTAATACCGTTGCTTTCAGAAATATTGTGGTAAGAGGAAATCACTCTGTATATTCACCAATAGATTTGGTCCTTACAACTTTTCATATGATATATAACATTTATAAATAAATAAATGTTAATTACTACTGGAAAAAAATATACTACACACCCTGTATAGTTTGATCTTAGCAACAAATTTATCAAAAAACAAAATAACAACTGTTTATTTTATGATCCTTAATATTCCAGTATTAAGTTATAGTAGGGTACCAGAGACTGTAAGGCGATATGGGGGAAAACGACGAAAAAACTGCACCCAAGGAAAATGCCTATAAATATTGCAAAGTAAAAATATAACACAACGCTACATAAAATATCGACTTTACGTAAATCACGCTCTGTCTTCAATGTGGTTAAATGTGGGGAATTGTACGTACTATTGTTTATTATGGTTGCTGAAAGAAAAACTGTTCATAAACTAAACCGACTTGCTTAGAGGTTTCAACGTTTTATTTTTTATCAGCAGGCACACAACATTTAAGTGTGCTGAAAAATTCTATATACACGATATTGAAGCAAAACTTAAGTAGTTAATCTTACTAATCTACGCAACTAAAAATTAATTAACAAATACGTTGATATAAAAATCATTAAAATTATGTGTATGTAAAAAAATATGTAGGAATAAAAACTATAGAAGTCTTATAGTTGTGAAAGAAGCTAATCGTGGAATGATACATCTAAATCTAAGTAAGACCTTGGTCCATTATTTTTTAACAAAAAATACTGACTTTGGGGTGCAAAACAAATATTACGAAAATTATAAAGTATTACTTAACGCTTTAACCAGAATAGTCCATTTTAATAAAGCCTAACAAATAACCTAAATAACATGAAAAAATAATACATATACAACACAAATACAACAAAAATTAATAGCAGAACATAAATAAAAGAAATGATTTGTTAAATCGTACTAAAATGAACTACTTTATAGAAAAATCTCAAAAACCTTTAAGGAAAAAATACAACAATATACGAATTAATATATTACTTTTTAAAATAAAAAAATTAACGTTTGCATCAAATACAAACGCATAATAACAATTTAAGAACACAATAGTTTTTTTTTTTGTTATAAGTATAAAAATGCTTTAGAAGCAACATGCAACTTATTTAGAGATTTTTTACGTACTTAAAAAATATTATTTTTACGCGTATACTTTTAAGGTTACTTTTACACTGTTAACTTTTACATTTGTTTGGACCGCGTTTATAAAAAAGGTAAAAAAAAAGTGTTAAAAAACTGTGTCTTTATAACAAATTATCACATTAAAATTAATGTAGAAGTTCAATAAACACTATTTAAAAATTGCACAGAATCGGTGGCACACTTGCATTATGTTTGGTTTTAATTTCGCGCGAAATTCACAATTTAGTACATTTTACACTACAAGCCAAAATATATTTTTTTATCGTGTACTGACCTCAAAAACATCCCTAACTCCATCAATTTGAACATAAAAATTTGGCGAGTGTTTTTCGGAGGTATTGTTAAAGTGAGGTTATAAATATAAACAGGTTGGGTTTGCTTTTGACAGTCGAGCATCGAATTGTAGTTTTGCATGGCAAGCGCAAAAGTGAGACACACAAACATTTAAAACAGTGTTTTTAAAACCTTAGAACTACGAACTGGGAAGCTCACAGCTTCAAAATTAACATTTCTTTTTTTTTTTTTTTTTAGAAAAAATGCATTCCAATGATCTAAATGGCCTCAGGCCGAGATCACAAATCTGTTTATAATTCATTTATTTCAACTCTAAGTGTTGCGAATAAAAAATCTGGCACATATATGGTTGGAATGTTTTATTTTGAGCGCACAACTGAATCTCCATACGTTCATTTTGATTCTCAATCAACTAACACTACTCACTGTTTTAACCGCCTGGAAATTCAGTGGCGCCCTCAAACGATATGTATGAAAAGCATACCATATTATATACAACATACTGCATTATTTGGTCCAACTTAAATATGTGTGTACTGTAAAATCTGGTTTGGTTTGAGTAGCGCCCAACCCCATCAAACATCATTTGCTCATGGTGGTACAGTAGAAAGAGAAAAAATTTTTGAAGTTTTATTTTAAATGAATTTTCTGTACCTATGTAGAACAGTAACTTTACCTGGAAAATATCAGGCATAAAGATTTGATAAAATTTGTATTAATCTCTAGTTGTACATTGAAGTTGTATCAGTCAATTGTTTTTATATGGATGATACCGTGCTTTCATTTTAAAACACTACATAAACAAGCGTTCGGTCCAGCTTGTGCAGTCTCCTACATACAATATGTGACCATGAGTTTGCCACCGCCCATTGGTCAGCTATGCAATCTAGTGAGGGGCAGAATCGAGTGAAATAATTGAGTCGGTACTCAATGCTTAAAAGTGTCGAGTTAACTCGAGTAGTTGTTGACAATAATCGAGTACTCGGATAGTTATTATTCTGGGGACAGAGTACAGAACCTCTTACTTCAAGCCTTAATCCCTACACAGTTTTATGTTTTATCTGGCAATAGATACAGGGTATTACAAAGAACTGTAGCACAAAATTCACCGGATTTACTAGAAGGCAAATTCAGTTGAAACGACTCGACTGATATACAAAAGTGTACCATGCTCTGATATTAAGATAACATAAATTTCATTAGCCACCACTAGCATGGCTTTGATACCTCATTCCATAGAACTCGGCATGTGCATATTTTTTAATGCCAATTTTTTTTTTTTAAGAAATCCCAAATAAGGGATTTCTTTGCCAACTACAGACTAAATCAGGTCTATGGTCGAATTTTTGCCTATGTTGTAAATTACTTGTGATTTCCGGCCTGCTTGGATTACAAGTAAAAGTTATGAAAAAGTCTGGTTTACTGTGTTTGGATACCACGGTCATTGCATCCAAATATTGCCTTCTCATATTGCGGTCCCCCCCCTCCATAAAACTGGCAGGCAGCACCACTGGTCGACACAATCTGCCAACAGCATTAGGATCAACAGCAGTGGCCCTCCTGACTGCCTCATTAATCGTGAATCTAAATTTACCCTGATTTTGTCTGATGTACCACAAATAATCGGCTTCCGCACGTGAATTATCGAAAATTGGCATCTACATTTTAAATCCACGTCGAACGGAGGTTGCATACCGTAGAATACGCTAGTGTAACTACTCCTACTTACCGGTAAATTATATTGCCGGCACAAGCCCTTCCTGTTTCCCTCCCTTGAAAATCCAATGACCGTTTCATTAACATCTGTGCCCTCCCTTTTTTCCCCTTTCCTCTCTGAGTACTTGACCTATCGTCTCATAAGCCACTACATATTTATTATGCCCCCGGAGGCACTGCTCCAGAAACTTAATGGTTTCTGGAGCTACTTTTTTCCTATAAAACTTTGCCTCCTATCTATTTTTTCGGCCATACTCAAAAAATAATAATGATTTAGTATGGGATATTGCAAGTCCTGCGTACTAGGAATACCCATTGTGAAATGGTATACTTGTCCAAGGACCAGTGTCCCTGCCCTGCATTCTGGCGATTCGGAACTGACGTTTTGAACGATGCCATAGCAAATAAGCTGTTTAGAATTCTGATATGTGTCAAAAATTTCGTAGTTTCCAGAGTATCCTCGGTATAAAACCGTTCCAACTCCGGCGAACATTTCAACACAGGGATTACCACCGCACCATTCTTACAACAATTTAATTGTTTTTGCCTATTACTATGTTCACTCGTAAAATATTTCGCCCCCACAGAAAGAGCAAATATCTTGTAGAAGGCCGCACGTAAAAGGCGCATCACATATCTGCTCCAGGACCATTTCTGTTGCACTAACCCCAAATTTATAGGTTAATCTCCTAGGAAAGACCGCATGCTTTCGTCTAGGAGCAGAAGTAGACCGCAACACCTCTTCCATTACAACATCGTCAGCACTTATCCCAGGAATCTCTATTCTCTCTAACTGAATAAAAAGTTCTCGCTCCCTTTTCCTTTCAACAATGTCACTTAAATTTGCATTAACCCCAAATTTATCGGTTAATCTCCTAGGAAAGACCGCATGCTTTCATCTAGGAGCAGAAGTAGACCGCAACACCTCTTCTATTACAACACCGTCAGCACTTACCGCAGGAATCTCTATTCTCTCCAACGGAATAAAAAAGTTCCCGCCCTCACCGCCTTTCAACAACGTTACTTAAATTTAATTGTCCCAAACGGGGTGCATAATGCGGAACTAAATTGCCCCTCTAATAAATAGTCTCAATTAATTTTTTTAAAATAAAACGTTCAATAAATATTATATTCAAATCCTTTTTTTCCAATAAAAGAATCGAAACTGCTGCATATATTCACTACACTGCTCCTAGTAGTGACACTAGTGACTGTGACTAGCGTGATAGCGTCAGTACCCTCTATTTTCACAACTTGCATTTTGTATCTTTCCATTCAACAGCAGTTTGAATCCAAATGATTAACTCAAGTACTTCACTCGATTCTTAATAGTACCCGATTACTAACAACTCGATTCTTAATATTACTCGATTTAACCACTAATCCAGTCCACAGGAGAGATCAGGAACAGATACAATCCATGCTCTCTCTACTTTGAAGAATGTACAAGTTGTAATGAAGCTGCTTCCCTATGTAGTATGTAAATATGAAAACATGGTATAAGTTATTGATCATTACAAATTATACAATCCCTTGTATCCCTAAAACAACTTTGGGTACAAGGGGGTTACATGTTTAGATACAATGGACACACACTCAATGTTCAAATAGGATGAAGTTAACTTGTTTCTGGAAAAAAAGCTTCTCAGCTAGGAATTGAACTTTGTACGGAGGTGAGAAACGAGTGCCCTTGTTGGGCGAACCTCTTACTTCAAGCCTTAATCCCTACACAGTTTTATGTTTTATCTGGCAATCGATACAGGGTATTCCAAAGAACTGTAGCATAAAATTAACCGGATTTACTAGATGGCAAATTCAGTTGAAACGACTCGACTTATATACAAAAGTGTACCCTATAATAAGGACAACATTTTCAGCCGTTAACGATGAAAATATGGAAAAACCAGTCATCTGTTGAACAAATTTCTTCTCTAGTTAGCTATGGAAATTCAATGATATGTCTTAGCTGGCGCGTGTAGTTTCCAGTAAACAAAAATTCCACTAAATTTCACAGAAATAAAGCTATTGAACACAACAAAATACAATTTAACACACTAAATATTTTCCAAAAATAATACAATTGAACAAATGTAAAATTGAAATGATTGGCAGTTCAAAAATTATCTGAAATTAGTGAGGGTTAATTCAATTGATGTCCCAGTGAATCAATACAAGGCATATGATTTATTTCCGTGGCTATCTTCGAGGATAATTTTTTCAATCACGTTTTGGAGAATAGTATATTTGTTCAATTTTCTTTCAATTTATTCGTATAATATTCAGAGATGAGATATGCACAGAGTGCAAATATTTTTGCACCATCCACCGGGTTTAATGAAATTATTGCACCTTGCATTCAAAATTGTGCAATAATAAACATCCATTTACTATTTTTTTTTAAATGGTCACTGGTCACTGCGACTAGTATTAATTTATAGTTAATTTGCCTGGTTATTGTAACAATGTGTCTATCCTCATTTTTGTAGTGATTAGCGAAAAATATGTAAAATTTGAAAAAAAAATTTTTTTTTGAAACGGGAGAAAAATATATCGATATTTTTTTATGCCTTAAGGTATTGCTTGGGTTCCATGCTCTGATATTAAGATAACATAACCTAAATTTTACTAGCTATCACTAGTATGGCTTTAATACCTCATTCCATGGAACCTGGCATGTGAATATTTTTTAACGCCAATTTTTTTTTTTTAAAGAAGGGGTTTTGCCAACTTTTGTAATTTTTTAAACAAAAAAAGAAAATGAAAAGGTCTTTCTTATTAATGATGATTTATTTCAATTTCTTTGTTCAAAAACAGGTGATTTATATTTATACATCAATTGTCAAGTGTCATGTCATGACATGACCAGTCATGATGACCGTGACCAAATGATTGCCAATACTACATCTTTGTTTTATTTTTTTTTTAGATTTAACTAAAAGTTTTAATATGATTAGGGACGCAAAAATTGAAATCTTTAATTTTGATGTTATAAAAGATAATTGCATAATAAAAACCAGAAAACACACTCTTTATAAAAGTTAAAAATGATTAAATAAATCACAAAATCTCTAATCTCTAAAATTTAAAAAACATACAGAGATGGGCATATCCCATCCCATGACCGTGTGCAATTGTTTTTGCACCTTCGCACCCTGCTCATTATTTGTTTCTTAGCAGAAATTAAAAAAGTTCTTTCTGTGTCTTATCTCTTGCTTTTGGCATTTTTCACTAACGAATTTAAAATTTCTCAGTTTTAATTTTATTAATTTTAAAGTTCCTGCAACACAACGCCATATAAAATAATTAATTTTTGAGGTTATGACGCAACCGTTGAGAAAAATC
This sequence comes from Rhamnusium bicolor, assembly GCA_029963845.1. Lineage (NCBI taxonomy): Eukaryota > Metazoa > Arthropoda > Insecta > Coleoptera > Cerambycidae > Rhamnusium > Rhamnusium bicolor. Next base: position 1,719,786 of record JANEYF010000753.1, read on the forward strand.
GTTATATTTAAACATTTTGATTGCAGCCACGCAAACGAATGCGTGCGCACCTGGTGCAAAGGACATTTGCACCCGTTTTTTGCATACCCACTTGCCTTCTTTGAATATAATCGGCATAGCAACAAATAAAAGGTGGTTGGTTTCCGAGATTTTCTTCGTTAACATGTATGAGGTTAGAGAACAAACAGCCAACAAATTTTTAATTCCTGTTTGTGAGTTTACTAAATAAATATTAAAAAAAAGAGAAATTAAACAGAGGCTGCTAGATGTTCAAAAAAATAAGCGCACTGCATATTAAAGGCAGAACTTAAAATATGTAATAAGAGAACTACAAGACTTTAAGGGGAGGATGATGAATATCAGTTTTTCATCTATATGTCCAATACAGCGATGACTAGAAAAACAAACTCTTCATACTTTTCTTTAATGTAGTGGCACAATATTGTTCCTGATAGCTAACTTTAGTGGGGTAACTTAAAAAATAAAAGTTAAATTTTGCGTATTTCCTATGAATATCAATTATGACATTTAAACTTAAATAACTCAAAGACGACTCATTATGAACAATTTGAAAGAGATACCTTTTTTTGTTATTTTATAGAGAATAATTTTATGTATAAATTTTGCTCAAAAATGACATCCAAAATAGGTCGTTAAAAAAACAACTATTCCGCTAAATCAAATATTGGACATATGTGAAAAACTATTTAAAATTTTAAACTAAGGAATTGTAGCTCCCTTATTATATATTTTATGACATGCATTTAACGAATGTACTTATTTTTTGATGATATAATAGCCTCAGAAGTGTGGCACACTAGTTGTTGATCAAAATGATTTCATATCGTCGCATGAGTACCACAAGGTTCTAAGCGACATTTTGTTCAAAACAGATTTTTATTACAACCTACTTTAAATATTTTTTTTGCATCTTTCTGACTAGAAAATTTCACTATTAAAAGAAAGATTGCGCCATAAACTTCATTCCCATATGACCCTAATTAGAATTATGTAACTATTTGCTACAATTTATGTTTTTCATTACTCTTTGATATCACAAACTGAAGATTATTTATTTTTATACGTTTTCTACTGTGTTTAATGAATTAAAGTTACTAAAATTTATATTATATTTGCATTTTTTATACTAAAATATACTTTACAGTCACATGGTTCTAAGTACAGATGCAAAGGTTTGTTAATTTTCATATAATTCTTACAAATTTGGCTAAATTTAAACCAATCTACATGCATCATGTCAGGCAAATACCAAATTAAGTACTTCGTTTCATACGTTCCACATATAAAAATAGAACTAAAGTGAGTTTTCCAAAGATCTTAAATTCGTTCTCCTGTAAAAACAGTAAATTGTTACTTAGAACCATGTAATTCTCATATGACGAATCTGCGGTGCTTTTTATGTTACAGTTTTTTGAGCCACTGTATATTACACAAATTTAATTATATGTTCTTTTGTTATATGCACACTTCAACTGTGCAAGAAAATTTTTTTCATTTGGGATATGTTTTCAAAGAAATTAATGTTTTAAAAGAAATGAGGTAAATTTGAGCCTCGCTCTCTGAGACTAAGTTTTCATTAAATCAGTTAAAGTTGTAGATGTATGTATTAATCTAAGACAAATATCTTCTTACCTACTGTATAAGTAACTCACTGTGTATCGTGTATTTTTTTTATTGTAGTACCTAATCATATTTCAAAATTAAAATTTATCAAATCAAATGGTTTTTCAAAAAATGGGAAGCGTTAAAACTATAAACTAAAGAATGTGATGAAAACTATGAGAAACCGAATCCGAATTAAACAAATATTGCACGTCTATTTACTTTTAAGTAATAACTAATATTTTAATAGTTATATTTTTTTTAAATATAAACAAAAGTTTGTTATTATATGAATTTCAAATTTTGTAAGCGTTTTCCCTTATTCATTAAGTAATAAAATTTTTCAAAATTAATCTAGTAGGTAATAGTGACATTTTCAACAAAATATAGGAAATGAGTTCGGAAATGATGTTTGACAGGTCGGTCACCATTTTATAACTGTCGGTATCGGTTTGGTTTTGGTTGGTTGTAATTATCTGACGGTTGTTGAAGGGGGAATGAAGCATTTTTTTTTAAACTCTACCTGGAGTCAATCTTTTTTCTCTCAAACAAAATAGCTTCCATTTTCAAATATATAATATATTTAATATATCTTATATACTACTTAATATTGATGTAAATATATATGTATGTATATACCATCTAATTGCACTTCATTGTTATATGAAAAAAAAAAAACAAAAAAATATCACTTGGAAAACCGATGGTAATGGAAAATTTTCACAATCAATTTTCCAACGTTTTATTATAATTCAAATATTTATATCAATTAACTACCTCTAATTGTTTAATTTTATATAATAATATTTAAGATATTTTTAGAGAAAATATACATCAAAAATTTTGATTAAATCACAGATAGATATAATTTTTTCAATTGTGGGAATATCCCAAGGGTTTTCGATATATAACCATTCTCCTTCATCAAAGCAGCTTAAAATGCGTGAACATGTATGTATGTGAATTTTTATACAGGTTGAGGTATACGCGACGTCGAAGACACATAGAAAATACATTTATGATAAGTAGTTTTTTTTGGTACATGCCAAACACATCGAACAATAAACATTTATCGTTGTGGAACAGCCAAACGCAGTTTTAACCAAATTTTGGAATCGGAACAGAAGAATTGTTATAAAAAAAATAATTTGGAAGTAAACTGTATACATTTTGTATATGTATTATTTAACAATGTTTCTTTGTAAATTTTACCATATTAGTAATAAAACAATCCACATACAATATGTGGATTTTTTTTTTGTAAGAAAATGTTAACAAATCAGGAGAATCAGCATATATTATAAAGAAATATGTACAAAAACACCTAATCGGCTTTGTAATATTCTAGTGAAAATATTCTCCTATTCTTATAAAGTAGTATTCTGGAAATTACATATATTCCAGTCACCTTAAAATTGAAAAATATCAAAAATCTGTTAGGTACATGTTCGTCAGAATATATAAACAAATCAATGATTTAAATTAATTATATTGTACTTTGCACAATTAAATTTTTTTTTTTTGCATTTATAGGTAAACATTTTTACGTATTCAAGTGATAAAACCCAAGATTTTCTTATTCTTTGGAATTATATGATTCTCATGTGAAGAAAAGATCATTATTGCATTAAAAATCATCTAGATATAGTCGACCGTGCGCTGAAAAGATTATTAATATTGTCATGATACATCATAATGTTTGATTTGCATTCAAAAACAATATGTGGTTACAATTTTCAAAATTTGAATATAGTTTTGTTTTTATATACACGATTATAAAATAAATCTTGAGTCTTCTAAATTATCTGTCATCTGCACAAAATAAAAATTGGAAAAATTTAAAGCAATGAATATCGTTTATATAAATTAAAAATAATAACGGACCTAAATGTGATCCTTGGGGTACTCCAAAATAAAATAAGTATAATTATATTTTTATAGCAATTTTTCTGAGTTGTAAATAATAAACTGTAAGCGATATATATTATATATAACAATAACATTTTGGAATATTAAAGCTTTTGGAATGTTTTCAAGTGGTTAATCAGTGAATTTGACTGTTCCACGGAATGGTAGTGATTTCAATGGGTATATTTTAGAGTCAAAATACACCTAATATACAGGTCACTGCTTTGATGCTTACCAAATACTACGCTAGAAAGTAATAAAAACGATAATAAATAATTATCAACAAACACCGTCATATCGAGCTCGTTTTTTCACTTACAACCACATGTATTTCCAACAAGGAAACACGAATATTTACTAATAATGTACACACCTTCAGTATAAAATTCTTTCACTTACGATAGGTACCAACATTTCAGGTTGATGTCAGTCTTGAGGCGCGTCGTTATCAGAGGCACTGCTTGGCGCACTTTCGTTCATGCCGTTGTGATCAATATCGGTCAGGACATCTCGAAAGCGCACCAACATTTCAGGTTTCAAGTTTTCTGGCTTGGCCAGATCTTGGTTTAAGTATATTCTGGGAGGTTTCCGCTCCTCTTCGTTCACTTTCCTCTCACTCGATGCATTTGAATCGTTTGAGAGCTCTATTGTGTGGACTTCGGAGCTGTCTTTGTCGTACCTGGACGATGAATCATCATCATTGTTGTCTTCCTGGGACATACCACCTAAAAAGTGATTTAAAATACTATCACTCTTTAACATGTTAACGACTGCATGACAGATGTGTACCTTGTAATTACAATATGTACCGCCAGATACTGTAATAACTAAGATAAACCTTGACTTGTCTTTGTATCAGATATTTTTCATCTTGCATTAAATCAAATATCATGTGAGATAGTAATTAGACAGTTAAGATATGTGAGTCAACACCATGTCACTTGTAACAAAGCCAAATATGATATCCAAACACAGAAATCTAGTTATATTTTAAAGAAAGAAAATAATATAAATTTAACAACAGGGACCGAGCACGCCATGATGTACTCTTGGTATTATTAGTTTTAATATGTTATGTTAATTGTTAACAAATTTAGAACATCAAAACAGTATTAGTAACAGAACGCACAAGTGACGTTGGCGGTCCCTGACGTACATAATGCTTGCATAGGGGTAAATCACGACGCCGCCGTTGCATTGTGCTGTCAGTTTCAGTCTGATATGGTACAAAAACAACTGTCGCGTTGTCTTCCAGTGCCATTTTCTATGTTAATTCAAATCAAAATTACTTTTTAAATAACTTTTATGTATTTCAAAATTACCTGTTGCAAAATTCAGGGGACTGCATCCTTTCCGATAGGACTCATCCCCAGAACTGTTAGCTTCTGTCATGGCTGGTTTGGAAAGAGGTGTGATTCTACCGTTTCGACAGAGTTGATCTAAAAGGGCTTTATTGGACATATTTTCAGGTGATACATTATTTTCTTCCTTCGGCGCCTTCTCTTCAGTGACAGGCACACCAGATTCCAAACTGGATCTTATTATACCATCAAGGAAAGATCCATTTGAACCACTACCTTCCAAGAGTGACTCTGCCATTTGTCGGGCATTTTTGGCCAAAGCTGGTGAGTTTCCTGGGCCTGGGATGGTTTGCGTAGAACTCCCCAGCGTTCTTGAAGATTCTTCCTGCAGTTTTTGCATCATTTGCGAGGCAAAGAACTCTGGGTTGGGGGCGGAAAAGGGCGAAGTAGGATTTCTTGCATAATCTAAAGGAATGTGTGGAAAACCTGGATGAGGCCAAAAGGGGGAATGGTGGGGGATTGTACCCTGGCAGGGGCGACATCCCAGGTTCGAAGATAGGTAGTTTCATACCGTTTGGCGAGGTTGGTGGGAATTTTTGAGGTGGTTTCATGACGGGCTTCATCTTCTCCTGTGCGATTTGTGAATTACGTAAAATATCGTTTTGTTTGAGGCTAGCTATTTTTTCATCAACTGGATTGGGCTTTGGGTCACGTTTCCGTGGCCTCATTAAATGTCTTTCTTTAACTTTATATTCTAGGGTGGAATGAGGCACACCATAGTAACTTCCTGCTCTGTGTACCGACATTTCACCTCTTTGTACTGCTCGAACTGCTTCTACTAAGCTATCACGGTCATAGTTCCTATATTTACCTCTTTTTGGTCTAGTACCTGTAAAAAATTATCTTTCAGCTGTTCGTATATAGAAGATTAACTGCTATAAACAATATAGTATATTAAAGTTATATTATACAAAATTGTAAAAAAAAAAAATTCTAAATTAAATTCAATTTTTATTTAAACATGCAAAGTACTAAATTTGACGTACGCCTATTTGGAAGTGATATGGCATATAATGGATATAATATAATCATAAAAAATGGATATCACTTCATGTACATGATTAGAATATTCATTAAACATCCTTGAAATAGATATCCGTTAATGTTAATCTAATGGAATTTACTATGTCAAATGAAATTGTATAACCTCTGCATAAATCGGACGTTTGCATTTGTTGACAATAAAATATTCAGAAATTAATATGGATCACGTACGGATGTCCAGTGGATATCTTTCGTATCGATCACGAGTGTCCACTGGATATCCATCATCCGGATATATGTGTGCCGTCTGGATTTTTTGCTAGCTCTTCACAGTAAATAATAGAAAAAAAAATTCAGCTGTTATAATCTGGATGTGAATGTCACACATATAATACTAAAAAAATTAAGCTTACCTTTACCTCCAGACGACGAACTACCGCTGCTTGTATTTTGTTGAGGCTTGGGAGGTTGGTACGATCTATTAACATCTTGCTGAGTTTTTATGACAGATATACCAGAACCGAGAGGTGGAGTAAACCCGCCTCTCTTGAAATCTATGTCCATTATGGGCCTTCTCGGTTCTAGAGTCTGTTGAAATTTTTGACTGATACTTTGAGCTATAACGTCTTTGACGTCCTTAATAATAAGCCCTTTAGTGGGTAAGATAGGGGGAGATCCGGATTCACTAGTGACCGGCGGTGAGATCATACTACCTGTGGGTTCCACCGCACTCCTAAACATGTCGCAACCGTTTTTACTCGACGTCGGCCTAAAGGACGGAATTTTCAGTATCACATTCGATGGCGAGTCCTCCGTTTCCATGTCTGACTCTGACTTAGGTTTGTCCACTTTCGTAATAACCGAATTGCTCGGGCTCGGCCTTATAAGCTTTTCACTATCACCATTATTGTTTTGTATTTTTAATAAGTGCTCTTCGGCCATCATTCGCTTTACGAATTCCGGTATCATGTGGTTTAATACTGAACCGTCCGGCGGTTTTTGGTTGGCTAATAGGTTCTGAGAAGCTAGGAGTATATTTTGGATATATGGCCCTACTTCACTGTGGTCCATGCCCGCCCAAACATCCTGGCCTTCTTTGCCCTTTTGAAGGAGATGTTTGAGAGCGTCTGGATGTGGATCCCTGCCTGTAAATCTGAAGAGATCCGCCATGGATAAGAGAGGAGCTTGCAACGCCTTTTCTACTTCTTTTTCCTCTTCGGCGCCTGAGAGCTCTTTTTCATCGTCCATGGCTTCCTCTTCCTCTAATTTCAAGGGAGTGGAACTGTTAAGGTGCGATTCCCTTTCACGTTCTAAGGCAAGTTTGTAGACTTTGTTCCGTAGGGTCGATCGAGGAATCCCGTAAATGACGGCGGCCCTTCTCGTTCCAAGTTTACCTGACTGGATGTCTCTCAAGGCTGCTTGCAGTTCGTCCTCGGTGTAGGTCCTTCTGCCAGCAACTGCGGACATCCTAGGCTTCGCTCTAAAATCAGAACTGAAATTATAGATTCGTGAGGAGTTGTTCAAGCCCTTTTTGTCATTAACAAAAAAAGAAACACTAATAAAAATGCCTGTCACTTGTCAGCTTAATCAAAATATTCACACCAAAATCTTACTACATTTTACTATATCGCCATTAGTTAAAAAATATAAAGTCTGATACTGGTAGGAGGACAATTGTTAACTTCAGAAAAAACTTCACGGTGGAGAAGAAATAGAATAAAATACAACGATGAATTAAGTCTATTCATATATATGTATGTTTAATTCTTTAGTCTAACGATTTTTATTCAATATCTTGAACATTTTTTAATTTAGCAAATAATGCTTCTAAAAAATATTTTAATTTATTCGGATATCACAAAATTTGCGCTAGTTGTTTTGGTAGATATCTGTTAGGCATTGTTTCAATTAATCAACTGTCTTATTTGGGATGAGAAATAACAACAATGAAATTAATGATAATAATATGACTGAATAATTGCAAAATGAATTTTTATATAAGGTCGCGACCACACAAATTTAGCAGATAATAATTATTTACGAACGATGCTTAAATGGCTTAATCGTTATTATTTATGCAACCAGCAATTTTAAAAATTTACTTGGTAATCACAGAACTAAAGTAGGAGAAATTTAAAGTTTTAATAATAATAATAATAATAATAATAATACTTGGGGGTGCAAAGGACCGGCAACCTCCACGTTGGTGCACCCTGGACAGGCAGAGGCAACTCTGCCTGACTAATGCCGGCCGGGAGTACCAGGGCTAACCACCCTGGTACTCTTACTGCTATGGGTTCCTTACAACCTAAGAAGGGCCCCTCACAATCGACCTCAGTCGGATGGAGGTCAAGGACAGATGGGAGGGGCCTTACCGGACGGTCCAAACGATGACAACACCGCAATTGTACATGGACGCTTTAAGTGGACGAGGGAACTAAAGGATGACTTGCTGACCTGCCGCGAGAGTAGCGAACCTGAGCGAAGGGGATACATGGCGCGATTGCATGCACTTTGGTGCGAAATGCATCCAGAGCATCGCGCCTTCTCTCAACAACACCTGAGAGATCAAGTATCCTTCTTGCTCAGGACAGGTTACGTAAGGGCACCCCGTCAGCTGGAAGAACTGCCAGCCGCAGTTCCACCGCGGCAATTACCAGCTGATGGGGAACATCTTTTAGAGTTCACCGGTGTAGACTTAAGGACGAGGGTTAGCCTTAACACCAGGGCTAACCTAAAGCCACAAGACCTGGCTAGAATGGACGCGGTAATCGATGAGGAAATTCCGGAAGATGTAGACATCTGGCATCTGACAAAAAATCGAAGGCAAGATACAGTCGGCCAGACAACACGCTTCTCGGATCCAGAGTGTGGTGGAATATAAGACGACGGATAGAGTTTTTACTCCCAGGATCCGGCGCATAGCTGCCGGATTAAGACGTCAACACCATACTCTAAATCTGACAGTGATGCTTACCATCAAGCAGCACTGTCTAGATAGGATCCGAGCGCTCATGGCGATAAAGAAAACATTGAAGAGGCGAGTGAGGAGTATGGAACAAAACAATTTGTTCCGTACGAATCCTTCCCGCCTCTTTCAAGAGCCACAGCGTGTTGTCGAGAATCCGCCGACTGTAGAAGATGTCGAAACCTTCTGGAAGGGAATCTACGAAACGCCGCGTCCATTCAATAGCGACACTCCATCAATTGCACACTTCGAGGCTCTGTGTCACAGACATTTTGAAGAGCCAGAAGAAGTGTGCCCGGCAATCAGTACGGAGGAAGTCCAACAAGCACTTGTTGGTACCAAGAACTTCGCTGCCCCGGGCCCAGACGGCATTAACAACTGGTGGTGGAAGAAAATTCCTTCCACTCACCGCCGTCTGGCGCGAGTTTTCAACTCATGGTTGAACGAGGGGCAGCAGATTCCGGACTGGTTCGTCGAGGGACGTACTGTGCTAATTCCCAAAAAGGGGGATCTTTCCGACCCGAAGAATTATAGGCCGATCACTTGCCTTAACTCCTGCTACAAGATATTTACACGTATCTTGTATGCTAGGACGTTGAGGTCTGTTGATCCGGTCTTCCAGCAGATACACGAACAGCGTGGTGCCAAGAAGGGCATGGCAGGTTGCAAGGACAGCCTGCTGATAGACCGCTGTATTACACAGGATTCTGTGCAATACAAGCGGAATCTATCGATGGCCTGGATTGATTACCGCAAGGCATTTGATACAACATCGCATGAGCTATTGTTGTACTTGCTCGAATGTCTTGCGGTACCAGCACCACTAGTGAGATGCATAGAACAGCTGCTGCCGCTCTGGAAGACCCGCTTCACCATAACATCAGGTGCACAGCGGGTCACGACAGGGCAGGTGGCATTTAGGAGAGGAGTTTTCCAGGGTGATATCAATGTGGGCCACCCAGCGACCGGAGGCATAAGGTCACCCATCTATTTTACATGGATGACCTTAAACTTTATGCCTCCGGAGAGCGCGAACTACAAAACGCTCTTAGGGTGGTCGAAGAATATACGCGGGCAATTGGTATGGAGTTCGGGTTGGACAAATGTGCAGTCGTCCACCTCAGAGAGGACGATGCGGGGGAATTCCCTGAAGATGCGCAGCTCGCAGACGGAAGCATCCTAAGACATCTGGATGCCGGAGAGACCTATACATATCTGGGTGTGCAACAAAGGCACATCCAGGATGTATCACAAATAAAAGATTCTCTCCGCGGCAAGTACAGACACCGCCTCCGAAAGATTTGGTCTTCCGAACTTTCGGGGAAGAACAAGGTGTCTGCAACTAATATGCTTGCCGTTCCGATTCTGCTCTACTCCTTCGGAGTAGTAAAGTGGAGGGTAGATGAGCTGCGTCAATTAGACAGAGATACCCGCAAGATGATGAATATTCATAGAAGTATTCATCCTAGATCGTCCGTTCCCCGTGTGTACCTCCCACGTCAACGGGGGGCCGAGGACTCTTGAGCCTGGAGTGTACGCATGGTAGAGTAGTACTGAGTATGGCATGTAACATACTCAGGAGCTCAGATCCCCTCTTGCGGTTCGTAAAACATCACGAAACTGTAGGAGTGGGAGCAGGATTGTTCAAGGCAGCAAAAAGAGCCGCAGATGAACAAGGTCTCGCATTTGACATCAGACGAGGAGGCCGGCGAGGTGCTGATGTTGAGTCAGTCACCGAACTTCAGCCAAATCGTCTGAAAGCCCGAATTAGAGCTGCCGAACAGGAAAATCTGTTTCGGCAGCACGTCGGTAAACCCCAGCATGGTGTCTTCTATAAGAACATCGAAACACTGGGTTTATCGACCAGGCTGACCTTCGCCTTTCTAAGGTCAGCAGGGCTTAAGTCGGAGACCGAGGGATTCATTATGGCCTGCCAAGATGGTGTTATCAACACCTTGGTCTACCGTAGCTGCGTGTGGCGTGTAGAGGTTCCTGATATCAACTGCAGGACCTGCCATCAGGCGCCGGAATCGCTCATGCATTTACTTTCTGCATGCCCCATATATGCGATTTCGGCCTACATCCACCGACATAACGCGGCCTTACGAGTGCTATACTACCATCTAAGGCACTCGTACGGGGTAGACCAGACACCAGTGCTGCCTTACGTCCCCGGAGATATTGAGTCCGTTGTTGAGAACGAGAAATTCCGGATTTACTGGAACTACTCGTTCCCGACTGTCAGGCTAATCCAAGCCAACAAGCCTGACATAGTCCTCCTCGACCATCAACTCAAGGTGATGTATGTCATCGAGTTCTCGGCACCTGCGGAGAAAAACATCACCTTGAAGGAGGAGGAGAAACGGACCAAATATCGCGATCTCCGGTACGAGCTCCAAGTGCTGTACCCAGGCTACTCAGTCAAAATGGTCGTCCTTATTATCGGTGTACTCGGAGGGATAAAGCCTACGCTGCTCTCGGAACTGAGGATCATACCGGCCTGCCAAAAACCAGCCGAGTGGCTGGCAGGTCAAATGCAGAAGGCGGTCATTCTGGGTTCTCTCCGTCTGCTTAGGGCACACGATTCTGGTATCTACAGTCACTAACCCTGCGGGATGTGGGGAGTGGCTGTAGTTGATGCGCCGGCGCGACTCCCGTGAGGCGTCGGAGGCCACGGGGGGACTGACCGGCATCGGGAAACCGAAAAAAAAAAAAAAAAAAAAAAATGTAACATAAGTATTTTATTGGATAAACCAATTCGCTATTTACCGAAGCACTTCAGCCAGTGTTCCATAGGAAGTTTTTGTTCATTAATAATGCTAGGTAATTAGAGAGTAATATGTTGTTCTTCTAAAAAAAATATCTAGATATATATTACTATTACAGTATTATGAATCTGATTATATTAGTTATGGATGTATAAATCTTGTTTCATAATGCTCCTCAAGGCTCTAATGTATTCCCAAATGGATTGTATCAGTTGTGACGTCATATAATTGTGCACCCTACTGTCATGACACACCGGTTGCTTACACATCACATTGGAACTTGATCCTTAATGCGTATGTCTAGAAAGGCGACATTTTCGAGGGTTGACACCGCGTAGAATTTTATTTTATTTTTCCCTTGGAGGAAATATTTAAGAACTAACTAATTTACAAACACAGAACATGTTTAATTATGTACAATGTTCAACACGTTAGAAAAACTCTGTTATTGATTTAATAAATTAATATTAAAAACGGATTCACTATCCACAAACTATCCATTTACCCAATTAACATATTACTTCTACAAATATTGTTAAAGAAGATATGACCTGCAGAAGTAACTGTTCATTTCTAAAATAGTGGTGTTATGTCAATAGACTTAAGGATTTTTGGTTGAATATTACCTCTTATAAACTCCACAATGAATATTTTTTTTATACATTCTTTATAGCGGTGTATAGTATATGCAACATGTATTTCTTGTTATGGTTTTTAATTCTCATGCACTTTGCAACGTGATATTTATGCAAAGTGTAGGGCTCAGGCTTTCACACTACTTATAGACGGAGAGCTGGCGGCCGCGGAGGTACTACGACATTACCTCCGGCTGGAATTTTGTGAAGTGGTTGGCGGGGACCATGAGGAAGTGCCATCTGCAAGGATTTTGCTCAAAACCCCTGCAAAGGACACGTCAGACGACTCAAAAATGAAAAAATCCTTGCTCAAAATATGATCATACCTCCGGCTGAAAATTTGCACATTACCTGTTTAAAAGTCACAGATAACGTATGTAAATCGTCAGACGTCTCGGTCGCTGCCAAAGGGGTGTCAGACGCCCTCAAAGTTGTCATTTTTTTTTCAAAAAAATTTTTTTCTTACCTCCGTCTGACGTTTTAACATATTGCAACAGAGACCATTTTAAGCACATTTTAAAATCGTCAGACGAAAATACCGCTGCGAAGTCCCCCCTACAATGTTCACAAAGTTCCGACCCACATGGAACGTTAATTTTTTTATTCGAAAAATTATTTTCATTACCTCCGTCTGACGTTTTTACATATTATCGTAGAGACAATTTTAAGCATATATATAAATCGTCAGACGAAAATACAACTGTGGAATTCCTCTGCAATGCCGCGAAAATCCAGTTCATTCACTCTTGGACGCGCTCCATATTTTCAATAATTATAAGTTTTTTTACTTTTCATCATTTATGTTTGAAAAGTTGGGTCGCAGGTATATAATAAATATGCTACATAGATGTGTGTGTGAAAAGAATGTATAAGTGCCGCGTAGGACCTAGTCTAGACTTCCTTTTATTACCTCAACACGCATTTCAATAAATTAAAAAATATATTGAAACAATATACGGTATTCATTTTATGGTGTTTCAAAAAATAAAAAAAATTCGATTTCTCAACGAGCTGTAGCTGAAATTGTTAGTAATTGAACCAAAAGATTCTGCCAAAAGATGAGAATTTTCCGCAGAGTGAAAGATTCAGCGCAATCCAACTTTTTATGGAAAATCACAAAATAAAATATAATTTTTGTGGCAAATAAGTCAAAAATAAAATTTTAACGGGCGGCATAGCATTTTTTAAGTTTTTTGAGTGATTTTGAAACAGAAAACTCTCTTGACATTTTTTCGACAAAATGAATCGTTTAGCTAGAAAAAAATTCAACCAAATTGAAAAAAGTGAGTAGTCTCCAAACTTTAACTATTTTTTTTGTGGAGGAACACGAATTATTTTGTAATAGCCGTAATTTGTTGTAAAATAAAAAGTGAAAATTGTTATAAATTGACCCATTCGGAAAAGAAATGATCTCTCCCCATTTTTTCGAAAAAATCAACTGTTTCGCCATGAAAAATTAATTGAAGTTTGGAGAATACCCACTTTTTTCAATTTGTTTGATTTTTTTCTGGCTAAACGGTTGATTTTATTAAATAATGTCAAGAAAGTTTTTCGTTTCAAAATGACTCAAAAAACTTAAAACATACCATCTCGTCTGAAAAATTTTCTTTTTGACCTATTTGTCACAAAAATTTTACGTAATTTTGTGATTTTTCATCAAAAAACAATTTTGGACGATGCTCCACATCACCTAGAGCGCTCATCTTTGATCAAAATCTCTAGTTCATCGTCAGTAAACTTTTTACGGGATGCCAAGTCAGAAAATAGCAAATTACTTTATTTTGAAATACTCCAATATGTAGTAATGTAGGCTGGATTTTCGCGGCAATGCAGAGGAATTCCATAGTTGTATTTTCGTCTGACGATTTATATATATGCTTAAAATTGTCTCTACGATAATATGTAAAAACGTCAGACGGAGGTAATGAAAATAATTTTTCGAAAAAAAATATACGTTCCATGTGGGTCGGAACTTTGTGAACATTGTAGGGGGACTTCGCAGCGGTATTTTCGTCTGACGATTTTAAAATGTGCTTAAAATGGTCTCTGTTGCAATATGTTAAAACGTCAGACGGAGGTAAGAAAAAATTTTTTTGAAAAAAAAGATGACAACTTTGAGGACGGCTGACACCCCTTTGGCAGCGACTGAGACGTCTGACGATTTACATACGTTATCTGTGACTTTTAAACAGCTAATGTGCAAATTTTCAGCCGGAAGTATGATCATTTTTTGAGCAAGGATTTTTTTCATTTTTGAGTCGTCTGACGTGTCCTTTGCAGAGGTTTTGAGCAAAATCCTTGCAGAGGTAATGTCGTAGTACCTCCGCGGCCGCCAGCTCTTAGTCTATTATTTTATCACTGTGATATTTTCAATAGATTTTAAGAGCATTGTGTCAACGCAGACCAGTTCATGGTAAAATATGGACATTGTAGGTCGAAAAAACAAGTGCGCCCTCAAAATAATGAGTTTTTAGAAAAAAAATTCTAACTTTTTTCTTGGATACACAAATTTGAGGGTTTTACCTGTCAAAACATACATACGTGATTACTGTACTAGTAGTTTTAAATTTAAAGTAGCATAATTATTTTGACCAAAATCTTCTAAATTCACATTTTTATTCACTTTATTTTGTTAACATCACAATGGTGGCAACAGTAAGTACGTTAAACTCAAAGTTTTTCCCGTAAAACGAAGCTACGGGTTCTATAAATTCTTAAAGCTTGAAAGGTATACATTTGGACCACCCTGTATAGTCTTTTATGGGTACATTCAATACATTTTATGAGGTCTTATGACTTCTTATTCTAACACCCGTTGTAGCCTCCAAATCGATCAAAACAAGACGTTTTTTTGTGTGGAATTAGTTGAGTAAATTTTCAGATACTGCTAACACAGATCATAAAATAACAAGATTGGCAAATTCAAAATAGGGAAATATGTACTGTACTAAATAAATAGCTCCAGGCAAAAAAGTGTATGGCAATTTTTTTTTTGCAGAAAACAGTCAGCTTTAATTTAACAATTTTGTTCTATAGAGGATACTAAAGAAAATAAAAATTAAATTTAAACCGTACTGGCGGTTATTTTTTAAAATGGTGGGGGTGTCAGATTTGCACTGTTCATGCTCAATACCCTCTGAATCAAATAAAATTTGTTGTTGGTTTTTAATAAACAATCTAACTGAAATGCCCTGCCTGACACGATCCGTTGGGACGCAGGGTGTCCCAATCAAAAGTAGGCACCCTGAATAACTTTGTAGATAATTTTTTTTTAAAAATTGGTGAGACACGTCGACCTTGTTTCCCAGGGGGACATATTTTAATGTAATACTTGTATACCTATCATCATCACTCTACCCTACACGGCCACCCCCTCAAAAAAATTCAAATGACAAAGGGGGTCGAGTGATACATCTTTTGAAAGGTCTTTCAATTCTCTACATAACTGTGTATTTTTTAAAACTTTTATCGATTCGTTCCTGAGAAATAATTGTTTCATTATTTTAGGCTCGGGAAATAAAAGTAAAAGCAGTTTAAATTATCGTATGTATTGTTCAAAATGACCCCCACCGACTTCCATACAGTAGTATAATCTGTCTTGAAATTCTGTACGAACATTTCTGAACACATCTGGAGTCAATAAACGGCATTCTCGAACAATTCTTTCACGTAACTCTTCCAGAGATGCGGGTTTTGTTGCAAATACCTTCGATTTCAAATGTCCCCACAGAAAGAAATCCAAGGGAGTTAAATCGGGTGACCTAGCGGGCCACTCCACAGGACCTCTTCTTCCAATCCATCGCTCAGGAAACCGATTATCCAAAAATTGACGGACTGCTACAGCAAAATGTGGGGGGCCCCATCCTGTTGAAAAAACAGTTCGCCCTCTAAAAGATTATCGTCTTCTTCGAGGATTTAGGTAATCATTGGGTCGATGTTATTTACTAACAGATCGAGGTACCTTTCGCCATTTAAATTGGGTATGAGTTTCCATGAACAAATGTGGATTGGTTTCACTCCAATACCTACAATTGTGCCTGTTTACCTCCCCATTTAACTGAAATGTCGATTCATCAGAAAAACACGTATTGTACAGTAGATTGGCATTACCGTTTAATTGTTCACTAAAAATCTCACAGAATTCAAGCCGACGATAGGGATCATCTTCGTTTAATTCGTGTACCAATTTAAATTTATATGGATGAAATTTATGGGCCTTTACAATTCGATGAACACTGCTTCGTGATATACCGGAAGCCTACTTTCCTGATCGATTGAGTATTATCCATCTGCAAATGACCCAGAACTGCCACTTCGACTGCTTCATTCCTAATCGGTCGCTGAGGTTCATGCTTTTTGTTTCCTACAGAACCTGTTTCCATAAATTTTGTCAATAATTGTAAAACATATTGAGAACGAACCCTTCTATCTGGGTGATTTCTAAAAGACCTTTCAAAAGATGTATCACTCGACCCCTCTGCCATTTGAATTTTTTTGAGGGGGTGGCCGTGTAGGGTAGAGGGATGATGATAGGTATACAAGTATTACATTAAAATATGTCCCCCTTGGAAACAAGGGCGACGTGTTTCACCAATTTTCCAAAAAAAATTTTATCTCCAAAGTTATTCAGGGTGCCTACTTTTGGTCGGGACACCCTGTATATTGGACTCTATCATTATCATTCCTCAATTCATTACTAGGGGGCCGGAAATGTTTTCCATTTATACAAAAATATAAATATTAATCAACACACCATATAAAAATTTATGTGGTGTGTTTATGTATATACCTGTAATATATGCAACCAGTGTAGCAATTACACCGTCATTAGCATTTGTGCATAAACTACAAAAAATGATTGAAAACTGCGATGAATTTACAAACAAGATGGTTCTGTGTACTCCATGCAATCGATGTTACGTATTTCATACACGCAGTGATTGTGAAAGACATTTAAGTTAGACTATCCATCGACAGATAATTGCCGGTACAGTTACAGTTTTTTAAATCTTCATGCGTAAATACAAACATAATTAGAAATAAATAAAAATTACTTGTAAACGATATGGAACAATAACATTTATAAAAATTCTTTAAAAGATCGAATAGATGTTAAATATGTAAAGTACATATATATAATCTGACAAAACCAAAAAGTCCTTATAACTCGTGAAGGGATGTAGATATCGAAAAAAATAAATGAAAAAACACCCTCTCAGACCTGCTGTCGACTACTATCCTGTGCAAAAGTCTCAGTCGCTTTAGACAAAAAAATAAAAAAATGTGAAAAAAATATTTTTCCCAAGTTTCATAACGCTAGGCCTCCACAAATAATCCTCCGGCAAAAATTAGACAAGAATTGTTTGATTCTAACTTTTGCCCTACTTAGTTTTCCAATAAACCATAGAGTGCGTTTGTGAGGGGCAAAAATCCATCGTCAATGTTATGAATATCCTTGCGCAATTTTAGAGCGCTCTTATGGGTTAATTTTTGAGCACTTTTGAATTGTTAACTTTGGGCCAACGATTTGAACCTTTCTCTTGCCTCGGCTATTAAAAGTGCCTGGTCAGTGCCTTTTAAAATTGTCCGCTTTGTTTGGATTCACCCTGTCTATAAAGACAAAATAAATGGGCATTGACCTGTATAGTGCGTATTAAAATATTGTTATTGCTAGCGACATTAAATATGGGCTACAGTCACAACAATTCGATGAAACGATAAAAACAAATACGTATAGTCCCTATTAAATTTGAAACAATCACCGGACATTTAAATTGTGTCAATTGCACGACCCCCTGTACGAATTGATACCACCTAATTATGATGCAAAATATACAATTTAAATAATTGTCTTCTAATCTTCTACTAGAAAACGGCCACAGTTGTAATTTTGTTTTAATAGATAGGCATATTAATCCTAACATATGAGATCATACTTAAATGCATTCGAAATTATATATTGATGAGGTGCAATTATTTTAGCCTGCACAAAATTGTTGGTTAGAAATTAGTGTCAATGCATTTCTCATAGAGGCAAAATCGAGATGTGGGACAAGGGCAGAGTTGCATTATCTCAACGCTGCATGCTAACAACTTATATAATAAATTAACTAAATTCTTTGACACCATTGTTTATTTTTTTTATTCAAATAAATACACGGCAGTAATACATATGTACCTATTTGCCGTTTCTATTTATGTTACAAAGGCTTAGATAAAAAAGAAGAGAATCCACGGCAGATTTAAAGTCTTCTAAAAACGATTTCTGTTTGCGCTTAAAAGTTAAAAGCTAAAACCTATTTGAAGTTATTTTTTTACCGTTTGGGGCTTCAAAATTCGTTGGTCGTTAAAATGTCCTGTAGGGGGTGAAATGAAAAAATAACCCTTAAAATATTTTGCGTTATTTTATTTTTTTTTTAATTACGATAACTCGGTAATTAGTTATCGATTTTTTTATGTGCGCTAGCACGATATTTATAATATCGATTTTTGTCTATCGGCATTTGCATCACATGGCATTTAGTTGTATAACTTATTTATTATTAGTTATAAAATCCTACACCGTTTTGTTTAGAAAGGAAAGACTAAACTTTTCTTAAGAGTACAACATTTTGAGTTGGGCTTTCGTTTTGGAAATAATACGAGGAGAACGAAAAAATTGTCTAAATTGAATTAGATTTTGAAGCATTTCAAATCGAGATATTTCCGTTTTAAGTTTCGTTGTTTCGTAAAATACAAGTTTAAAAAGATTGCAACAAATCTAATTAGCAAACGATAAAAAGACGTGTCTCAGGCATTGGAGGTTTGATAGTGTCAACAGTTTTCTACCTATTTTTCAATAGATGTGGGAGTGTGGGTTTTGGCTTTGGACTATTAATCCAGATATAAGTTTGGTATAAATATTGCTAGATACTGTATTTTGTTGGCGGTGTAATATATTTATGGTTTTAGAGTCCATTTTTACTTCCTTATATCTAATATAAGGAAGTATAGTAATCTAAATTTTTATCGACCTCGAGATTTTGATTGATATATACGTTTTGAACCTGAATCCATTCTATTTGCCGAATGATGTCTGTCGGTGCGTGTGTGTGGATGTATGTGTGTGTATGTATATATTCGCCATAACTCAAAAAATACTAATGGGAGACTTTCCAAATTTGGCAGTTAAGATTTTCAACAACATTTTAGGTGACACATTAAATTTGGTGAATGTGGTACCACCAGAAGAGACATAATGAATGAAAGAAGAAAAACGGTACAGGGTTATTCATTATAAATTACTCATCCCTTCTCATCGTTATTACTGCCTACAGAAAAAAAAGTTTTAAATAAAAGTTGTGGTTATGATTGAATTTTGTTAAAATGCAAAAGTACAGTAGCGTGCAGATTCCAGGGATACAAAAAAAATAACATTTTTTTTTAAACGTAATACCCTGTATATTATTAAATTTTTGAAATGATCCTTTGTTGCTGATTTCAAAAATATACCGTATGTTACCCCTACCATATACCGTTTTTGAGTTATTAAACGTCGAATATCTTAGTTAAACTAGTTGCTCTAAATATGGAAAAGTTAACATTATTAAAGTGAGCTATGAAAATGACAACTACTATGTTTGATAAGTGACATTTTTTTAATGAAATATACAAAATGGTTTACAGTGAGGAAAAAATTTACTTGTTATATACAAAATAACAAAAATAAACGTGCATCAAAAAGAGCATATAGGATGTTGTATTCAAATCATCCAACACCATCAGAAAATACGTTCAAAAATATTTACCAAAAGGTGAATAATACCTCCAGTTTTAGTAAAAAAAAGCATGTAGTTCAAGCAAACCAGGAAGAACAGTTAGATATATTGCTTCATTTCGAAGGTAAACTCATCCATATTTATTCGCGAATAGACTTTTTTTGAAACATTGTATTATTTTTTATAAAATTCTGAATGTATCATTTAGGTAAAAGTTATTCCAAAATCCAACGTACGTTAAAAAATAACACCTACAGACCATATAAAATTTTACCCATACAAGTTTTAACAGAGGCTCATAAAAGGGAAAAGGTTGGACTTTTGCCGCCAGATGATTCAAAAGTTGGATGAAGATCCCGATTCTTTTACTAAAATATTATGGACTGATGAATCATCCTTTTCTACGGCAGGAGTTTTTAATAGGAAAAATCGAAGGTCGTGGGAAAACAAGCACAACAGAAAAAGATTGGTAAAACAAATAAAAAAATCAGGAAGAAAAACTGTTAGCGTTTGGTGTGGAATTTTCAGAAATAAAATTATTGGGCCTATATTCTATGATTATACTTTTACTGGAGTTACCTATCTGGAAATAATTATCCCAGAAGCAGAAAATCTTCTTTTTTTTGCAGAATTTTCTGAAAGCCGAACTTGATGATATGATTTGGATGCAGGATGGGGCAACTCCGCATAGTGTCCTACCCGTTCGAGATCTTTTGAATAATGTATTCCCAATATGGATAGGGAATAATGGACCTATTAAATGGCCACCTAACAGTCCGGATTTGACCCTTATGGATTAATTTTTTTTGGGGATTTCTAAACGGTATTGTCAGTAATAATAATAATAATAGTATTCAAGTCATTAAAGACAGGATTCGACTTGAAATAAACAATCTGAATGTAAATAATGAAGCCATTTCCGGTACAAATATAAGGAGACGTTATCAATTATGCATTGACAATAATAGTGGACACATCGAATATGTTTTATGAGTAACCCTGTACAATTTCGGGAAAAAAATTAAAATTTTTTATTGCATTTCTGGACGAATCTCGACGAATTATAATGAAAGAACATAAGTTTGTGGAAAAAATCTATCGGCATATTTCTAGTGTCACGAAAGCAGCCACAGTTTTTGAGATAAAGCTTTCAAATTTGGTACACATGTTCTAAAGGCCAAAGACAATGATAAAATCAGTGATGGGCCAAAATGCTCAGCTGAAAGGAGGTCCACGGGACTTAAACTTTTTTTGTATTTGTCTTTAAAAAAAATATATTCTTGAAGAAAGATTATCAATCATGTCTACTATATCAAGTCAATAAAATATAATTTCCAAGTACTTAAGGGTCTATATCAGATGCAAGTGAAATATAGTCTCGATTTTACCACACCCCGCGCAGGCCACGGTGCATATATACAGCCAAACCGAAATTATCGCGGCAAATGTCGAAGGTGGCCGATGTTCTAGTTACAGAACGGCATAGTGGAACATTTCAGATCGGGAGATGTTGAATTATCAGAGGCGGAGTACTAGAGGTTTCGTACAACATAAACCGACGAAAATGTTGTGTTGCGTCAAGCTTATAAGCTAAGCAGTAGCTAACCTTACCCTTCATGCGTCCTTGTCCTGCAATTAATATGTAAAAACAATAAAAAAAACCCGAAATTATTTTATTTACTTTGTTTAAAAATAGCTAAAGAACTAAAAAACAAAACAATTAAATCGTTAATCTACAAAAAAATTCCCATTTTACCGTTTCTTATTAATGCATAGTATTATTTTAAAAATTTTTCCTATAAAATGGAAGTATCAATGTGTGTCATATCATTCAACGCAGAATGGAAAAGGCGATGAAATAATATGAAAAATATATTTGTGTTATTTTAAATTTAAACTCCAATATTTTTATCAAATATGAAAGATTATGATGATGTTACATATATTGCTGAAATCAGAAAGAAACTTTTTAAATTGAGCTGAATATACAGGATATATCATTTAGAATAAAAAAAAATTAAGGCAATTTCCGGTCAAACCGGAAGTAAAAGATATGTATGTGACGCGCATATTTAATCAGTATTCGGAATGTCATATGTCCATTTCCGCATATTAATGCGGGGTGCAATTTTTTTATTTTTCAAGTTTTTCGGCGTTATCTTTTTATTTGACATTCAATTGTTTTTAATTTTCGGATTCCTTAGAAAAAAGCACATAAGTATAATTTTTTGAAGTTTTTTCCTAGGTTAATAATACAGCAGAAAAATCGAGTAAGGTGCACTTAAAATGATCACCCTGTACATGAGGTTACTGCGCTTAAAATAAATCAAAAACAAAAATTATCATATTCACCTTTCATTGAGCCTTTCATTCTCCATATCAATATTTAGAGCAAAATGGGAAAACTTTCATTTATATTAGTCTCTCTACAGAAATTACCGGAAATAAAAGAAAATTATTACTTTTATTAATTTACGAAAAAATTCAATTTTCAGTAGTACTTTTTATATTTTCTCTTTTGGGCTAATGTTCGATTTTTCGGTTTTCTGCTAGGGTATTTACGCTTATGATATGTTTTTATTTTTCCCATTGTTCTTTCACTGCACTAATAATCACTTTCAATAACACGTCTACTTAGGTGTACACTTGATTTAAAAAAAAACTGGTACAACTCTTGTAATCGAAAATCTTAATAGTTTAGTTGTGTGCATATGTCTGTAAATAGGGCTGGCCAGGCATGTCGAAAGGGGGGTGGAGAAGAAGTGATTTACCCGGGACCTGGGTTTTTTGGAGGAGATCGGTTTTCTTTGTATTTTTAAACTTATTAAACCTTTCTCTTTTATTTTATTCAAATGGAATTTTAAAAAATAATTAGAAAATAACTTTTTCAAAACATTTTCAAGCCTGCCATATTATTGTTTAAAAAAATAATATTTGTTACGGATAATTCTACTAATGGTTGTAATTAAAATACTAACTGAATAATGATAATTCTATTTTTAAAATAAGAACACAAAAATACCACTTGAGATTAAAAAAAATGTAAACAATGCAAACTGAACATAAAAATACAATAAAAAAATTAAATAAATGAACTTCAATTACGTAATACAGAATTATCTAATATTTTGTCATTGCTCCATTAGCGTCTAAAACTGCCTGAAGTCTTGCAGGCATGGACAAAATCAGATTTCTTGCAAGGTCAACTTCTTGCGACAAGTTCTCCCAAGCGTGTTCAATTAACCCTTCCAATTCTTGGGCATTATTTGAATGGTTATTTAATTTTCTTATATGTTTCACCATTAGTCCCCATACATTTTCAATTGGATTTAAATCCGGACTTTTAGATGGCCACGGAACAACTCTATGTTTCTATTAAGAAACCATTGCCTGACACGATGGGCCGTATGTATGGAGCAGTTGTCTTGTTGGAAAATAAAATTATTTTTCGGAAACACCACTATTATTGACGGCAACATAATATTGTCTAATATTTTAATATATTTAATGGAATTGAGATGACCACCACTGTTCCAACACACACCTAACCTATTTAGGCTCATCCAAGCCCAGACATTGACTGAAAACCTTCCTAATATTTGTGGATCGAAAGTATATTTTTTGTCGTATCTAGTGGAAGGAGGCCTATATACGCGAACATGTCCATCGTTACAGGATTTAAAAACCTTTTCGTCAGAAAAAACAACTTGTCCCCAGAAGTTTTCATCATCGATTATATAGTTGAGTGTAAAAATAATCCTACCCTGATTCTTTTCTTCTGAAAGTTTGTATTTTTTAGCCGCTGAACAACTCTTCAAGTCGCTTTGTAGTTTTATTCTTCTGCAAGCAGTAGATACCGAAGCAGGGAAATTTGTCTCTGAAATTGCATTTACTGCAGTCTGAAAAGGGTTTTCTATCAGGTAATTTATAAGATTTTCATCTTCTTGATTATTGCTCTTTCTGGGCCTACCGGAACCAACTTTACGGGATACCGTTTGGTTGGTTTCCCATTGTTTCTTAACACTCATTATCGTGGTTTTACTCACATTGCATTCAGCAGCAAATCTTCTTATGGATCAACCATCTTCAATTTTCAAAACAATTCGAAATTTTTGAATATCTGTTAGATGTCGAACCATTTTTAATAATGACGCCACTGATTAACGTCAAAGTGAGATTTGTAAGATTATTAATATCAATCAAAGAACGAATGATTTACATAGCTAAAAGAAAGTGTACCAGTTTTTATTGAAATCAAGTGTACCCACTTTATAACAAATAAGTAAATTTGAGATATCTCTAGAATACACACGCCACTGTTGTTTACGAAATCGCAACGTGGTTCCTAAGTGCCCGATTCCCCCTCCCGCAAACGAGTCCAGTGTATGCAAGTGCATGCGTGTTTCCGAAATATCATGCGAGATGGCAGCTATTATCGGAATACAGATATGCAGTTTTTAGTTTTCTAATAAATTTATTTTCAACTAATCCAAGAGTTGGGTCACATGAATATAAAACGTTACAAACAGTGACTAATGTCGGAATGTTAAAAAATTTGGATACAAAATATTTAAAATGCATGCGAAAATTTTTTGACGGCTCTAAAAAAAAAAAAATTGCATTCCGACATTTTATACATATTTTTGAAAAATCTTGTAAAAATCGCACTCAAATCGGATAAGTTTTAAACGAGATATTCGAGAATTATGATTTAATAGGGTATATAAGACTCTTAAATAAAGCTGAGGTACACATTTGACCTCATAAAATGAGGTTAGGATAAATTTAACAGTTTAACATTTAAAATGTCTAATTTTATTACAGAAATGTCAATGTCAATAAAAAGAAATTATTAAAATATGTATATGACACACAACTATTATTGACAGTATCGAATGACGCTGATAATTAATTATTTAAAAATTTTAATGACATTTCAAGGTACGCCATTAAAATTTAATTGAGGTAAGTGAAGAATTAAATAGAATGATTTCTTTATATCAGGATGATATACACTGTTATAAGAAAGTTATGTGCTGGCCACATCAGATATTTTATTAGCAATAAAAAAAATTTAAACTACCTTTGTTGTTATTTAATGTAATAACCTATTATTACTAATTTCCATAAAAAGAAACTAATAATTGGCGTTCAAAATAAATATTAAAAGACCCCACAGCGTGCGCTCAATCCATTTCTTTAATACCTAAGAGAAGGGGGGAATAAAAACAATTGGACCAAAAAATGGACTGGCACCATCTAGAATATTAATCTTTGGGCTCTTCTGAGCTTATATCAATTGAGAAAATGCGGTTGTCATATTTTGCACACACTTCCTTCTAGTGCCTGTCTAATAATGCTTCGTAAATGATTGATGCAATTTATATCTGAACCTATATAACTTTAATAGTTATGTATGACACAAAGACGATTACGAAAAATTGCCGGACGAGGTGTGAAACCGAGTTTGAAAACAGTATGGTTATGATAGTTAATTTTTGATGATATTTGCAAGAAAATCTTAAAGACCTCATCTCGATAGCTCCTATGGTTTTGAAGATATTCATCTTCAAAATTACATTATTAGTTTCATTTGGCCAGCAGCAGCAACTTTCTATAAATACCCAAAAAAATTACATAACATTAAATTAATGCATCGAAATGCACTTTAATATGCCGGCTCTAGCGCCAATAATATTGAAAATATGTTATAATAGTATGTATATCTACATTTGGTAATACCTGGAATGATGATAACATCTTTGTTTTTTGCAATATTGAATGACAAAAATTATTTTATCACTGCTTTATAGATAAAAAATAATTAAATAAACATATTTTTCGACCTACAAATTACGTCTGATATCAAGGTCAAAAAATACCTTTGAATTATTGACAAAACGATAAAAAACATATTTTCGGCTGTCTCGCTTTTATCGTTAACAAAAATAAGCTAATATTAATACGATTACAATGAAAATTTCGTTATCAAACATAATTGAGCAAATAAAAAAAGGAGATAACAGTTTACTAACCTATCCCACACAAAAACAAATTGCGCAGGAAATTTCGGTTAATTTGATAAACAATCATGACGAATTCTCGACGGCTTTGGAATCAAAACAAACTGCTAAATTAATTGAATATGTTGCAGCAAGTAATTATTAAACAGCGTTTCGCTTTATTAATATAGGGTGAATGAGCTTTAAGTATACGAGTAACACGAAAGGCATTTAATTCTTCGGCCAACAAATAATTTTCTTATCTCAGGATAGTTGGGTTAGTTATTTAGTTGAAAAGAAAAACACTCTTATTTAGTGCGAGCGCCAAAAAATATGGAATAACATTAGTAATATATAATTCAAGTGTATTGAGCCCTTATTATCAATATACAATTGAATACATAAAATATTTTGTATGTGAAATATATAGAACAAATAATCTGAAAAAAAGTCAAAAAATTTCTAAATTTTTATGAATTAATAATAATAATAAAAAAAGAACACACAAAACATACAATAAAACAACCAACCAACAAAATAATGGTAATAATAAGTAGACATAGGAAGTTTGAATGTCATCCCAGAGGCAGATTCCTAAACATAATATTATATTCCGTGAAACGCGTGATATGCGAGTAATAAATTAAATTGTAACTTTTGACAGTATGCTTACACATTAGTTAAATTAATTAATTAGCTTTTGTATGTAACATCGGCACCGATGAGCGACCGAGAAGTCTAATAATTATATCTCCATGCCATCCATACATAGCGATAGTATCCGAAAAAACGTATTTAAACAACACAATATAACAATAGCCCATAAACCATATATCACGATTTCTCTAAAGCCTTTGATCGCATAGATCACAAATTGCTAACAGAAAAATTAAATCACTTTGGTTTTAATAAGTCATTGTTGAATTTCTTTAAATCTTACTTAGAAGAAAGGCTGCAGTATGTCCAGTATAATGGATTTAAGTCAAGTACGTACCTTGCAACGTCAGGAGTGCCACAAGGTTCAAATCTGGGGCCACTTTTATTCAGCTTATTTATAAATGATTTATGCATAGAATTAGAGTGCGAGAAACTTATTTGCTGATGATCTTAAAATATATTGTAATATTAACAATATTGAACATTATACAGCGTTACAACAGCAATTACACAAAGTGGAAGTGTGGTGCACCTCTAACAAATTGGAAATGAACGTTTCAAAATGTAAAGTTATATCATACACGCGTAAAATGAATTCTATCGAGTTCTCGTATACGTTTAACAACACGGAGTTGATAAGAAGTCAAACCACAAAAGACCTGGGTATTTTATTTGACTCTAAACTGGATTTCATAGAGCACATTAATGCATCAACAAATTCGGCACTTAAGTCACTAGGATTTATAATAAGAAACTGTAAAAAGTTTTCTAATGTAGAAGCGCTCAAGATACTGTATTACTCACTTGTACGTTCAAAACTTGATTATGGTGCGATAATTTGGGACCCGATTTATAATATTCATTCACATTCACTGGAAAAGATTCAACGAAAGTTTATGAAGTACATGGTTTTTAAGACAGATAATTATTATCCAGAACAATGATACCCAAATACACTGTTATTGACAAGACTAAAGATGAAGTCCCTGGAGAATAGAAGGAGGGTAATCGTCTTAGTATTTTTGTATAAGCTAATTCATAATTTAATTGACTCCCCAGAGCTATTCTCAAAAATTAATTTTAGAATCCCTAGATTGGAGGCACGTCAAAACGTTCTATTCTACTGTCCCACTAATCATACAAATATTCTCAAAAGGTCTCCTGTTTATTCTATGATGGAGTTAGATAATACTCTTGGGGAACAAGTTGATATTTACAATTCCAGTTTAAATCAGTATATCAGTACGATCTCAACTGTTTCCTAATGAATGCAACACAAATGCAACAAAAGTTTAACTTATATTGTATAAGAATATACACATTATTTATAGGACTTACATACAGCTGCATACGCAGTTATTTAATTCGTAAGTAAAATATAATATACCAACTGTTTTCTATCCAGAGTACGATATGATAATATATAAATATCCCTAATTCAGTTAGTTTAATTTAGTTAGTTCAAGTACCTAGTGTTAAGTAGCATGTAATGTATAATTAATTTAATCAATATGCAATTATTGTAATTGTATTTTCCCATCCCATAATTGGCCTCGGCTGTTGGATGGTGTATTCAAATAAATAAATAAATAAATAAATAAATAAATCACAAACAAAATGTTCACAAAACTTAAACTGAAGATAAAATCAACGTCATATACAAGATAGACTGCAACAACTATAACAGTACTTATACAGGTCAGTCAAAACAATATCTGGATAAAAGAATATACATACACAAATGCAGCATAAAAACTAAACTAAAACACGACAGCACTCGCTAAACACGTCATAGAACAAATCCACCGCTTTAACTTTAACAATTTACAAATTTTAGAAAAAAGAATCGAATTATAACCGAAGAAATATACATGAAATGTTGCAAATAAAAAGACATGCTAACACAATAAACAAGCCCACAGATATAGAAAATTTTATTGAAGCCTATTTTAACCTGTTCAATTAATAATTGGGGTAATAGGCCAGTAAATAGAGACGTGAAAACTAAAAATTTAACATTAATTCTAACATTTTTTGAAACTTTGTCATCTGTTGAAGTACCAATCAAAAAGAAAACTATAAAATTTTGCAACTCGATTCAAGGTCGGCAACATTGTTAAAATCGCGAAAAATTAAATTAAGCAATATCTCGACAAACAAAAATGTACCACCGCTGCAAATTTGATATAATTTGTATTACAGTGTTCAAAATATAAAGGTAAATTTGCAACACCTGATGACCCGGGCAAAATAATTAATTATCAATAAGTAACATTTTTGCACCAAATTTTGGAAACATAATATTAACATGCTTGCAAAACTACAGTGTACTTGCTAAAATCGCCTTACATGTAAGTGTAAGTTTGCAACTCTATCCGATGGCGGCGTGGTACATTTTTTACAATTTACAACTTGTAGAGTATCATTTACCTAAAATAGATTCCAAAAAAATAATAACATATGCACAGGTGGATTGCAAATGATCGCATTCGTAACTGAAATGCGCTCTCCATTTTGCAGCAATCCCAGACGTCGGCAGATTGATAAAATTTGCAACAAATAATTTGTTGCAAAATTTTTACTATCAAAATAAAATTAATATCACTGCAAATTTTACATCGAACTCTATAAACGTTATTAAATGTTCATAGTCCTGTAAGGCGATTTTAGCAGGAACACTGTAGTTTTGCAAGAATGTTAATAATATGTTTGAAATATTTGATGCAAAAATGTTAATTATTGATAATTAATTATTATGCTCGGGTCATCAGGTGCTGCAAATGTAGCTTTATATTTTGATTATTGTAATACAAATTCTATCAAATTTGCAGCGGTGTTACATTTTTGTTCGTCGAGATATTGCTTAATTTAATTTTTCGCGATTTTAACAATGTTGCCGACCTTGAATCGAGTTGCAAAATTTTATAGTTTTCTTTTGGTTGGTACTTCAACAGATGACAAAGTTTCAAAAATGTTAGAATTAATGTTAAATTTTTTCCCTATTCACTGGCCTATAATATGTAATATAAATTTAATTTTTACATTTTCTCGATGTCAAATAATACTGCAAATAACATAAAATATGTAATAAAATTTAAAATAAATACCTAACTAATAGTGTAAATACATAATGTAATTTAACTATGTAAAACTGTGTTTTAAAAAATATTTTAATTGTAGTTCCTGATGATGGTTTAATAAATCGATACGTTAAAAAAATTGTGATCGAAAATCCCAAGAAACACTATCAAATATTAATTAATTATTAATTTCTTCATAAATAAAATTGATCAAAATTTAAAGAAATACACATTATTTCCGTTTGAAGACATACTTTTTTAATTCTTTCTCTGGGAAAAAACCTAGACGCAAATATGTTTCCTTCGGACGGTTTTGGAATTTTATCATTATAATACTATACATGGAGTTATAAATAAAATGTTGCTAAATCCATAACCGCAAATTGAATTTAAATTATACTAGAATAATGCACAACTTCGAACTTGTAGTAAATATTACCTCAAGTTCGAATTTAATAGCTCAATTTGCATAATTAAAATGAAGCAATTATGCACCATTTATAACTTGTAAAAAATCGATCTTTTGACCATGTTGAATATCCTAATTACAATTCTTTTCAATAAATGAAAAAACGATCAAATATTCTACTGTAACAATACTTGAGAAATAACCCAGGTTTGTGTATAATTTCTGCATTGTACACATATTAATGTTATATATTTATATTATCATTATTCCATACTGAAACATGAAAACCGAAATAAAAATGGAGTGTAAACGCATACTAAATACTGGTCTCACAGAGATGTTCTGGTTCAGAAGAACGGGAACACGGGTAGTTCGTAAGTTATATGAGATATTTTTTTGAATACCCCCTAATTGGAGATGTCTTATTGACCAATTCTTTGCAAGGAACCATAACCTGGCAGAGCTTCAGTTTGTCCATTCAGGAATTTGTCAAACCACAGTAACAATAATAAGCTGATTGATAAGGAGTTGCTGGGAGGACTGATCTCTAATGTGTAAAGTGGTCGTCGAAATTACCTGCTATGACTCCTGTGATTTTTAAGAAAACTGCCTACAAAAAATCATCCGTCATAGACCAGGAAAGCATTAAAAATTACTAAATACCCGTCTACTGAGCATTGGTTTGTTCATTCATTGCATGTCCTATGATCTTCTATACTTTGAATGCTATTTTCTCCATTTTACCTTTTTTGAATATAAGACAACGAACCGTTTTAACGAAAAGTATGATTAAGCCAAGTAAACATGTAATAAACTTGGTATTTAGTATACAAACGTCATTTGTCACATAGGAAAGAAATACATACAGACACAGTTATATTTGGGGAGTGCTTAAAGAAGTTTTATGTGAAATAATGTCTTGTTGCGTAAGCATATACATCAGAAACCTTACTAAACATATGAATGTTATACTTAGAGTACACTAAATATTTAAAGATGTATGCATGATACAGTTAAAATATTTTTATTAAATACATTACCCTTTTCTGTAAAACAAATACTCTTCCTTTATGTCTATATGCTATATTTAACTTTTATAAACAATATCAATATGAATATCCCAAGATAATATAGAATCAAGAAAGGTACACAAAAATGTTGTTATAGTAGAAACTTTAGTGCTCAAGGTGTCAAAATCAGGTGGTAAAAATTTTCGAATAATCTATGTTCATAATGTTTCATATTAATATTAATTTGTTTCTATCACACCCAGGACTCAATTAATTTATAGCTTGTTCTGCTTTCGTATTAACTTCTTCGATGTTATCTACAGATACTGATATTGCCATATCATCAGCAAACACAGTTAAATGCCCATTACTTATATAACATTTGGAAGGTCATTAACATACAATATAAATCGCAATGGACCCAAAACGGGGCCTGGGGGAACATCAACTTCATATTAGTGAATGTTAAACGTACGGCTGTTTTTAGCTCAATATCCAAAGAATGTTTCTTAGTACGTATTATTTTTCCATTTACTATAGTTAAAAGAATGTCTTTTAACCACCTCTCAAGCCGCTGAGGTAACCCCCTGAAAATAGAGATTTTGTGTTACGTACACGAGGCTCTACCGGGTTTAACACGATCATGGTACACCCCGCTTTTCTTCTTTAGTTTTGAAGATAATTGATTGAAATTAGAAACATCCTATATACATAATAAGCGCCGCTTTTTGACATACACGTGATTTTTTTTTTGATTTCCAGTTTCGCCGTAAGTGACACTAACTTTCGATTTTTTAAATGGAACACCCCGTTAGATTTGAAAATTAGAAAGAATTAGAAAATACAATTTTGTTCTAATTACCTTGTTATACATGGCTTTGGAATGCACTTCTGAACTCGCATAACTGTTTCTCGAAGAACGTACGCCAATTGCTGGGTCGTTATGTTATTAATTGCGCGTCTTACTCGTAGCTCCAGGTCTTCACGGGTTGTAACGGCGGTTGCGTAGACAATATTTTTAAACGACCCCATACAAAGAAATCAAGTGGTGTTAAATCAGGTGACATTGGAGGCCACCTCACAGGACCATTCGCCGAAATTACGTTTTCTTAGAATCTTCATTGAAGGTAATCAATTACTATCCTTGAATTATGGGGAGGAGCACCATCTTCTTGGAAATACATTCCTTGTCGTAAATGGAAAGGTAATTCAGCTAGACTGTCCTCAATTTCATTTTACAGAAATTCCAAGTATCTGGCACCAGCCCAGGGTCCTTCAAAAATTATTGGACCAATGATTCTGTTACCGATTATTCCAAGCCAAACATTGAAACTTAACCGCACTTAAACCCTCCCGTAATAAATTTTGATTTTCTTGTGACCAGTATTTTGTATTTTGTCGGTTAAATAATCTCAAATTTGTAAACCTAGACTCGTCCGAAAATAAAATCATTTCAAAAAATCAGTGTCTGGCTGCACGTTATTCTGCAAAATCCAATTGCAATATTGCACCCTACGTTCGTAATCATTTTCGTACAAGTGCTGGTGCAATTGGTATTTAAAAGATTTATAATGGTATTTGTGCAAAATTCGGCTTACTATTTGGTGACTGATTTCCAATTCAAATCCAATTTGCCTTAAAGAAACAGTCTTATCAACTTCTACTCGAGCCAAAACATTAATTTCCGTTCCTTCGTCAAAAATAAAATTTTCTTCGGGATCATTGTTGGGCTCACTTCGGAATTGATTTTCAAGACGATTAAAATAATTTCTCGCTGGACATTGTCTATCAGGATATCGTTCGACATAAAGGTGTCTACCCGCAACGGCATTTTTTTCTACATTCCCCATAAATAAATAACATGTCCTCTTTTTCATCTCTTGTATAAATTTGCGGAATTTTGAACACAATTAACAAGAAGTTTAGACAATTTTTAAAGACACAATAAAAACATCGGTAAACCAACAAATGTTTGACAAGCTAAATATTTCATTGTTTTCAAAGCCACCTTAGTTAGTTACTACTTAACATTTAATTAGAACAAAATTGTATTTTCTTATTTTCTTTTAGCTGTAATTTTGTTTGTATTTATCGCACACTTTAATACGACATTTGAATAAATTCCTTATTAATAGTACTAATAAATGGTACTACGGTACCAATATGGTTCCATTTGAAAAAATTGAGTTTGGCCCCAAGAACCATTTTGATGAACTTTATTTACTCATAAATCACGTAATTTAGTATTTTTGACGGGATTTCGATTTTTCTAGCATTACACGGGTCATTTAGAATAAATCGGAACCGTCATGGCACACTTAAATGAAAAACTAAAAAATATGTTATAAAAAATACTGACGTGTGAAATGTCACTTATTTGGTATCGTTGGATTCAGAAAACTATGCAAAATTCAAAAATGCAATAATATACAGGGTGTTCCATTTAGAAATCGAAAGTTAGTGTCACTTCAGGCAAAACCGGATGTGAAAACAAAATCACTTGTATATCAAAAAGTGCCGCTTATTATGTATATAGGATATCCCAAATTTTAATTAATTATCTTCAAAACTAAAGGAGAAAAAGGGGTGTATCATGATCCTGTTACACCCGGTATAGTTTATTGTGGAGTCTGAACTACATCTAGGGTATAGACAAATTTAAAACTTTCAATTTGTCCGAGGATGAAGTCGACCCGTAGGTCTTCGCTACCATGAAGTATAAGCGCTTTTACCTTCTCGACTGCCGTGTAAGTATGAGAACATTTTTATTTCCAAACTGAAACTATTATTTTTTAGATTGTCGGCTCTAAATGTAAAGTCATAATAAAATAAAAATAATAAGAATAAACGCACACAAAAAATATCACTAATCACAGTGTTATGTGAGGAAAACCTGGGTGGCTACCTTATCGGAGTATCATGTCCTCTGCCAATCCATCTATTTGGCAATATTTGATTTAAATGTTGTCAGGCATTTAAAATACAATGTGCGGGTATCCCGCCACGTATAAATTACATATCTTGGTAAGTAATTCTGGTGAATCATTCAAACCATGCCACAGTTTTCATGTAATTGTAAATAATTTAGTCGATGTGGTATAGTGGTGGGGCCAATAATAAAATTATCAATAATTCCTGAAATCCTAAAATCCATTTATTATCATCATCATCAAATCTAGTCGCCAAAAAGAGAACATTTCAAAATTGCTATTTCATTTTAAAACGATACGTAACAATTTTAATTTTGGGGAGCATAGCTCCTAAGAATAATTACCGTCGTTTTCTAATCTTACTTGCTAATAATCAAAAGTTCAACAATTTAGTTTTACTGACTCACTGTGTATACTGAAAATGCATCAACTCTGCTACAGCACTTTACACATTTTGACGTACACTTGTGAAAAAAACAACGAAATTATTTTTGCAACGTGCCTCTTTGTAAACATAGACAGCAAACAATGCGATACAGATATAAAAAACAAATAGACCATATGCACCGAGCGATGGTGATTGACCCCGCTGATAGCAAGTCTAAATAATCAGCCTATTAATCGTTGTTTTTTTTTTTGTGACAAATAGAGCGAGCAAGAATTGAAAATTGAAGTACAAGCCATTGAAAAGATATTCAGGCTGTTGATTTATGGATTCCATGAAAATTTATATCGAACAACACATTTGTTAAATTTTAAAGTGTGCACTATATAAATTGTTGTATACATGTTTTCATGAAAATGCAGTTTGAATGAACAGTTCCTGGAACAGGCGCATTTTTGAAATACACAAATAAAGTATTGAGAATCTGTGTTTAGAATTTCTTGAAAATGTATAATGCAGAGTTCGTTATACGTATGGAAAAATTATGTGACTATCTGTTTAATGGAGAAATGTATCAATAATTTTTTTATTATATATTCGGATGACCTCGACTTTATTTTTTCATTTGTTATAGCCTCGTTGCTGTGGCAATCATCTTTGTTTTTCAAATAGCACACTATACAGTGTGACTCTTGAGAGCGGGACACCCTTGTAAAATTTGTATTTATCACCTGATTATGACTATTTTTTTTGAATTGTAGTGCGAAAAACTTTACTTAGGACAGTGTCACATTTCTTTTTACAAAAACTAAAAAAATCTGATTACACCACTGAATTAAGCACCTCCTGAAATGGGCCTGTACCAAATTTCATAAAAAAAAGATTACACAATAATTCTGTGGCCAAATTAAAAATCACATTGTTTTTATGAATTTCCTAAGATCAAGTAACCCATGAAATAAATAAAAACAACTGAAAACAACTATTTTTATTGACAACAACATGCAATAAAATTATTGGAATGCCAGAAATTAAAATAAACGCTAATTAAATTCTTGTTGCTTCCACCAATCACACTTTTTTCGTACATTTATGGTTACTTTTCCCAGTTGTTCTGGGGTAATATCTACACGTGATTCAGTTATTCTAATGCGTAGTTTTTCTACTGACTGCGGTCTTCACTTATAAACTATTTGTTTTAGTGTGCCCCAAAAGAAAAAGCCGAGTGGCGTCAAGTCTGAGAATCTTGGCGGCCATTCAATAAGTGTCAACCTATCCACCGATTTTCAAAAAATTATTTTCAGCCATTTGATTTTCACTTTTTTATTCCATTCATTATTTGAGTATTTGCAAAATTTACAGCACTGATTTTTTTCAAAAAAATATTCATATTCTATTCGAAAGGATATCGTTGTATCCTTAATAATCCTTAGTAACCACGTTTTATAAACGTTTGCAGAGAAATGAGATACAATTTTACATTCATTTAGTAATATTACTTTCATTTTCTTGCTATATGTCCTTTTTGTTAAAATCGCCCGAATTACAATTTACCTAATACCCATTTTCCAAGGCTACTTGTAAAATTTTACATGGATTTACCAGATTCTTGTTAAAAGTCATGTCAAAGTGTCACTTGTTAGAAACTCTTTCAGCATCAAAATGATAATACGATGTAACTGTTCATATATTCATAAGGGTCTAATGTTGGATACTGATGTTCAGGTTTTTGCAGTACTGATGCATCAATACGTAGCTGGGATTTTTTTTAATAAAAATAAGCTTCAAGTTGATTTATTTTCACTTTTCTAACAGAAGTGTAGTCAGCTGAATTTCGATTTACTTTCGATCACATTACCTACGTTTTCATGGAGTGTTGAAATCGATTTCAGTCCAATACCATTTAATGTTTTCATGAATAGTATCCAAAACAATTTAAAATTCCGTTTGGAAATATTGACATTTGCTAGCTGTTAATTGTTATATCGGGGGAGGTGACATTTATCAGCTGATGTTTTTGGTTTGTTGGAAACTGTAATTTATCACTACATTTTTATTTTAAATAACTTGTATAATATCCACTCAGCCACAAAATGGAAAGTTTGAAAAAGTTGGAATTTATTGTTTATAAAACAAACTTTACAGTTGACAGTGCGCATGTCTAGATTCAATACGATACCCGTTTATATGTAGTTGGATCTCGATACGATCCCAGAAAAAGCCGAATCGACCTTGGGACTCCCATCAAACTCAATACCTGTTCTGCGAAAAACGTACAAAAATAACTTGGTCTTTAGGAATCAGTAATTATAAATTCACCAAACCATGATGTACGGCTCCGAACTAATGAATGACTAGTAAACCACTTCCTGATGTCTTGAAATTAAAATATATTTATGAGGAAGTGGAAAATACCTAGAACCTTAACCTTTTTTTTTACAAATTTGTTATCCAGTCCTAAGAACGAAAGGACAAGGACAAAAATAATTTAGATAATGTCAAACAATATGACCAAAAGATGAATAAAACCGAATAAACAGTACTCTTGGATCATATTTTAAATAGTTAAATACACACAAGGTGTTTCAGAAAATGATGAAAAAGTACTCCTAAGAAAATGGCTTTTGACTATAGTAACGTAAGAAATGAACGGAAAAGAGAAATCGTTGAGAACGAAGACACGAAGAGAAAATATACAGACTAGAATTTTAGAACATAAGAAGCGTTAGATTGTGCTGCAGAAGTAATGATTTTAAAACATTAATACTGATTGTCGTATCTTAGCCTAAATGTACTAGAGTCAAAGTCATAATTTCAGAGATTTTATACTTTATGGAAACACCATGTAACTTGATAAAATGAACATGCATTTTCGTCCTTGGTTTATTAGGAATGTGTGCCAAATTTTATTGGTGTCATCATTTATCACCAGACTTCAGTAGATAACAACACAGTTTTTAAAACCATTATTTATACATTTAAGGGGGAACATCAAATGTTACGATAGTGAAAAATCTCAGGTCGATGCCAAAAATATATACGTTATCATTTGACATTAATACGACACTAATTATTGTTTTACGTTGGAAAAGAAGAATTAATTTGTAGTAATTGTTGCTGGAATTCTATTTACTGTTTTTTCTTACACTGTAAAAAGAAGACATTCATTTTCAGTTATTATGTTTATCTGCAGCAATAGGTTTATGTTGGAATGATATATACCAATTGATACCAATCAGCACACAAGATAATTTTGCTAACAATTTTGGTTACTGAGTTTTTGCAGTAATTAAACTAAAAATTACAAATCAATTAGAATTAGGTTGGCTAAAATTGTCTAAGAAATAAAAACACTAAATTAATAACAAGTAATAAATAAATAACAAAACAATTAATATGCAGATAGTATATACCATTGTTGAGATTATTACAATAATTCTAGAACACAATCTATTTTGCCCTTTCTAGATTCTTTTAACACTATAATAACTGCTACTTGTAAGTAAATCTTTAACTTTGTATTTAAATTTTATTAACGGATAATGTTTTTGGGAAACCATTGTACAAAGTAATACGGTTGGCATGGATGGAGCTTTTGAAGGTGCTATGTGATGGTATTAATATAAACATAACACATAAATTAGATTGTTAAACTATTTTCTGTCTGGTTTCATGAGAATGATGGACTAATTACCATTTATATGACACAGGAAACTTATTGATATTTATTTTGGTATCACTTGTAAATGTAAATAAATGGAATGGAAAATATTTCCATTCCATAAACTTTTATCTACAAAAGTATCTTATATTTACGCCGAAAATCAGTTTATGATTCTTTTTGAATAATAAACTTCCAAAACTGCCAAAATTAGAGACCAAAATACTAAACAACATAATTTACCTCTAAATGGCCTGATACAATTAGTGCATTTTTAAATGAAAGTATGGCAAATTATGCCTTATTTAAAAAAGTGACCTTGTTTTAATTCAATATAAGGTCATTATGTTGACGCCAGGCACTAATATTATCAAACACAGTTTTTACTTTACATTTAATTTCATCATAATCGGCAACTATAGAGCTTAATTTCGTCAGTGTTCATAACTACTGTCAAAGTATCTTTAATAAAATAAGTTAATAATAGGTGGAACAAAGACATAATTATGAACCTATGTCTCAGCTTCATTGGTCAGCTTTTTTGTCACTAGGTTAAGCGGCGTTGTAATATTTTTACATTTTTTTACATTATAATAATAGCTGTATGAATCACATAACTTGAAAATTACCTTTGACCATTGACAAGTACTCAGTGGGGGCCGGTGAAATTTAGGATATGCCCTATCTCAGTATTAGAATATATATATAAAAAAAAACCGCCACCAATTACTTGGAGATCAGAACTTTCTCACCGTAGTAAAACTCGACGTGTGGTGGAGCTTACAATAAAAGTAATTTTTGACGTTTCAAAAAAAGTCACATTTTTTGACGTTTCAAAAAAGTCACATTTTTTGACGTTTCAAAAAAGTCTTATTTTGACGTTTCCAAAAAGTCACATTGGTGGAATGTCAACTTTATCTCAAAAAGCTGTAGCTGCTATCGCGAACCAGACAGACAATTTTCTCTGCCTGACATTTTGTGTATCGTCATAATTCGTCGAGATTCGTCCAGAAATGCAATAAAAATGTTCAAAATTTTTTTCACGATTACATAACTTCCTCACTTTGAGGGGTGAAGAAGTAATATTGTTCTCCCATACACGCCACTGTTTAAAAGTAAAGTAGACTTTCAATTTGTTTATTTCATACAGCTTGTAGTTATGACGTACGTGCAGAGATTCAAACAACAAAGTATAGTAACAATTTAAGAAAACTTTATAGTTTTGTGTTGGATGCCTGATAAAAATACAAGCTTAATATAATAATGGATTTACTTGCTAACAAATCCATGCTCTGTAAATGATTCCTAAGTATTGTGTTTTTATTATCCGACAGACAAATATTGTATCAGTACTTAGAAAAAATAAGCCCTTTATCCATCAGTAATCGTACCCACATTGGATTTAGCAACATATTTATATAAAATAAAGATAAAAATTGAAAACGTTCCTGGAATGTATAAAATACAATTTACAAGACTAACAAATAGAATTGTACGATAAGAGAAGTTGTGACCGATAAATTTCTTTCCGAGAAAAAAATACTTAAACTTTTAACCACTTTACCATGTTTTCAATGTGCATTTATTTGTTATTGACCTCTTTTAGATTAAAAGTGTGAGTTCATTTAACTGAATGTTTTTTGTATTAAAGAAAATATCTAATTTTAACACAATAGTTCACTTGACAGTACTTTGCCACTGAAGATATGAGACTTCATTTATTATTTGCTTTATTTTTTATGATTATTTATACACAATTGTGTTCCATTTTCGTAGGCCTCGCACTACCTAATTTACTTTTTTATCGTGTTTGCTTGCATTTTTATGAAAATATTTTGTCAACAACTCGGTTATATTTATATTTTTAATACTGCACATAAGGAATTGTTTATTTTTTACGATAATTGTGTTATCTTTTATTATGAGCACAAAGGACGATACTCAAATAAATGATTTTTTTACAGTCGATGAACGGATTAATTTTGATATCGTTGAGTGTTGATAATTATTACTTAAAACATAACAATTTTATAAAACACTCTGTTTACGCAATTTTTCCAAAGTATAGTTGTGGAAACTATAATGTGCATTGTCTCGTGGTCTTTATAAATGACCACATTTATTTTGTTATTAATTAATTACATAGGCGGATCTAGAACGCGGTTCTGGGAAGGAGTGTAATCGATACAAAGTTTATGTTACAGATGTTAAAAATATACAAATGGTAGGTAATTGTATTTTATATAACAAGTGGGTAAAATGGTGTTTTTTTTACAAGTGAGGCGTTTATAGTACGACCCGAGGGCGAGTGCTATAAACCACACGAGTAAAAAAAAAACACATTTTAGTCTCGAGTTATATACAAAATTTTTTTATCGCCATTCGAATTTAGAAAACAGTATAATTTTGTAAAAATACGGCAAATTGACAAAGTTACCTTGTCGTAATGACTAACTTCTATTGCAGTTTCTATAGAAACCAATAATTAAAGAAATATTGAACGATTTAAACGTCGCATTTGACATATTCTACTTTCCAATAATAATTATTATTTGGAACAAAATGAATGATAGTGAGAAAAATTTCATTCCTGGTAATCCTCCGGAAATCAGGGAGCAAGCAATTGCTGTAACTTTAGATTTATTACCAGAGAAATCTAGAAAATTGTACGAAAAAGAATATGATTTATTTATGCACTGGTGTAAGCAGAAAACTGTGAGTAACATATCTGAGTCTGTTCTTTTGACTTATCTATCTGAGGAAGCAAAAACTTTAAAATGTTCAAGTCTCTGGTCTAAGATTTCGATAGGGCTTAGAAATCTAAAGTTTTTAACAGAGTAGATGTCGAACGTTTTTTGCTAGAAGCACCAGATCAAAAGTTTTTAATGTTGAAGGTTGTATTAATAATGGGCTTGGCTGGCGCTTGTCGTCGAAAGGAACTCTACAATATGACCATTGATGACATTGTGATTTTAACGTACCTGATTCAAGGACCCACATTGAAAGGACTTTTACGGAAATTGGTGAGACAGTTAATGGAATAAATCCACTAAATATTTATGATAAATATGCAGCTATTCGCCCTACTCATGTGAATCATAAAGGGGTTCTTCTTTATCGAGGAGAAAAATGTCCAACGAGTAGGTATTAATACATTTTCAAAAATACCAAGTATTATAGCTAAATACCTTAACTTATACACTCCTGAGCAATATACGGGTCACAGCTTCAGGAGATCTTCGGCATCATTATTAGCTGGTTCTGGAGCTGATATTCTTACGTTAAAAAGTCATGGGGGGATGGAAGTCCTCAACAGTGGATGAGGGATATATAGAATATTTATAGATATTTTCAAACAATACTACAGAAATGACTATGTCTACGGATGTAGTCGTTGGTGAAAATCAGACCGACCACCATATTAATAAAATGAATCAAATATTTTTCGCACATCTGAACCTATAATTCCACTGTGAAATAAAATTTCTTTATTTCACACTTTTTTCTTTATTTTTCACTTGTCAATAATGACATTGTTTTCATTCAATGAAAATGTCCAATAAATGTCATTTAAGATATGGCGCTACAAAAAAGCAATTTACTCAATGTATTAAAACAAAAGTTATTATAAAAAATATTAAAACAACAACTATATTATCATCCTAGCTACATTCTAGAAAAAATTGGATTAAATAGTAGGAATCGTAACATTTTATAGGGAAAAAATATACTGATTTATCGTCAACATATATTTTTTTAATATTGACGAAAAAAATTATTAAAAAGTTTACCAGAAATCTTTATTAGTAAGAACAGAAAAGTACCTCAATATTACAAAACGTAGGTAATTTTTTATATTAATTACACTGGTCAGCTTTGTTAAATGCACAATTATTGCTGTTTCTTATGTTTTTTTGGAGGTGCTGATTCTGATTTATCTCTTAGCCCTCACTTAATCAGGCACAATTAAATGATTTGGTTCATGATCTCAATTTATCAAAGCTGAAATATCAGCTTCAAGATTGAAAGAAAGGAATCTTCAGTCATTTGGCTAAGAAGAAATTATGTGATATAAAAGCTGTATAGAAGCTGTAAATTTGTTGTGTACAGAGTGTTTCAGGATTAACTGGACAAACTTAAAATCTGAATTCAGGACCTCTAAATAAGAAAAAAGTTTCTTATGGAGGTATGTCAGGAAACGATACGTGAAAGAGTTACTCCCCTCCAAAGACTAAGGCTAAAATTTGGTATAGATATTATATTAATAGGAATGCTTCTAAAGAATATTTTTCAATCATCCTTTATCGGTAAAATGGGTGAAATCAGCAACACCCACTTTATTTTTTTATTCGAACTTTTTAACGGGGCCACTTTTTATTATGTAAAAATATGCCCTAGGAAGCATGATTCATTTAGAAAATCTCTTATTTTTTTCACTTGCCAGTTTTGAAATAAAAAAATAAAATTGTCTAAAATTGCCCAAATAACCATGTGGATCGAGAATATTATATTTTTTTATTTAAAAACTACCGGTATAATAAAAAAAAAAAAAGAGACAAAAGAGTTTCTAAATATGTTCCTTTATCGAAGCAGAGCAAAAAATCTATAGAAAATACATTTTAGGGCAATATATAATTCATATATTGAATAAAGTAATAAAAAGAACTTGTTACCACAAATAATGTTAACTACTAAAAAAATATGCCCGATAGAAGAATTTCTTTTTACAGATTTTAAATCAGTACAAAAAGTACTATAAGAATCAGCACTTTTTATTTACATTTAACAGAAAAAAGTTTAAATTTGTGGAACAGTATAATAAAAAGTTTGGACGTTTTCCAATAAATGCTTAAATAAAATTTCCTTAACTTAAAAGCAACTAATAAAATATTAGTTTTTTAAGAAAAAAACACGGTATTTCCAAAATATAATTTGTTTTTCAAATTTACTAAAACAGACCATCTTAAACATGTTCATTTTATTCTAATTAATTACACAGCTCCACAAAAAAAAAAAAATTCTGACCTAGCAACGAGACGAGTATATCCTTATGTATTTTTAATCGCTGATTCCGAATCCGGGGTCAAAAAAAGCCGTACACCCCCAAAAAAAAATTTTAAAGCCAAAAAACACTCCCTGAATAGGATATATTATGAGATAACGCTCTGAAAATGTTATCATTTTAATCAATCGTTTTGTTTAATATTTTAGGGAAAAATTGAATGTATTACGATAAAAATAAAGGTCAATTGCAGCGTTCACCCTATCGGTATGAAACGCACCACCCTCATCTGCCATCAAACCAATTGATAACGACAATGACGATATCAAGAAAGATGGGACGAACACATGATAGCAGACTACTGTTGGTCTCTGAAAAGAGACACGAAAGAACAACACAAACGACAGTCATTAAGAAGATCGTTTGAAAATAAAGTTAAAAGATACCATAAAAAAAAGATTAAAAAAAAGAAGAATTAAAAGCTACTAAGGTAAGAGTACTTCTCACTGCCTTCAGGGATGCGTTTTATACCCAAATGGTGTTAAGATTGGTGACAAATGACTGCTAATATCCTAGCCATAAGGATCTCTGCAAATAAGAACATCCATATAATGAAATCGTTATCAAATTTTATGTTTTTTCCTTTCTTTTTTCTGTAATTGAAGTTAAGGGTTGTTTTTCATAACGATATAGGGGTAGTTTTGGGGTATTACGTAAATTCTACGTCAGTTTATTGCAAACCTAACGAAACTTAAACATTGTTAGATGTTTTTCAGTCATTGTCGTTATCAATTGGTTTGATGGCAGATGAGGGTGGTTCTCATGATGGCAGATGAGGGTGCGCTTCATACCGATAGGGTGAACGCTGCAATTCACCTTTATTTTTATCGTAATACATTCAATTTTTCCCGAAAATATTAAACAAAACGATTCAGGGGGTGTTTTTTGGCTTTGGGGGGTGTACGACTTTTTTTGACCCCGGATTCGGAATCAACGATCAAAAATACATAAGGATATACTCGTCTCATTGCTAGGTCAGAAAATTTTTTTTGTGGGGCTGTGTTATCCACAGAACTTTTATATGTATATTAATATAAAATTTTAGTTGTTAATTTTTGTTAAAATTGTGATCCGACAATGAAAGTAAGCAGATATTTTCATTGTCAGAACGTCGCGATCGTCACAATTTTAATTACAACAAAAATTAACAACTAAAAATTTATGTTATTATTTGTATTTGATAGAACAATTAATAAATACCGACAATATTTAAATGGTAGGCAACGATGACATTTTTTATAATTATATAAACATATAAAATAGAACCTACCTTTATCTTTTATTAGGTGCCTATAGCAACTATTTTAGAAAGTGTCTTTTTATTTCACCATAGTTTTTTCGCAGTTTTTATATTGTGTGCATCCAATGGCACATATGTCTACTGCATCCAAACTACTGCCATTATAGAACATTCGAAAATATTCATCCTTTATACTTTACGTCAAAGTCTACCAGATTCACTAAATTAAATGTTAAGTATTACTTTTGATGGTATATTTTATGCGGATGTGGTATTTTTTTTTATCTGA
This sequence comes from Rhamnusium bicolor, assembly GCA_029963845.1. Classification (NCBI taxonomy): domain Eukaryota; kingdom Metazoa; phylum Arthropoda; class Insecta; order Coleoptera; family Cerambycidae; genus Rhamnusium; species Rhamnusium bicolor. The sequence goes on from JANEYF010000753.1 coordinate 1,764,515, forward strand.
GTTACGATTAGTAAGTTTGGGAATTTATCATTTCTTTTAGAAATTTTTGCACAACAAATTTCGTAGTATATAAATCACGTAAGTAATTTAATTTTATGAATGAATGACTTTTGTACCGGTAACTGTATTCTCTTTAACGAAAATAATTAAAACAATTTTTCTAACAGTTCAAGGGGAGGAATATAAATGAAAATAACAGTGTTTTAATTTCATGTTTTTTTTTATTTTTATACGCCACCATAGAAAAGATATGTAAAAAACTAAATTTGAACCATAGCAAATATTATTTTTATCCCTTCATTATTTGATTTGTTAGTGTTAATAAAACCACAGGAAAAAATTGACTCATTAGACAGTAACAAATCTAATTATAAATTTACAGTTGATAAAGAATTTCCCACTATGTTTGTTGAACCCGTTCGAATAAATAATATTTAATACTATTCATGATTTAAAATGCTTAAACTTAGGCATTTATTACAATATGTGCTTATATCTTAAAAAGCAAGTGTAGAAAATCACAGACAGGTCTCGCTGTTATCGGCAATCTCCAAAATAACATTTTTTGAGTATTTTATACATAAGCTTAAATGAAAACAAGAAAACAGTTGATTTATTTATGTATTTATGGCAAGCCAGTAGTTCATGAACTATTTCTTAACAAACTGATTGCATATAAACTTAAAAGGATACATTAACGTTGGATTAAAACATATCTAACTGAGAGAACACAAATAGTACAAATAGAGCGAAACAAGTCAGAACTATTATATGTAAAATACGGTGTGCCGCAGAGTTCTGTTCTTGGGCCATTCCTATTTTTTTGTTTGTGAACGATCTTCCAATTATTGTCAATGATAGCAATCTAGTTTTGTTTGCCGATGATAACAGCTATTTATATTATAATTAGTTCTCCAATGTTGTTATGCTTGACAAATTTATCAGTTTGTTAAATAAATACAACGACTTTCTTTAATTTTTCTTCTAAATCCAGGTCATGTAATCAGAGTAAGACATTTTTTATTTTATAGCCTGACTTAATGTTTTAATCGTGAATTTGTAGAGAAATAGTTATTTACGTAACAAGACTGGAAAGTGATTCCTTTACCGGGCAAGCTAGCAAATTATCGAACGAGCGTCAGCGAGCCCTGGAAGTCGGTGAACCCAGTAAAGACACTTTCCGAATCTGTTGCGTATAATATTTTTTCTGCAACGTTCTTCCTAGACTCAAAAATTTTTTTGAGACGACAAACAAAACATGTTTGTAAAATTTAACTGACATTCATAAAACTGAAGTGACATATGCCAGCCACTTAGTTTCAAGAAAGACTGGATTAATCATTTTTAATTTTCACCAGATACTGTTGTCAAGCAAAAGTGACATTAAGAGCTCGGTAAAGACTTTACCGATCCTTTACGTCACTTTACGGGGCTAGATCAGTAAATATGAATTCTCCATTCAAAGCATTGACCAAAAACAAGTTACTAGGCAGTTGTGGAAAAAAATATTTATTTTTAGGTTTCATGTTTTTTTTATTATTAATGTTTCTATTTTATTTATGCTCAGTTTGTTCTTTTGATATGTCCTATACAATTTTGTGTTATTTTTATATAACGTCTTGGACTAATAAATTATTATTATTATTATATTTTTCCCCGTTTTCCAACGATTCGATTCACATGGAGGGCAGTCCTCACAATCCGAAGGGTTAGTAGTTGTAGATCCCAGAATCATGTGCTCTAACCAGATAAAGTGAACTTAAGATGACCACCTTCCAAAGGTGGAAAGTACAGCACACAGCACTCTATTCGCGTAGTTGTTCCTGATATACTGCATTCCATATCTTACTCTTTAAGCTCATTGCGCTGATGAGGAACAATAATTCCTTACATTCCACAGAGTTAGGAGCTGTAGATTCCAGAAACATGTGCCCTAAGCAGATGAAGTGAGCCTAAGATGACCACCTTCCAAAGGTGGAAAGTAGAGAACATAGCACTCTATTCATGTAGTTTTTCCTGATATACTATTCCGTATCCCACCCTTAAGCTACTCTGCGCTGATGAGGAACAATTCCGAAACACCAGTGTCTGTGGCTGCCGCTTAATACAACAACGGACACATACCGTCACAAAAACCTGAACGATAGGCAGCATTTCTTTCGTCATCGCCAAATTGTGGAGGGCACCAAATTATCTGTGCCCTATACTATATCTACACAAACTCAGCTAGAATTCAGAAACAGAGAAAAGTGAAGCGAATCATTTTAAAATGTAATCAATACAGAGGTATCTGTTTAGAATATGTCAACCCAAGCAGCACATTTAGTAGAATCTACGTAGTAGCTAACATCAGTGGGACTTTAAAGATTTCCGCAACTAACGACTATTACATAATGGTAACGATACTTCTACCAAACAATCACCAAAATGGGGAATAGTTATTACGTGTTGGGAAGTGTCTGACTCCGCGGTTGAGAGACATTCTTACTCGCTTCTCACTTCAGACCCCGGGTTCAATCTCTGACTGAGATTTGTTCGGAAACAGAAATGAATCTCAGTATATGGGTGCACGTCCTATTCTCCAAATATGTAACCCTGGTTACTTTACGGGTGAAGGGATTATATTAGCTATGGTTTGATATTAAGACTTTTTACTATATACACACACGGTGGCCCAGCCCTCATACTGAATATAAACCACTTAATTCACATTGTAATGACTATGAGGTCTTTTCAATGGATGTTTTATCTCCATAGCATTGTATGTACACAACGTTCACATCACAATGTGAACAATCTATACAGGACACACTCCAGGTATACCACAAAATAATTAATTTCATACCAACAACAGTAACAATATCAATCTCGCTATTTATGGAGTAATCATGAAAATCACGACTGGGGTGGTTTCCGTCGTCGGCAGGCCACCAAAGAACTAATCACGTTTATAATATTTAAATTTGTTCGAGGTGTATGTAGGTCATTACTAAACTATTATTTACAAAAGTTGTAAAAATGCAATTTATTAATTTCACTAACATTTAAATTTTAACACAGGAATACTGTCTCAATTTGTGGCAAGAGATATAAAATTATTTTACGTGCCAAAAAAGTGATTATACTAACTAAATATAACGGACGCAAGATAGCGATTATAATATTAAATTGTTTTAGGGAAATTACCAAATCATGGCAGACTTTGTGGTATTGCGATAAAGACTAAATAAACAAATAAAGAATTAAATATTCACTGGGAAGATTCAAATGTTGTGGATGTCCTTTTGATAATAATGAATTTTTTTAGGTATCTGATATGTTAATTGTAAAGTATAAAATAATTTGAATATCTTAATGTAAATATTGTCTGAATGCTATTTGGGGCATTGTCTTAGTATTTATTTTTCTTTCTTGGGACTTAACTACAACATGATTGACTTTTCTAAGTTTGATTATTTAAAAACTACAGTAAATATGATATAATTATATATTTACAAATGTAATATATTTTTTACTGTGTATCACTGATACATTGATAAAGTAAAGACCTATGTGTTTTATGTTGTATTTACTCCAACCTGTGTTTTGTACCTTATTGTGAACAAGAAGGATACAATTTATCTAGTCCTGAGGATGCAAAAAAAATAGCGAAACGTCGACTATATTAAAAAAGTTTGTTTTTCTGTTTTAATTGACCTATTCCCACTAAGTTGTAATATCAATATAAAGCAGGTCACTAAGCATTTAAGAAAATGTAATATGTTCAGTCTGAAAATTACAAAAATTTAGAATACCGTTAAATTTCATTTTCTTTATTGCTTCTACACCGCTATCATATTTATCAAGGAAATTTTGCAGCACACATTCTATACAGTAGTGGTGAAAACTGTTTTTTAGTTCTAGGTGTGCTTTAATGAAAGGTTGGATCTTCACGTGAGGATTTAATCCACAATTTGAGAACAATCCACATTATTGTTTAATAATGTGTGTAAAAATATTAATTGGTAACCTTTCCTGCATATGTTGTAGACTAACTATGGAAAATTTGTTGAGCATAGTGGAACCAGAGAAGCCAATTGGAGGGTATATCCTAAGGCTGGGAATCGAATACGAATAATTCGAGTATTCGAATATTCGAGTATTCGAATATGAATTATGCTAATGGGAAATTATTCGATATTCGAAATATTCGAATCCTCGAATATTCGAATATATTCGAGTATTCGAATATTTGATTATATTTGAGTAAATTTGAATATTAAAATATATTATTAAATTATGTACGAATAGGTATGCAGTATGCATCCAACCAAAGTAGGTAGATAGTAGGTATAGGTAGGTACCTATTCTAAAATCCAAATATGTAAATAGACCACATTAGTGGCACGTTTTACTCCCAGTCAAACTATTCCATCTCTTTCTCGCCTCGACCTTATTCTTACTGTACTAAGGCAGGGGTTAAAATTAAATTTTAAATTTTAGAAAACCTGTAAATATTTAACTATTGACTTTTCATGTACTTGTTTTACCTTCACAATCTGCGTCTTTTTTAAAAACATTCTAATTTTAGAGCACTTCTATTTTTTTCGAAAAGGAAAAATAGTTATGACACAGAAATATAATAAACTAGCTCTGTTTTCGTTATATTTAAGCTTCAATATTTAAATGTGAACAATAGCGCCTCAATCCTAAAATAATATACTAACTAAATAATTCTGACCCTTAAAGCACAGGTACAGGAGACATACCCTATTGTGGGTATGGAAAGCAAATCAAATTGCCTGCTTAGTGGATTACGTCACGACTATTATTGTGGTCTATCCAACCAAATACTCAAATAGAGTATTCACTATTCACTAGTATTCAGTGCTATACCTATTAATAATGAATATTCGAGGATTTGGATTATTCAGATACCTATTCGAATAATTCGGATTATTCGAGTATTCGAATATTCTAATTATTCGAATAATTCGAATATCCGAATACTCAAATAAATCGAATAATCCGAATATTCGAATATCCGAATAGTTCGATCATTCGAATATTTTTCGAACGAATATTCGAATACTAAATTCTAGAAAATTCCCAGCCTTAGTATATCCCATCTTCCTTATAACTACCATATTTTCGAAATCTTCTTTAAACTTTCTCTATTCTCTACCTTACAAATGAATAAAAAAAATCAGTTAATGTACTGACATTGTTGAAGTCGTTTGAATTGATGAAGATGACTGATGTGATCCACAAATAAGAGCTTCTGATCAAACCTTACACCTAAGTTTTGGAAGATAATAGGTCTATTTAAAATTGAATCATTTATGATATAATCAAAAATAATCATATTTTTTGTTCTATTACTAAAATTGCTGTGGTCCAATCTGTCAAAATATGTATAAAAAATGATATCAGTTTGAAGTCCAGTATCAATGGATTCCGTGCAGAATTGTGTGATGCAAAAGAGATTTGTGACGGTCGATCTGCCTTTGATAAACTCATGTTAATGTAGAATTCAACGATTATGCATAAAGTAATATGTATATTCTTATATTAGAATTTCAAATACTTTAGAAAAAATTTTTGACTATTGTAATCCGTCTTTAATTTGTATTTTGGTTTGTTTGCCTTTTTTAAAGACAGTTGCAATTTTGGACATCTTCCATATAACTGAAAATGTAGTATTGATGGTAAGATTAAAAAGTATTTTTTGAGGTTCCGTACACGCAGAAGCACAATCTCTAATCAGAAACGCTAAAATTTTGTCTGAACCTTTGGTGAATTTAAGATTTAGTTTTTTTAAAGTTCTATAAACATCTGATTTATTAAAGCTATTTAAGTAAATGTTGTTAGATGTTTTGTTGTCATTATGTTCAATAGTAGATGGTCCTGGCGATGAAAAAAGAATTTTGGAAACAATCTGCGTTGGCAATATTTTGTTGATCCTCGACGTTAACTCCATTATAATGCATTGACCTGGAGATATTGATTATTTTCCTTTTTTTATTTACAAATTGCCCACATTTTTGTGCATTATTAGGAATATCATCGTCTAGTACTTTGCAATAATTTTTATGTGCAATAGTAATTGCATCCTTAATTTGTCTATGCGGCAATTTAAATTTCTCTAATGACCGGGGATCCTTATGTTTTGTGTGTTTCCAAGTTCGATGTTTTAAATTATGTTCTGTAATTATTTAAAATGAGAACCATAGTGGAAAATTTCTATTATGCTTTTTAATTTCAGAAACAGATGTCTATTAACTCGTAAATTTTTGTATAGAATTGTTCACAGGTTAAATTTATTTCGGTACATTCATTAAACAGAGCGCTCATCTGTTAGACAACAACAAGATACAGACGCGACAGACTTAGAACAAATCGGTTCAGTGACTTACTTCCTTTTTTATATTAGGCCGTGCATAATAGTACGACACGACAAAATCAGACAAGACGGTGCCTGTTGAAAAGTTTTTTTGTGCTTTTGCGTGTCGCTTTGATATATTTTCTGCGTGTCTACTTCATGTCTGTGTCGCGTATTTGTCGCGTCTGTGTCTTGTCTGACAGATGGACGCTTTGCCTTAAAGGAAACTCCAGTTAAGTTTCTGTGAGATTACGGCAGAGATCAATATAGTTATCCTTACGAAAATTATAATGGGTAATAGTAATTCTTCTAAATTTCTCGTTGCTTTTGAATTATGAAAAGTACATTTAGTCGTAAAAATTTTAGTACTATGTTGTTCTCTCTACATTTGCATAAAAGAGTTATGCTATTTTCAGATCCGGCTAATTTCTTGTAGCAATTTTCCAAAAGTCTAAAATATCTATTAATATGAGGCCCATACCTGTTATATAAACAGAAGAGTAGTATTTAATAATACTGCTAGGGCTGGGTGAAGACTGTCTTCTTCCACAGCCTCCTCAATTTAATGTCGATGTTTTACAAACACCAGATCTAGGAGTCTAGTTTTTTAATGAAATTGCATTGCCTCAAATTAATTAATTAAAAGTGCAGGCCCTTAGCTTTAACTTGCATTTTTTTCATATGTCAATGTTAATTTTTCATCATTTAAGAACAAGAATAAGTCAAACTTTTGTAAATTATCAGATTCACAAAAATTACAAAAAATGTAGTCAACCCATTTTCTGTCAGAACAGTTGCACATTTTTGACTACCACAATATCGAAAAGTGACAAAGATTAAAAACCAAACGGATTAAACTCTATTCACTTTAACTTTGCAGTGATGGGGTGGACACAATTGAGTGAAACGTCCAATTACGAACGATGCTTATGAAATAAAATAAACATGAAAATTAACAGCTATAGGAACTTTACACTTGTGTACATCTGCTTGCCGTCTGCACCAATAATCAGCGTGCATTTAGTTTTCTTTCCTGGCTATCACTGCAAAGTTAAAGTGAATAGAGTATAGTTACATTAACAAGTATATTCCAAAATATAGATAATTTAATGAAGTAGACTCTAAACGTGACAAAAAAAGTCTGATTTTGTGTTTCAATGCAAAAAACAGTTATACATTTATATGATAATGAAAGCAGTACTCCTCGCGTCTGAAACCATTTCTTTAAAACCTATTAAAGTTTTTGTGACGACACGAACGGAAAACGCTAACTTTGACGTTCGCGCTTTGGCTCGCGACCCCACACATTGATTCTTTTTTCCGCGAAAATGGTTGCATGTACTGTTGATTTCAATAAAAACTGGTACACTTTCTTTTAGCTATGTAAATCATTCGTTCTTTGATTGATATTGATAATCTTACAAATGTCACTTTGACGTTAATCAGTGGAGTCATGATTAAAAATGGTTCGACATCTAATAGATATTCGAAAATTGTTTCTAAAATTGAAGATGGTTGGTCCATAAGAAGACTTCTGCTGAATACAATGTGAGTAAAACCACGATAATGAGTGTTAAAAAACAATGGGAAACTAACCAAACCGTATCCCGTAAAGTTGGTTCCGGTAGGCCCAGAAAGAGCAATAATTAAGAAGATGAAAATCTTATAAATTATCTAATAGAAAACCCTTTTCAGACTGTAGTAAATTCAATTTCAGAGACAAATTTCCCTGCTTCGGTATCTACTGCTTGCAGAAGAATAAAACGACAAAGCGACTTGAAGAGTTGTTCAGCGGCTAAAAAAATACAAACTATCAGAAGAAAAGAAGCAGGGTAGGATTATTTTTGCACTCAACTATATAATCAATGATGAAAACTTCTGGGGCCAAGTTGTCTTTTCTGACGAAAAGATTTTTTAAATCCTGTAACGATGGACATGTTCGCGTATATAGGCCTCCTTTCACTAGATACGACGAAAATATACTTTCGATCCACAAATATCAGGAAGGTTTTCAGTCAATGTCTGGGCTTGGATGAGCCTAAATGGGTTAGGTGTGTGTTGGAACAGTGGTGGTCATCTCAATTCCATTAAATATATTGAAATATTAGACAATATTATGTTGCCGTCAGTAATAGAGGTGTTTCCGGAAAATAATTTTATTTTCCAACAAGACAACTGCTCCATACATACGGCCCATCGTGTCAGGCAATGGTTTCTTAATAAAAACATAGAGTTGTTACCGTGGCCATCTAAAAGTCCGGATTTAAATCCAATTGAAAATGTATGGGGGCTAATGGTGAAACATATAAGAAAATTAAATAACCATCCAAATAATGCCCAAGAATTGGAAGGGATAATTGAAGACGCTTGGGAGAACTTGTCGCACGAAGTTGACCTTGCAAGAAATCTGATTTCGTCCATGCTTGCAAGACTTCAGGCAGTTTTAGACGCTAATGGAGCAATGACAAAATATTAGTTAATTCTGTATTACGTAATTGAAGTTCATTTATTTTATTTTTTTATTGTATTTTTATGTTCAGTTTGCATTGTTTACATTTTTTTTAATCTCAAGTGGTATTTTTGCGTTCTTATTTTAAAAATAGAATTATCATTATTCAGTTAGTATTTTAATTACAACCATTAGTAGAATTATCCGTAACAAATATTATTTTTTTAAACAATAATATGGCAGGCTTGAAAATGTTTTGAAAAAGTTATTTTCTAATTATTTTTTAAAATTCCATTTGAATAAAATAAAAGAGAAAGGTTTAATAAGTTTAAAAACACAAAGAAAACCGATCTCCTCCAAAAAACCCAGGTCCGGGGTAAATCACCTCTTCTCCACCCCCTCTCGACATGCCTGGCCAGCCCTATTTACAGACATATGCACACAACTAAACTATTAAGATTTTCGATTACAAGAGTTGTACCAGTTTTTTTTGAAATCAAGTGTACGAAATCTTTAAGAACATTTTTTGTGTTCTTTACTCTTCATCTCTATGCTTTTTTTGTATTTTTCATGTTTTAAAAATTACTTCCAAAGAACAATTTTTGTGAGTTTGACATAAGGATTATTTAATCTCAGCTCAAAATCCCTAGGGATTGGTCTACAAGCACATTTTCCTTTTCATAAATCTAATACCGTTTCAAATATAACTCAAATAGGTCTGCTTGAGAAAATTAGTCGTATTATAACGTGTTATTTGTTGAAGCCGGGTTGCAACAATGAATAACAAACGTTAATCCAGTAAGTACCTACTTGAAAAACGTATGTAATAGTTTTAGTTAAAATATCCCCGTAAAAGAACAATAAAATATAAAGTAACCTTTCATTGTTCAAATAATAATATGTCATCAGTCGGTCTAAATATTCTTCGTTCTTTTGTTATTTATCCTTTTCTGGGAGTGTAGAAATAAAATTATTGTTATTACGAAGAACACGTCATGTGTTATTTTAAATTATAAGGTATTGTGGAGTTTTCAAGTTTGCTTTTAAAATTGCAAGGTATTAAATAATAAATTTACTTTAAAACCGATTTTTATCCTACAACGTGATACAATTAGGTTCTATGATGTGTCCTCTTACGCATAAATTAAATACACGTATATAGTCCATCCTTATGTAAATAATTATCGCTCCAAATCCTGGACCTCGAAATTTTTATATCGACATGAACGTCCATCTACGCTATTGTCAATTTTAACATAGTAAATGGGTACAAATGGGCTATTGTAACATATTTACAGTTTCTAAACTAACAAAATCCTAAACAGACACAACGATATACCGGGAGGGATAAAAAACCGTACTTTATATATTTCTTTGCCAAATTTTTGTTTCTCAGCAGATTTTAGCGAACTTGATGTCAATAGTTAGCTGATTGAATAGGCTACAAAAGTCAAATGCCAGTTGCCGCCTGCTTAGATCACCGGGTTCTGGAGACAAATTTATGAAATATATGGGACAAAGCCGCCAAATGTCATGCCGGCGTCAATCCCGCAACTGCCACTGGCCTGACCCAATTTGGTAAAGCCCAGCCTTTAAGATGGCCGAAACATTAAAAAGTAATGATAGCGGTCGCAATTGAAAATAGACCTTCCTTTGTGCTCGTTCTTTTTAATTGAAAGTTACCAAAATGACAGATTTCGAAAGAATGAACTCCCCCCTACATTTTGAGACTACGATGAGTTATATCGGTTCATTGCTTTTGGAGATATAGCGAATTCAAAAAAGATGAACTTGGTCTTGTTATTTAGGCAATAGAATCAGCTCTAAGAAATTGCAAACAAATTATCGAAATTTCAAAATACAAGACTCATTTTCTACCAGTATTTATATTGCTTATACTACTACATCTTAAATATTAACAATACAAACTAGAGAAATAATTCAGAACAAAAACTGTATATAGGTAAATGATACGTTGAGTTAGTAGAGGATATTTCATCAGAAATCCATAATTAGGTGGTAAGTACTATTGAAATTTGTGCTGTAAAACAAATGAAATATTATTGTGAAAATCTGGTGAGGAAGGAATGGGTACAGCAAATGGGATAAATATCTTTTAAAGAAATGCCCTATTTTATCATTTCATTTGATAGCGAAATGATGGAGGAGATTTAAGTCTAATCCAATTTAAAATAATGATCTCATTTTTTATTTTGAGGATATTATTTTTTTTACTTATTGTTTAAATATGGTCGAAAGTAAACATTTATTTACTCTGTACGTAATTGTTCTATAGTTGTTATAAACCATACATATAGACTAAATTTGATTTGACTGATGATTTATAAATAAAATTGCTATTTTTGTTAACTGCACTAATTGCCATTACCAATTATTACACTTATTTGTTTATTTGTTCATATATCCACTTGAACTTATCAACAATGTTTAATACTCTGTTAAATTATTTTCATTGTTATTTATCTTATTATTTGTTTATTAATTTTCTTTATTACCTTTTTAAAATTAATAAACATAAAATGTTTGTAACTGTTATATTCATTATTATTTTAATTTAATCGACTTCACGCGAGACTATTCCAATATATTACAAAAATAATGATAACTAGAATTGAAGGGTTTCTAGCAAAAACAACATATGTCAAAAATTTTAATTTATGAGATACTGGCAACACCGCCTTTAGAAATATTATTTTTATATAATAACAAATTATTTCTAACAAAAAGAGCACCTGTTAGCGTATATTGTATGGTTGGATTATAGCAAAAACCACACTTATCTCTGACATATGTTGTTTTTGGAAGAAATCAGGAAAGATATTACTACTGTATTAACCAGCAAAGAAAACACGACTTTTTATAAACTCCTATTATTAAACGGATCAAAAGATAATGAAGAAGACCCAGCAGGTATCGATTCTGAAGATAACAGCAGTGACTGCGATGATGATTAAGTACCTACTTTGAAATGTTGTTTTTCTTCTTAAAATATTTTGTTTATATTCTAATCTAACTCGAAATCATAAAGAATGGATTTTAAAGTATATTGTTTATTGTTATTGTTGGTATTGAATAAAGAATCGTTTCATTTTGTACAGGTAATTTTTTAGTTTCAAGCAAAAAAAATCCTGCCGTTATTTTTTTTAATAATCAAAGTCACTTCAGTGTTCTTAAATCCAACTCCAGTGAAAGCCATATTTTAAAAAAATGTTACTTTAACAAAGATATTCAGTTTTTTGTCTGTACTGAAAATTACGTTTTTTTGACATATGCTGCTTTTACCATAACCCCTTCAATTGTTATAAAAAAAGAAAATGGCAACGCTGTCTCACTGACATATGACTTGTAATTATACCTAACCTTACAATATTTGATGCTGTCAAACAGTTATCATATGGAGTGAAACATCACGAATAATCATAGCTACCCTTTATTTTCATAGATAATGAATAGACTAGAAATATTTTATCTATCACTGTGGGATAAGTTACACCACATCGCACTCATCGTAGAAATGTAATAGTCTTGTTATCCCAATGAGTGTGGTAATGAAATTGACAACATTTAAATTCAAGAAAAAATAATTATTTATTATTTATAAATATTAACAACACAATTTGAAAAGTTATATAAATTAACACTGACCGTTTTCACTTGTGAGCCTGTGCAACTAGAATTGGCTATCCAAAATTTGTTATTTATTGTTATTCCGTAACTAAAACCCTATCATAAACCACCAGTGGCGGTTTGTGGGTCAAGAGATAGAGAGGTCAATTAGAAAAGTTTACTGTATTACCTATCTTTTAAAGTGATTTAAATTCCAAGTCGATCTTTCGGTCTTTTTGAGATGCAAAGTGGTCAATTACTTTTTCATTAAAGTCTTTTATATTCTTTATTAATGCCCTTTCTATGGTAAGCATAGCTAAAGAAGATAACCTTTCCTGACCCATGGTATTTCTTAAAAATGTCTTTATTCTTTTTAAGGTGGAAAAACAACGTTCACTTTCGACGGTAGTCATAGGGAGAGTACACAAGATTTTTAACAGTTTGACACTTTCCGAAAAAGTATTGCACAAATTATTGTTAATGAAAAGCTGAAACAAAGCAACTGCTTCACTGCTTCACACCGTCTAAAACGTATCTAAACATAAAAACTACTTGTACTTTATTATGTCCATCTTTCAGTTTTAATATATTTTGTACAACACTCATATTTAATAGTAAACACCAAAAACACTGTTTCACTTAATTTCACGACAAGTAGAGATTTACTAATAAAATGTTCACAAATAAAAACATTAAAAACAACGCGACAGAATTTACCGACCAACGCGTACCTAGTCAACATTAAGACTGCTAGTGCTCGACTAAACTTTGTGCGTTACCGTTTACGTAAAATGTGTCAGGGACATTGTCCCCACCTGTGTTTTCTGTCTCTTTTGCTTTTTGACGATTCGCGCATAAGTCTATTTCACTATAATTCGTTGTAAATTCGGTCCGTAGCTAGCTTTGGGGACAAGTTGTGGATTGACCCAAGATTTTTAAATTCTATAAATGAATAATGTAATGAATATGAAATCCTGCGATCTAGATATTTGAATAGTATTGTGCATAGAATGAACTAGAAACTTTAATATATTTTTTAAGAATATTAAAAATATATATATTATATATTTTTAAACTTCAGAAAATGAATAGCTCTATTTTTTTATTTGTATGTGGGAGGTCATTGACTAAATGACCCTATAGAAGAACCGCCAGTGTAAACCACTACTTACGCATTGCTATCATTTTGAAAAAAATTAGATCCCATTGTTACCTTGATTAGTTTATTATTCTTTCAAAGCGAACCTATTTTAAGACAATTTTAGCGGTGACAGATAAGACTTTGTATTATATACGTGGGATACTACATTATTAAAGCACTATGTGATTACCCAATTCTTCACAAAGCGTGCGTTAATAATGTCTTTATCCCACTTATATCGTAAATAACTATTGTTTAATTACATTGACAATTCTACTCCTGTCAGATTCATATTACACACTCTAGAATCATATTTAAAATGTGTGCCAGCAACAAAACAAAAAACTGTCTATCCTCACGACAAAAATTGTATTTACCTTCACTATGGTAACCATGATACAAATACGCAGATAGGCTAATACGCATGGAGCCGTGGCTTTCGATCCTAAACGTGACGTCAGTAGCGAGAAAATACCGAGGTTTCGTAATCGCTTTAAAATATTCCACACTTAATTAATTATAATTTAAAATACTATAGGAAATTTAATAGATACGTTACATTTTTTATTTTAAATGTACAAATATCAAAATATTTCAACTGAATTTGCGTGTGATCATAACCTCATAATTTATCTACGTTTAGCGGGAGAAATCTTTTAGCCGTTTCAGCTGCGATTTTCACAGGATATTGTGCTGTAGTGAAGAAACTTGAAGATTTACAATTTATTGTCAATGACAATAAATGCTCATATTTTTAGAACGATTGAAAATTGCTAATACCTATGTATCTTTTATTCTTTTTTTGGTTGTGTCACTATTGACCCTCCGATTGGGGTCAATGGAGACAGCAATTTGTTTATCACTATAAATATTATTTGACCAAAATAACAGCAAATGGAGACATTTAAAATTGAAAAATATGTAAATTCCCGGAGAAAATTTGTAGAAACAAAAAAAAAACGTATAATACAACTCTTGTTATATATTAAAATATAATGATGAAAATATAGAAACACTTTCTTAACAGTTTAATTATTAAGGCACATTTCTTTATATCGTCATGACAATCAAATTTTCGTGTAAATAAAAATTTATCCGATAAACCTCTTGTGGTATTACTTATGAATAAAAATATTTTGAGGCTTTACGACACTTAATTTTTCTTTATCCACTCTTTTATTTTAACATTTCAGGACAGTTTTTGTCAACTGTATAATTTTTTGGCGCTTGTAGTTCTGAAGTTTTTTCTTACATTATTTGCCTATTATAATTCTGTCGTTGGATGGTACTTTGACTTAGTTGTCCTTGTTATACTTGATTTTGCTAAAATAGTGTATGCTCTTGTACAGAGAATTGAAATTCTTTCAGTTTACCTTAAGAATGACAATTGTATTAGTACAGTTTGAATATTATAAGGGATATATCCAGAGAGAAATTTATCATAGTTATGTCTTAGATCTGATGAGAAAATTTAAGGAACCTGGGTCAGCAGCTAATAAGAAACAATCGGATTGGTATTGTAACAAATGAAGCCGCCTAAATAGCCGCATTGGAACATACAATGTCATTGGAAAATACTTAAAGCATCAGACAATTGTCTGAAGTTCCGGGAGTAGGCCAGAACTAGTTTATATCTCTACCGGATATAATTCGTGCAAAAATTTTTAACATTTGTTTTTTTGAAGAACCTCATTTATGTTAAACGGAACAGTGAATTGATATAACTGCGTCTACAGGGATGATACTAATTCCAGACTTTACAGAGAACACACACACACTCCATTAAATTAAATGTTTGGACTGAAATTTTGGAAACCACATTAGGACCATTATTTGTCAGGTAAATCTAACAGGCGTAATGTATCTTGACATACTGGGAACTAAGATTGATCCATTGAAAACGGAAATTATTGAAAATGATCGAGAACCATTTAAACGACGATCGGTTTTTTCAGCAAGATTGACCTGCTCCATATTTTGCAGCACGTGTAAGAAAATTCTTAAATGAACGTTTCAGAAGAGGTGCCACAATTAAATGGCCTGCATTATCACCTACTCTTACTCATTCAGACTGTTTTTTATGGGGACATTTAAAAAACAAAGTGTGTGCCACCAAACTAAACTCTTTAGAAGATTTGCGCCAAATGGTACAAGAGCATCACAAAGATAACCCCTGAAATCCTACAAAATGTTTGCGAAGCCTTTCACAAAGGTAGTATTATTGTGTGATATTGGCAGTGGGCATTCCAAATATTTAATAAAATGAAATATTATTATTGATGAATTTTAATTTCTTAAAAAGTATGACTCAAATTTGAAAAACTTTACACATTTGTAAAGAGATTTAAAAGACCCTTTAACGACTACTCCCATTTAAAATTTGTGAAGGGGTTGTTTCTCCGCATAGGGAATGAAGTATTTATCACGGTTATACGTCCCTCGAAAACAAAATCAACATGTTTCCGCATTTTTCTGAAAAGCTTATAAAATATGGAAAAAGGGGTGTGAAATTTTAAATGGGCCACTCTGTATAAATGGAAAACGTTCATGTTTGACATTGATACAAAATTCAGCTACTACTAAAATAATTTGATAACGGAATCACTGTTCAAACTATATTCCAAGACTTTTCTGTTAAATAATTTCTTTGGTGGGAAGATTTATTTAACAAATTTTGTGAATAGTCTATGAGATAGTGGCTTAATACCCAAAGAAAGTACGAGAAAATACACAGTTCTATTACGTTTGCTCTTTTGTTCCGGCCGTTATAAGTTATAATAGAGAGAATTATATTATTTTATATTTTACTCCGAATATGAAGCATAATAAAAGAAAGAAAAACAACTAAAATAAAGCAGTTTCTTGTATAATATAACGTGTACACTAAAATAAGTCATAAAAATCCCATTTCCAGAAAATGGAGTCATATCATCTAGATATTTCTCATTTATTGCACCATTTATCTTCAATCTTTTACTATAATATGAACACTAAACCAAGAATTCTGCACGTATACGTACGGTACAGTAATGGTCAAATTAAATGTTTCCACAATAAATCTAAAATTCGAGCATTAAAGGTAACTTTTAAAATTATACACTTCGGTAAAGCGCGTAAAACGGATGTATTAAACGGTTTCAAAAAGCCGTTTCTTTAAATTTTATGCCGATACTGTAGTCTATCACCCATAAAATTATTTAATTTAGAAAGTACAGCACTTTTAAGAATAGTGAAGGATAATTCGTACCAAAAATGGTCCATTTGAAGGATGTAATGTTCAGAAAGAGTATTATGAGAAAGTTCCTATGACGTCAGAAAATCGCCCTGTTTGGCCAAACCGCAGCAGTAGGTTCCCGGGACTCTCTGATAAGCTACACAGAAGGTTCTCTGGAAGGCAGACCACGCCACGATCTTCCAGGCAGAGGTTCAGGCCATCCCAGGTATGGCAGATAAGAATGATGTAAGGAACGGTGCAGAGGAGTCCTGCCTTGGACCTGAGCCTATAATGAGTGGGCCCACGAGAGAATAAGGGAGTATTGGAGGACCAATAGGGCCTGTAGCGAAACTCGAGATTTTGTGACTGGACCCGATTCTAAAGGCTGAATCTTTTAATCGGAGTTCTGACAGGCCACTGCAGACTTTGGAGATATCTATCATATATGGGTGTTGAGGAAGACTCTATATGCCAGGATGCGAAAGTGCTGAAGAAACATTTTACCACTTCTGAAGGGGTCGAGCGCTCAGGCATAGCATATTTGGTACTGAAGCGCTTCTAAGGGAGGAGATCATCTTCCTTACACCGAGTGAGATCCTGACCTTTATTAGAGGATCGGAAAGATGCGACGAGGAGCAAGAGTAGTACATGGCTGGGAGGACGGCTGGGGGTGGGTAAAAAGGCTCGTCTCCGGCCTACTTATCAGCTGTCAGCGTCCCCCACCATTACCATTACCATTACCATTGGTTGGTTGGTGATTAAACCGCCTCACAAAAACTCATCATAATTAAATGAAGTTTCCACAATTAGTCATTATCATCTATTAAGTAATAATACATTAATTATTTACCTCAATCACAAGTTTGCGATGGTACTTGATATCTTTATACTAATTTTTAGTTTTTTAGACTGTTTTTCTGTTTAAAAAATTGTGCAAACTAAAAAAAAACTCTTTGTATCCCATTTTTTCCGTTTGTATTAAATGTTAATTTAGTCTCATTGATTTGAAATCCTTATTCATTGTTTTGTTGTATATATTTATACATGTTCTTTATTGGTAACTTATCTAAAAAGACAGAGATAAAGGTGTGCAATGCTAGACCAAATTTGTATATTGAATGCGAAAAAAAAATTTCGTATTTAGTTAAAGTTTACTATAATGCATAATAAATACATGTAACTTTTTTCTGAGGTTTAGTGGCTCTAGTGATTAAATTACTACTTTAACCAAGAACAATTTCAGTTGGTTTAAAAGAATTTCAAGTAAAACGCAAATTTAATAATTGTGCTGATTTCTATAAACAAACATAAATTGTTATAAAAACAATTAATTTATAGATGATTGTGTAGTATTTAATATTCAAACTTCTAAACCGCAGATAATATAATTTTCCCAAACCGCATCCATTGTGTTTCATTGTGGTTTTTCACCAAAATCGAGAAATTTAAAAAAAAATTGCGTATGAATTTTGTTCTTTCACTTTAATAATAAACTTCATATTATATTAAAATTTTAGTGTTAAAACTTAATCGTCAACCGTTAATTTTTAATCTATCGCGATTTCAACTAACTGATAATTAGAAGTTACACTTGCAGAGGGGTAATACGAACAAAAGTAGGCATAACCACAGCTGACGAAATAGTTCTGCACTGCGTAATTTGTAACTTACGTATTCTTTCCATCGATTATTAGTTGAATCTTTTTTCTAGGAGCAATTATTAACCAAGCATTGAGCTTCTTTTTTTATCGCGGCAATGGAACGAGCATGTATTGTGGTATCTCAGCATATGCAATAAGATAAAGCTAGGTAAAAGATCTTTGGTCAATGTTTTTTTTTACTTTAGGTATTAAGGTAGTTTTTTTGAGAGAATTTGGTGTTATGTTGGTGCATTAGCGGTGGTAAATTATTTTGGGATATAAAATGTCCAATTATTAAGCCTTGGAAAAACAGTTATCTTATATCAAGTATCTTAGATTCTACGAATAAGGCATCAGCTGGGTAGGTATAACTTTTCACAAACATGATTTTTATAATCCATTTTTGCATGACTTCTAATTTTTTTAACTGGTTATTGGTCACACCCTCCAACCAATAGGTAAGATGCGATTGGACTAAGGAATAGTATAAGGTTTTCAATTGATTTTCATTAAATACTTGTTTGCATGTTTTAAATTTGCCTAGCAGTCCCCTAATCTTTTGTCAATACGGTAGTTCCAGCGCAAATGACTATCAATTATTATCTTTAGATATTTTATTTTTAGACGATATTATTATTTGTTCTTGGTTTATACTGATTTCTAGGGTATTGAATTCTGGTAGAGTATCTTGGTAGCAATTATATGGTACAAAGAAAGTTTTTTAAAATTTATAGTCAGTAGTTTGCTATTGAACCAATCCACTATTTTCAACTAGACGAGTACTTGCTTTAGTCCCAAAATATAACTTTCAAACATATTTTTTGTTCTTAATATGAGAATATTTTTCTGTGTACTTACTTGAATATGTGCTTGGTATCCAACGTCGGCAATCTAACATTAACATTATTTCCCACGTTGATTTTTGGCTCGACTCCAACGGCAATGTTGTTATTACAGGAACCTTTGCTGAGATCCAAAGGCTGCTCCCCGCTGCCCTTGTCCACCTCAGGGGCGCTTTGGAACGTCCTTGCCACATTGGCAAGATGGTACCAATTATGCGTAAGCATATTGTGGCTGTAAAATGGCAAGTGGGGAGTGGGGGTGCCAGGACCGTTTCCTCCTGAGAGGGCCGCCACCGCTAGGGCGGCCATGGAGACGTTCTCGATCGTTGTCATGGCTGATGGTGTGACTGGCTGATGCTGAACGCTGAGCCTGTAACGGAGAGAAAGTCACGTTTTTAATTTTTATACCCAATGGTGGTTTAGTATTCGCACCCTGATAACTACCATACTTTGAAAATAAAAAAAGATTCTTGGTAATCAACCACTTGAGTGCGTTATTCCACATTCCACACTTCCGGTTTGACGAGAAGTGATGTGTACTTCTTTTTTTGAAATTGAACAGTATATTTTTATTATTATAGTCCATTTTGTCTCCTATTTACAAAAAAGACATTGAAAAATCGATTTAATTTAACGAAGTCGACAAAATAAACATATTTTCAAATTTAATTTTCAAAATAGCGTCGATTGGAGCATTGTCGAAGTTTTGAGGCTTGAAATTATTAAATTTATCCGAATTGGCATTCCGTCTGTATGTCTGTGTGTCGGTGGCCTATGGTGTGATACGTTTTTCCTGAATACGGCTCAACGTGGAAATCTAAAAATTTATATGTAATATCTGTGAGGCCCGAGGAAGAAACTGGTGCACTTCCCATGAAGACCAGAAAAAATTGCATCATATAAAAAAACGTCAAACAAAAATTATTTAAAAGCGGTACTAAAGTTAATTTTGCATGCAAATAAATAAAATAAAAATAAATAAAAATTATTATTTTTAATGAAAATTATTTATTCTCTTCATTTCAATTTGGATGTGACAATGAGAAAGTAGGTTTTTTTTTTTAATATTAATTTCCTGTATTCATCGAATGATAAACATGTACCGGAAATATTTGCCGTCTTTCAGAACTGACGGTTATATAAAAAAAATATATTTCTTCAAGGGTCTATGCCGAAAATCGGGATTTGTCTTATATAATTTATAGGCAACAAAGCACGTGTTCCGCTGCTCCGGAGTTGGCCTTGCCTTATGACCGCGTATAATTGTCTCTTGTAAAGTTTGTTACTTTCGCCAAAGTTTGCTTAATTTCTTTCGCAGAATGAAGTTGTGCATACAGTAGAAAAAATATTAATGCATATTTGCACACTCGCCATTGTGTATATAGTCCACAGGGCTCAGTGTTATGTTTATTTTTGTAATATTACTATATTCGGAAAGGTAATTTGACATAATAATAAATATTACATATTAACATATAATCGAATTTGTGAGAATTTTCAGAAATTTATGATAAAATATAGAGAAAAATTAACATGCAAGGGCCGACTCATGAGACACTATATCTTTTTCTACTTATATTAATGTACATTTTTAACATCACAATTTGTAAATTGACACTTAAATTACACGTATAATATTTTTTCAAATAATGAGGGCTACCGCGCTTGAATTCACCACGAGAGGCGCTAGTGTAAGGTAAGGTCCATGTCACTGAACGTTCGTGTTTACTATGTCTTTTTCACGCGAATTTTTAGTAATTTTTATAAAAATTAGCTGAAAAACATTTAACACAATGTTGGCAGAAGGAGAAAGTAGTAATTTACTTGCTTAGTAGGGAAATTATTGTAGCTATCAGAGGTGTCTTATATCATTAAAGTTAGGTTATATCAAGCATGAGCATGATGAAAACAATGAATGTGCATGATTATTTCTTACGATTTTCTGAAGTAGACTCCTTTGGTAATGCATAATCGTCAGGATTAAAATGTTCCTTACAAACACACGAATGTTTCGAAGTAGTAAAGTTATTCCTGCGAATCGTTACCAACCACTGTTTTAGGCGAGTTTTTTCTCTCGGAAGCATATGTCCGCCTTTTGTTTCCGAACAAAGTTGAACTGCACAACACTGAGGCATGGTTAACAAGTCTTTATATTTACTGGTGTACGAAATAATTATAATAAAACCGTATAAACTTTTTCCGCGCCCAACAATAACTTTTGACAGGACCTTACTCGCTAGTGGCGCTAACTGGTGCGCCTAAAAACGTTAGCCCCCATTAATTTAATATGCCACTTATATTGTGTTAAAAACAACACTGTAGACGTTTACGATTAGAAGACTGAATTTTTGCTAAAAATCACATAATATTAAGAAATAATTACAGTTAAAGGATTTAAAAAATGAATTTTAATATCTACCTCATGCAAATAAAATAGGCAAATGCTAGCAAAACAGTAAAATAAATTTAATTAGTTAAATTATTATTAAATATTAAAAAAAGGTACACTAATCTGCCCAAAAGTGTGTTGCAACATGTTGCAACATTTTATTTATTAAAAACACATTCAAATTCATTTAATAAATCAAAATTATCAAGAACCTTGTTGATTCTAAATTTAGTAAACATTGACAGCAGTTCTGGCAGCAAATATGCGCTGGACCACGTAGTACATAAAACTGCACAATGATTAGTTAATAGCAAATACCCAGTTATGTATTTGACCGAAGCAAACAAGTACCGAGTTTTGTATCTGAGTTAGATTTGAACACCTACTTTACCATGCAAAATACTAACTTATGCACTTTATTGGCTGAATAGTCTTGTAACCAATGCATTCTTAAACTGAATTTTTTTGAAACATACATTTCTATTGTCTAAATTTGTAAATTAACTAAAAAACTAATTTGAAAATCTGATAGGAAATTCAATGTAGAAAATTTTTTCACAAACGTGAGAGATAACGAGTTATTAATGTTTTTTTAACAAAATTTCACTTTTACCCCTAAAAGAGGGAGAAGCACAAGACCCTTTGCTCGGGATGTTTTTGGATACTTATCTGACATAAAATAACACCTACATACGTAGAGACTATTACGGGTAAAGCTTCTTTGCTTTTTTCTATTTCTACCAGTTGTTCGCAAATAAATCTGAACCGTTATCGAGTGCGTACCTAGCAATACCTAAAAAAACATTTTGTGCTCATGAATTATCAGGTCTCTATAGCAGAACGTTGTATTTATCTTACATTTCTTCCAGTTAAATTTAAAAATATATAGAAAAAAATTAATTATGTTGAATATTTCTTACCTGCGATGGTGGTGGTGGTTGTTATTAAGCAACCCCCGAGAGGTAGGTGTTAAAGATGCGGGCACTTCGCTGTCACTGTGACTGTCGGAAGTGTCCGAATCCGAAGGGCGGGGACTCTGGAAAAAAAGCGTTGTTAGTAATATCTATTGATATTTTCAAAAAAAAAAAGTTATTTGGGTATTATGCAAGCGTCCTTTCAAACATAATATGATAATAATAAACTATTTACACTTTGTTATATTTTACACTGACATTCTTATCTGAAAGCGCTAGTGTAAAAGTTTTAGATAGTGAATAAATTAAACATAATGCTCATATACATTTTATCGCAGAAACTATTAAAACAAATACTTCTCCTAATTACATGCAAGAAGACATTTGATTAAATAATGGTATTCAATAGTATTAGAAGCAAAAAAATACACCGGCACACAAAAAAAAAGTTGTTTGTACATTTGACGCCATCTACCTCCCGACACGTATTTCGACCCGCTGAATCCGAATTTGAAGTCAGTTTGGACCGTACACCCTCAAATACCGAGTAAATTGAAAAACCGTAAAAAATAGAGAAAATTGGGTGTTTCGGTAATAAAAAAATTTGGTGGATCTAAACCAAGCCTAATTTTTATGTATTTCGATCCGCTGAATACGAATCTAAAGTATATTTAGACCATAAGCCATTTTAAATCTAAGTAAATTGTAAAAAAACCCTCGAAAATTGCTAAAAATGGCAAAGAATTGTGATTATGTTGATGAAAAAAATGTTGTAGACCCGGATCGAAGAGGATTTTTATGTAATTTGATCTGCTGAATCCGAATCTGAAATATATTTGGCCCATTAATCCCTCAAAATCTCAAAAAATCGCAAAAAACCAATAAAATAGCAAAAAATTGCAGTTGAAAAAAATTGAAAAAAAAATCTATGAAACACGATTAAATACGTTTTTTGTATTTTTTTTATGCATAAAATACAAGTTTAGAATCTGAAAATGTGAAAAATTGTTAAATCTATAAAAAATGACGTATAAACAGAATGAAAATTTCTTTCATCAACATAATCACAATTTTTTGCCATTTTTAGCAATTTTCGAGGGTTTTTTACAATTTACTTAGATTTAAAACGGCTTATGGTCTAAATATACTTTAGATTCGTATTCAGCGGATCGAAATACATAAAAATTAGGCTTGGTTTAGATCCACAAAATTTTTTTTATTACCGAAACACCCAATTTTCGCTATTTTTTACGGTTTTTCAATTTACTCGATATTTGAGGGTGTACGGTCCAAACTGACCTCAAATTCGGATTCAGCGGGTTGAAATACATGTCGGGAGGTAGGTGGCGTCAAATGTACAAACAACTTTTCTTTTTGTGTGTGTGCCGGTGATATTGATATAAAATTTTTTTCGACATTTTCAAAAAGAAAAATTTACATTTAAATGACTCCCTTCCTCCCTTATAATATAAAAGCGAAAACACTTACAATTAGATCGCAGCACAATGTCTCTCATTTTTATCGGAATTCATGAACGCGAACATTATTTAAAAAAATTATTTGAATTACATAATTCAAAATATGAACATTTGTCATTTTTATTTTGACATTTTAAATTGATAGATTGATTATAGCTTTGGAACTATAATGACATTTTTCTGGAAATGCATAATGAGAAGCAAATAAAATGTCATATTTTTTAAAATATTAATAATACAAATTTTCGACATAGGATGACTTAAGTCGCCTTATGTTTTTTTTAGACTTTAATTTGAAATATTAAAAGTTTGCTGTAATATCCGGTTAAATCTACTTAAAGAAGAAAATGTAATAAGCAGGACTGTATTGTTGAGCCAAATAGTAGTCAATTTGAAAATGTCGTTTAATGGTTTTAATTATCAGCAGTTATTTATTTATTTATTTATTTAATTACAACAGGCAGGAGCCCAATTACAGGATTAGGTAGGTTATAGAACAGACAAATGATAGTGGCCAACCTGCTAGTCATATACTAACTAAGGTAAATTGAGTAGTGGTGAGAGGTATGAAACTTCTCGTATGGTCTAAATGCTACTATCCGACAGACATCATAGATGTCGCTGTGGCGGATAGCGACTTGCGAAGCAAGTACCGAGAGCGGCAACCTCTAGCCCAGGTGGACTAAACTACTGTTATTAAATATGATTTGAAGGAAACAACTACTCAGTTGGCAAATACCCCGACCTGCATTGGATTACATACATTGGATTTTATACCTCTCACCACTACTCAATTTACCTTGGTTAGTATATGACTAGCAGGTTGGCCACTATCATTTGTCTGTTCCATAACCTATGGCATACTGAGGAGAACAAATAAGTTCGAGACCGGTCTATGTCTGGTTAGGAATTGACAAATGATATTGGCTATCGATTTATCATGATTTGAAGGTGTAATCCAATGCAGGTCAGGGTATTTGCCCGCTGAGTAGTTGTTTCCTTCAAATCATATTTAATAACAGCGGTTATAGTTATAAAAAATGGTAAAATCAAACTAAAAATCAATAAGTTAATTAGTTATAATAATTAATAAGATAGTTACTATAGAAAATATTAAATTGTTTTTAACTTTATATATAAAGCCAAAATTATCACCAGTGATAATGGTGGTACACTCCAGTTGGTTTAAAGAAACGAAAATATTGTGTTACAAAATTATTTTGAGACGATTTGTTTATTCCATCAATATTTGTGTGCAGAAATAATAATTTTTTAACTTCTTGAAAATTCAATCTGAACACATATTCTACTCTACATATACATTAAATAATAAATTATAACGTTCTAAAATCGATATATTGTCTGTGATATAGTATTGTTACTTAATTACCTATATAAATAATTTATATTGAAAATTACACTGATAAAGGAGTAAGGTACTTACATGTAGAGGTACGTAAAAGCAAGGCATGCTATTTCAATAAATACTTTATTTCACCACTGTTTGTTTTAGCTTACTGCCAAATTTCAAATATCTTTATTTAACAAATTTCATATAAAACCTCAACAGGATGAGATATTTCCGAATTTATTCATATGACATATTTTAAACAAAACCGCAGATTTACAACGACTATGTCACCAAATACATATTTTAACAAGTTCCTTTGCTTTATATTTTTACACAGCTAATTATTGAATTATTATAATATTAAAGGCAAGCAAAAAATGTTCTATTACTTCCTCACCCCCTCAAAGTGAGGAAGTTGTTTCGTGAAAAAAATTGGAAAATTTTTATTGCATTTCTGGACGAATCTCGACGAATTATGACGATACACAAAATTTTAGACAGAACAAATTTTCTGTCTGTGTGTTTGTGTGTGTGTCTGTCTGTGTGGTTCGCGATAGCAGCTACAGTTTTTAAGATAAAGCTTTCAAATTTGGTACACATATTCTAGAGGTCAAGGAGCAGATTGAGTTCGTTAATGAGCAAAATTGATCCCAATGTCTAAAAAAAAATATTAGTGACATTCCACCAATGTGACTTTTTGAAACGTCAAAAATTACTTTTATTATAAACTCCACCACACGTCGAGTTTACTACGATGAGGATGTTCTGATCCCCAAGTAATTGGCAGCTGTTTAATTTTTAATAAAATGTATCGATTATATTTTGTATGTACGGTTAGGTTAAAAAAACTGCCGCAGAAATGACTCTTTGGACATTTAGTGAAAGAAAAAATAACATTCCCAGAATTCACGTCACAAAAATTGATAATTTTCAAAGGAAAGTAATATATTAGCTTTTGCGATGTTCTATTTTTATAATCTATTGTGTTTTGCCTTTTTGTTAATCACTAATTTTTATATTTTTAAATTCATTTATTCAATTCTGACACAAAGTGAATAAAAATTCACATTTTGAAAATCGGTAACCCCAGATAAAGAACCAAATAAAATGGAAAAACCCAGTTAGTTTCTGAATTTAAAAATGATATGACTTTTCATGTATTTGTTCATGTAGTATCCATAAATACATAGATGAGTACAGGGTGAACCATTTAAGAGGATGAAATGAGTGTACGGCTTAGCTGTTGGGATAAATATAAAAAAAATTAAAGATTACTAACACGAAATTTTTTTTAAGAATTCAAATCCACAAACCGAAAATCAATTGATTGTTAAATAAAATAGAAAATATGGCAAAAAAACAAATTTAAAAAAAATTAACGGCATTATATTTTGGAACAATATGATAAGTCCTTATTGATATCATCTAATTAAGTTCACTTTCTAACTTTAACAAATTTTGCTAAAATTCAACTCAATTAATTAAGATCTTTAACCTACACTACAAATTTTACTCCTATTGTCTTTAATACAGGGAATCCCAGATGTCTATCACTAATAATAAGATCACATTAATAAGATACTGTTTAAACTTTAAGACAAATTCTAATATATTTAGAATTTACATATTAATTGAATGTTTTAAATTCCCCCTTCTTTTGTAGTGCATTCTTCTAAACGATGTGTGATATCGGCGTAAACTCTGAGGGCGTTTTCACATTGCACGACACGATATCGCTGTCGGGCACGCTAAACAATGAAAATATAAGCATGTTTTCAGACTGACCAATAATGATAACGGCATCGTCCACGGTAACGACATATCGTTGGATTTATAGTCCCTCCAGCTATGCTGTCGGATGACAGAAATTCATACGCGTATATTTTTTACTTATATAAAATAGGATTGGGACAAATTTGGCAGTGTGATATTTGAAATGACTAGTTACAAAAATGTCAATATGTCAATAAGAAGGAATTATTAAAAAATATGACATGAATTATTACTGACAGTATCGAAGGACGCTGTTAATTATTTAAAAAAGGTACGCTTTTAATTTATTTTTAAAAACAAACTGGAATATTACATTTAAATACGATATACATAGTAACATTGATTAAATTAATTAAATCTAGGCCCTGTCTATGGGATAAAATCCATGAAGAATATAAAAATAAACAATTACGAGATAGTTTTTGGCTCGAAACATGCCAGTTCCTAGAAGATGGGTATCAAGAATTTAATTTCTTTAGGTGATACAGCTATTCGAATGTGCGTATCGTGTCTTCTTATAATGTCCTGGAGGTGAATTAATAAGTTGAATGTAGATTCAGTCACGAAAATAGTTGAAAAAGTTCTGAGGTTCGTTTTGTAATATTTTAAAAAGAGTGTAAAAAGCTCCCTTGGTGTATCTAGGGTGTATCCAATATCGTCACTTAGCATTCGCCTCAAAAATAAAAGATGGAGCAAGTAAAGTCTTCTGTTATATGCCGCCATGACAAGCTCACGAACAAGACTCGGTAAAACCAATGAATATCGCCACGATATTGTGTCGTGCAATGTGGAAACGTGCCATATACTTTTATATACTTTCCGTGCCCCGATATCGTGTCGTCCTACGAGAACGATATCGTCTCGTACAGTGTGAAAATGCCTTATCAAGCATCACACTAAGTGTTCAAGGTGCCGCTCCGTGAATTTTTGACAATGAACAAGTCAAGTTATAAATTGTTCTAGAACAACTTGGCTAATTCCTCGAATTACATCCCTAATTCGATTTTATTAATTACCTGGATTTTGTGGTCTATTAACACCGACCTTCAACTTCAAGTAACTCCTGTAAAAAATAATCAATGGGTGTAAGATCTGGGGAAATTGGTGGCCACTCTATCGACCCCCCCTTACCAATTCCTCTCCTAGAAAACAGTAATCTAAAAAACAAACCTAATATTTTATCGTCCACTATTCCAGCGAGACATTTATTTTCTGTGGATGTTTTGTGTGCCTCAACCATACATTAAGGATTTTTCCTGCTTCAATACCTACAGGTTTGCCAGTTAACTACGCCATTTATGCAAAACATGGTATTATCTAAAAAAAAATCTCTGGCGGTGGAAGCGTGGATTATTGTGACACATATTCATCACAGTTTCACAACATTGTCAGGATAATCTTTGTTGAACAGTTGTACAAGTTGATTTTGTATGGGCGATACTTCTTCTTTTTTTTTAATATTCGAAGTATTGACCTCTGAGGATTTTCTTCCAGATGTTCTAAAATGTTGAATTTCGGGTCTTCACTAATTTTCTGGCGACCAGTTTTTGGAATATTTCTTAAGATGTCCAGTTTTCAAAATTTACTCTTGATCTTAGTAACTGTCGATCCGTTGATAGATCGATCTGGGTACCTTTGCATTAAACATCACATACCACTTGATGATTTCTAATAATTTCCCGCATTCAATGAAAATTGAAATGTCTATCGGTTGAGTTTCTGTTATATGTGTCAATTTTGTGAAAATGAATCACTGTATCAGTAAACCGAAAACTGACACTTTTATGAATTATCCCAATGGGAATACATTGTTGTTTAAACGTTTATATAACTTTAATTAACGTTAGGAAAACGTCAATTAACGTTACAAAAAACGTTAATTAACGTTACGAAACCGTTAATTAACGTTATATAAACGTTTAAGCAACAATGTGTTTCCATTGGGATTGACTTATTATATAAAAAATGATCAGTCCAACGCTTTTTCAACAGACTTTTTTGATTCTTATTTTTTACATGAAATTAGTGAGATACAATGTAGGTTTTACATCTCTGGCCCTATCTCTACCGCTTAATTATAATTCTGTTACAGAAACACCACCTGCATGTCTTATTATACGAACCGGCCAGCGGGAAAGTTTTGAAATTTTAATTTTCAATATTTTATGAATGTCCTATTGGAATAAAAATAAAATATACAGAGTAGGTTAAAAATTGTAATTGATTGAACCGAATTTTATAAAAATCTGAAGTAAAAAAGTAAATTAAATTTGAAAGCGTCAATAAGAATTTAATAATAACTTATTTGATTATTCGAATCTTAGATATACCAATAAGGAGAAAGAATGATTAAAGTAACTATTAAATTAGGGAATTTTAATATCTGGCGAAGGCGCCGATGTTCATTTTACTTTCTGAAATGACTATATATTCCTTTGTATCTTCCTTATTTACGATGAAAAATTTGCAGCCAAATTTATTACATAATTTATGGTATGATGTATTATAGTCTTAAATGCATCCTTAGCCGAGGGGAATTAAACTTCCCTTTCAGCTCGGAATCCCAGGTTCGATGCCCTCCAAATACCTTTAATGCAACAGATAGATACAAAATTCAAATTTACACAAAACAACATACTTGATAAACGTCAACTAACAACACCTTTTTCAAGAAAACCGACTATGTAAAAATAAAGTCACAGAATTCGCATACATTTTGAAATTTCACCCCCATCTAAAAAAAATATTAAATTAAATTAATTTTTAACTGTAGTGTTGAATTAGTTCAAACTTACATGCAGAAACTGAAGTGCAGAATCAAAAACATTTAACATGTATACAATTTTTGTGTAAACACAAAGCTCTATATCAATTTATAATACACTAGCGCCACCTATATCGGATTTAATCTATATCTAGCCATTAATGGTTAATTGATACCATCAAAATTGTTTTTAATTCGAATTTGATGAATGGTGCAAGTTTTTCAGGAATAACGTTCTCTTATAAAGCAAACTTGAAAGCCCGTAGCTCTGTTAAACATTTTTAAGATGTTTATGTAAGAAACCCTAATTATTTTTCAATATCATCTACAGGTGATATTATTTAGAATCATCCTATATATCAGAAAAAGAATGAAATTAAAAGGTTGAGGAAATGGCACATTTTTTTCACGTAACTCTCTCACATTTTCTTATTAGTTTTCATCAAAAATAATTTCAATATATTTTGTACTGTTACTTTATGAATTACTTTATTACCTGAAAAAACTGAGAGTTAATATTCGTTTTTTATATTTTGCTTATTTTATATTCCTAAATCAATTTTTTTCCCATATCTAAAAACTGAAAAATGTATTTTATTTATCTTTTTGTTAAAAGATATTAATACGTCATCAAAAAAATTAAGCTGATGATGAATGAATTAAACCGGACACATTTTGATTAACAAATCTGAAAAAAATATATTGTGCATAAATGAACCACTAAAGTAAAAGTTCGTAGTTTACACTTTTTTCAAATAAAAAATTGAAAACAGTTAAATTTTTTTTCCAATAACTTAAATGCCAAACTAAATAATCAAGTTGTCTTTGTCAAATTCTTGGTAATAAAATAAAATATCCTGTATGTGGTATGTATTTAATAAATGTTCACTCATCTGTAAGTCACGTATTTCTAAAATCTGTTTCACTGAACCTAACAATATTTGCTATTCAGTGTAGTTAATAATTTTAATAAGCATTATTATGTAAATCATGATTATAAACTTATGATTTATATCACTGTTATATTTATTGCTCATATTTAATCTGTTTAGCATTGGGATAGGCAACAAGTTTTGATAAATAAATAAAGAAATGATCAATGAACACGGCAAAAAGTAACAGTCTAATTTATTTAATTTGTAACATTCGCAATAAACAGTTTGAAAATGGCGGGTGCAATGTGCATTTTAAGAAATTGTTTTATTTACAGAGTTGTTATGCTTAAAACAAACTGTTTAAAACAAGTGTTTAAAATACGTTTAAAACACAAAAAACATGTTTAAAACAAGATTGTTTTGAACATTTTAAAACATGTTTTTTTTGGAAGCGTCTTAAACATTTGTTTCAATTTAAATTCACTTCAAATGAAAATAACACTATACACACTAGTGCCGAGAGTAACTTTTTCCACAAGGGGTACTGTAAAACGCCATTTTCTATACTGATTTGCATGTTAGAAATTCAAACTTTCTACACGGTCGTGGCAAATAGTTATTTATGACATATGGACGAAATATACAGTTTTTCCTACTATTTTTTATTCGAGTGTAAGCAGTGGCGGTTCGTGGGTCAGGAGATAGGGAGGTCAATTAGAAAAATTTACTGTATTACCTACCATTTGAAGTGATTTAAATTCCAAGTCGATCCTCCGGTCTTTTTGAGATGCAAAGTGGTCAATTACTTTATCATTAAAGTCTTTTATCTTCTTTATTAATGCCCTTTCTATGGTAAGCATAGCTAAAGAAGATAACCTTTCCTGACCCACGCTATTTCTTAAAAATGTCTTTATTCTTTTTAAGGTGGAAAAACAACGTTCACTTTCGACGGTAGTCATAGGGAGAGTACACAAGATTTTTAACAGTTTGACACTTTCAGAAAAAGTATTGCACAAATTATTGTTAATAAAAAGCTGTAACAAAGCAACTGCACCTTCACTATTGTAAAAATCTTCTCGGCTATATAATACTTCTAATTCAGTTTTAAGTTTCAAATGATTTATGACTGGATACTCCGTTTTAACTAATTTAAACATATCTTGAGGAAAGCTTTTTTTATAATCTTTAAATCGATCTGCGTGAAATAACTGAGACACTGCTAAATGACTACTGAAGCCAAACCTGTTTTTGATCTCAGATGTAATTATATCACAAACTTCTAATGAAATTATCCTTTTTGATTCTTCCGTTTTACATCTCTGGGCAGACTGCATGGATGTCTCCTCCAAATAGTTATTCAAAATTTTATTTCTGATGTCTTCAATTTTACTATTAAAAACGTCAATACACTTATTTACTGTTATGACATCAATATTACATTTTTGTAATTGATTGAACAATATACCACAATGAGGCATAACTAAATGAAAAAAATTTAATCAGTAAAGAAAATGTTCATTTTGTAAGTAGTTTTTTAAACCAATAGCTTGGTTTAGAGTGTTGTTTTCTGATTCATTATCAATGATTTTTTATAAACAATCTAATAATTCTGTTCGATAGGTATAAACAGTCTCTATGCACTTTGTATTAAAATTCCATAGTGTTGGAGCCGCTTTAGGTAATCTCACCTTAACAACATTATCTAACACGGCTGTTCTTTTTGGCGATTTTCCAAAGAATGAAGAAAAGCTATGTAAATTAGCAAAAAAAAAGTTTATGCTTTTATCCTGACTTGATGCTTTTTGTAAAATTAAATTTAGTTGATGAGCGTAACAATGAATAAAATTTGCTGAAGGATAACTTTTTTTAATGCGAGCGAATGTTTCTGTACTTTTATTTTTAAATGTTTCAAGTCAGTTACACCTATTTTGGACCATATAGGATCAGGATCATCACCAAATAACAGACATGGGAAACAAAAATACATTTTTTTACCTCGCATTCGCAAATCCACTGGGATAAATCGTACATTGAATTTCGAAAATACGTATTAACTTCTTTTTTTCTTATCAAGAGATGTTTGCTTTATCGTCATATTAGGTTTTGGACGGCCACCACCTTTGAATTTCACTCGGTCTTCATAACCCAACTTACATATTATGTCCATCTTTCAGTTTTAATATATTTTGTACAACACTCATATTTAATAGTAAATACCAAAAAACTGTTTTACTTAATTTCACGACAAGTAGAGATTTATTAATAAAATATTCACAAATAAACACACAAACAACGCGACAGAATTTACCGACCAACGCGTACCTAGTGAGCATTAAGATTGCTCTACTCTGAACTTCGTGCGTTATCGTTTCCGTAAAATGTGTCAGGGACATTGTCCCCGCTAGTGATTTTCTGTCTCTTTTGCTTTCTGACGATTCGCGCATAAGTCTATTTCACTTTAATTCGTTGTAAATTCGGTCCGTAGCTAGCTTTGAGGACAAGTTGTGGATTGACCCAAGATTTTTAAATTGTATAAATGAATAATGTAATGAATAAGAATGTAGAGGCTCGGTGCTCGGGGGGATATGAAATCCTGCGATCTAGATATTTGAATAGTATTGTGCATAGAATGAACTAGAAACTTTAATATATTTTTTAAGAATATTAAAAATATATATTATATATTTTTAAACTTCAGAAAATGAATAGTTCTATTTTTTATTTGGATGTGGGAGGTCATTGACCAAATGACCCTATAGAAGAACCGCCAGTGAGTGTAAGAGGAAAATAACAACATTTATTTACTATATTTATTTGAATTGAGAAATCTGAACATAATCGGCTTTACGTCACTTTGACACAATCTAATAAGAATATCATGACAGCTTGATTAATTCGCTTATGTATTGCTCATAATTTTGTTTACCGTCCGAAATAATATAATATGTATCTAGTAGTAAAAGCAACACATTCCCGGACGACTATGTAAATTATTGGCCGAGGCCAACAAGCGGTGAAGTCCCGGAATCTGCTTTTACTACGAGGTACACATACTATGTTTTCTGAAATTGCAATCAATATTATTATGAATTAAGAGGGCTAATAAAACCAGTGTTTGTAAGGTAATTTTTCAAAATTTATTTCTTCCATACGGTTTGGTCAAATTACACCAAATTTGGAGGATCAGTAGTTGAAAGTGTACTAGAGGGTACATGTATATCTGTTTTAATTAATTTTCACTTTATGTGGGGAAAATTTATACTGTAAATATAAGTAAAATTTGAACGTGATTAACTCCTGAATTATGATATCAATCGGTAAAATTCGAGGTAAAACTCATACATGTCTTCTAGAATGAATCTTCATAATTATGCTCAGCAAGTTTCAAACTTTTATTCAGTACTATTTGGTTAAAATGAATTTTCTAAATAAATATCTTTGTCACTACAAATGGAGCAAGGAAGTGTTACCTATATCGGGAATCGCACCTCAATGAAGTCGGCGAATAAAAAGTCTAGTGAAGGTATAGTCAAGAGCAAAATTATTCAGCGGCGCATGTATAAAAACTTTCTAGAGAGTGACACAGCTATCCGAAGCTTTTTCCCGACTAGGCCCCTTAAGGAATTTTTATTATTGCATAAAATTTTTTCATTACAATCTAATTGCTTATGAAATCGTTTCCTTGATAATCACTGTTTATTTATTGTGTGATAAAAGTCAGACTCAGTGTTTATTTCGCTTTAATATTTGTAAGTGCTAAAAATATTTAAAATGGACAATGAGGATGATGTCCAGATGTTTGAGATACCACCAGAGTTAGTAGCAATGCAAAAAATGTGACTTTAAATTTAATGTTCTATTTCTTACTAAAAAATGCATTTTTAATGTGAGTTGATTTGTTTGCGTGTACTTTCTCAGCTTAGGTCGGAAAAGTAACTTTCTCGTACTGTTTTATAATGGTTGCTTAGCAACGGACTAAAATACTAGAACAGCCTATTTTGGGATCTGAAATTGCGCCGAGAAAATAGACATTCTTGAGCGATTTCAGAAAAAAATACTTTTCGGTCTGGAAATGTAGACGCCTAACAACCACAACAAAAAGTAATATTTATTATAAAATTGTGATCTTTTCGTCCAAATATTAGAACCAAAAAACGTCACTTTTCGAATATTTTTCACCTTATTGATGAAATTTACCTATTGCTCTGTGATTAATTCTAACGATTTCATCAATAAGGTGAAAAATATTCAGTTGCAAGAAGGTGAAATTTTGATCCCCTTTGACGTTTGTTCATTGTTTCCAAGTGTTCCGATACCACAGACCTTGGACTATCTTAAGGATCTACTCGAATTAAACAATCTCAGTCAAGATGTAGTAAAAGAATATCTTAAACTCACTAAACTTTGCATGAAACGAAATTGTTTTTATTCAACGATAATTTCTTCGAACAACATGAAGGAACAGCAATGGGTAACTGTTTGTCGCCATTCATTGCCAGTCTCTTCATGAACAGATTCAAGACGAAAGCAAAAGAAATCGAATATTTCCCCAGTTTGGCTTACGTATGTGGATGACATTTTTGCAGTGTTCGATACAAAAGTCGCTGATATTGATAACTTTGTATCTAAATTAAACAGTCTTTCGGGTCAGTTAAATTCACATATGAAACAGAAAACTCTGAACAATTACCATTTTTAGATGTGTTAATAATTAGAAATAATGAAAATAATTTGACATATACAGAGAAGATACCAGTACTCTAAGATATATCCCTAAGAACTCTCACCATTGTGCTCAACACAAAATGGCGAGTTTTAATTTTCTAGTCCATCGTCTATTAAGCTTCCCCATTAATAAGGAGAGATTTGAAAAAGAAAAGGCATTGATTAACGATATAGCTGCTAGTAATGGATATTCTGTAAGTTTAATTGATAAATTAATT
The DNA here is from genome assembly GCA_029963845.1 of Rhamnusium bicolor. Classification (NCBI taxonomy): domain Eukaryota; kingdom Metazoa; phylum Arthropoda; class Insecta; order Coleoptera; family Cerambycidae; genus Rhamnusium; species Rhamnusium bicolor. The sequence goes on from JANEYF010000753.1 coordinate 1,800,276, forward strand.
AGGAAACGAAAGTTTAAAGAGTCGCTTCGAAATTCCTCGACCTTTCAAAATGAAAGAGAAAATTCCAAATTTATATCGATTCCATTCGATCTTCGATTCACCCGTGGTATTGGTAAGATTTTTAAAGATGTAGGTATGATTGTGGTTCATTCATCGGGAAACAAACTACAACAACTTTTAGGCAATACAAAAGACAAAATTGATATAAACGAAAAGTCAGGGATTTACGAAATTAGCTGTAAGGACTGCAATCAAAAATATGTTGGACAGACTAGACGATCAATTTAAACTAGATTCAAAGAGCATATGGCCCATCTCAAATATTGTAGAACAGATAAGTCTAGTGTTTGAGAACAACCATAAAATAGATATCAGCAATTTAAGATTAATTAGGAATGTAACAAATGCTAGACAGCTGCATGCATTTGAAAGCTTAGAAATCATAAAGTGTAAAAATAGTATGAATAGTGACAGAGGGCCTATCCCAAATAGCCCGCTTTATTGAGTTAGTGCGTCACGGTTCACCGAACGGTCTCGGTTCGGTGAAACGTGACAATAGTTTAGGTATAAATAGGGTAGATTGTTAGCATAAGTTTAGTTTTAATCATGTCCAGATGATGCCAACTTAGTTGGCGAAATGCGCGTTGAGTGCAGTATATAGTGTTTTGGTGTTTCGTGGAAAACTACGTCAGTGTTTTTTCGATATTGCTGAATATTGAGGATTCCTATCTAAATGTGATATTTTTAGTGACAAAATCGGAATTTATGACTAGTAATAAAAAAGTTAAAAGTAAAATGTACCGGCAAAGTGAACATATACTTCAAGAGCATAATGAGCTGTAATTGATGTTTTGTGAGATGTTTTTACACCAGGTCGAAAGAGAGTCTAAAATACTCACTACAAATGCTCTAATTAACATATTCTCTATACAAAAATGTGCTTTTAAAAGGCTAACAAAACTATGTTTTGACATTTTTGTCATTTCTCAGATTTCAGTATTATTCAATTCAATTCAATTGGTGTATAATTTTTAAATAGAAATTATTTTGTAATTTTCTTCTAAAACATATAATAGTAACAAGTGAGGTACATTCACCGCTGCGGTGAAGATGCCATATAGATCTTCAAAAGATGGACAAAGTACATCGGATCTGTTCCAGAATGATTCCAATCGATTCCTTGGGTCCGATTACCTAGAAAACGATTCCGCTATTAAAAGTGCTTATAACGCCTTCGGGAATGATTGGAGCGGTTCGTGAATAGTCGGAATCGGTTCCTTGTGATCCATTTTATTGAGTCTTATGCTAATATGCCTATATTTGTACCAATTCGGTCAATATTTGGGGCATTTATTGCATTTCCAAAAAAAAAAACAAAATTCTTAATTTTTTTTGCCCCACTTCCCATTTTCAGAACCGGCTTAAAATCAACACGCATATGTAGACCGTAAAGGTCTACCCCTGTTGCAAATTTCAAGTCGATCGGTCAATATTTTGAACAGATATCGCATTTCAAAAAAATAAATAAATAAATAAAAATGGCTTTTTAGGCCGTTTTGCCCCACTTCGCGTTTTCGAAACCGGCTGCAAAACAATAGGCATATGTAGCCCTTAGAGGTCCACCCCTGTTCCAAATTTGAAGTCGATCGGTTAATATTTAGGACAGTTATCGCATTTCAAAGGAAGGTAAAAAAATTGGTTGTTAGGCAGTTTTTGCCCCACTTGCCGTTTTCGGAACCGGCTCAAAATCAATAGGCATATGTAGACCATGGAGGTCTACCCCTGGTAAAAGTTTGGAAGTCAATCGGTCAATATTTGGGACAGTTATCGCATTTCAAAGAAAAGTTTCCGGACTTCCGGAGTTCTCGAGATTCGGATAGATCCCAAATTTCAGGTCGATCCGATCAGCCGTTCTCGAGATACGGGGACCCAAAGTCGCCGAGCATAAATGTATATATAGATTTTATTAAGAAAATCTATATAGCAAGAACAAATTATGTACTAATTTGATTTATGGTCGTCCGAGAAAGTTAAGGTGACCAACTCTCCCTAGCTCCCCTGGCTACGGCCCTGTTAATGGTTACCAATATGAAATAAATCAACCTACGCAAACACAAAAAAAATTATGAATGCGGTATATATTCTATTTTATTATTCGATGTCACAGATAAGTAAGTACTCTTCGAGGTAAGCAGATACAATTTGACGTTAATTAATTTTTTATTTAAGATTAACTAGCTTTTAAAGGCCATATAAACAACAATAAACACTGAACAAGAACAACCTATAATTAACGCTAGTAAACCTTTTTAGACCTACCTACCTACCATAATTGTATTATGTGGTATGTAGTTTTTATTTAATAATAAGTGCATGGTGTTATCGCATATTAAACATTTAGGTTTTTTATGCCGGTAATTTGATTTAAAGTCCTAGTTTTCCTTGTTTTCGAGTACAAAGTAATTAAACAAGTAATTAGAGCCTAACGGCTGTTACGAAATTCCTATTCATATGTGGACAAGACCTTGTTTCTTATTCGCTGAATGGATAATTAGTTCAGAAATCGATATCAATCAATTTATATACCTTAAGTTATACATGTAATATTCCCGGTTATACGGCGTACTGATTTACACCAAACTAGAAGTTTTTTGAAACGTATAGCAATAAATAATTATACAGGGCGGGGCAATAGTGCGTCGGATTTCGATATCTCGAGTTTTACGATAGCTAGAAGTTAAAAAAAATACAGGTAAACTAGATAAAAAAGTCCATAAACGGAAATTATTTTCGAATATACACGGCGAGCCAAGACGAAATTACAGGATCAAGTTCCTTTTTTTTAACACGCTTTTATTAGCTTCACCTGTATGTTTGTTTGTTTGTAACCGACTCTTTGGACTCGATTTTGACCCACTTTAAACGGACAGATTTAATTGAAACTTTGTACACTTACGAAGAACCGGTAACAATACAATAATTTGATAAGTTTATATCATTATCCTGATCAGGATCGCCAGAATTAAATAATTAATTTCCTCACGTATCCTCTGCGTGAGTGCAAGTGGCTTATTACTGTTAGTACATTTCGTGATTCTCAGTTCGTTGGTTGGCCGAGCGGGCTAAGGCGCAAGTCTTAGTCGACGCGAAACGACGGACTCCTCGGGCGTGAGTTCAAATCCCGTCTATGGCTGAAAAAAAATATATATTTTTTTCAGAAGTACCTATCTGTTGGATCGTAATATTATTATAATATCAGCATCAATAAGCAATATAAATATAGTTTAAAAAAACTAAAAAACACGCCTTCATAGCACATCAAACTAAAAAGTGAAAAATAAATATAGTTTAAAAAAACTAAAAAACAACGCTTTTAAAGCACATCAAACTACGTGGGGCGCTTTGTGCCATGTTTTTCGTATATCGAGCAACCCACGCTTTTTTCACAATAATACTAGTATTTTTCGTTCATTATTGTTTTCAGTTTATATTAATAATTATTTTTCACTTTTTTAGTTTGATGTGCTTTAAAAGCGTGTTTTTTAGTTTTTTTAAATTATATTTATTTAAATGGAATGCTATGTATATCAGTACATTTTTTTAAGCCTCTTTCTAAACTCTGGCTCTATTCATTGCTATATTATTATTGACTATCTCCCAACCAATTGGATGTAATGAATATTTTTGTTGAAATAATGCTATCTGCAAATGCATATTGAAAAAATCACCAAAGTCACAATTATGAGTTTTAAGAAAAACTTACGTGAATACCAGTTACGAGACATCTAATTATGTTTTTGAATCATTTTTCCTTTCAAAAATGTACAGAGTGGCCAAAAACTATTTTTCAATTAACAACTTTTTAAATTGAAATTTCTCAATATTTATCAACGATGTAATGTAGAAATGAAAAAACGAACATTTTTTGTAGGTACTTCCCTGTGGCTAATTGCAAACATTTTCGTTTTATTGAGCAATAAGTATAAAATTCAAGAATAAACTTAAAAAATAGAGGATTCTTCATTTTGAATGACACACGTCTCTATGCGCCTTTAAAATGAGGCCATTTAGTGGGACCATTTCTTCCCATCCATTGAAGTGGGTAAATAGTATTTAACTGATCCCTTACTGTAATAGTTTTTTTGTAAATTTTTTTGCTGTTTTCGTTATTCGACAAAGAATAAAATGTAAGTTTAGTATAAATCGTCTTGAATAAACGAACATTTATCGCACTTATCGGTCATCAGTTATCATTTGTGTTAAATTTAAAATATGTCGACTTTTACAAAATGAATTTTAATAAAGCGGAATTTGTAGACATGACTTTTGTTTTGGGCGAGTCAGACAGAGATTGTTTGCTTGCCAATAGGATTTATAAGCAGAGGTATCCTGAAAGAAGGATTCTTAATGTTAACAGCTTCCAAAACCTTCTCGATAAATTTGTGGAAACTGGAAACGTCGATTATAAAAAAATGTGAAAGAATAAAACGTGTTTTATAAAATGAGTTTTCTGTGGTGCTGGCAACGGTTGAGAATCCCCATATTAGAGAGAAGTGCTGATTAGTAGGAATACGTAGACGAACTGATGGTCGAATTTTAAAAACAAATAAGTTTCATGCATACCATATTCAAATGCACCAGGAACTATCTGATGGCGATTTTCAAAGGCGTGTACAGTTTTGTAATTGGGCCAGAGATAAAATGCGAGATATCACCTTCAGTAATGTTTTATTCACTGATGATGCAACTTTTCATAAAAAATGGATTTGTTAATAGGCACAACTTCCATTATTATGCCTCGGAAAATCCTCACTTTTTTAGGCAAGTTGATAACCAGCACAGATGGTCTGTAAACGTTTGGGGAGGAATTATTGGAGAAAATGTAATACGGCCTCATTTCTTTGATGGTACATTGACTGGAGCTATTTATCTTCATTTTCTGGAAAACTATCTGCCACAATTAATGGTGAATCTTCCTGAAAGGATTCGAAATAGGATGTGGTTTCAGCAAGATGGTGCTCCACCACATTACTTAAATGCAGTTAGAGACCACTTAAATAATACCTGCCCACTTCAATGGATTGGAAGAAATGGACCCACTAAATGGCCTGCTAGATTCCCAGATCTTACAAAAATGGATTTCTTTTTATGGGGATATGTGAAGGAAGTTGTTTATAAAGACACACCAACAGCAGTACAAAATATGGAGGAAAGGATAATAACTGCTTTTAGATCTATCACACCGGCAATTTTAGGAACAGTAGAAACCTTATTTCAAAAGTGCATAGAAACTTGTGTCAATCAAAATGGGCAACATGTGGCGCACTTATTATAATTTTTTCTAATGAATATTTGAAGTAACCTCTATTTTTTAAGTTTATTCTTGATTTATATATTTATTGCTCAATAAAACGAAAATGGTTGCAATAAGCCATAGGAAAGTACTTACAAAATATGTTTGTTTTTCATTTCTACATCACATCGTCGAAAAATATATGGGATGTTCCATTTGAATACATTGAGAAAATTCAGTTTAAAAAGTTCTTAATTGAAAAATATTTTTTTGGCCACCCTGCACATTTTTAGGAAGTAAATATGATTCAAAAACATCTCGCAAGTAGTATTCACATAAGTTTACCTTAAAAACCCATAATTGTGATTTTGGTGATTTTTTCAATATGCATCCGCAGATGGCATTATTTCAACAAAACAATTTATTACATCCAAGTGGTTGGGAGATAGTCAATAATAATGTAACAATGAATAGGGTCTAGAAAGAGGCTTCAAAAAACTTACTGATATACATAGCATTCCATTTAAAAAAAAGGCACTCGATCCTGTAATTTCGTCTTATATATTGAAAATAATTTCCGGTTATAGACTTTTTTATCTAGTTTACTTGTATTTTTTTAATCTCTAGCTATCGTAGAATTCGAGATATCAAAGTCCGACGCACTATTGCCCCACACTGTATAAATAACTTTTAAACTATTCCGAGTAATTGCACGCAGAGAAGAAAACTACAAAAAACATTAATTTCGGGCGGTTACAATAACACTTTTAAACATGATTCATAGCAAATCGACGTAAATACTAACATTGTTTAGCTATGGCTTTGGGTGGACAAAATGCAACGCGAATACATAGGTCATCGGATAATTGTTAATCTGTGTCACAGAATTCAAAGAGAAAAAATTATTGCAGCTAAATATTTTATTACAAAATAACAACATGCCTTAATAAATGTTGTAGTTGCGAGAAAAAAAGTTTTATGTGTATAATAGCTTGTGCCCACTGTTAAGAAAATGGATATCAAAACAAAATTGAAATCGACGATGTTAATGAATTAATGTAATGCCTAGGGATCAAGTTAATCTCTTCCAGCGTCTTAATTTTTGTGTTTCGCAAATACAGATTTTCGCTACTGGTCTTCCCTTGTACAGTGCTTTTATAATGACTAATGAGTGACTGGAAAATCAAATTCTCAAAACAAAAATCGCTACGTACAGGGATTCCAGTTAAAACAGTCAATTCAAGAATAAATTTGTGTATGATGGAGTCAACAATATATCGAATATTTATCATAAAACGCTGCTTCATCCCCTAGCTCACATAGCCATCGTTTGGGAAATTTCGAATAGCAAGTGGAATCAAGTGTCAGATGTTTTCAGACCTTTCAAATCTACACAACCATCAATTTTTTTATTTCTGTAGATTTGTTTGGGAGTAATTTTGTTTTGAAATTAAATTTTTTATACCTTTTAAATTTTAATGTGTATGTCAATGATTTCTGTGACATTTTCATGCAAAAATGCCAGTTTTTAAGTTTTAAATAAAAGTTGTGTGGTTATGGCTGAATTTTGTTAAAATGCTATCAAAAGTACAGTACCGTACAGATTTCAGGGGATACAAGAAAATAATATATTTTTTTTAATGGCACCCTGTATATTATTAAATTTTTTGAATGATCCTTTGTTCCTGATTTCAAAAATGTATCTTATGTTGCCCCTACCATATACATACAGTTTTTAAGTTATTAAACGTCGAATATCTTAGTTAAACTAGTTACTGTATATATGGAAAAGTTAACATTATTAAAGTGAGCTATGAAAATGACAACTATTATTTTTGATGTGATAAGTTCTTTAATAAAATAATCAAAATGGTTTACAGTGAGGAAGAAAATGTCCAAATATTTACTTTTTATATACAAAATCAGAAAAATAAACGTGAAGCAAAAAGAGCATATAAGGTGTTGTATCCAAATGGTCTAACACCATCAGAAAATACGTTCAAAAATATTTACCGAAAGGTGAACAATACTTCCAGTTTTAGTAGAAAAATGCGTGTAGTTCAAGCAAACCAGGAAGAACAGCTAGATATACTGCTTCATTTCGATGGTAAGCCCATCTATATTTATTCGCGAATAGACTTTTTTAAACATTGTATTATTTTTTAGAAAATTCTGAATGTAGTATAAATAAAGCAGTCGATCAATTAGGTAAAAGTTATTCCAAAATCCATCGTACGTTAAAAAATAACAGCTACAGACCATATAAAATTTTACCCGTACAAGTTTTAACAGAGGCTCATAAAAGGAAAAGGCTGGACTTTTGCCGTCAGATGATTCAAAAGTTGGATGAAGATCCCGATTTTTTTAATAAAATATTATGGACTGATGAATCATCCATTTCTACGGTAGGAGTTTTTAATAAGAAAAATCAAAGATCTTGGGAAAACAAGCACAACAGAAAAAGATTGATAAAACAAATACAAAAATCAGGATGAAAAACTGTTAGCGTTTGGTGTGGAAGCAGAAACAAAATTGTTGAGCCTATATTTTATGATTATACTTTAACTGGAGTTACCTATCTAAAAATAATTGTCCCAGAAGTAGAACATATTCTTTTGCAGAATTTTCTGGAAGTCGAACTTGATGATATGATTTGGATGCAGGATGGGGCAACTCCGCATAGTGTCCTACCCGTTCGAGATCATTTGAATAATGTATTCCCAATATGGATAGGGAATAATGGACCTATTAAATGTCCACCTAACAGTCCGGATTTGACCCTTATGGATTCATTTTTTTTGGGGATTTCTAAAAGACATTGTCAATAATAATAATAATAATAATAATAATAATAATAATAATAATAGGATAGGACGCTGAGGTCTGTTGATCCGGTCTTCCAGCAGATACACGAACAGCGTGGTGCCAAGAAGGGCATGGCAGGTTGCAAGGACAGCCTGCTGATAGACCGCTGTATTACACAGGATTCTGTGCAATACAAGCGGAATCTATCGATGGCCTGGATTGACTACCGCAAGGCATTTGATACAACATCGCACGAGCTATTGTTGCACTTGCTCGAATGTCTTGCGGTACCAGCACCACTAGTGAGATGCATAGAACAGCTGCTGCCACTCTGGAAGACTCGCTTCACCATAACATCAGGTGCACAGCGGGTCACGACAGAGCAGGTGGCATTTAGGAGGGGAGTTTTCCAGGGCGACTCCCTGAGTCCTCTCCTCTTCTGCATCTCACTGCTGCCGTTGTCTATTGGGCTCCGCCAAACCCGCGGATATCAATGTGGGCCACCCAGCGACCGGAGGCATAAGGTCACCCATCTATTTTATATGGATGATCTTAAACTTTATGCCTCCGGAGAGCGCGAACTACAAAACGCTCTTAGGGTGGTCGAAGAATATACGCGGGCAATTGGTATGGAGTTCGGGTTGGACAAATGTGCAGTCGTCCACCTCAAGAGAGGACGATGCGGGGAATTCCCCTGAAGATGCGCAGCTCGCAGACGGAAGCATCCTAAGACATCTGGATGCCGGAGAGACCTATACATATCTGGGTGTGCAACAAAGGCACATCCAGGATGTATCACAAATAAAAGATTCTCTCCGCGGCAAGTACAGACACCGCCTCCGAAAGATTTGGTCTTCCGAACTTTCGGGGAAGAACAAGGTGTCTGCAACTAATATGCTTGCCGTTCCGATTCTGCTCTACTCCTTCGGAGTAGTAAAGTGGAGGGTAGATGAGCTGCGTCAATTAGACAGAGATACCCGCAAGATGATGAATAATCACAGAAGTATTCATCCTAGATCGTCCGTTCCTCGTGTGTACCTCCCACGTCAACGGGGGGGCCGAGGACTCTTGAGCCTGGAGTGTACGCATGGCAGAGTAGTTCTGAGTATGGCATGTAACATACTCAGGAGCTCAGATCCCCTCTTGCGGTTTGTAAAACATCACGAAACTGTAGGAGTGGGAGCAGGATTGTTCAAGGCAGCAAAAAGAGCCGCAGATGAACTCGGTCTCGCATTTGACATCAGGCGAGGAGGCCGGCGAGGTGCTGATGTTGAGTCAGTCGCCGAACTTCAGCCAAATCGTCTGAAAGCCCGAATCAGAGCTGCCGAACAGGAAAATCTGTTTCGGCAGCACGTCGATAAACCCCAGCATGGTGTTTTCTATAAGAACATAGAAACACTGGGTTTATCGACCAGGCTGACCTTCGCCTTTCTAAGGTCAGCAGGGCTTAAGTCGGAGACCGAGGGATTCATTATGGCCTGTCAAGATGGTGTTATCAACACCTTGGTCTACCGTAGCCGCGTGTGGCGTGTAGAGGTTCCTGATATCAACTGCAGGACCTGCCATCAGGCGCCGGAATCGCTCATGCACTTACTATCTGCATGCCCTATATATGCGATGTCGGCCTACATCCACCGGCATAACGCGGCTTTACGAGTGCTATACTACCATCTAAGGCACTCGTACGGGGTAGACCAGACACCAGTGCTGCCTTACGTCCCCGGAGATATTGAGTCCGTTGTCGAGAACGAGAAATGCCGGATTTACTGGAACTACTCGTTCCCGACTGTCAGGCTAATCCAAGCCAACAAGCCTGACATAGTCCTCCTCGACCATCAACTCAAGGTGATGTATGTTATCGAGTTCTCGGCACCTGCTGAGAAAAACATCACCTTGAAGGAGGAGGAGAAACGGACCAAATATCGCGATCTCCGGTACGAGCTCCAAGTGCTATACCCAGGCTACTCGGTCAAAATGGTCGTCCTTATTATCGGTGTACTCGGAGGGATAAAGCCTACGCTGCTCTCGGAACTGAAGATCATACCGGCCTGCCAAAAACCAGCCGAGTGGCTGGCAGGTCAAATGCAGAAGGCGGTCATTCTGGGTTCTCTCCGTCTGCTTAGGGCACACGATTCTGGTATCTACAGTCACTAACCCTGCGGGATGCGGGGAGTGGCTGTAGTTGATGCGCCGGCGCGACTCCCGTGAGGCGTCGGAGGCCACGGGAGGACTGACCGGCATCGGGAAACCGAAAAAAAAAAAAAAAAAAAAAAAAATAACACAAGTCATTAAAGACAGGACTCGACTTGAAATAAACAATCTGAATGTAAATAATGAAGCCATTTCCGGTGCAATTATAAATATAAGAAGACGTTATCAATTATGCATTGACAATAATGGTGGACATATCGAACATCTTTTATGAGTTATCATTTATTTGAATTTAAATTTCCTAAATAAATCTTTATCTATTTTGTATAAATATTTGGTTTTTTTCTTCCTCACTACAAACTATTTTGATTATTTCATTAAAGAAATGTCACTTATCAAACATAATAGTTGTCATTTTCATAGCTCATTTAATAACGTTAACTTTTCCATATTTACAGTAACTAGTTTAACTAAGAAATTCAACGTTTAATAACTCAAAAACGGTATATGGTAGGGGTATCATATGGTATATTTTTGAAATCAGAAACAAAGGATCATTCCAAAAATTTAACAATATACAGGGTATCCCATTTAAAAAAAATATTATTTTTTTGTATCCCCTGAAATCTGTACGCTACTGTACTCATGATAGCATTTTCACAAAACTCAGTTATAATCACACAACTTTTATTTATTTTTTTTCTATTTGCAATAATAACGATGATAAGGGGTGGGTAATTTATAATGAATATCCCTGTACCACTCGACACCCTTGTTATTTGATACTTTCAAGAGGGTAGCTGTGGGGTCTAGGGGAACGAAGTGGAGTGAATGAGGTTTATGGTAAAATATTGCTGATATGCTCGCCGATTTTCTTTAAATTGGTCGTATATAAATTTATTCAGGGTGGACTGTTTTAATTGGCACAGCCTGTATGCATATTCTATATATGGAAGTTTTTATAATTCCTTGGGACTAGTTTTTCAGTGCAAGATGAACTAAATGTGATTGAATATCTGTATATACTGAGGGTTATAAATGTTGCCCATAAATTTATAAAAAGGTAATATAAACGTGGGTCTGCAATTTTGACTTGAGGATGATCAATGTCAAGAATACAAACTTGAAGGATTGAACTTTTAAAAAAGGCCACAAAAAGAAATTGCATATGGAGTAATGTTACATGATCTACACGCTATCTGACATTAACAGTGATAGTGACGGTTTAAATAACACAATGAACTAAGCCCTACGTTTTGATTTGCATAAGTGTAGTTGACGTTATTTTTTTTTTAATGCATATTATTTAAACCTTAGAACTTAGAATTAGACCTTAAAACATTATGAATCTTGACAACAATTTATGAGCATATAATATGAATAATAACTTAAGTAATTATTACTGTGTAATATTTACGAACCTAAATATTTAATGTCGCAAATAAGTACATAATACCGTCATACAGTCCAGAAACACGACTGGGTTGTCTCATGCTTATGCCTGTGCACGAAAAAGTATACTCCAACACAAGTATCTATTAATGCTTAATTATAATATTTAACAACATATTTTATTCATATCATCATAATACGTTATACCGCGTTCCATTATAATGTTCAAGTCAGTGCAGGTTTCGTCTATTTTAAGTAGGCATTGCACGCAAACAATTGAACAAAAACTTACATATGTTATATAGTTTCATTCTCCTTAAGGAGTTCTCTCACCATTTATGCAAATACAGGGAGAGCCATTAGTTACAAACTTTAATACAAATTACTTCATTCACAATAACATAAAAACTGATGGGAGTTCTATTAATGAAACATAATATGCAGCAAATGTCCTCCTTTTTGGCAACGAATTCTTCTAAATGCTGTACAATATTATCCATTACATTATGCAACATTTGCTCTGGTATGCAAATTGTATCCACTATATTTCTTTTGAGGTCATCAAGAGTTCTTGGCCTGGTTTTATATACCCTATGCTTGAGATAACCTCAAAGAAGAAAATCGGTTATAGTTAGATCGGGTGATCTCGCTAGCCACGCAAATCTCTGCCCCGTAAAATTAATCGTTGCAGAAAAAGTTTCCGCAGGATTTCCATGGAAATTCTTGCCATAATATGACTTATAGAGCCATGTTGTTGGAATCAATATTGTTGAGGCAATTGTTCAACTTTAGATCTAATAAAATTTCGTAACATATTCGCGTATCTTCGGGAGGTTACAGTTACAGAATGGACATTTTCTCCGACGGATCCAATAATTTTTTAGATTAAAAGTGCGCACCATACCGTAACGTTAGGTGAATGGGGTGCTCGTTGGTGCATTTAGCATGTATTTTCCATAGCCCAATAGTGAAAGTTTTGCCTGCTAACGTGGCCATTTAAGTGAAAAAGCGATTCATCTTTTATGAAGAGGCTGTTACACAGTATTAGCATTTAATTTCCTTAAGAAATAAGAAATGCTTAAAAACTGAAGAAGAGCAAGTTTATCATTTTCGGATAATTTTTTGATGTGCCATTTGGTAGGGATGGATTTTCATTTTATGTAGCATTGGCCCGATACTTGTGCTTGATAAATTCTATACAGGGTGTCTCACCAGGAACTGCATCGATCGATATAGGGATAAGTACGCACCAGAAAATTTTGAAAACGGCAGTGTGGCCAATCTAACTAAAATAATTGCAAGCATCTGGTACTTCCGGTTATACTGGAAGTCGATACCAACTTGCTTATTTTAAATGGAATACCCCATATATTTTCGAAGAGCATAAAATTCTGAGTCAAAAACATGCCGTATGTTTAAACCCAGCCGTTTCAGAGATATTTGACATTTTAAAATAATTTTGACAGGTGTAATGGTTTACAATAACCTTTATAACATTCTTCGTTTAAAAGATACTCATTTGCCATTTGGCATGCAGAAAGACCATAAGGCATGCTATACTCTACAGTTTAAAGACATTCAATAATAGTATACCAAATGTTCCATTTTCGACGTTACGTTTTGTAAACTTCAAACCGCGAAAACTTGCCTAAGTCAAATGGAACACCCTGTATTTTTTTACATCAAGTTATGTATAATTAAATTCCTTTTTTTTCTGATATAAGCATTATGTGAGTTTAAGTTACAACTTTTTGAAATATTTGCGATTTTCTTAGAAATTCAAGAATTTTTAGTAAAAATTTTATCAAATTAGCCATGATTAGAAACGATCAGTAATGTTAGTCATTCTCTTATATCAAAAAATGCTACCGCATTTAAATTACACCCACGAAGACTTTTTGAATTTGTTTATTATTTATGGAGAATGTGATAAAGTAATATCAAAAACTTGTAGTACATTTGTTACTAGATATCCACAAAAACGGAAAATAACACTAAATACTGTAACATGCCTATTAATTGGATTGAAGACACTTTGCATAAACTAAAATAGCTAAGATAAAATCAACTAAAAACATGATTCCATTTTAATTTAGTAATTGTTCAACATTCCGCCCTCGAACCTCCACACATTTTTCGCAACTTCGGATTAGTTCATCTTCTAATCGAAACCTGTGATATGTTTTAAAATGCATTTCTTACTCTGTTCATACAATCTTCAATAGTTGTTAATGAGCTCTCATAAACTTTATTTTTAATAGTTCCCCAAATAAGGCAATATAAAATTGATAAATCGGGCAAGCGAGGAGGCCATAGGAAAGGTCCGTTATCAGCGATTCACTGATCGTAAAAAGTTTCTTGTAAAAAAAATATTTATCAAATACCGTCGTGCTGATAAAAAATGTTTCTATGTTCGGCGAGAAGTAAATTTTCTAAATAGTTATTATTCAAATTTTGTAAAATATTTAGAAAACTTTCACCTAAAAAGAAAAAAACAAAAACAAAAAAATTAACTATACATATTAGCAGAAGAAGAAATCTTTATAACTTACTGTTTAAATTTTCCTGATAAAATTTTAATGCCACCACTCTATCGTATCTTATGGCACAGTAAACATTAAACTGCCAACTTTCTTGAAAATTTCGCTCCCTGAACACATGAGGATTCGAGTCACTCCAATAATGCGGATTGTGTCTATGAAAAAGTCCATTTTTGGCAAATTTAGCTTCATCTGACCATATAATATTTCCCAAATAAGAATCGTCGCCTACAGACCTTATTAGAATAAATTCACAAAAATTTTCTCTTCTTAGGAAATCTGTTTCTTTTAACCGTTGAACCATTTGGAACGAAAACGGGTGAAATTTATGTTTAATTAAGATTCTGTGAACTGAATCCTTGCATACTCCCGACTCCAGAGCAGCTTATCTTAATGACATCATTGGAAATGCATGAAAATATCCCAGAATTGCTATTTCTACGTTTTCGTTATTAACAATAGGCTTCCGCTTTTGAATTCTTGTCATGACGGAGCCATGGTTTTTAAAATTATCCAGTATGCGTTTTACAGTGTTTGGTGACGGTTTCCGTTTTTGTGGATATCGAGTAGCAAATGTACTACAAATTCTTGATATTACTTTATCACATTCTCACTCAAATGCCACTTTTTGACCTTTTTTTTTAAGGACAATTTTTGAAAGTAAAACTACATTTGAAACAAGACTCCAAAGCTTACTTATATAAATACAACATCATGGATACCTTTTACCAAATTTCTTTTTTACCGCAGTTTGAAATTGATAACAGACATTTGGCCCTTGCTGAATATAACTTTTTAACGTTACTCTTGCATTTATGAACATTTAATTTTTTCGAAATCTCCATGGAAAATCATATAAAACCCATCTTTTACTTTTTTCTATACATTAAACTGACAATGATAGAACCCAAAGAAATATACAGTAAACCCCTATCCAATTGGATTAAATATAATCCAGGACTAAACTTAATCCTCCCAAGCAGCACATTTAGCAGTCTCTACGTAGCAGCTACCATCAGTGGACCTTTAAAGGTTTCCGAAACTAACGACCATTATGTAATGGGAACTATCCGTCTACGAGGCATTCACCAAAATCGGGAATAGTTATTACGTAGCAATTACTATTCCGGAACCTCCCCTGTTATTCCGCAAACGGAACGTAACCAAGTAATAGAAATGACTAACTTTTGGCACAGCTCTTTAGTGGTATAAGAGCAAACTACATTTTGCTCACTCTCTCTTTCTCTCCTTCGAATAGCAAAATATAATGTATTGCAATCGGACTTACTGATTATGAGTTAGAAGTCAATATGTCCAAGTTAAATAAATTTAATGAAATATATGTAGGTAATAAACCATAATATTCTGCAGTTATTCTGTGTGGAAATTAAAACGACTATTTGTTTTCTGTAAAATGTTTACGTGATATTTTGATAAAAAAAGAGGCGCTCTCTAGAAAATTTTTTCAAAAAAAAAAAATTGTTAAAAAAATTATGTGTACAGTTATGCACATTCTACCCCCCTTAACTTTTTTTGTTTTTTTAATTAAGAAAAAAATAATGACAATCAAAGTTGTAGGAAATCCTCTTGCTATTTCAACGCACTATTCAGGAAAACATTTGAACTACTAGTTTCGGCGATATAAAGCAAACTTTTATTTTTTTAAATAGAACAGCCTGTGTATTTCTCATTTTTAAAATCCTCACTTTTCTCTGATTACAGTGATGACATATATCATACGTTTGTTCAAACAATGTTGGGACAATATTGTGATTTGAAATAGTGATTGTTACATAATGGACAAAATCTAAATTGCCATGGAAAAATCAAAAAAACTATTGTAATATGGTTTGACAATTATATAAGTTGTGTTTCAACACTGTTAAGAAAAAATGGTGTATTATTCTTACAGTATTAATGAAAAAATTACATTGTCTCAGGAAATCCTCGTACGTATTAACGACCAGCACGCATCGCATTCTTTTCACAGAAAACAACGCTCAACAATGTAATTTTTTTTCAGTAGTAACTGTAACCATTTTTTTCTTAACAATGTTGAAACACAACTACAACTATTAAACCATATTACAATAATTGTTTTGATTATTCCATGGCAATTTAGATTTTGTCCATTAGGCAACATCACTGTTTCAAATCACAATATTGTGCCAATATTGTTTCAACAAACGTATGATATACTACATCGTTGTAATCAGAAAAAAGCGAGAAATCCAAAAAATGAAAAATATATAGGGTGCTCTATTTGAAA
The DNA here is from genome assembly GCA_029963845.1 of Rhamnusium bicolor. Taxonomy (NCBI): domain Eukaryota; kingdom Metazoa; phylum Arthropoda; class Insecta; order Coleoptera; family Cerambycidae; genus Rhamnusium; species Rhamnusium bicolor. The sequence goes on from JANEYF010000753.1 coordinate 1,816,726, forward strand.
AAACAAAAGTATAATTTATACCTCAGAAAATGAGAAGTTCTGAGTATTCTGAATAGAATGTTACGTGCATAACCCTGTATAGTCGAAAATGCAAAATATTTGATGGAAAACATTTTTTTTTGTTTATGTGTTATAAAGTAATAATGACCTATTTATAAAAGATGTTTGCAAATGATCATATTTAAGAACAAAATAGTTTTCAGAATTATATTTTTATCTATGTCAATATGGCGTCTTCATTCGATAATAGTTTACCAAAAAGTAACAAATGCGACGAATGACGTCATTTTCTTGGTGGCTTGAAGCTGGACTCTATTACGCTACTACGAAAATGTTACTGCAAAGTTCCCAGGTACTTTACGACCCTCACTTTTAAGTTGGTAGAGTTGGCTGATTCGATCTATACTCCATTCGTTTCATATGTGCACATAAAGTATTTTTTCCTGGGCTCGCAGAATGACCCTTTGGCAACCTCCAGTCGTGCATAGTTCCCTAGAATAGGCGCGCGGTGCAATATATAAATTCACAAAATACATTTAAATAATACCGCGCGCCTATGCTAGAATTTTTTGTGCTTATATGAAATGAATGGAGTATAGGTAAAAACAATTTTATTATTTGGGATTGGCAACACGTTAATGACTAAAGCTGCAAATCGTTTCTGTGTATCATGATCTCGTAGAGTACAGATGTACTTACTGTCGCTGGCATTCACCTTGACCGCGAAACTTTCTCTCCAGTCCAGTCTATTATTAGCTTTCGAGTTGTATACACGTTAAGTCACTTGGGCGTATTGCATATTGTTTTTGTGTTTTTATTTTATTTGTTGTACTGTATTGTTGATATTAATTTAATAATAAAGCATGGCAGAGTACGCAGGGGTACAAAACGGCCATTTGCTGACAAAGTGAATAAATTCTTAGGTGAATTCCCGGATTTATTCTATGATGGTGTTAAAATAATTTGTAAAGTGTGCGAGAAAGATTTGATGTGCTGGGATAAGCGTGATTGTGGACTTCACGTAAATAGTGTACACCATAAAAATAAAAAAAATGACGTGCCTTCGACAACACAGTTTATGTTTGATTTACTATTAATGCTGATTGCCTGCGATGTTCCGCTGCACATACTCGATAAACAACCATTTCGAGAGTTCTGGAATAAATAAAATGCCCAGATGAAGTTACCAAGGCGCACAACGTTATGTAACTATCTACCAACTGTACACGTAGACATGGTAAATAAGATGAAATGTAAATTAAAAAATACACGGCTGTGGTTATCTGTTGATGAGACAACAGATTGTAAAAAAATTCTATTTTAAATGTTATAGTATGAGTACTGAACCCTCTTAAACCGACAGTTCCACTGTTACTAGTTAGCAAAAGACTAAGTCAGTATACTAGCGAAACAATTACCAGGGTGGTGCTGGAGACGTTAGAAAAATTTGAACTGTTAAAAAGTTAAGTATTGATGTTTGTGACAATGCGTTCACTGCAATGTCTGATTTTCCCGACAATTTTTCTAACCAGTTCCACTGTTACTAGTTAGCAAAAGACTAAGTCAGTATACTAGCGAAACAATTACCAGGGTGGTGCTGGAGACGTTAGAAAAATTTGAACTGTTAAAAAGTTAAGTATTGATGTTTGTGACAATGCGTTCACTGCAATGTCTGATTTTCCCAACAATTTTTCTAACCTAGTTATTTATCTATTTCAACGAATAAGCGTCGGTTCCGCATCAAGCAAATAATTTGTTAAATTGTTAACTTCACTTCACTGTAACATAACTTTTCTATAAAAATTCGATGAATGCCGGAAAATCTTTATTCTTGTTTTACTGCTTTTCGGCGACATGTTCGATTAGTTCCGAATCTGAAAGTGTTGATTTAATATCGCTAATAAGTTACATAACTCCAGAAAATGTCCCGACAACGTTATAGGAACTTTATACAACACTTTCAGTCATCATTACTTTGAAGTGATTCATTGATAACGATATGCAGTCGGTATTACTACTAGTTCTCACTTTAAAATTGAAAATGCTTTAAAGTAATGCAGAGTAGTATCCACGACGTTGCACATACTGCAGCAGTTCTTGAAAGTATAATGACTATGCAGTACCTAAATTCAGTTGAATTTACATAATTGTTCCTATACGGGCATATCATAAAGTGAATTTTATACTAAAGTCACAGATTTAGTGACAGTTATGTAATGCCTATTATATTAAAGTTCCGATGCCAATTTCCGTCACTTTGATACTAGTTGGGCTGTGTTATGTAGCACCGCGTTAAATTTCCATTTGTGTAACAAATTTATTTTTTTGTAATCTAGTTCTTGGAGATAACATTTATCAGAAGAATAACTGGTTTGTATTAATTTCAACTTTCCTTATTTAAAATATAAGGATTTTTTATACTATAGAAACTAAACAAAATTCAGTGTATATTCTCAAACTTATCATTATTATAATAACAATGTTTGGCATTATTGGCATTAATGGTATTCAGTAACCATAATTATAAAGTCTGTTAATGGCACCTACGAGAACAAATTTTTAACAAATATTTAGCAAAGCCTTATTAATTTTACTGGTTATTTTGCAGACTAGTACTACTAATTCGAGGGAACTTTCTTTATCAGCCTAATAAGCAGCACAGCTTTGTTGCAATAAAAAAATGCAATAACAAAACTAATATTCGTCGGTATATATTGTGCGGCAACAGAGCGAAAACAGAAAACCACTTATCTAAATCTGGCAATGTTGAGCAACGCTCTAGTGGTATTTAATACATAAATGCACAAGGAAATTGCTTTCCATAAACGGGCCACAATTTATTTATTGAATTTATGAGGCAAATCTATGTCATATTGAGAAACCAAGTTTACTAGATCAAATGTCAGTATATGTAATAAGTAAGTAGTTTAAAATGTGGTCTGATTTATTCAGATCTCTTTACATTGTAAAACATATTTTTAATATCGATTGACGTAAACTATATCAAATACATTAATACACAATGTCGGACTTTCTAGGTGATGGCCTTATTGTTAAAAATTATTCTTTAAATAATTAGAAGTAAATGATTAGAAATGAGCAGGGTTATCCAACGACAAGGCCCACCTCTATATTTCGTTTATTTTTCGAGTTAAAAAAAATGTTTTAAATAAAAGTTGTAGTGAATCTAGTGAACTCTTTTAGAATCCCGAACAGGTATCCGTTAAATGCGGGACGAACTAAAGTTACATTTTTTTTGAATAGAACACCCTATAGTTTTACACAGTTTTGAAATGTTTTTTTGTAATTTCAAATATATGGAAATGTTGTATCTTATCTTTTACTGTTTTTTATTTATTGCAAAATTTTTACTACCAGCATCTGCGTGGTTATCAGGTTGGCCATGGATGAAAAACAATACGAATGCAGTACAAATAATTTAATGAATTCAAAAAACAAACTGCGTGGTTCTATGTGACATATTATTTATGAAAACGTTTACTTTATCAGAGCGATACGTATATATTCACTATTTATAAGAAATAACAAGAACTTTTCAAGGGGTAACATTTTATTTGGTATAGTATATAAAATAGTAGTTATAATAATAATTATTATACAGTTTGTTTTCTGTAACACATAAGATACAATATATTTATATGTGAAATCACAAAAGAACAGATTTAAAAAATATAAAAAAAAATATTTTTGACTAATTTTTTCACTACAGTTCATGTACATGCAATTATTTGTTATACTGCATGCAGCACAACTTGAGTCGAAATGAGTTTTAGATAATGTAATCGATACATAAGTAATTCAGAGTAATGCATTGAATGAAATATGTGTTAAAATCGAAAAAGTATATCATTTATTATTGAACTATTTCTTTTCCATAACTGGGAAGAGCTTTAAAATATATACGTTCTTACTATTTTATAGATCTACTAGCTGACCCGACAGACGTTGTCCTGTACAAAATTTGCCTGAATCTGATCGCAGCGCCAACTATCGGGACACACAATTAAATAAACATTTTCCAGTGGACTGAATTGAGAATATAAACCATTCTCGAATCCACTGGAACACACACAAAAAATTTCATCAAAATCGGTCCAGCCGTTTAGGAGGAGTTCAGTCACATACACACGGACAGAAGAAATATATATATATAAAAATTTCAGAAATATCCATAATCAGTCTGTTTTTTAACAAACAAGTCGAGTTAGACCGTTACTCTTACTCAAAAATGAACCAAACATCACATATTTTGTTAATATGTAACAAAAAGAATACTTGACTAATTTTTAAAAAACCAGGATGACGATTACAAATTCATGGGAAAAAAGTATGCGAAGTTCACACTAGTCTTCAAAGAGGAAGGCAGTGATTCCAAACTAACATTTATTTCGAATTTTGGTTAAGAACATTTGAGTTCTCGAGCTGCATATCACTATTAATCTTACACTAGATATTACTAATGTAGTATCTTCAAATTTTATCCCTGTCAATAGGCACAGCGAGGGGAAAACTACTTGTTAGTAATAATTTCATCTTATCTTCGTAATGTCGTCATTAGTTATCCGAATATCAAAATTTTTATGTCAACCTAAAAGGGTTTGAAAATACCCTCAAAATTCGGGGCAATTTCATGATGTAACATTTGAAATTTTCGATTTGATAGATGCTGCCTCTAATGTGACGATGATGCACTTTTCACAAAAAAAGCAGCACTATTTTCGATATGATTTCATCCTGTTTTTATCGCATGTGGATATCTTACTCCGTTCTGGAGATACTAGGTTAAGTTAGGTTTTCTGTGAGTGGGTCCACGAGAACCCTCCACTATGGCCATTAGCAAGCCTATTGTGGCTCACTCATAATTATATTTTACCCAATAAGTTCAGTCTCTTAATGAAACTGATAACTTTATTGGGTGAGAATGTGTCCAGATCCTCTGGCAGCAGTCGCCCTTTGCCAAGTATTGAGAATCGGATCCTATCCACAGCGAGACAGGTGCATAAGATATGGTCTGCCTTCTTATCATCCTTCAGGTATAGACGGCACTCTAGGTTTTCAGCTAGGCCGAGTTTATGCTTAGTCGGCAGTGCCCGGTATATAATCTTGTTCGAGTTTTCAGGTTTACCCTGTTTAACTCTGAAAGTTTCTTAGCTCTTGATTTCAAAGGGTATTTTATAAACGCCTTCGAATGAACTAATTCTGGTAACTCTTGTCAATATTGAAGAATTTTTTTTCAGCCCAGGTTGAGATTGCCATTTTGGCAGTACTTGAAGATATGCCAAGTATCTGTTCTGGTCCGATGATTTGTGATCCCGCTCCTTCTCTGGCCAAGGAGTCGACTATTTCGTTACCTTCCAAAACCAGAGTGGCCGGGTATCCATATCAGAGTCATTATGTTGTTATTGCTCAAATGATTTAGAGCCTTCTGACAGTTTCATACCGTTTTGAAGTTACACCGGTAGGAGCCAAGAGCTTTTGTAGCTGGTGAAAATTTTTTTATTGATCTGCGTGTACGATTAATATATTACAGCCTTCTCACGCACAGTTAAATGGCATGAACCTCGGCCTGAAAAACAGTTACATTAATACCTAGGTTTGTGGATATCCTCACCCTTGGTCTGTAGGTATATACTCCAGTTCATGTTCCCTCGGGATATTTGGAACTGTCTGTAAACCAACAACTGTTTGCCCTCAGTAGGTCGGCTTTATTCTGATCCCACTCACCTCTTTCCGGAGAAAGAATATTGTAGGTCAGCTCGTAGTTGGCCATGGTAGGCATAGTATCCAAGGGCATTCCCAATATGCTGTGATTCTCTATGTCATCCAGCAATCTGTTTCGCTCCATGATACTAGTCTGCGGCATATTAATGGCCACTTGTTGCAGTCGGTATATGTATATGAAGAGGGGGTAAATCCAGGAGGATTTCCATTGCAACTGACGGTGTGGTGCTAATTGCTCCCGTTACGGTCATGCATGCTAATCTCTGCAGTCCAGAGAGTTTGGATTTGGCCGTCCGTTGTAATCCTTTTGGCCACCAAACAATGGATCCATATGTTATCATTGGTCTGATGACCGTGACATAGATCCATTGTATTTATTGGGGACCCATGCTCCAGGATTTGCCACAAATACGACGGTATGTCCATAAGGACAGCTTTGCTTTGTGGATTACCTTTTCTAGATGAGAGTTTCAATTAAGTGATCTATCCAGAGTAATTCCTAGATATTTAACCTCCTCCGCAAATGAAATTGTTTCACCCATTAAGGAGGGAGGTCTTAAGTCCTCTAGCTTCCTTTTCCGAGTGAATAGTACTATTACTGTTTTTTGAGGGTTTACAGACATCTGTTCCCTGTCACAACAGTTACTCACTGCATCCAGTGTCTCTTAAAGGGTATTCAATATTACTCCTTCAGAGTAGTATGACTAGATCATCTGCATTATGCTAGAACCTCATGTTCCCACAGTGTGAGAATAGCCAGTAGGTGATCCACAAGAAGTGACCACAAAAGGGGGCATCCTCTTGTGGCTCTAAAGCTAACTGTTTCTCCCTGTAGAGACGTTGTTATGGCTCTGTTTGATAGCATAGCACGAATCTAGTCGCTTATAGTAGGCTCAATTCCTCTGGCAGTCACTGCTGCATATACATTATTAAATGCTCCCTCAATGTCGAGAAAAGTTACCACCGAAATTTCTTTCATTTGAAGGGACTGGGTGATTTCTCGACTAGGTTGTTGAGTGCTAGTTCTGTTTATTTTCTTGTCTGATAGGCATACTGATGGGTATTGAGGGGGTGATAATTCAGGATGGTCCCCCTGATATATCCGTTCAGCACCTTCTCCAGGTTTTTCAACAGAGAAGATGTCAGGCTAATTGGTCTAAGCGCTTTAATGCTTGATTCTTTCCTACCCATTTTTGGTAGAGTTCCATACCAGACTGGCTCTGAATAATTTAATGGGGAATGGGAGCAATATTTCAAGTCCATTTTGTAGTAGAGCTGGAAAAACTCCGTCCTCTACTGGCGATTTGATTGGTTGGAAGGATTTGATGGCCCACTCAATTGCCGGTTGTGTGATTACCTTTTTAGCTGCCAACCAGTCATTTTTATTATGTTGTTTTAATCGTCCTTCTGATGATAACAGCCGTTGGTCATACGGATTCAAGCACCCTGGGAAGTGGTTTTGTGCTAGGAACTGTAGGGTTTCCTTTCCAGAGTTCGTATATGAGCCATCCGGTCGCCTTACCCAGCCGAATTTACACGTTGACCCTCTAGAAAGAATCTTGCGACTTCTAGTACTGTGAGGTAAATCAGTTATACTCTCACAGAATTTCCTCCAAGATCCTCTTTTCGCTTTCCTTATTTCTTTGTTATAGTCCATTAGAGCGGATCTATATTGGTTCCAGTCGCCCGAAGTTTTAGATCGGTTAAAGAGGCGTCGAACTTCCTTTCTCATTTTATCCAAATTATTGTTCCATCAAGACGCGCCTCTATTGTCCTTTTCTGTTTCAGTGGACAGTTTTCGTTGTAAGCTGAAACAATTGCGTTTCGGATCTATTTCGCCGCAATTTTAGTTTCATCACGATTCCTGATTGTGGTGATAGTGGATTGAAGTGGAGATACTAGGGGGAGTGACTTTATGTACGCACGATATTTACGAAATTTAGCGATATTAACAATATGGCGAATGCGCTGGTGATAATTATACGATGTGAATAAACGTATACAATAAATTAATTTTCTTTGTTGCTACAGGGTTATGGAAAAAAATCTCGGATTAGTCGACTTTTAAATATAATTGTGCGTCTTTAGATACAGAAAATTTTAAAATGACTTCTTTGCAGTTTACGTGATGCCATCGAGCTTTTTTAAAAATAAATGAATAAATAATAAACACAACAGAAATTAGACAATTCCCGAATCCAAAGCCGAAACTGTACAAGGGGATTACACTGAGAGAAACGTGGGCATGCAACCATTTTCAACGACATTGCTCATGCCGGTGACAAACCCGTAGCTACGATGGATAATTACTTCCTCACCCCTCAAAGTGAGGAAGTTATGTATTCGTGAAAAAAATTTTGAAAATTTTTATTGCATTTCTGGGTGAATCTCGACGAATTATGACGATACACAAAATTTCAGACAGGAAAAATTATCTGTCTGTGTGTCTGTCTGTGTGGTTCGCGATAGCAGCTACAGTTTTTGAGAAAAAGCTTTCAAATTTGGTACACACATTCTAGAGGTCAAGGAAGAGATTCAGTTCGTCGATGAGCAAAAGCGGTCCCAATGTAAAAAAAAAATTTTAGTGACATTCCACCAATGTGACTTTTTGAAATGTCAAAATGCGACTTTTTTGAAACGTCAAAAAATGTTACTTTTTCGGAGCGTCAAAAATTACTTTTATTATAAACTCCACCACACGTCGAGTTTTACTACGGTGAGGAAGTTCTGATCCCAAAGTAATTGGCAGCGGTTTTTTTTTAGTTATGCTTGCCATTGCCACGTGATAAAACCATAAATTTTTTTATAAGTTGTCATGGAGCGTAACGCTGATAATGAATTAAGTCCTAAAAACAGGAAAATTGTAGTTAAAATTCATCTGTTAAATTTTTCATAAAATATCCATTTGTGGATGTGACTAATGTATCGGGTAGTATAAATTAAAAAGTTTTTAAAATCGATCACACTGAAAGACAAAAAAAAGGTTACTTGCCCTAACTACCCTATCGTAAAAATCCTCGTTTCTTGAGACGAAATAATAGAGAACGAGCCGAAGCGCGTAGCAAATGTTTTTTTCCTGATGCTATAAAATATGGTGGACCCACGAGGGTTAATATTTTTAAATAGAAAGTTTTGAGATTAAAATCTTCATATAAGTTAAAAGAGGGACAAGGTGGGAGTTATCTGAAGCCATTAATATTTATTACATTAGGATCTACGATTTATAGTTACTTTCGAGGCTTTCTAAGGGCCATCTTGACAACGCAAATATGCAGAAACATGTGTCGGTGGATATTTTAAAGTTTTGAAGTGGTTGTTCAACTGGTGGGTACTTTTGTTTTATTTATTTTTTTGTTTTACTGAACAGAAGAGTTAGAATTAAATATAACATTATTGGGTCAATCGTATTTAACATAATATGTAACAAAAAGATAATATGTCTTTTTTATAATCCAAGTTTCAGCGTTTGGTAAATAGTCGGGAAAATAATTGTTTAAAAAGACGTAGTTATACTTATCTGTGATAAGCTTTGTAAAAGTTAGAAAATAGTAATTAGCAAACATTTTTCATTTCATTATAAATTAATAAAAATATAATCGATTAACTTACATGTAAAATTAATCTAGTAAAAATGTTTGGCCGTACTTATCCTCGAATTAATCCACAATATATTTTATGGCGTTCATTCATAGGTCCCAATTATGAAGCAAAAGTGACATTTTATAAAATCCGAAAATAATTACAATTTAAGTCCAAGATTGAAAAAAATCGGAAAAAAAATTAGCGAAGCTACTGACCGCCCGATATATTCTAACATTCAGATTGTTTTCTTAATAGTGTTGAATGCTCGAATGCACTGAATACTTACTGACTAATGAAAAACAAACATATGCAGTATTAATACAATGTTTGTTATAAATGATGCGTTTCACATCTAGAACAATTAAATCAGAATTTTAATCCGAAATGGGTTTAATTGTTTTTACGTATGCAAAATGTGACGCGTACTGTAGAAAAATATATTGGCCAAGGCCGATTAAATGTTATTACCATAATTATTTTAAAATACTTACCAATACTCATACATTTTTATAATTTTCGCCAATTAAAGATATTTAAATGCAAATATTTACTTGGTAGTGTTGATAATTTATTTGAAAAACTCGTTATGCTTTACGTTGAGGAAGGTTAGGCTGATAAAAATAGTAATATTTATATTGTTTTCAAACACTTTTTGTATATATAATTAACAGAATATAATTATTTTATCATCGTTAATACTAATTATTGTTTGCTGTTCAAGGTACTATTTAAGTGGCGAAGTAAATTATAAGGTGAAATGTCCCAAGATTATTTTCAATGTGTCCAATTTAACTAGTAGGTAAATAACATTAATACAAAACCAATACCTTAAGGAGGAATAAATATACCAATAAAACAAAGGTTTGGTGCCGTATTCCAAGAATATAATTATGCAGCTACGGACACGTGTTTCGGAGTTATTGTCCCTCATCAGCGTAGCGTAGCTAGGGAATTGGATCTAGGATGGGATAGATCAGGAACAAGAACTAAATTAAGACTGGAAAGTACAGTACACAATTAGTGCCTTCATGTTCCCATATTCCACAAATTGGGCCTCGATGACCACAGTCGACACATAGAGCTCTATGTGTACTGCCCGTTTCCACCTGGCACATACAAACAAAACAAGACAGATTTATTGGGTTCAAAATAAAACAAAGTAGGCTTGGTGCCATATCCCATAAAAAAACAATTATGCAACTATGGACACGTGTTTCGGAGTTATTGCCCCTCATCATTCCTTAGCCACGCTACACTTATGAGGGGCAATAACTCTGAAACACGTGTCCGTAGTTGCATAATTGTTTTTTTTTGGGATACGGCACTGAATCTTCTTTGTCTTATTTTGAACCCAAATAAATCTGTTTTGTTTTATAGCAATAAAATTAAACATGAACACATTTTTTACTAAATTTATTCCAATATATCAAAGTGTGCAGAAAAGTTCAATTTACAGCTTTATTTAAATATTTGGATAAAATATTTTATTGCCCTATACAGAATGTTCATTAAGTATGTACAATAAATTTAACATACGATCGTATTCAAGATACAGGGCGTTAAACTTTTTTTTCGTAAATGTCTTAAATATCCGTTACTCAAATTTGTTGTAATTTAGCAATATTATTTGTAGTGTTAAGGGGCTAATTAAACACTAACTTGATAAAATTTATTATGTCCAGTGGCGTCCCGAGCGGCACCTTAACGAATATCTTTGACAAGAAAATGTACGCCACTGACTTGTAATTTTTATATTTTTTTGGTTAAGCAACTAAAAATACAACTTTTATGTCTTTTGAATTTTTTTCGGATCTTGCTTAGTATTCGAGGCAATAAATTAAATTCACTTAATTGCATATCCCTGGACCACATAAGAAACATGGGAAACGTATCTTTTGGAAATTACCATCTTTTTTTATATTTTTTTATTAATAATATGTAACAACAACAAATAAACACTAAATTAAATACATTTCTTAACATCTAAACTAACGAATTTTACTAAAATAATTGTTCGAAATGGGCCCCTTCGACTTCAATACAACCTCTTTCAGAAAGTCATGCATGGAGACATACAAAAGTTCTTCCGTTAGGCACCACACGCCGAGGAAATCTTTCATGATAAATGCGTCTTGCAGCATTAGAGCTTCCATGAGCCATTCCATAACAGAAATGCATATCTGCCATTTCACTACCACTGACCATGTTGGACAAAAAATAACTCGAAAAATAATCACCAAAAATACTTTTTACAAAAATTACAATTTAATAGCTTAATAAATTGACAACAGCTGTCATTTTGTTTGCCAAATGCTGCAATCGTTTTCCAAGGCAACCCTTGATTATTTCCTACATTTCCCCATGTTGCTTGTGTGGTCCAGGGATATGCAATTAAGTGATTTAATTTTTTTTTCTCGAAAACTAAGCAAGATCCGAAAAAAATTCAAGTGATATAAAAGTTGTATTTTTAGTCGATTAACCCAAAAAAATATATATATAACAATTACAAAATAGTCAATGGCATACATTTTCTTGTCAAAAATATTCGTTAAGGTACCGTTCGGGACGCCACTGGACTTAATAAATTTTATCAAGTTAGTGCTTAATTAGCCCCTTAACACTACAAATAACAATTGCCAATTTCAACAAATTTGGGTAACGGATATTTAAGATATTTACGAAAAACCAAATTTTTTAAAAAAGTTTAGCGCCGTGTATCTTTAATACGAAGCATTTGTGGACCCATGTTTATATGAACTTTTTGTCTTAAAATTACTCAAATAATCGTATGTTAAATTTATTGTACATACTTAATGAACACCCTGTATAACATATCTGATTTATAACATATTATCACGCACAATGTTGTTTGTAAAGTTAAAAATAAAAAAGGGACCCCCGTAAATATATTTTGCACATCAACGAATTGATCATTTTCCTTGGCGTTTAGGACATGTGTATTAAGTACCAAATTTGTGAGCTTTATGTGGCTACTATTGTGATGCGTACAAACATACAGGCGGATTTTTTTTAAATAGAATTATGTTTTCGTCAAAATTCGTTGATATTCGTTTAGAATAGACTTTTTTAGTGTGACGTCACATTATTATACAACCTACGTACTACTGTCGTGGCACACGGGTTGCCTGCCAATCGGACTGAAACGTGACCCTTAATGCATATGTCTATAAAGGCGACATTTTCGCGAGTTAAATACGTCACAGAATTTTATTTTATTTCTCCCTTGTAAGAAATAAGTACTCATTTATTATTTATCATGCACAAAGCTTGTAAAAATATATACAATTATTACGCATTGCAGAAACCTTTTTATTATTAATATAATTAATTAATATTAAAAACGGATGAAATATTTTCCAATGGGAATAAAGTCAAAAATCCAAACCGGTAAAGCTAAAAATTGTCTTAATTCAAAATTATTTTACAAAACGAAAAGAGGTTATAAACTATGGCAATAACTTGAGATTAGCCACAAATTAAATGACACGTGACCAATTTGATTTTCACATATCGTAATTCCTATTGGTGGACACTAAATCTGCTTTTATTATTAATTTATTAAGTCAATAATAGAGTCTTTCTAATGTGTTGAACATTACACATAATCAAATATGTTCTGTGTATGTAGTTGGCCAAAATACTGTCCACTACTAACGGACCGTGTATAGGTTCTAACCAAAAGTAGCTATACTCGTGGATACTCATTGTAACAAATAATACCTATATGTTTCTAGGCGGACTTTAAATATGCTAGCACCAAATATGGTTAGCTATTATTAGATGTTAATGTATTATTTATAGTTTGTAACGAAATTGCAAGCCATTTCATTCCAGTTTGTCGTTTTCCGTAAAGAATTGGTTCCGCCAGTCTAGTCCAGATGGAGCCACTGATTTCTACTGGAACAATTGGTTTGGTAGATTTTTGCACTTATAAAAAAATGCCTAAATATTTATTAGCCTTTATTACTCATACTGTACTCTCAAATGTTTGTCTCTTTCCAAACTATAATCGAGTTTAGGTAGCAGAACACTACGGTGCTACTTCCTTCTTACTAGTGTAGCGTTCGGAAGACAACACTTGTAGTTCAGCGTCTGAGGTAATTTTCATAATAATATTGTACCGTAATTATCTTAATTTACGCCTTGGGCGAAATTGCTTTTCGATGATCAGTTCACATTGATAGTTCTGTAGAACAGCCATCCTTAATATCAATTAGTATCGATTTATCGTGCCTTGTTGGCAATTTATCTAATATCCCTCTGATATTGTAATAATTTTGTGTGCTAATTTAAACTAACTTTCGGTCATTGTAAATCTTAGCAACGAATGTCGCCATTTTGTATCGTAGTTGTTTTCTGTCTTTGTTGATGTTTTAGGTCACTTGGTTAGGTTAGTAGCTCTGTGAAAAATGGTGACTGGTGACATTTGGAGTTTGGTACCCCTCTTTTTGGAGGAAACCTATTTGTTTATAATCTTTGTGAGAATTACCCAACGTGGTGCATTTGTTTTGTGGTGGATCATTTTATAGCAGCGCAATACTTACCAACCAGACCTCTGTAACATAATATTTTTCTAAATTTAAAATATCGAGTGCTTACTTGAACATTTACTTAGTATTTAGTATTTCAATAACGTCATATTATTTTTTCTGTGTGGTTAGTTTGTTGGTCTTCAACCACACTTAGATTAGAAGAGGCCATCTGAGCCAATGTAAATATTGTACATTTTTCATACCAATCTTTATTATACTCTTTATTAAATAATGTCTTTTTATTCGACTCCCTTTCCAACGGAATTCTCAACTATTAACGTGATCTTCACCTTTTAAAGTAAACTTTTAATTATTTGGTACTTGCAAAAAGTCCTGGCGCCCAGCCTAGATTTTGATGAGAACTCAAATCAATCTAAGCCATTATTCACGACCTGCTAACTGAGCTACCGGTCACTGAGTACAACCCTCAGCTAATTGTGTTATGCCAGCTATTAGATGGGGGTGTTGCAAGTTTAACTATAACTATAAATTCATAATCACACTTCTTTTAATTGACTAAGTTATAGATATTTTTTTTCTGTTGGTCATATAGTAGAGTAAATACAATACAAACTATATCCAAATGTGATCGTCATTAGTACAGAGTTAGTTTCCTCAAATAATCCATTAAATTTAGTTTACCACTTACGCGTTAACAAAAAGCCCTCGATTATTTAACGCTAATTAAAGCCCATAAATGTGCACACTTAAAGTGTTTATGAACAATATTATTGTAGTTATGTTTCCATTTAAAACAATCATTACCTACTAACAGTTAACATCTTATTTATTAGTAAGCAATAAACCGATTAGCAAAGACAACTAAAAGTTAAAACGAAATAGATACTGTAATGGGTACTAGAACTTTTTTTAATAACTATATTCAATTGTGACTATCCAAAATTTACTTTAAGGATATAAAATAATAATGATATAATAATTAATTTTCTATTTGATTTAAAATCCTGTTTAGAAACTAATTATTTAAATATTTTAAATAAACAAAAAAAATTTGCTTTTAAATGTTTCAAAATTATGTTTTCATTCTACACGTGTTTCGGCTTTTTATGCTCTTTTCAAGAGTACAGATGAGAGGTACTAAATTATAATTTGTGTTCCTTGCTTATATATTGAATCTGGCAACTTACCACTAATAAAAATGGTTTGAGAGATTTGGAATTTTTAGGAAAGTTAAATTACTTTATCTAAAATATGGTGACCTGCGAATATTTGTTGTTCATTTGTAACCGTTTTTTTTAATTTTGGAAGCTTTCTTAATTTCTAATATTTCTAGTAAGTCTAATTCTTTGCTTTTCTTTTCGGAATGAAGTAATTCTAGATTACCTATATTTATTAAGTGATTGTTTTCTATACAGTGTGTTGACATGCCGGTGCAAAACAATATCTGTAAATAAAAATAACCTAGGAAAAATGTTAATAAACAATAAGGATAAAACAGAAAAAACTACAAGAGACAGGTGTATGAACTAAAATGCAAATGTAGTGACTGCGACGTATATATATTGGCTAGACTGGACGTAACATAAAAAAGCGACTTGAACAGCATAAAAAGTCTATTGTAAACAACGTATATAGCACCGGCATGTCAACACACTGTATAGAAAACAATCACTTTATAAATATGGATAATGTAGAATTACTTCATTCCGAAAAGAAAAGCAAAAAATTAGACTTACTAGAAATATTAGAAATTAAGAAAGCTTCCAAAAATAAAAAACGGTTACAAATGAACAACAAATATTCGAAGGGCACCACATTTTAGATAAAATAATTTAACTTTTCTAAAAATTCCAAATCTTTCAAACCATTTTTATTAGTATAAGTTGGCAGATGTAACATTCAATATAGAAGCAAGGAACACAAATTATAATTTAGTACCTCTCTTCTGTACTCTTGAAAATGGCCTAAAAAGCCGAAACACGTGTAGAGTGAAAATATAATTTTGAAACATTTAAAAGCAAATTTTCTTTGTTTATTTGAAATATTTAATAATGTTTTACAAGGAGCCAACCGCAGAATCAGTACAGTGTATAATTATTTAAATTTGAAGTCATGATTTTAGCTACTGTGCTGTTTGATGGTAAATAAATAGTTAGCCTTGAACTTAAAAAGTTAAGCATACTATTTATTACGTTACAATGCAATCATGATTCATGACTTCATCAGAGCTAGTCCGTTATCAGAAGAAACTAACCAACACTGCTAAAAGAGATCTATGTGTTAAAAGCCTTGGTAACGGAAATAGGTCAAGGAGAAGTAAATGATTTAAAAAAAGATGTATTTTCTACAAATAAGTTTACTGACAAATTGTTAAAATTATGGCATTATACTCGTATGTAGAATATTACAGTCATTAATTTCAACAACGTCAGGGGTGCACCAGGGTCCAATATTAGGCCTACTACTTTTTAATAATTTTTATTTTTAATTGCTGATATTGACATTCCCTGAAAATTCAATAACCTTAAAATTACAGAATAATTAGCACCTTAAATGACCAAATAAAAGAACCTATATCATGTAGATCTAAGCCTGCATTTATAAATCAAATCAAATAAATTAAATTTTAACTCGAATCATTCAATTAATGGTAAAGGGGGGGGGGTTGTAAAATATTTACATGATAGGACGTCTAATGATGAATATTAATTAAATAATGACCCAGATGTGCCAAGGACAGTGGCGTGAGCTTACACCCACACCGCCTAGGTTCAAAACCGGGCAGGACCAAATCGATGAGCTTATCTCCTGGAATCGGTGATTGACCTTGATAGCGGTAATGGGCCCAAATTGAATGTGATTAAAACATAATAATAACAAGTTTAATACCTTTCTCATAAATGATGGAAATGAACTTTATTATTATTACTATTATTCATTAGAGCACTTACCAAAACCCCGTGTGTCGTGTGTTCACTATCCAGTTTGCCGTCAACACAGAAGTAGCACTTGTTTTGTGGCGTCCAGTCTTTGAGTCTGTCTTCTACTTCTAAATTGGTCTTTTCGTTTTCCTTCTGGTGTTCCTGTGTACCTTGTCCGTCTTTTCCGCCGTCTCCGTTTGTCTCTTTTATGTGGGCCTCGCGCTGCTGTTTTGACTCGCTTTTGTCCAAGTCCGAGTCTAAACTTATTTGTGACTGCTTCGTGTCTTTGTGATACTCGCCGTCTGATAGGTTTGTTCTTTTTATATTGTTGTTCAATGGTTGTAGATAACTTCTTGACATAGATTCTTGGTACAGTTTCCATTTCCTTCGACCCATCAACTCTTCAGCGATTCGTTCCAACCCTGAAGAAAAATACCATACATTTTTTTATGAACAAATGTACATAGAAATACGCTTCACATACAAACAAGCTAAATAATTTTATATATTCCAGTTATTCAATGGGCGAATTCAGTTCTGTAAATAGGTGCAAGAGTTGTGTCACAATAATGACCGATTTGCAGATATTGGGCAAAAGAGAATCTACACTGGGTACGAAAAACACACCCGGCTACCAAAAAAGTAAACATATGGACCAGCGTAGTTGAGGATAGAGTTATAGGTGAAAATTATCTACAGTTTTTGCGAGATATTTTGGTTTCTGATATAGAACGATATCCTCATACCCAATTCCCGGATACTTTTAGGGATTACCTTTATTTTCAGCAGTATAGTTCACCACGACATTTTACCGTTCCTATACGTTTATACCTTAAAGCATATTTCCAAATCATTGAATTGGCAGACGAAGAGCCCTATAGACGGCCAACAAAGTTCCCAGAGCTTACGCCATTTGATTTAATTTTTTTGGAATATTTTGTAATGCAAAGAATTCGACATGAGATAGATCAGTTAAGCCAGATATGACTTAGAATTATAAAGAAAATTCATTGATCAACTAAAATACTGCCTAATTGCAAAGAAATATTAGTTCAAGCATTTAACATGATGATAGTATTGAATATATTTCCTTTTTTCTTGTTTTTGTTGATTCAGACAATCTGAAAATAAATATTTATTTCTTTCGTTTTAAATAGTTTTTTCTTAAATGTTTTTATTATTTGTCTAATTTTCAAAACCAATATTTGATGCTATAATATAAACAACATTCCTTTGCAGTTCTCTTTTATTAGGTGAACTAGCTACTATCGTTGATATGTGTCTTAAAATGCTCACTTTTACTGAAATTTAGAAGATATCCAGAATCTGCGGTAAAAATTATAACAGTGCGGTCGAAACCTAAACACCCATATTGTGTAACTTTAGCAAACTTTTTCCAAACCTTAATATATGACATTCTCCTTAGTCAAGTATAAACTAAAGCGTTTTTCATGATTTGCATAGATTTATGCCTAGCTGTTCTACGACCAGTAATTTGATATGCATCACCCAATTTCTAGCTGCAGAAAATCAAGTTGATGTCATTTATACGGATTTTTCAGAGGCCCTCGACAGACTTGACTATGGTATTTTACTACGAGTCATTCCTCAAATTGTTTGAGTTGTATTTAGAAAATTGACGGCTAACTATAAAATATTGTGGTTTCTGGTCTAGTGCGATTTTCGCACCAGCTGGTGTTCCCCAGGACACCGCTCTCGGACCTTTATTATTTAATGTCTTTATGAATGACACACCAATGATTTACAATGCACGACTATATGCTGATGATTTAAAACTGTTCAGTCCTATTGCTAGTATAGAAAACTGTGTTAAATTGCAACTTGACCTCATACGGCTCTCAACTTGGTGCAGTGTAAATATGCAGCAAGTAAATATCACAAAATGTAATTCTATGATGTATTATCGTATGCTTAACATCCATAAATTCAATACTGCAAAGCATCAAAGACGTTTTCTCAAATATTTTTGGTACAAATTTCTTGAAACTTACCCGTAGAGGGGACTTTCACATTATGAATTATTAAATAAATTTCACAAGTGACCTGGAACCTATCGTATTTACTATTCTTTTGTATTCCTTTATAATATTTTAAATGGCAAAATTGAATGTCCTGAAATCCTCAGCCACCTCAGATTTCTTGTTACAAATCTACAAACCCGCTTGCATTCGTCTCTTCTCTATTTGCCTTTGCCTGGAACGTATTACAAATGCAGTTTTGTATATGTTTTCAAAAATATTTTGTGTGTGACAGACCTAAAACTATTTTTTTCTTATTTAACTGTTTTTTGTATTACCTATTTATATCAATTTTCGATAATATTAATACTGTTAAGTTATAATCCTCGTATTGCAATACTTTTATCTTTAAATTGTAATTCCCCTGCCCTACAATTGGATTTCTGTCTTCTGTATTTAAAATAAATAAATAAAATAAAATAACTATTAGAAAACGACATATCCGATGTTTTTTTGATAATTTTGTATCAACAGGAAATTAATTAATTCCATATTTTTGTTACACACTATATAAAAATGTAGTTTCAACATTTTCGAACGTTCCTACTTTAATCAGTTTAGGATATTTGATATTTAACTTGAAACTTGCGACGTGGGATAAACAAAGGTTGAAAGTGTGTTGGCGAATTAATGGATACACGTAATTAGGTTAGTTGGTAGGATGAAGTAACGCTAAAGCGGTTTTTTTGTTTATTTACAAAAGGGCTCTTAAACTGTTGTGGTGCATTTCTGTCGGATAAAAGCATCTCTACTTCCTGTTGTACAAAGAAATTTTCATTGGGTGGTATTAAGCTTTGTTGGCTTTAACCTATATACTTCCTTCAAAAGATTTATAGTGTACATCTGTACAAAGTTTAAAATCGCTAGGCAATATGATTATATATCTTTTTTTTGAAATAAGTACAAAATTTCCGTAGGAAGTTGATTTATCATTACATTAAAAAAAAAACAAATGATTTTGATTGGTACACTTTTCAAATCGTAACACTAAGTTGGATGCAAGGTATGGTGAAAAATTCTTTATAACGTGCCTGATAAGTAAAGCCGGCTCGTTTTAATGCAGTCCACTGAGCGCAGATAGAGGGCCGATCACTACGCATATTAACAGGTTTCTAGCTACCAGTAGGTTATCTGTTTGTTTTGTTTCGTGCGCTTACTGCGTTCCAGGTTATAGATACTTGTATTAGTTTTACTGTGCTTTTAGGGCGTATTTATACACTTTATTTATTTTTTGTTTGTTTTTTAATGTGGTGTGATGGAAGCGGCAAATCAAATAGCAAGTCACGTTTATTGTTACAAAAGCTGTAAAAATAGAAGGTACACTGGAACATTTTTTTTTCTCGTGATCCTGAAAGGTAAGTAACTTTATCTGTGAAAAATATAAAAAGTACTTGTTATGTATGCAAATCATATTTTTCCGATGCGTTTTCTAATGTTACAAAAAAAGTACAAGTAGTTTTTTAGTAAGAATATTAAGAAATGCAAAATTGAATCCGATTTCATTCCATTAATTCATTCGCTTCAAAATATGAAACAAAACAAGAACAACATAACAAGGTATAAACATGGTTTTTAATTTACTATTTCAAAACAGCATATTCAAGACATCTTGATAACTGTTTTGAAGAGAAAATATATAAAAGATTGAATTAACTAATGTTTTTGACAATATTTATTATTATTTTAAAACTAATACAGTTCACATTCAGTTTGATGTTTCAAGATGAAAACATTGGCTTTTTCGCACCAGATTGTGTCCATAAAAATAAGAAAAGCGAAATAATCACACTTCCGAAAGACACCTGTATTATTTTCTATACAAATTCGTAAATTTTCACTTTTTCGTTTATAACTCGTTTCACCAAAAAAAGTCAAATATGTATAGCACTTATGTTTATAGTGGTTAACCACTCCGACTAGCCGCAATCTCAAAAGGTTCATTAGAAGTTATTAACCTTTTTAAAAGGAGACTGAAACGAGCAGATGAATAACACAGGCACACAAAAAAAATTCTGTACTTTAAATCAGAACTACGTTTCCTTATGTATTTTGATGTGCTGAAACCGAATCTCGCTATAAAAATTACGGCTATTGCGTTAATTTTTCGCTACGGGACATTTTTACTACAGATATCGTAAAAATCACCTTTTTTTAAACAAAAAATTTACAATTTTGTTAGACAATTTTTTTGCCTAAATCATCGCAATATACGTTTCCGTGGGTACTAAACATGATTTTGACATCAAAATAGCCTTTTTGGCAGCTGCCAACTGTCAAACTGCAAATTGTAAAATTCCGAAATTTGTAAGAAAAGCGTCTTCCGTGTATAAAAGTACAACACTACCTGCTATGTTTCTGATGGTGCTCAATATAATTTTCACATCAAAGTTCCCTTTTCGGCAGATGTCAACTGTCAAACTGCCACTTGCAGCCAATTGTTAAATTTCATAATTTCAAAAAAGAATTTTATTTGTAAAACTTTATTACAACCTACGTTTTTGAGGGTGCTTAACATGACTTTGACGGTTATTGTTAAAGTACTATTGAAATTTATAGATATATAACAACGAAAACCAAATCATATTTACTGATTTTGAAAAGAAATTAATGAAAGTTTTTTTGTATGTCACTCAAACTATTTATCTAGAATTTCGATTGTGAGAATTGGCAGTTTGACACTTGGCAGCTGCCAAAAAGGCTATTTTGATGTCAAAATCACGTTTAAGACCCATGGAAACGTAGATTACCATGATTTACGCAAAAAAATTGTCTAACAGAATTGTAATTTTTGTGTTTAAAAAGGTGATTTTTTACGATATCTGTAGCTAAAAATGTCCCGTAGCTAAAAATTGACGAAATATCCCTAATTTTTATGGTCAGATTCAGTTTCAGCACATCAAAATACATAAGGAAACATGGTTTTGATTTAAAATACAGAAATTTTTTTTATTTTTGTGTGCCTGTGTAATTTTCCTGAAAAAAAAACTTAAAAGATTATCTACCTTGAATGTTTTAGGTGTACTAATCAATATTCTAAATAAATCTAATTTGATACCAACAATGATAGAATAAAATAAGTAAATGTGTGGTTAAAT
Organism: Rhamnusium bicolor; assembly: GCA_029963845.1. Lineage (NCBI taxonomy): Eukaryota > Metazoa > Arthropoda > Insecta > Coleoptera > Cerambycidae > Rhamnusium > Rhamnusium bicolor. The sequence continues at coordinate 1,838,619 of JANEYF010000753.1, forward strand.
AAGCATTTAACAATCGATGGATTGGATAAAGTGGTCCAAGAAATTAATTCATTAAATTTCGGGATAGTATATAGTATTTAAACCTTATTATATAACTATTTATATTTTGAATGTGAAAATTTCACACCTAAATAAAATTAAAAACTAATGGCACCAGTCTGACGTTTTTATCATGGAAAGCATAATAAGAAACTAATATTGTAAAGTAGGCTGTGTATGTCAATTGAAAAGTTCTGTATCAGTTGATGTGCAATTGTGTAAAAGTCAATTAGTCGTCGTGTTGCGTTGTTGGAATTTTGTTATTTATTTTAAATGATTATTAAACTTTTATACTTAACACATTAAAATTTATAACACAAGTTGATGTAAACATAAAAAATATTAAAAAGTGAAACGTCAATTTATAAATTCGGCGCCATTGGCTGTGAATCATATTTAAGTGCAACCTTTAATTGTAAACTTTTCTAAGTAACATTTTTCTATATTTTCAAAATCAAAGGTACTTTACTCTTAAACCAAATTCATAGTTTGCTCCTTGGTATTCGATAAGACGTTTTCGAAATGTTCTTGGTATATTTTTAGTTTTAAGGGAAGTACCAATTTATCGAGAACAAATTTTTCTCAGAAATGATTAACAAAAAAACGTTCTCATTGATGCGTAATATTGTGGTCACACTGTATATATCAAATTTATAAATAAATATTTCATATCAACAAGACAGATTTTACGTAATTTTATAAAAATGTATTCTCTTATCATATTTCTATATGATAAGAATGTGTTCTTTTTCTTAAATAAAAAAAGTCTAAAAGGATATATCTTGTTTCTAGTAAAACTTTTATTACGTAGACTGCCTATTTACTGTAAATAAAATGTCTATCAAATATAGGGTAGTTTCAAGATAAATACTCTTATTTTATGGTTTTAGGGATCATACGTTCAATTACCTTAAATTATTATTATTTATCAAGAAAATTTTCACAGCGATACAAATAAACATAATATACATTACCGTCGATATGAAGAGCACTCTATTTTGATATGAATAATGTTTTTCAACTAAAAGCTAAATAGTATACCTTACAACAGTTTACCAAAGTATATTTAGATCATATTACTTTATTTTCGTTAACAAGCCATTCTAGTGATATTGTTACTTTAATAGCCGATTATTTTAGTTATATCTACCTCATTACTTCAAAAGTTATGGATATAGTTTTTAATAAAGAAGTAAATTGCACATGGTTTAGTAAATAATTTAAACAACTTAAAGATAACACCTATGCGTCTAAAAATTGTACTAAATAACTATAGATACAGAGTGTCTCGCAAAAAACGCCGCAAGTCCATTATTTCTTGCCCGATTAAAAAAAATCAAAATTAATGGTTCTACAAATGTTATAAACTGGCACAAATTTTGTTTTTTTTTCAACATCAACCGTAATGTCAGGCGATAGTCAACTTTTTTTTCAAATGAAAGGCTATAAATCATAGGCTATGTATTTTTTTACTTAGTCTGGTAGAGATTTTTTTCTGAAATCAACGATGTATCACAACTTGATTTTCGTGCAATGTTAGTTAGAAAAAAAAAGTAAGTATATGTTTTTCAATATTAATTTGGGCTTCTAATGAAATTACAAAGTGTGCCATGGAAAACAATCAAACCAATAAACCGACATAAAATATCATTTGAGCTTCTATATTAATCTTGTATAACCAAGTGTGCCGTGGAAAGCAATGAAATCAACAAAGCTACAAATGTCAATTAAGCCTTCAGATCTTTACTGCTTTTATTATAAATTCTCGTTCCTTTGTGAAATAATATATTTTGATAATGTTGGAAAATTTTATTGTAACAATGAAAAATATTTTAAGTATTGCTCAAATTGTCCGCCACCCTGTCGAATACATATTTCACATCTTCGAACTACTCCGTGGGTAGCGTTCAATATAAAATTGCGAGGTATTTCGCGACAAATGTTGATTATTCTCTGTCTTAAAATGTCTTCGTTTTCTGGATGTGTTAGATACACTTGATCTTTAAGATAGCCCCAAAACCAAAAATCGAGTGGTGTGATATCAGGAGAACGAGCAGGCCAGCAAACTGGTCCATGCATGCCTATCCACATTGTGCCAAATGTGGCATTTATCCAATTAACATTCACTCTTGCGTTATGTAGGGTTGCCCATCTTATTGAAAATAATTAAATTCTGCAAGAGACAAGTCATCTAAAAATTTTTCATGAGTTGATGGTATTTTTCTTGAATTAGTGAGCCATCTATGAAAGATGGTCCTATCAATCGATCGCCTAGAATACCACAACAGACATTAACACTAAATCTTCGTTGGAAATTATTTGCGACAATAATTCTGAGATTTTCCTCACTCCAATATCGGTGAATATTTCTATTAAAAATGCCAGTATTGCTAGAAGAGCATTCATCAGACCAAATTATTTTCCTATAAAAAATACGATTTTGCTGAATCATGTTTAAATAAAAACGACAAAATTGCTCTCTTCGACCATGATCATTTTCCTTCAATGCTTGCACTTTTTGAGATATGTAGGGTTTGAGTTTGTATCTTTTCAATGTTTTATGTACAGGATCGTTTAATGCATTAATATTATTGTCAATTTCATGAGTAGAGGTACTTGGATTTTTCCTGCACACTAAGAAGAACATTTATTTCTACATTTTGGTTAAATTGACGTTCCTCCTCTCGTTTGGGTTTCTTGAAAGCACCGTAGTTTCACAAATTCTGTTCTAGTCGTCCAAATTTATGGCTTTCTGGAACTTCTCTATTCGGAAAGTGAATCATGTAAAGACGCACCGCTTGGTTCCTATTTTTATTGCATTCGAAGTATACTTGCAACATGTCGGTCAGTTCACTGTTATTCATGGTTATTTTATTAGTTATTTTACAAAAAAAAAAAACAAATTATAAGCAACAATATTTTAAATACTGAATGATATTTATCGCTTTTGTTGATTTCATTGTTTTCCATGGCACACTTGGTAATTTTATTAGTAGCCAAAATTAATATTGATAAACATTTACTCACTTTTTTCCAACTAACATTGCACGAAAATCAAGTTGTGATACATCATTGAATTTAGAAAAAAATCTCTACCAGACTAAGTAAAAATATATAGCCTTTCATTTGAAAAGAAGGTTGATGTTGAAAGAAATAAAATTAGTGCCAGTTTGTAGTATTTGTAGAACCATAATTTAGTTTTTTTTTTGTTTTCAAAATCGAATAACACACTCTGTATATTTCTGAAGGTCCTTACGTTCATACGCAAGTAAAAATAACTGTTCAATAGTAGACAGCGATTATTGATGCGAATTAAAAGTAAAATTTACAGAAACTAAACACGTATGACTATATATACTATATATGATATTATATTAATTGTAGTTCCCTGATGATGGTGTAATAAACCGAAACGTTAGAAATAATAATAAAATTAGTTATACCTGACCAAAATCCCCAAAAAAAAAAAAATATATCAGATATTGTATGACTAATCAGTATCAAAATAAATGTTTTTTGAGAATTACAGTTTGGTTAAAATATTAAATATTATTAAAAAAAATTAAAATAGTAAATGATTAAACTTTCCATTGGACAAATGATATTCGGGCTTATTCTGGTGTCCATGAATATGGATTCTTGACAGTTTATCAATAAAGATGGCGAATTTATATTCTGATGTCCACACTGACTAGAGAATATTGAAAAATGAAAATCGATTTGAAGTTCCTATTCTGGTGGTTAATTTTTTTAAATTTTGTCTTTAGGATATCTGTTAATTTAAGTAGTAGCTAGGATGACTCTTTTCTTTGGTAATTGAAACATTCGCACAACCTAACTTATAAGTGTTCTGTGGCATTCGAATCTAATTATGTCAAATTTGAAATTAATCCGCGCTAAAAATAATGATGAAGAAACAAAGAAGTAATCATAAATTTGGTTTCAGTTTCGAAGGTTAATAAATGCGTGTTTCAGCTTAGAACATAATTGAAATGATGCAGTAGTGAATGTTAATGATAATAACAATAACAGTAATAATAAGTTTAATGAAGGAACAAAAATTCGGCAAATAATTATAAATAACTACTTTTGGGTGAATTAAATACATAAAAGTGAATAGACAGGTAGTTTTATTGGTTATATAACATAAATTACATACATTAATGATCATCTTGTTGAAGTCCAAAATCAATTCACCATTGTTGTGGTACCCTGGCATTTACTATCTATTTCTATATTTAATGAAATTATTTCGGTAAGTGGGAAGGAACTTATTCATTTTAATTGATTATTACTCTTTATTATGTATTTTCTGGTTTGGCATATTTTTGAATATCACAAATAGCAATATGTGACTCATTTCACACAAATATTTTAATATTTTTCCGCAATGTGTGACTTAATATCGAATTATAATTAATATCACAAATAAATTATCCTCTACATGGGATCCTACTCACCAAACATACAAATAACGCATAATATTTCATTTGATCTCTTAAATTTGTACCTTTTCCAAGAAAGTTTCTAGAATTTGTGCTGTATAAGAAGGCTTCAAGAAGCTAAATCTCTAATCATAGACTAGTTGCTATTTTGTACAATGTTTTCGAAACATCAAGTCACAGTTTTTATGCATCCTAAATAATGTTATATACCTAACATTGCAACAACGTGGTTTCATTAAAGGACGATTCACTATTACCAATTTAGTGTGCAGGTTGTAATTCATTAATGAAGTCTTCGATCGAAATGACAGGTAGATGTTATCTATACTTGATATGTTGAAAGATACGGCCAATTTAAATATTAGAATTTCCTAATTTTTCATGTTTTGGTTGAACAAATAATAGTCACTAGAACTAACGGTCAGTTAATAATAAAAACAATTTATAGTAAATGATCAAACTGTACTCTTTGTTGTAGCTGACAGTACCCTAAACGATGAAAAAAATGTTGCTGAACCTTGTTTATAGTCTCCTGAGAAATGTTTATTTCTATTCTAACTCTCTCTTTTAATTCAACAATGTTTTCCGGTTTGATTTTATAAAAGTTTTTTAGATGGACCCACATAAAATAATCTAATGGATTGAGGTCCGGTGACCTTGGTGATCATTCGATGGATCCACGTCTACCAATCCACCTGTTCAGAAATATTTGGTCAAGATGCCTTCGAACGTCTACTGCATAATGGGGAGGCGCACCATCCTGTTGATATCACGGGATTTCATCAACATTTCCAGGATTAATACTACTGGGGAATAAATTTCATAACGCTGGGATGAGATAGCCTATAAAAAATTGGGAATATGCCGGTCCATTTAAAGTTCCATCGAAAAAAATAGGGTCCAATGATTCTATTTTTTACAATTCCCGCTCACATATTTACCTTTTAGTGTGAAGTAAATTTACTTGTTCACGAAACCGGTCACACCAATAAAGGAATTTTATGAGAATTTTTCTGTTTGTCCTATCATGAATAATTACTCATATGGGATTAACCTACCTACGTTACAAAAAACTAGTCTACTTCAAAAATTAATAAAAAACGTTTATTTTACCGTTTTTCTTGTTTTTTTTTTTAAATGGCCGTATCTTCCAACTTATCTATTTAGGCCCTAAGTGTGATACATATTTGAAATCAGCTGTTGAAGCAGAATTCAAAAATTGAAATATAGAACGTGTTTCATTAAAAAAAATCTATGATGTTATAACGGAAACAGTGATGACGTCATAACCAAAAAATAAAGTATAAGGTGTGCAATTAACATTAGAAATCGACGTATCCGAGGATTCTTTCTAAATATTTTTGGTTTAAGAAATAATGAATTTATTCCATACTTTACGAACACACTGTATACATGTTCCTCCATATATCAAATTGTTACCACTAACAGAGAAGTGTATATAATCTTTGATATAACTGATACTAAAAATATTTATCTGTACTTGTGCTTCTTGTCTAATGTTGCAGTTTTATGTTTATTTACGCCATTTTTATGTAATTATTTGTAAGGATTAATTGTTTTCTTTTTTGTCCCTCATTGTTACAGTTTCCCCTGTTTTTTACTATTATAGCGTGTAAACTTATCCTGGAATTGCAAACTAACCCAGTGGGTATTTTATTATAAATAAATAAATATATCACAGCAACCTAGTTGAAATTATTATTAAAGAAATGCTAATAATACTTTCTGACGAATCAACTACAAATTATGAACAATTGCGGGACACACAGTAATTCTAAAAGTGACCTTGAATTTAAATTTAAAAACGTGCATTATGGGCGACATCATTTCGAGGCATCAAATTCATCATTATCAACATAAATTCTATTTAGTGCATATAGATACAAATTACGCTGATCTAGAATTCTGTGAAATACGTGTGCGAAATTACAATATTTAGACATAGTTTCTTATTTAATAGATACAAATCGTGACTAGGTTTTAGAAATTTTGCCGAAAGCTTTAATATCTGTAAAACATATTATTCACTATACCCAATGATGCTGCTTTCACTTAAAATTTCAACTTTCGTTAAAATAAATATATTTCATTGAAAATTATTCATTTATATGTTGATACAGTGGCGGCGTTCAACAATTAAATTAGAATAAATTTAAGTTTCAACTCGTTTTGCGTTAAATTTCCAAATTTGACTTATTTTCAACAAAGCATTATGTATGTTTGCAGCCAATACAAATAGCATGTATATTATAATATAAGGACTAGACCAACAAAAATCTTTATACCGAGTGGTCACTAGTGAGATCTCATTGTATATCCACTAATTTGTTTTATGGAATAAATAATAAGCATAAATTAAACAAAAAACTTGAATTCTGAGCATTTTCATCAAATATACGGCAAAAATGAACATAGATACATATTTATTGGTGCTTATGGAAACAGGTTCTGTAGGAAATAAAAAGCATGAACCTCAGCGACCGATTAGGAATGAAGCAGTCATAGCGGCAGTTCTTTGCAGATGGATAAAACTCAATCGATCAGGAAAGTAGCTGAGGCTTCCGGTGTATCACGAAGCAGTGTTCATCGAATTGTAAAGGCCCACAAATTTCTTCCATATAAATTTAAATTGGTACACAAATTAAACGAAGATGATACCGATCGTCGGCTTGAATTCTGTGAGATTTTTAGTAAACAATTAAACGGTAATGTCAATCTACAATACGTGTTTTTCTGATGAATCGACATTACAGTTAAATGGGGAGGTAAACAGGCACTATTGTAGGTATTGTAGTGAAACCAATCCACATTTGTTCATGGAAACTCATACTCAAAAGCCTCAGAAGTTAAATGTTTGTTTCCTGACAATTTAAATGGCGAAAGGTACCTTGATCTATTAGAAAATAACATCGACCCAATGATTACCCAAATCCTCGAAGAAGACGATAATCTTTTAGAGAGCGAACTGTTTTTTCAACAGGATGGGGCACCACCACATTTTGCTATAGCAGTCCGTCAATTTTTTGATAATCGGTTTCCTGAGCTATGGATTGGAAGAAGAGGTCCTGTGGAGTGGCCCGCTAGTTCACCCGATTTAACTCCCTTGGATTTCTTTCTGTGGGGACATTTGAAATCGAGGATTTTTGCAACAAAACCCGCATCTCTGGAAGAGTTATGTGACAGAATTGTTGGAGAATGCCGTTTATTGACACCAGATGTGTTCAGAAATGATCGTACAGAATTTCAAGACAGATTATACTACTGTATGGAAGTCGGTGGGGGTCATTTTGTACAATACATACGATAATTTAAACTGCTTCTTTTATTTTTATTTCCCGAACCTAAAATAATGAAACAATTATTTCTCAGGAACGAATAGATAAAAGTTTTAAAAAATACACAGATATGTAGAGAATTGAAAGACCTTTCAAAAGATGTTGCACTGGACCCCCTTTGCTATTTGAATTTTTTGAGGGGGTGGCCGTGTAGGGTAGAGGGATGATGATAGGTATACAAGTATTACATTAAAATATGTCCCCCTTGGAACACGGTCGACGTGTTTCACCAATTTTTCAAAAAAATTTTATTACCAAAGTTATTCAGGATGCCTACTTTTGGTTGGGACACCCTGTATAATATACACTGCAAGATTAATAGCACACCGTAATGTAAGAATATTTAACTTAACAAATTCAGCTCGACAGTCATCTCTGTAATTAAGGCCGGCAATTATTATAGTTGCTTTTTTTTATAGCAAAAACCAATGCCCTCAAATTAAAATAGCATAGGATATTACGGAGGGAATTAAACTATGATATGCATTTAATAAAGTTTCTTTATGAGAGATTTTAAGAGAGATTAGGTAATAAATACATACTTTTTGAAAACTTTTTTAAATATGAATTGTATGTGGTTCCCAAGACAACTTTTTTGCCAGAAATTTTACCTCATTTCTAAGGTTTATGTTATTATCATTATTATTTTTTAAAGTAAAAACCAAGTTCTCAGTTTTGGTTTCATTTTGAGTTGATTAGCAATGAATCAACAGGAGCTCTGCGATGTATTTATTGCAGGAATTAACTCTTTTGTATGTTTAAAAGATTTTGTTAACTTGTGCTATCGGCAAATAGTACAAAGTTAGCATCTAGAGTAACACTTGGAAAGTCATTTATATATATATTAAGAAAAGTATCGGACCGAACACTGATCCTTGAGGAACTCCATATTTATAGACAGGAGATTGATTGTGTATTTTGACAAGAAACAAAATGTAAACGATCTGTTAAATAAGAATTAAGCAGGTCGGAGCTGTTATTACTAATGCCGTAAATATTTAATTTATTAAATAAAGTGTCATGTGTTACAGAGTCAAAAGCTTTTGTTAGATCCAAAAATGGTGAGAACGTGAGCAAACCGTCTTCAAAGCCTTGATTAGTGAGCTTAATTTAATAATTAATAGCGCTATTGTTGTAGACTGTTTAGACCTAAAACCGAACTGATGTGGGTTAAATAAATTATTTTGTTCAAAATAGTTGGTAATTTGGTCCTTTAATATTATTTCCAAAATGTTTGCAAAAAAGGGGATAATGACAATTAGGCGATAGTTTGATAGATTATCCTTAGAATTATTTTTATAAATTGGTATAAAGTTTAAGATTTTCAAAACATCTGGAAAAATTATTTCTTATGCATAGATTAATAAGGTTTGTTAGAGGAACTAAAATTATGTATTTAATTGTTGTTAGAATATTCATATTAATACTGGTCTATACTATTTGTCCTCTTAAGTTTGTTTATTATGTTGGCTACTTCATTATAAGTTACCCCTGAAAAAATTAATTTTTATTTCTTTTATTTTTATATTGTTTAAAAAATCGTTAAACGATTTAGACTAAAAAATTCTCTATCCTGAAGTGGGCTAGAACTTTTGATGTAAAGTTAACACTAACGTGGTTTTCTACAAAACACCACATCTGCAATCGACGCGCGTCTCGTCAACTAAGTTGGCATCATCTGGAGATGATTAAACCTAACCTTATGTATCCTATTTATACCTAAACTATTGTTACGGTTCGGTGAAATGTGATTCACTAAAAAATTTAGCGGACTACATGGGATTGACCCTCTGTCAATATTCATACCATATTTCCACTCTAATTTCCAAGCTTTCAAATGCATCCAACTGTCTAGTAATTGTTATATTCCTAATTAATCTTAAATTGATATTATATGACATACCTATATCTAACCAATACCACGGGTGAAATGAGGATCATATGGAATAGATACAAATTTCGATTTGCTCTTTCATTTTGAAAGAAATTTATATCTACTCCATACGACCCTCTATTCACCCGTGATATTGGTAACATTTTTAAAGATATAGGTGTGACAGTGCTTCATTCATCGGGAAATAAACTGTAATAACTTTTAGACAATTCAAAATACAAATTTGATACAAACGAATATTCGAGGATTTACAATATTAGCTGTAAGGGCAGTAACCAAAATATTGGACAAACTAGACGATCAATTCAATATAGATTCAAGCACCATATAACTCATCTTAAATATGGTAGAACAGATACAGAAGTCTAGCTTTTCCCAACATGCCTTTAAGAACAACCATAAAATATGTAGTAGCAATTTAAGATCAATTAGTAATGTAACAAATACTAGATAGCTGCATGCATTTGAAAGCTTGGAAATTACAAAGTTTAAATATAGAATGAATAGTGACAGAGGGGCATCTCATATGGTCTGCTCTATTGGTTAGTGAGTCACGGTTCATCGAACCGTAACGAACCATTTTCATGGACTGTAAAAAACAATTTTTTAAATATGTCTTTTCATGGATTGTAAAAAAACAGAGGAATACTATTTTTTAAATGTCTATGGTGTTAATCTAAGATAAACAAAATAGGTACAGAGAAATAAATTTTAAAAAATTGCCATTTGTAGTTTTATGCTGCAAATAAGATAATTCTTTTTAGGTTATGATGTAATCTATTCAAGAAAAATTAAAAAAAAATGTCACAAGCCTAAATGATTCATATTAGTATGGATAACAAATATATCCAATGCCATACCACATCAGGAAATAGTGGTAATCCTAAAATCGATATTAAGTGCGTCTTGTTTGTTTCTTGTTATGTAGCAAGATTGCAAGAATCATTTTGTAAAAACGCATTTAAATTGAAGTAACTGTCGATTTTATTCAAAAATTATATCCTTTCTCTCTGTTGTTTAACCAAATAGCTGCCTAATTAATAAATTAAACCTATAATTTTAAAACTTAGAATTCAATAAAGCACCATGAAATGTCAAATTGGCAATTGTACTTGTCATTTGAATAATTTGTTAGCGAGATCTAAATAGGTCTTGCTAAGTATGCATCAAATAACAATAGAAATGACATTTAAAGGCTTAATTTGACAAGAGCCCTTGCTACGGACTTTTTTAAATTTTTAATAATGCATATTAATTCCGATAGTTATAAGTAAAGTTGGCCGAGGTGGCTGGAGTACAGGCACGGTCTTGCGCTGGCGTCACACGTGCCGATTTAGAAGTGATTTACGCTGCAGTCTTATTTGAAAGGTTAATGCGAGAGGTTGTACCTATAAATTACACATAATGTCAAACGCGCCAAAGGGTAAAAAACGACCGTACGCGGACACAGTGAATAAATTTATCGGTGAACTTCCGGATTTATTCTATGACGGATGCAAAATAATGTGTAAAGTTTGCAATCAAGACTTAATGTGCTGGCACAAAACAGATTGTCGTCGTCATATCAATACCGTGCAACATAAAATAAAAAAAATGGAATGCCTTTGACAACTCAGTTTACGTTTGATTTATTGTTAATGTTAATAGCCTGTAATATTCCGCTACACATACTGGATAAACAACCATTTCGGGAGTTTTGGAATAAATACAATCCCCAGGTGAACTTACCAAGTCGTACATCGTTACGTAGATATATTCCAGCTGTAAATAGGATTAAATGTGGATTAAAAAATACACGGCTCTGGTTATGTATTGACGAGACGACAGATTGTAAAAAAAATTCTATTTTAAATATTATAGTACGTGTACTGGACCCTTTTAAACCAACATTTCCACTTTTACTAGCTAGTAAAAGACTAACTGCGTGTACTGGCGAAATAATTACGCGTGTGGTGTTGGAGACATTCGAAAAATTTTAACTTTCAACAAGTCAAGTATTGATGTTTGTGACTGATGGCGCCGCGACAATGCGCATGGTAGGCCCTTCTCTTCAAAGAGACAATTGTAGGTTTTTACATGTTACGTGTAAAGTGAATGCGTTACATCTTGTGGCAGAAACGATTCGAAAATGTTTTCCAGAGGTAGATGCATTAATAGCAAATACAAAAAAAGTATTTCTCAAATCTCCTAAACGACTTCGAGCATTTCACAGACAGTGCCCTGGTATCCCTGAACCACCAGAGCCGATTCTTACACGTTGGGGAACGTGGTTGAAAGCGGCTTTTTATTATGCTGAATATTTTCAACAAATAAAAGCTGTGATACTACAGTTCAACCCTAACGAGGCTGCAGCTATTAGGGAAAGCCAGACAAGCTTTGAAGACGTTTCCCTTGAAACAGATTTAAAAACTATTAATAACAATTACAAAGGACTACACGACGCAATAGAAAAATTGCAAAATAGTTCGTTGTCGTTAGTGGAATCGCTGCAAATAGTGGACGACGTAAATACACAGCTACAGGCTATAGATGACGTAAAAAAATAATCGCGTTAGTGAATAATTCGAGAGTATACTACAGAAAGATCCTGATTTTAGCAAATTAATACAAATTTGTGATGGTGTATCTACAACTTCGTTAAGTGAGTTCACAGATTGTTTTACTTATGTCTGTATTACATCCGTTGATGTCGAACGGTCATTTTCAAAATACAAACATATTTTTTCATCAAAGCGAACATCGCTGACGGAGACAGCTGTAGAAACATACCTGATGCTATTATACTATAGATCTTCCCCTCTTTGTGATGACGACAACCAAACTACTTCATAAATCTGCTTAAAAGGGTGAGTTTTGTACAAATTTTTATAAAATGTAACATTATTGTTAAAATTTATTTCCATTTATTGTACTTATTCAAGTATTATGATATAATGTAAACATATGAGTCATATGACGGCTTAGTCGGCCAGGTGACCTCGGCCAGCTTTAGTTATAAGTTTACAAGTATAAAATATAATTAATAAATCATAAAATTAATGTAAAATCAAATAAGTAGTTAATTTTGAATCTGATTTTGCTAAATAATTCTTAGCAATCTTGCTACATAACAAGAACCAAATAGAATTGAATGATTATCAAGGAAGCTTTAACATTTCTTAAGTGTATACCAGATCTAAATTTGAGGCGAAGAGAAATTAATCGACAGCAAGAAATTTGTAATTTTTAATACATATATCATATTATATTATAACAAAAACATGTGGTTTTTATAACCAGTATTATTAATATTGGAACATTACCTTGACATAACATATCGAGCAAAAGGAATATTCGCTAGTTCTAAACTCTGCTAGCCAGCGCGGATGATGTCTCCATGTCCGCACGTTCTGTGGTAGACCATATCACAGTAGAGAGCGCTTGCTTATACGATGTTTCTCAAGTGTGCTCACGCTCTCTGCACAAAATATTTTTTTTGACGAAATATTTTTGTATAATTGAAATGTTAATAATTACACCACAGAAAAACACCAGACATATTAGATTAAAGGATCACTGTTGTAAATGTATACCTGATAATTTCTCCCCATTTTAGTTTAATGTAATAAGACGGAGTCAAGATAATACACATATAATTTTTGACAAACACAATAATCAGTTCGTTAATGACAAACACTTCATGTTTATTAATTTAGTAAATAGCTAATTTAATCGACAAGCATACACACAACTAACCGCCAAATATTTATCGCCACTTTATAACAATTTTTATTGTGGTGTAATTTTTATTAGACTAAGTCTAATCAAATATAATGATTTGAAAACATAAAGTAACGCATAAATTCATTATTAGGTAAATAAACAATATTATGGAAAATTCCCGAAACACGTCGATTTTTGATTTTAATTTACTGTTTTTTTCAAATAATAATTTAATATACAGAGTGACCTACCTTCGAGTAATGACGTCATCACCGGCTTTTAAATGGGACACCCCAGTTTTTTCCCAATTTCCGGATGTCCCATGCTGAGCTGATTCCAAAAAATGTATCACAAGTTGCTTCAAATTGGTACAGGGTGGGCAACAATACAAAAGGTGTAATTAGAAAGTTATACGTTACTGTATTTTTACAAAAGACAATTTAAAATAAATGTTCAAATTGTTCTCCATTGACCGCTAGACAATGACCTAACTGGGCAATACATTTTGTAGCACAGCGGGTGTTATGTTCAACATTTCTTGCCTGATTCGGTCTTTTAGCTCACATATATTGCCAGGATTGTTGGTATAGACTTTAGATTTTAAATAACCCCATAAAAAGAAGTGCAGTGAACTAAGATCAGGTGATCTAGTGGGCCATTCCACTGTTCCCCTTCTTCCTATCCACCGATCTGGAAAGGTTCTGTGTAAAAATTCGCGTACAGCTGTGGCCGTGCACCATCCTGTTGAGACCAGATTCTGCTGTTTAAAGTATTGGCTATTTGAATATAAGAAAAAAGCCGGGTCTAATTAGGAATTACCGTATTTTGTAAGAAATTCAGATACAATGCTCGTGTCAAATTTTCATCAAAAAAATATGGATCAACAATTATTGTATTTCTCACAATACCAGCCCACACATTGACTTTTGTGGTCGTTGAGTATGGTATTCTTGCATCCAGTGTGGATTTTCCTGAGACCAATAACGAGTGTTTAGCCGATTAACATGCCCGTTCAAGTAAACCGTTGCCTTGTCGGAAAATAAAACGTTAGCAATGAAATTGTTATTTAGATTATTTTGGTCCATCATATACTCGCAGAATTCATTTCTTTGGTCAAAGTCGTCTTCAGTCAATTCATGGATGAGACGCACTTTATAAGGATGGTATTTATCTTTTTAAAAATGTTCGAGACTGAAGACTTTCCAATATTCAAATCCCGAGATACTCCCTGCACTGAAAAATGTGGATTTTCTACTGCCGACAAAATTACGTCTTGTTGAATATTTTCATTAACTTTAGGTCTACCGTGCTTTGGTGCATCCCTCACATGTCCTAATGCTCTGTATTTTCGCTCTATTCTGCTTACCGCAGATTGTGAAATAGGTTCACGATCTGGGTGCATTTCATGGAATAATCTGCATACCTCTTGTTGAGTCCACATCCTATCGCCAACACCAATCATCATTAAAATTTCAATCCTCTCCCTTTCAGTTAAAGGCATTTTCAAAAAACACTTTTAATATTATAAATTAGATTTAGATTTCTCGTAAACGTACCTACTTTGAAGCGTTAACAATACAGAAGTGAACTTTTCATGACAGTTCTTAACGTCAATTAAAAAAACAAATGGCAAAAACAATAGAAACAATAAAAATAGTACGGTATAGTCGAGGGTGAAAGATCACTAATAAACGTGGTTGGGGTGTTTTTTAATAGTTTATCAAAGTAGTTGTATCACAATACGTTAATTTCATTTAATTTTTTAGTACGTTTACTCATTTGTAAATAACTTGTAATTTTGGTGTTGTTGCCCACCCTGTACCAAACTGAAGCAACTTGTGATACATTTTTGGAATCAGCTCAGCAGGGGACATTCGGAAATTGGAAAAAAGTAGGGTGTTTCATTTAAAAAACCTGTGATGACGTCATTACTCGAGGGTAGGTCACCCTGTATATTAAATTATTATTTGAAGAAACAGTAAATTAAAATCAAAAAATCGACGTTTCGGGAATTTTTAATAATATTGTTTATTTATCTAATAATGAATTTATACGTTACTTTATGGACGCACTGTATAATTAAGGAATGTCCTACCATTGCCTCGGAAAGTTAGCACACGTATATCAACTCGAGTGGTCTTGAGGAAGTGGGGTAATAAATTATGTGATGGCTAGTTTTTATCTACCAAACACAAAATCGTATTTTCCATGATTAGCATGCGTCATATACAAAGCCGCAGTATATTATTACCATTTAAATTTTATGAATTCAGAAGAACAATAATTGCGTTTCACCATATAATGCCATATTTGTTTATCTACAAATATTTACACATTTTAGGTAGAGAAATAGAACGGAATATTAAGTACATTAAATATATCTCTTTTTTATTGTCAAGAATTGCCGATCTACTGCTTGGATTTTTTTCTTGTACCACGGTTAACGTCATACGCACTCTGTTCATATTCTCTTAATTATTTTAATACGTAACTAGTAATTATGATAATGTCATCGGTCTCATCAGCTATATTTAGCAACAATGAATTATTAGTCTGTAGAGTGTATACAAAGAGTCTGCACCATAAAGGAATTGTTTTCACTATTTAACTTACTTTACATTTATTGTCAACACTTTCTGACTAAGTATTATTTAGTTTTGAGAAAATATTAAGAATTATTGCTTTTACATAACAATTTTTAAGGTTTTGCCCCTTCAAGTCCCTTTAAAATGTCTTAAAATATTTTATTAAGAATCCAATACATACCAAACAAACCTTAAAAAAATGTGTTGTCCCATTTGCTCCACATTTATTTAAACATTGTCTAATGACCATTTGTGACTAATTGACGTTAATGTTAATATTGTTCTTACAACTATTGATTCATCTAAATAAAATCAACTTTAAAAATTGGAAAGAGTTTCTTAGAAAAATCAATTAATTCGTTTGCAACTGTCCTGTACAATAAAACGATACGATAAATTCGGTTTATTTCTCAAGTATTATTTGGAATATTCTAGTATCATTTAAGTAACAATAAAATAATCCATTAAAAAAACGGCAAATTATTTACTTATTAGATGAATTTTGTACTGTAAATTTATATATAGATTTATAATTTAAAAACAAATTAAGTTCATCTTCTTGATAAAAGTTAAAATATAGAGTGGAATGGAAAATAATATTAAAAAAATATTAAATTTTTTGTTAATTATTATTTACTAACTTTTACAAATCTTATCACAGATAAGTATAACATATATCTTTTTAAACAATTATTTTCCCGGCTATTTGCCAAAACACTGAAACTTGGATTACAAAAAAGTAATATGCACATTATGTTCAGTACAACTGACTCAATAATGTTATTTTTACTTTCAACTATTCTGTCTAGTAAAACCAAAAATAAATAATATTTTAAAGTTTTTTAAAGTGAGTGTCAACTGGTGAGTACCTTGTGTTTTATTTATTTTTGGTTTTACTAGACAGAATAGTTGAAATTAAAAATAACATTATTGAGTCAGTTGTACTGAACATAATGTGCATATTATCTTTTTTTGTAATCAAAGTTTCAGCGTTTTGGAAAATAGCCGGGAAAATAATTGTTTAAAAAGATATATGTTATACTTGTCTGTGATAAGATTTGTAAAAGTTAGTAAATAATACACAAAAAATTTTCAGTTAATATTATTTTTCATTCCACTCTAGATTTATAACTTTTTTAAACACTTCAGAACCGAGTTCTTTTCTACTGGATTTATAAGGATTATCCTGTAAAAAATAAAACGTTCGACTAAATCCCGTCTACACCTGCAAGACTACTTCTGGAATAACCATCAAATGATATGACTATAAGGTAAAAACTGACATTTAAGTATACGTCTGTAACCTGATGCGTGTTGCTTGGCAAATAAAAAAAGGCAAAATAGCTATTTATGATTTGTTAAAAGTATCATTGTATTGTGTGAGTGAGGAAGTTTGCGAACGAGGCAAAGCTTAGTAAAGCAACACAACTGACAAAATAAAATCACTTTTACCACATGTTTCATACACTATTTTTTCTACGACAGTGATTATTAATACTTATATAAAAAAATATATATATATATATATATATATATATATATATATATATATATATATATATATATATATGTTGTTTTTCAGGTTTTCGCGGGTGGTGAATTTAAATTCTTTTCCGGGTATACCCCCGCGAGGTGATAGGCCCCGAGAGGGACCGTGGTTGTCTAACACGTTTCGGAAATTATTGCATCTTCAGGTTCTAACAGATAACTGCTTACTGCGGCTTCTGGTAACTTCAGTTCGAGTTACCAAAGCCGCAGTAAGAGTTATCTGTTAGAACCTGAAGATGGCAATAGATTCTGCCGAAACGTCGTTCAGACAACCAGGTCCTCTCGCCACCACCTACGCGGGAGAACCCGGAAGAGTTTAAATATATTATATATATATATATATATATATATATATATATATATATATATATATATATATATATATATATATATATATATATATATATATATATATATATATATATATATATGAAAATATTTGAATTTGACATAAGAATATTAAATAAATGTAACAGATCTCAATGTCAATTTAACAACAATGCAAAAGAGCTCTATTTAAGGACGATAATTGGGAACAATTGAATATTTTTACTTTTCATACGAGTGTTAAAAATAAACCAATTTAACACTGGTGCCATTAAATAACATTTTTGATAGTAATAACAAACATTAAAAATACTACTTTTAATAGCGGTCGTAGAAAAAGTAGAGGTTACAAAAAAAGATCTCTAGAAACAGAGTAGGACTGTATTTAAAATAATTCAGTGCTAATTAATGTTACGGCGTTCAATGATTTTTTAGAAAATATTGTTATATAACATATTATAATAATTCCTGGTGCTTAACATATAACAAAAATATGCTCTTTCAAATGGCACTCTCAAAAATAGAGGGTTGCCATTAAAAACATTGTTAATTGCGTCATAGCTTTTACAAACATTTTTGAAAAACACTTTTTTCATGAATAAAAGAATGTATTTAAAAATCGACCTGTTTGCGCGATTTTTGTCATTAAATTAACTTTGTATTTATTTGCCATAGTTTCAATGTTATTACTGTCGCCTCCGCCATTTTCAATAAATTTAATAAGGAACGTTAAAACATTTTCTAATTAATTATACTCTGTTAATTTTAATGTGTAAGTGTTAACAAATACAAATAAAAATGTCAATAAATAAATAATTAGGAAGTTTGTCCCAAAAAACACTGAATGTACAGGATGTTTCATTTAAAACTGCAGCTTACAGAAATTACTGCAAAAGATTAGAGGATGATATTGCCAATAATCCAAATAAATTTTGGCAATTTATAAACAACAAAGAAATGTATCCAATATCCCGACATCGATGATATATAATGGTGTTAACATTGAGGAGCAGCAAAATATTGTCATTTTCTTTGCTGATTTTATCCAAAACTCTTTTACACTACCTAGTCACTAGGTTGTCGAGCAAAATAATAAATAAATAGTAGAAAATTTTTACTTATATGATTTTAAAGAATGGGCTGCTTAAAATAGTCTTAAAAAACGATGCTTAAATTTACGACAGTCCTGATTAAATTCCAACATTTATGATCACTTTTTTTAGCTAAGGAGTTTCGTATCCACAATCTCTTAATGTAGTTTTATTAGTCTGTTTGGATAAAATTAGTAAAGTCCTGAGGAAGATAATAAATTTTGTCGAAACGTCGACTAAATGAGAATTTGAGGTTTTCTTTACTAATTTTATCAAAACCGACTAATAAAACTACATTTATGATCACTACCATCTTTTCAAAACCTCTGATAATTATTTTTAATTTAGCAATCAACTCTGCAACCTTTTCAACCATTTGGAAAATGTCTAAAATTGTATCTATTTTTAAAAAAAGGTAAGCGGCGTAATATTAAAAACTACAGACTAATTACTATAGTAAAAAATTTTTCAAAAGTATTTGAAATTTTATTATGTGACTACATGTATTGTTTTATGCATAATCGCTTGAGCCAATTTCAACATGGATTTATTAAAGGAAGATCCACTGTCACAAATCTCTTTTGTATCATAAAATTTTTAGCTGAATCTATTAATTCTGGATTTCAGACTGATGTTTTATACACAGATTTCTCTAAAGCTTTTGACAGACTAGACCATGACATTCTCATTATGAAACTCATGCTCGTGGATTCTCAAACTTAATCTCCTAGATTTTTTTAAAACATATACTAATCGGAAGCAATATGTTGAATGTTCTGGCGACCAATCTGTCCAAATTACAGCAACATCCGGTGTACTATAGGATTCCAATCTGGGTCCCCTTCTTTTTAATATCTTTATTAATGATATTGTTTGTGATTTGAAGGTAAACTGCTTATTGTATGCAGACTGATATGAAAATTTATTATAATATCAGAAACATTGATGACTGTAAAAAGTTACAAAATCAGTTAGTAGTTATAAATGATTGGTGCATTGTAAATAAATTACACTTAAATGTAACAAAATGCAATGTAATAACCTTTTCCAATAAAACACAACCAATTATTTTTGACTATGCGTTAAATAAATCTATTATAAACAGATCCAAAGTATTTCAAAATCTGGGTGTAACTTTCGACCAAAAACTTTCATTTGTAGATGATATGAACAATCTCTCCTCTGCTTGTTTTAGAGCCCTTAGTTTCATTATTAGAAACTCTCAATATCCGTATATTAAAATTGCTTATTTCTACATTTGTGAGATCGCATATTGGATATGCGTCCATTATATGGTGCTCCTCCTATAATATCCATATTTAAAAGTTAGAGAAAGTCCAAAGAAAATTTCTGAAAAACTGTTGTTATAAAGAAGATGGGATCTATTCTCCAATTAGCTTTTCTCACCCTGTCATGCTTAACAGACTTTCTATTGCAAGCCTAGGATAGACATGAAGAAACAGAAGTAGTCTTTTTGCATAAAATATTACATAATGCAGTAGTTCACAGATCATTGCAATGTTGAATTTTCATGCGAATGTGTACTGCATATAATGACATACAGGACTCCCGTGATATTTTTCACTGCAATGTAGCCTCAATCATGTGTTCCCGTTCTGTAATTAGATTCACTCTGTTGAATGGCTGTACTAGTAATAAATAAATAAATAAATATTAATCGATTCTAATTTTTTGTAGTATTCAAATATGTTATTAACATCTTTTCTATCTCTGAAAATAAAAAGGGGGGCAAAACAAAGTTGTATTTTTTAAATGGCATATATCATATTTTTTAATTCGTTACTCCTTTCTAATTACAATGATACATAACAGTCATAAGTTTATTCCAAAGTTAATGGAGATATTCGCAAAAAAACAAACTATGTGCATACCACAATTGCTTAAGATATCATAAATATCACAGTGTGTATAGCAAAATTTTAGCATTTGAACATAAATAGATAAAACAGTAATATTAGTAATGCCAATAAAAGTCTGAAGAGAATGAAGCAAAATTTCAAAAAGAATTAATTGAGAAAAGTAAATTTAACAAAATTTAAACAAAGATTGCCATAGCAAGAAACAGCATAAAACAATTAAGTGTTAACATAACTATTATACAGAGTGTAACCGTTTTAAATACAGCAATTAAACAGTCGATAGATTTTTGAAAAATAGGTATTTTTTGTGCTATGAGATTTCCTCATAAGCACTTAGTTCAACAACCTGTATGTAGAAATTTTTATTTCATAAATGTTATTGTCTCATAATTCCTGCAATTTTTAATATAACTATTCTAGATTTGGCGGTGTTTTATCTTAGATGGAATCTGAAAAAATGTCGAAAAATTTTAACTAAAAATGTTACCACTGGCGTATGTAGAGGGGGCATGAACTCTTTTTTTCTTTAAAACTTCTACGCCTATGGATTTTTAAAAATACACCGTTTTTAAATTATTCTAAATTTCTAACAACAAATCGGTTCAAAGCCACCTATAAAAAATATGTTGAACAGAGGTATGCAACAAAACACTTGGACTCAATTTACAGGAAGACTATCGAAAATATTAAAAACTTGCAAGAGACGGTTTTTTTTCAAAAGAAATTTGGAATATTTTTAGAAAAAATAATAAAATAATTATTGGGTATTACAAAAGCATTCTTTCAAACCTAACATGTTGATAAAAATAAACACCTACCTATAGTTTTTTATATTTTATACCGTCATTCTTATCAGAATATGCTAGTATTTTATAGAAACTATTAAAACAACTACTGGAAGTATTGTTTATGATTTATCATATGCATAAAACTTTTATACTAGCGCACATTCAAATAAGAATGACAGTATATAATATAAAAAAATATACGTATTTATTATTATTATCATGTTTTGTAATACCCAATAATTATTTTATTATTATTTTTAAATATGTATAAATACGAGGCAATAATATTCTTTGAAAAAAATTTTGAATCATTTAAAAACGGTTTATTTTTTTAACATACATTTATTTCATTTTTTATGAGCTATATGACAATGAAAAAAAATTTTCAATTGGTTACCTACTTTGTAAGATATAATCAAAAAACATAAAAAAATGGAAATACTTCAAATATCTTCCTTATTTTGTATGAAAAAAAAATAGAGATGAAAGTTAATGACGTTATAGAGAACACAGCTGTGTGGTTCAATTGTTTTCAAATCTTATTGTTTTTGGCGTATTCTCTCGATATACGAAAAAAATTTCAGTTAATAGTATTTTTTAATGAATATATTTATTTCGAATTTATTTAGTACTTTCTTGAATTGCAGATGCTCCGCCGCTGGAAAATTATAAGTAACTAATTATGGCAAAAACATTACAGTGCTTTTATATCTATCGTCTGCGTTGATCATTAATTAACAAAATATACATATCCTATAATTATTATATATACAAATTAAGGAGAATTAACAATTCCATGGTATAGGTAGTTGTTGGATTAAAAGATAATACCTTCTTGAAAAATGGCCATCAACTTTATAAATTATGAATATAGGAGTAATTTATAGAAATAATTATAAATAAGGCAAAGTCTGAAGTAAATCAAAGAGTCAGATTTAAAAAAAATAAAACAAGTAGTGACGACAAATATTACAGGATTGTTAAGTTAATTTTCATACAAATCAAACTGCAGACAAGCAGAACGCTGAATTACCAACATCATGTGGCATATTTGATAAAACTGTTAAAAAAATGCTTAGAATAAACTACTATTAGGGAAGCCTATGTACGGCAGGTGCAAATCGCCACTTGCAAACTTCTGTAAGGGCATATACAGTTCAGTTCATAAGATACCAGGAACTTGTATTTGTATATTAAGTAATAATGAATCAATTCATAACAAACTTCATAACAAATTTTGAAATTTCAAAAATTGACACAGAGTCTGTTGAAAGCACATTACAAGGTAACAAAATTTTAAAAACTAACAACTCTCTAAATTTTAAAGTATTAAACAACAATATGCGTGGTCTAGCAAAAATCTAGAAAATCTCGAAATCTTTCTTGCAAATTTTGATGAACCGTTTGAGTGCATTGTTCTTAACGAATCATGGGAAATCGAAAATATTAATCTTTATAAAAATGAAGGATATGATATTCTATACAATACTGGTCATTTTAACCAAAATAATGGTATAGTAAGTAATATATATCAATTACACTTATCAAATTGATAAAATAAATAGTGTTTCAGTTATAAATTTAAATATTCAAATATTAGATTATACAATTAATATTATAGCAGTATATAAATTGCCCTCTATAAATTCTAGAGAATTTATCTCATATTTTTATGAATATCTAAAAACTGTAAAAAAAATAATGTAGATTATGAATTAATTATAGGTGATCTAAGTATTGATATACTGAAAAATAATGATGTTGCAAGTGAATTTTTAAACACCTTATGTGAATATGAATATAAATCGGCAATTAATAAATATACCAGAATAAACGGTGAATCAAAGTCATGTATTGACCATATTTTTATAAATTCTAAATTTACAGATGTTGAAGAAAAATACTGCCTTTTATAATTGAGTCTGGCATAACAGATCATTTTCCCGTTATCTTGCAACTAGTACTAGAGAAAACCAAAATACAAACTAATCAAAACAAATTATTAAGTACATAAATTACAAGGCATTAAAACATGAACTGTTAAATTATGACTGGATTGATGTTATCACGGGGGGAAGATTTGGACACTGAAACAGAAAAATTCATTGACAAACTAACAGCACTAATAAATAAGCATACAGAAACAATCAGAAAGAAAGAGAATAAAAAAGGAAGAGTGGATTACAAGGGGCATAATAACTTCAATTAATAAAAGGGACAATCTATACAAGAAATTAAAAAAGGGATCTAAAAAAATATGGATTGAAAAAATGAGTACACTACATACAGATATAAATTAATACAGTTAATAAAATAAAACAAGTATACTTTCTACAAGGACGAAATAGAAAAAAGTAAAAACAACATGAGAGCTCTATGGGAAACAGTAAATTATAAAATAAAAAATACCAACAAACAAAACCAAAGTATAACACAAATAAAAACTGAACAAAACGAAATTACTAGAAGCAAATCCGAAATGTGTAAAATATTTAATAATAACTTTATAAATATAGGAAAAATACTTGCCAATAAAATAAAAAGGAATGCAAATTATAATGAAAAAAGAAAAATAAACTTACATTCTATATTTCTACATCCTCGCAACCTCGTCGTTATGTACGAATGCTTCTAAAATAAGCACCATATACGACCCTCCATTGATACTGAGAAGGGAACCCGACAAAGAAAATCACGAGTATAGTAGAATAACACAACAAAAATGTATAGGTTATGTTACTTGTTTAAGTTGGTCCCCCTTCTTTACTCTCTTTACCATGCACGTATCACACGACGATGCGTTGTCCATAAAATGTTAAGGAATGAGTTTAATATATACGTTGATAATTCAGTCCTATGACGAAGTTTTCGCAACGTTAATAATAAATCTAAGATACCAACTAACGGTCTCAGTCCATATATTGTAGTTGCCCAGATGTTGTTAAAACGTGTCTATTTTACATTGGTCAGAACAACTAATAAGCGAAGTCGTCGTTTAATCGGCCAGAGGTCGTGGGTAACATGACGATTTCCACACCTAATGCAATGTTAATTTCTATGCAAATGTGGTCGTAAGTCGCAAAATTACTGCTTGAGTTATTACTACTGTCTCTCTTAAATACGCACCATCCCTTAGCCAAATCCTAATTCCGCCACTGTAGTATGATACTCCAAAAATAGTTTATATAAATTAGGAGCGTAAAAATAACTTTATTGACTGCATAAATGACGTAGTGATGTATCGTGATATCAAAAATTACCTTAATTCAAATAATTGTCGAAGCTAGTGTCGTACTCTTTTTTTTAATTGTCAAAAAAGTATGGAACATAACTTGACAACTTTTTACAAAATTATTAAAAAGGCTAAGACGGCAGTTTTCCTTTCCATGACCACCTTTGACCAAAACAATTTTTGATATCACGGTATAAATCTTATTTATAATCTCACGGCTTGGGTGTTCAGACAAGGGAAAAAGGGATGGAGACATCTGGGGTAGGGTGGTTTGTTATTGTATTCTTTTTCCGCTGACTAAAACCACAATTGATGCAATTATAATGCCATATTTCCTCGAATGATTGTTACGTCTAGTAATTTTAGGTTTTATTGTCATTCCCTAAATCTTGCATAATCTATTGAGTCTCACATGGAAGAATTTTTATGGTTTGGCACAATGATGTAGATACTCTTAAGTCCTTAACTTGATTTTGTATTACTTGAATTTGATTTGCGTTTGTGTATTATTATATTTCTGAGAAAATAAAAGCGTCCAAAGCTCATCTGAAGACTTTGTTCTCCACGGTTGTAGTTTATATGTAGGTATTGCATATCCCCTCACCACTAGGTGGTATGTATTCACGATAATATTTTGTTAACAGGTGTGAGATTGTTTCGTGCGCTAGCAGATTACGTGTGACCAGCCGCAATTGCAACTGGGTTACAGGCACAAATTATTTTATACCCTGCATTGTTAACAATTACAAAATATAGAATATCAAGTGCATTAAAGTAAACACAAAATTGAAAGTTAATTTTTTTATTAAGCGACAAAAAGTTTGTCTTCCGCCCTATCGTTAAAATCACTAAAAAATGTTAAATCGAAATTTTTATTTGGACTGAGACTGTTAGTTGATGTCTTAGATTTATTATTAACGTTGCGAAAACTTCGACATAGGACTGAATTATCAACGTATATATTAAACTCATTCTTTAATATTTTATGGACGATGCATCGTCGTGTGATACGTGCATGATAAAGAGAGTAGAGAAGGAGGACCAACTTAAACAAGTAACGTAACCTATACATTTTTGTTGTGTTATTCTACTATTCTCGTGATTTTTTTTGTCGAGTTCCCTTTTCAGTATCAATGGAGAGTCATATATGGTGCTTATTTTAGAAGAGTTCATACATAACGACGGCCGAGGCTGCGAGGATGTAGAAATATAGAATGTAAGTTTATTTTTCTTTTTTCATTATAATTTGCATTCCTTTTTATTTTATTGACAAGTATTTTTCCTATATTTATAAAGTTATTTTTAAATATTTTACACATTTCGGATTTGCTTCTAGTAATTTCGTTTTGTTAATTTTTTTATTTGTGGTATACTTTGGTTTTGTTTGTTGGTATTTTTTATTTTATAATTTACTGTTTCCCATAGACTTTCATGTTGCTTTTACTTTTTTTCTATTTCGTCCTTGTAGAAAGTATACTTGTCTTTTTTTATCAACTGTGTTAATTTATATCTGTATGTAATGTACTCATTTTTTAAATCAATATTTTTTGGATCCCTTTTTAATTTCTTGTATAGATTGTCCCTTTTATTAATTGAAGTTATTATGCCCCTTGTAATCCACTCTTCCTTTTTATTCTCTTTCTTTCTGATTGTTTCTGTATGCTTATTTATTAGTGCTGTTAGTTTGTCAATGAATTTTTCTGTTTCAGTGTCCAAATGTTCCCCCGTGATAACATCAATCCAGTCATAATTTGACAGTTCATGTTTTAATATCTTGTAATTTATATACTTAATAATTTGTTTTGATTAATTTGTATTTTGGTTTTCTCTAGTACTAGTTGTAAGATAACGGGAAAATGATCTATTATGCCAGACTCAATTATAAAAGACAGTATTTTTTCTTCAACATCTGTAAATTTAGAATTTACAAAAATATGGTCAATGCATGACTTTGACTCACCGTTTATTCTGGTATATTCATTAATTGCCGATTTAAATTCATATTCACATAAGGTGTTTAAAAATTCACTTGCAACATCATTATTTTTCAGTATATCAATATCTAGATCACCTATTATTAATTTATAATCTGCATTATTTTTTTACAGTTTTTAGATATTCATAAAAATTTGAGGTAAATTCCCTAGAATTTATAGAGGGCGATTTATATACTGCTATAATATTAATTGTTTAATCTAATATTTGATATTTAAATTCATAACTGAAACACTATTTATTTTATAAATTTGATAAGTGTAATTGATGTCATTTTTAATATATTATTATTATTACTATATCATCATTTTGTTAAAAATGATCTATTATGGAATAAAGTAAGAAAATCAAAGGCCTCTGCAATGAGGTCGAACAAGCTGAATATTTGCAGAGACTTTCCATGTTGTTGTTCCAATGAAGCACAAAAAAATCTCATATGGCCTACCCTTGTGCGTCTTGAGATATCGAAGGTCAAAGGTCATGAGAATCGGTTTTTCGCGAAAATCTCGCTTCCAGTGCATCTGACGTCGTAAGAACGCATAACAAAACTTACGTAAAATAGTATTCTCTACAAAATTGTTCATATACATTTTTTTCGTACGACCAACCGTTTGAGAAACATCCCGATTTGACTCACTCGGCTCAAATATTTCAAGCAGAAAACTGCCCGCCAGATATAGTATTTCAGAACGGAAAGCGTTTTCTGTTAGCTATGTATGGTGCTCCAAAAGATGAAGTGAACCTTGACAAATTTAGATACACCCAATTCATTAAGGCTACACGACTTAATAGACCTGTTAAATTGTAATCCCTTCCACCTACAAGTGAAGCAGCTCAACAGCATATTTATCGGGTCTACTACCAAGTACAGATTTGGCTAGGGAAAAATCTACAACCCGAAGAATGGGGTTGGGATTTAAAAAACGACATATTACAGCCGAAAACAACACTACTGCCACCTGCTCCAGACGAACTATTAAATACAATATTCTGTAATTGTAAAAGGGGTGTGGTGCACAGTGCGGGTGTAGAAAAGTCGGGCTGCCATGCTCCAAAGTTTGTGGTCAGTGTCACGGACAGGCATGCCTGAACCCGTCAACAGAGTTGCAAAACATCGAAGACTTCAGTGACCTTGAGCCTGAAGAGGTTTTGCCAACAGACATAGAGCCAACAGATATAGAGGAAGCGTTTGACGAAGATATTGTGTTGATCGAGGTGCTAGTGGAACCCGACGAAGACGAGGAGGAAGGCAAGGAAACATAAGGCGTGGTGTGGAAAAGAATGTATTTTTTGTTATTAATTATTTACCTATTATATATTTTTTTTATAAATAAACAAATTTTTAACGGCTTTAATAATGGGAATTTAATTTTCCAGTCTAACAGATTAAGAAAAGTGGCTTTTATATTTATAGCTCTGCAGTATAATACAGTATTACCTATTACGAATGCGCGCTCCCGTTTTATCATGCTATATCTCGAAAACGGTTGGTCGTACGAAAAAAATGTATATGAACAATTTTGTAGAGAATACTATTTTACGTAAGTTTTGTTATAAGTTCTTACGACATCAGATGCACTGGAAGCGAGATTTTCGCGAAAAACCGATTTTCATGACCTTTGATCTTCGATATCTTAAGACGCACGAGGGTAGGCATATGAGATTTTTTTGTGCTTCATTATAACATCAAAACGAAGGTCTCTGCAAAAATTCAGCTTGTTCAGCCTCATTCCGCAGAGGAAGTTTTATTTCTCTGGAGTAATCATTATTTATAGAATATCATATCCTTCATTTATTGTAAAGATTAATATTTTCGATTTGCCGTGTTTCGTTAAGAACAATTTACTCAAACTGTATCAAAATTTTCAAGAAAGATTTCGAGATTCTCTAGATTTTTTGCTAGACTACTGATACTGTTGTTTAATACTTTAAAATTTAGAGAGTTGTTAGTTTTAAAAATTTCGTTACCTTATAATGTGTCGTCACTACTTGTTTTATTTCTTTAAATCTGCCTCTTTAATTTACTTCAGACTTAACTTTATTTATAATTATTTCTATAAATTACTCCTAATATTCATAGTTCATAAAGTTGATGGCTAGATCGTTAGCATTTTTCAAAAAGGTATTAGCTTGTAATCCAACAACTACCTATACCATGAATGTTAATTCTCCTCGATTGTATATATAATAATTATAGGATATATATTTTTATTTGGACTATCATATCATCATAGGTTCTTAGGTTATTGGGAAGGCATGGTCATTCTTGTCTACAGTGTCCTCTGCAAGGCTGTTTTATTACTAGGTCAAAATTCCCCATTATTGGAAAATGCGGAAATTGTTTTTTTTTTTTTTTTAAAAAATTTTTTTTTTCCCCCCTTTTTTTTTTTTTTTATTTTTTATCGTTGGGAAAAAAACCGCCCCTTTTTTTTTTTTTTTTTTTTTTTTTTTTTCGAAATATCAATAAGAATGTCCCCTTGTGCAAAGAAATACTACCAATATGTCCTCCAATATTGCCTCTTATCCAATTTTTGACATGAAAAATTAAATCCTTGTCATCGAAAACATATACGATATCAAACACTCTTTTATATGATGCGTAAAAAAGAGTTGTAACAAAATGTCAACACATGTAGCCATTTTGAATTAGAGCCGCCATCTTAGATTTACATCACTTTAGGCAATGCATAATCATATTATTTTCATTGTATAATCATAGAATACATTTTTACCTATTAGGATATACTTATCAGAATTTGCAACATTTCTATATCTAGCTCCTCCAGTATATAAACAACTCGGCGGATCCCTTAATGTTATTAAAAATAGTATGGCACAAATAGCGAAAATATTCGTCTATTATTCATTGCAGAATAGAAAGGGCAATAACCTGTCTAATTTTTTTTAAATTCCAAAGCAATGGTTCACGCAACAACCAAAACATTTTTGTTATTGGATATTTCGTCCTACTTCATCAACCGTA
Source organism: Rhamnusium bicolor (assembly GCA_029963845.1). Classification (NCBI taxonomy): domain Eukaryota; kingdom Metazoa; phylum Arthropoda; class Insecta; order Coleoptera; family Cerambycidae; genus Rhamnusium; species Rhamnusium bicolor. The sequence goes on from JANEYF010000753.1 coordinate 1,868,484, forward strand.
AACAAATTTCCTATTTAAGTTAAGATGTAATTGTGAAATGTTAAATTTATCTGCTGAATTTTTAGAAAGCTGTTTACATAAATAAAATAAAAACTAACAGTAACTTTCATGTTACCGAATAAACTTATTTGTTAACTGCCTAGCTGAGCTGATTAACACCACCAATAAACTTAAGCCACTTATACAAGTTCGTTCGTTTTTGTCTGTAATTTTAACTACAAGATACTCTTTATAAGACTTGAATTCTCATGTTTATAACTTCGTCAGTATACCACATAAATGGACTGCAATGAATGGAAAAAATCACGTTTGTAAGTTTTCTTCTTATTGTTACACGTTTGCTGTCCCCACAAATAACTTAAACTATAATTTCTATGAATGAAACTCCTTATTTACTACCACCACCTGCGGGAGGTCTCTTCGACCCTCCCACCCGGGCGTTCCTTCTTTTCTTTAATTAACAACAATAACTTAATGAACACTTGGCTATAGCACAATTAAACACTTAGAAATCACTACTTCAGTCTCTAACTTATTCTTCTTTACTCTAAAAATTCCAAATCAGTACAGAGCTCCATGACCCACTGTGTGTTTTATATGTTCCTATCATATATCATTCTCGAACAATTCTAGATCCTTCTTTATAACTCTAGATTTTCGTGGCTATTTAATATGAGTTTTAGTACTGGCAACGCCATCTCTGGCCACACCTCGAAATTATTAGTCCACTAGTCCATTGGTGTAACATTATAGTATGTCGTCGAAAACAATATATTTTTTAGAACAACTTTAGATAAGCCATTTATCCGCTTATCCATATCTTTAGATTCCTTTAGAGGATTTGTTACATAAGCATGCTAAAGACTTAGCATATCAATAGAAAGTGAAAATTTACAAGAAAGTGGTAACTCAATTGAACTCAAAGCATATCGTCCTACCAGTATTGTGTTAGTACTCTCAATATCTTTGAGAGAATTAAAGAACCACGTTTCAGAATAGATACAAGGTCTTGTTTGGGTGATTTTAGCTGCAATACTGATTTAATAAAAATAAGATATACTAAATGACCCTGGGCAGAACTGCTATTGAGTTACATAAATAACAGAAATCATTATGCATGTCCCGTTTAGTAGACGGAATATTAATTAAACAAATGTATCTCACAAGAGTAAATTCTTGAACTTACTTCGTTTTCGATATGTTTTTTATATTGCAAGGTTGCAATTACCTATATGTTACCTATATCGATTACGTACAATATTGTTTTCATAATAGAGGAGTCGGCAATTCAGTAGTTACTGGATTTAGCTAGCAAACTGAATATATCCATCATCATAAGTTTATACTTAGTGACAAATAAAACGGTTCAAACTTCGTAGCAGAATCGCACAAATCTAAATATTCCAGATATATTTCGGCGATATAAAAAGCGATTAAAGATGTACTTTTGACAAAAAGTTTTAACGTTTTTCAAGTATATGTATGTAAATTCGAATTCCGTATTTTGGAAGCATGTTTTAATTTTGACCTGACAAATACAATGAAGAGCAATGCTAGTGTGCTATTATTGTCAAATTCTTTGCTGTTAAAACCTAAATTTCTATAGAAACTGGCAACTAATATCTTTTATGTGATACGAGAAGGTACCTCACAATAAAGAATTACTCCTTTTTAAATTGATTACATCTGCTCAACTGAATGTCATAGCACCAAAGTAAATCAAATCGAATTTATTTTTCTCGTAAATGTGGCATATTTGGGTTTGTTAATATTTAGATGCAATCTGTCTTTGTCACACTATGTTAATTTTTGCAAATGTCATTTTATAAATATTATGAATAACAAAGGTCCAAGATCAAACCCCTGAGGAACGCCAGAGGTTGCAATTATTTCGCTAGACTTAAAAGCATGATATTACACACTTTCTTGACAATTAGGTGAGGATAAAAAAAGTTAATAAACGCTATGGCAAGACTGAAACTGAACAGTTTTGGTAACAAAACATGACCAAGTATATCGAAAGATTTTGAAAAATGTGTATAAATCATGTGAGCTTGACCTCCGCGTTCAAGTGTGTGTTATGAATTCAGTTATGCAAGACAAATTCGTAATAGTGGACCTACCAGCAATATTTGGAAGAAAAGACTCTTAAAATCTTTTCACGCATTTTTTGTTAATTTTTGTCCTATTTTAAATAAGCAAAAAATAGATCAGTGGCAAATGAAGGAATTTTTAAAAAAATATTTGCCATTTTATGAAATTGTTAAGTTTGTTTAAACGTAAGACATCGACTAATTTAAATTTTGATTTTTATCGAATAATTTAAAAAACTTCCATAAATAAATCAGCACAAAAAGAATATATTATCACATTATAGATGTATTTCAAAATGTACCTATTAATTCTCAATAAATCTATAAAAGATACACGTAATAAGAAAATACCATGAATGTTGAAATGTTTATAAGGTAAGCAGTAGTATTAAAAAAATCTGAAAAAAGAAGCACTCAAGGCCAGCATTTTCCTCGCTTTTCTAGAATATAAGCAGGTATATATATTATGCAAGTTTTGGTGCGTCATTCGTTGTATACCAACTAAATGTTAAAGAATTTAAAATATCTAATTGAATTAGCATAAAACGAAATGCAAAACGATACTTTTATATACATGTAAGTGGATAAGTTTACACGATATGCTATGCAACAAATAAATATCTTCGGGGTCAAGTAAAACCAAAATCGTTAGAAATTAAGGCCAAACATGTCCGTGCTGCCTATAAAAAAGAGGGGCGTATATTTCATTAGAGGTTCAATAAACTATCGATTCCTGATAGTGATTAATTTTACAATTGCAGTTTGCACGGGCGTGCTTCTGAGGGGCCGCGCCACAATAACGTATTAGTCATTTAAAAGAGAACATACTTTGCATGCCTTACATCCCTTGCAGGTATTACTGAAGTTAATTATGCATGTGAAAAAAATAAATTACTGTCAATTCGAAGAGTAAAAAATATATACTGATCTTTTTAATTCATATGGTTTTCACCAGCTCATAATAATAATAATAAATGATTTATTCCATAAAATGTATCATAATATAAGTTGAGGACAATTTAAAATTTTATATTATGCAAATACACGGTTAAAAAATGCAAATAACGTATAACAGATGTGTGCTTTTAAAATTCAGAGTCTGAAAAATATTTGTCCAGGTTATAAAAACATTTTTTATACAAAATACATTTTAGTTCCTTTTAAAGTTTTTTGAGTGTAATATTTTCTATTTTCAAATAGTAATGATTATTAAAAATTATACCTAAAAAAGGTGCCAAAGTCGTAAACCTCTCGCTTTATTTAATTGAAAATTAAATAAGACAGCCACCCACACTTCTGTCTGATTAAAAAATATCATGCAAAGAAGTTAAATTTTTCAGTTTGACAATAATTTATACAAAAAAATGCTTTTCAGGAAATCGTGGGTTATTTATTTATAATGATAATTTGGACGGTACAAATCATATTATTGCATTCATTTTTTATATTTTTTTCATTTAGGAAGGATTTTTCTTATTTCATAGCAATTTTAATATTATTGAAAGTGTAAAGTCATAGCGACACACTGGCAGGAACAACATTGCAAGATTTCATTGTCATAGCAGTGAATTAATTGAACTTCGTTCAAACTTATTAGATAATGCATAAAAGATGAAAAACTGGATAATATTATATAAAGAAAATGATCCCTTTTAGTTTTTCTTTGTAGCATATTTAAAATTAAATTAGAAAATAAAAATAAAAGACAACTTGACAACAAAACTGTTCATAAATCAACAATCTTTTGATATGTGACAGTTAACCTAACAAATTTGAATGTTATATTGATAGTTCGACATTAGTCGCTTTGTAATTTTCTTATTTAGTTTAGAATTTCAGTTTTTTTATGTTTATTTTCTTAATCACTAAATAACTAATTGTATCGTCATCACAAATGAAGAAGGAAGATTTCGTGTGGTCTTAAAAAAATGGTAACAGTGTATAGTGTATAACTACCCAGGCAAATAGGACAATGATTTACTAATATATTAAAATTGGGATTTGCCAAGCGTTCGATCGAACGAAAATCAATTGGGAAGACATTGTCATGGTGGGATTCATCGAAGTAAGTAAGAGCAAAACTGTTATCTTAGTTTCTCTCTGTAATCTTATGACAATTTGACTATTTTTGATTAAATCTGATCTTTTGTTAAGGTTGCAGTAGGTTATGTAGATATATTTTGGCAGAATTTGCATGGATGTAAATTAATTAAGTTAATTAAAGTTTTGGACGACTCCACATAGTGGAAATCCATGATTATTTAAGTTCTAGTGTTCTAACACTGATTTATATATCGAAATAAGGTATTGATAGCTTTGTTAATTTTTCGTATTTCCTGCAATTGTGCAATTGCCAGATTTTGATAATATTTAACGACTGTAATTGAGATTACCTCTCAACTTAAAATTTGTACCGAACTTTTTACTGCTGTACGTTTATGTTGTTTAGTGAAGTTTTCCTTGTGGAAGGACAAGAGTACAGAGAGTTTTAAGGATTTACTAGGCAATTACTGAAGTAGAATCTGTTGGACGTGTTGCACGTGGCCCTGCCAAATTTAAACGATTCTAAACCAGAGGACTGGATCTGCTGTGATTTGTATCAGGTAAGTGAATTTGTTTTTGTTTTTTGTGTAATTTGAGACAATTCACTTATCTGGGTACACAGTGGATTCACTCCATCAGCTGATGTCCCTTGGAACGTAAGCTGGTATCACGAATACCAGTTGTTTCAATTAAGAAACAAGTTTGGTTTTATGTTTTGCACCGATTATTAGTTGTTGCAGTAAACTTTTACTGAGCATTAGAGCTACATACTCGTACTACAACCTATACAATTTTTTTCTGTATTGGTGTTCCTAGTAGTAAGATCAGTTTAAAGTAGTTTTTTTTTCAAGTTTTTGCTTTTCTGTATGCAACTCGGTTAGCTGCATGGTCCTGCTTTTGCTTACTAAGTTTAGTTAATTTTTGTCTCGTCTGGACAGTTTATTTAATCACGAAACCACCCTGATAATCACGAATTATCGAAAGCTGAAGTTTTCCAGCTTTTAAGTTGTCTAGCATTCAGCTTACAGCTTATTTACCTTGATTACTAATTACAACTAGTTTTCATAAAGTTCTATTTCTATATTGGTCATACAATTTTTTCTCTTGTTTATTTTTTAATAGTTACATATTTCATTGTTTTATCTAGCAATGACTAGATTCTTTTTGCTAAATTTTATGACAATTTTGGCAATTCAGTTTCAATATTAATTTTTAATAACAATTTGTTTTTGTTGGTTAATTTAATTAATCAAATTATTAATCTTGAGTGATTAACTTAAGGAAATTAGGCATATATTTTTTTTGAGAGTATTAAACTCTACTAATTATATTTGTTTTGTGGACCTAATTTAAATTAACTTGTGTAATTTTTTAGAAACCTTTAATTTTTCCTGGCTTTGCAATAGCTTCACTATTGTAGTAAATCATTAAAAGTTATTATATCTTTGACTCAGAAACTTTTAGTTACATTTTGCAAAGATCTTAAAATGGTACATTATTTCATTTGTTAATTGAATTTGTAAATTCCCGACACTGGTCTTACATTTTTCCCCTTTTTTATGTAAGTACCCTGGTTTCAATCATCTGTACTGAAGATCAAGAGATACGCTGCAGTTTGTTGGGACTAGATATACCTGATGGTCTCTGAAAATATTGTTGGGACTCTATATACCTGGTGGTTCCTGGAAATAAATAAGGATTAGGAGAGTGTAACATCGTTTGGGTCTGAGAAACCCTCAACAAGACTTCTAACCTAGAGGCAGAACATCATCTCCTTGAGTACTCGAGGGTCCATCTTGCCAGGATAACATTAAAGGGACATCGCCCAACTCTAGCTCCCTCCAACCACGTAAGCCCTTGTTGTTTTTTTGTAATCATCGTGGTCAGAAGACAAATAATTGTAAACCAATGCTCATTTTTTTGCCACTTTTAAATTGTTAAGCTTTGCAAAATATTTCTGTGTAGATTACTTTTTTTTATAAAAGAAATAATCATTTTAATACTGTAAATCGTAAATTTTGAAATAATTACAGTTGTTGAATTTTAAGTGTTTGTTTAATTCTTTGGCTCCTGTACAGTATATACAAGAATATTAATTTTTCCCTATCTATTTAGCTTTAGCATATATATATTTTTTGTTAACTTTTGATATTTTTTATATAAAAATATCTGGCGCCCCCAGTAAATTGTTGGTGACAACCTAACTCTCAATATCAGATTTCCACCTACGAAGTCACGATCCGCTCTCCTGAGCTGCTGGAGCTACATATAATCGATATTTTCCACAAGGCCAATATTTGTGGAAGTGTCGTTATAATTTTTATAAAAATGGATAAAATTCTCATACAAATTTAATTTTTTGCCTATGAGAAACATTTTTTTAATACGTATATACATGAGCCGACAGAAAAAACTAAAAATTAGAAAATATAATTCGAATAAATTAAGCTCCATCCGGCCCTTGAGTTTACTTGGATTTTACGTTCTGATTCAGTAACCACATTTCGTTGCATCTTTAAAGTAAAATGAGATAATGCTACCCGCAATTTATCATTGGAAAAAGGATGCTGTTGTGGATTTCACCGTTCTCTGATGTTACCGTAGTTGCAAAAGCATTGTAGCAAACCACGTGTGACGAGGACATTTTAAATTCGTGGGCAGCACCATATGTACATTATGTTTGAATTCACTGTATACACAAAAGTGAGTCAAAAAGCTTAGAATATACCTAATATCTAAAAATATCAACTTCTTCTAAAATTCTTTCAAATTCTTCTCAGCAGAAATGAATATAGGTGGTTTTCATAATGTGTTTAGTGATATGGAATTTGTCGGGTCAATTCCTTATGTTTTAAGATGAAATGAAAACTATTACGAGTAATTGTAATCGTTGGACCAAAATTGAAGTTAAAATAATTAAACTGAATGTGGGTACCTAGTTCTCAGGGATTATGTCAGTTTACTGCATATCATTCTTCGATATCTACGATTTTATCATATCTGGCATATCGCTTGTCATATCTGGTGTATATCCTGTTGAATCATTTGCTTTAATCCTTCCAAAGTTAGGAGGACGACTTACTCAAACGCGACTTTTGAAATACTCCCACAAAAATAAATCTAATGGTGTAAAGTCTTGGAATCTTGCTGGCTATTCAACAAGGCGTCGCGCGTCGTCTGGAAATCAAACAACTTGGAAATATTTGGTGGTGCATTATCCTACTGAAAATAAAGGACTTCCCTAAAAGTATCGAGGAATTTGTTATGTAGATAAAGTTCTATTAAAACTGAAACCAAAAATTCTTGTAAGGACTGTAGAAAATTTCACCAGTTACATTTTCTTCCAAATGGAAAGGACCGATAACTCTATCACCAACTACATTTGATGACGTAGTCATACCAACATAACTATTATTCTTAATCCCCCCGACACGTTTTGATAACACCCATCGTTTATTTGTTTTATTTTTTAGGAAAAAAATTCAATTAAAGATAAATTATATAATATTTATATTAGGAATTGGGTATACAGGGTCGCTGATATGTATGGAAACGGTCGATTATCTCCTAAAGTAAGATAGCTATCGAGAAATGATAAGACAAAAGCTTTAGGGTTTTTTAAATTCTGTTACAATAAAAATTAAGTATACAGAGTCAGTCAAAAAGTCATGACGAAACAAAGTTGCTTATTTGCTTTGATGGAACACCCTGTATATTATTCCATATTTCAATTCTTCTCGAAATTCTAAACAAAATTCATTACAGCACATCATGTACCTAAACACGTTTTCGAGCAATGATAACCGTTTTAAGAGATATCAAATTTTGAAGGATATGTAATTATTTTATTCTACATCTAATAGTTCAGGGTTGATAAAAATGCATGAAATGAAAAAATGTATTTTTTAATGAATGTCTTGGATATTTTAAACAATAGTTATGCCATAAAAAAAAGAGAGAAAACAAAGTTTTAATAAACAACAAATATTTTCTTTGGAATTCTATTTTATAAGGTGCTCAAAGTGTTTACCATTTACCTCCTGACAGTAATGAATTCGCTGAACAAAATTCTGTAGTGAATCTAAGAGTATTGGGAGGAATAGTAGAAATTTCATGCCTTATCCTTTCTTGTCACTCTTCGATATTTTGCGGCTTATTTTTGTAGACTACATTTTTTATGTGACCCCACAGAAAAAAGTCAAGCGGGGTCATATCGAAGACCTAGCTGGCCATTCAATTGCCCCCCTGCGTCCAATCCATTTATTAGAAAAAGTTTCATCTAGATATGCCCGTACCACACGTCCAAAATGTGGAGGAGCCCCATCTTGTTGAAACCATATTTGTTCTGCCGATAAATTGGGATTGTTATTGTTCGGAAATAATCGTCTAAGCTATGGAATAATATGCTCTTGCAAAAGTAATAAATATCATTCAGAGGTCAAATTTCCGTTTATAAAATAGGGTCCTATGACGTGTTCAGGAATAATGTCACAACAAACATTTACTTTCTGTGGTCGTTGGGTGTCAACTTCCTCCATCAACGTGGATTTTGGTCTAACCAATACCTACAGTTGTATCGGTTTACGTGACCGGTCTTCTTTCTACTTTTTCAACGATCTGTAACACCTCCAGTTTCATGAAACCGCTGCAATGTTTTTGAAACAGTTGATTTAGAAATACGTTCCCGATCGGGATACAATTCATGAAAAATATCCACTACTTCGTCACAACTTCGTCTTATGATCCTATGATCATTAAAACGTCAATACGCTCGGTTTCACTTAAACGTGCAATTTTTGCGCGAAAATTATTCACACTAAATGTATTTTTGACATGTGTTGTCAAGATAATCACTGTTAGACAAAAGAATGACGCGGCGTTGTTATGGAGCTAGAAACTTTCAAAGGTAACTTGATGGACTATAAACTTAATGGACTAAAATATTTTTATATAATTTATAAGAAAATGATTTTCAAAGTTCGATATCTCGAAAACGGTTAAGTTTAGGTACATGATGTGCTATAATGAATTTTGTTTAGAATTTCGAGAAGAATTGAAATATGGAATAATATGCAGGGTGTTCCATTAAAGAAAAAGCAAGACTGACCCTGTATACTTAATTTTTCTTTATTGTAACAGATTTCAAAAAATCCTAAAACTTTTGTATCTCATCATTTTTCGATAGCTCCTTACTTTAGGAGATAATCGACCGTTTCCATACAAATCAGACACCCTGTATATAGCTAAGGTAACCCGATATACATGTGAAACATCTATAAAAATAACAAATATATCAATATACTTACAATATGTTTATAAATCAAAAGAAATTCAATCAGGGATAACCTCATGTAATATTTGTTAAGTATTTTTGATGGCATAACTAACAAAGGGAAATCATAATTTACATAAACTAATAATATAAAGTATAATTATATTATTATCACGCAAAATTAAATCAAATCATTTACGCCTAACGTAATTTTTGGTTGTTTTGGTTATATAAGACTGAACAGGTTGCAGTTATTTTTCGTATTATTAAAACTTTATGCTTGATGTGGATTATTAATTATTTTCATATATTTCACAGTCATTAATTAACTGTAAATGTTAAATAAAGAACACTACACGTAATAAAACTTAGTCCTCTGCAAAAATATCTGAATACGCCCATGGAAATTTACAAATATCTCCATACTAGGAACAACACTCTGAAATTGCATTTGGTGTGGGTATATGCAACTACGTGTCACTTTAGTCAAGGACAAGCAAATAATATTTCGCAACAGAGAGTACCGACTTTATAAAAATTCTAACGAATTGCAGAATATATTAAAAACACGATCGTGATCGACCGCCATGTTTTATTAAGCATTTATTTAAAAAGTGCCATTTAAATTTCAAATCATGCGGATTTACACATTGTGAAAATATGCAAGAAACGCCTTAAAATTGATTAATTTGTAATCTTCCTCTCCACAATTATGAAGTCAATAATTATATCAATAATTACCAAAATAATTTATGACATTAATAATATGCGGATCATCAGAAAAGTGATAGGTACTACAATTCCCGCCCAGGATATTTATTTCCTAAATGGTAACAGATATTTGAAAAATTCAAAAAAGATTTTTTGAGATGAACTTATGCGATTATAAAGTGAATTTAATGCCGTTTAAAAAAAATATTCCAAATACTTTTTTTTTATAAGAGTTGTTTTTCAAGATATCTTTAGAGATTTCAACTGCGAATTTTGATCAGTTATAAAACTTTACTTTCTACATATTTTGTAATTAATATTACAATTTTTATTTTATCATTCGAAACTTCTTATGTAAACGACATTTTCAATAATTTCAGAGGCTTGGAAGGTATACTAAATACTTTATTTTCTGAAATTACATCACGAAAAATTTTATTTTAAGATAAAACAAGCGTTCCAAAGAGCTTTATCAACGTACTTAAAACCTAAAAATATTTTACGTAGAGATTATGTAGAAGATTTAAATTAAAAATACCTTTTCTAGAATACTTATTACCACAAAAATAATACCCCATTTTCTCTATGAACAGTGTCATGTACATACTTATAAAAGTCTTCAATAATGTACTATGTATGTCACAGTACCAATAAAAAGTCATATGCGAAATATTTGGTAAACTAATACAAATATTAGAATTCTGTAAAAGCTAATTGCCTCAGTTTTGAATATAAATAGATTTTTAATATATAGATACAGCTGGCGTTGAGATACAAAGAAATTCATTAATGACAGGAACTTTGAAATTTAATGTGTCAAAGAGATTTAATATTCTGTAGTAATATATTAAGTGCATTAAAAATTATCGAAAATTCAATGTATGAAAACGTGTTAACTATAAACTCCTTCATTTCAGTTCATTTTGATTTGATTTGACAAAAGTGCCCGTAACGCAGTCGAGGTTATTTTTTCAGTTTAATCACATCAAAATGAACGAATGCGGTTTCTTAAAGGCAACACGCTTTGAATGCTGAATTTTCAGATTATTTTTAATGCACTAAATATATTTATTAGACTATTTCCAGAACAAAACATAAAACAAGAAATATGATTCCACTGGCGTTTTGAGCTGTCAAGCCCAGTGCAATTTTCGCTGCCATTTTATGTAAACCTTTCATTTGGAATACAATTTTCGTTAAAAGTTTGTACTCATTGATCTAAATTTTCAAAATCTTGCTATTTCATTGGTTCTTATAATGTGAGGATTTCCCTCACATTATAGTCAATCAAATTTCGCTATATGAAATAGTTTATAAATCCAACCGTTTTCGAGTTGAGTTTAAATATTGTAATTTTTGGAAAACTAAATTCGTTGTACCTTTTTTAAATTAAATTTTAGACGATAGGTTCTATGAAACTTTTTTTCGTAGTAATTTAATGTGATTCATATTACAATAAAACAATTTTTTTGCAACTCACGGACATGATAAAACATGACCTTAACATTCCATTTGTTAATCGTATTTTATTACAAAATATTGAAGAAACTAATATTCTATGAATTTTTTTAAATATAAACTTAGCAATATTGGAATTATTAATTAAATAAAAAAAATATCACTTCATAAGCAAAATCCAATCATGGTGTCCTTGGAATTAATTGATATTAACCATGAAAATTGATGAGATGACAAACTGAAACGTTTTCAGAAAAATTATTAGAATATAGTTTTGCTTTGTCTCAATATGGTACAGTTTAGTTGAGATAGTAAGAAGCGGAACTAAAAGGGCCTATAATTAATCGCAGGGCCAGTGTGACTCGCGCCTTCGCCATATATTAAATAAGAATGGCTTGGTCGTCATCCGAAGACTATTGGCTGAGATGAACACACATAGGAACAATGGCGAATTTAGACTATTTTCTAGTGACAGATGGTGCATATGATTGCAGTGTAGAACTGATATATTAGTATTTACACTGTTACACAGTATGTTATTTAATAATTGCGATAGACAACAAAATTTAGACAACTTCCATCCCAATTAATTGTATCTAATTAATAATGAAAAAGCAAATTTCAAATAATCAATTACTTTCCACTTGTTTATATGTTAAAATAATAAGATTCGTGGAAAGATTTTGTACTTTTAACAAATATTCGGTTTCGAACAATAAGTTTAATATAAACGAGCAAATGTATGTTTTGTTAGTACAAATCAAAGAAACAAATGAACAAAGAAGGTTAAAGGTAGATAGGAATAATTGCTGTAAACAACATTAGTAATGAGAGCCAGAATAATCAAGTAAAACTAAATATATCATTCTCAATAATTGTTGAAAGTGGGCTCCATGCACACGAATTGTCGCTTTTGTACGCCGTAGAAATGACGCCCTCAGACTGGAACATATTATTAACTTCTACAATACTGTGTGCAATGTGCAGTATCTAAAACGGGTTGCTAGAGCCCTTCCCTTGCGCCAACAGATGTGGCATAAACCTTTTCTTAGTACCCCAGAAGAAAAATCCACTGGACTGAATCTGGTGACCTTACTGGAGATTTAATTGGCGCATCATTTCCATGACCCATTCAACGATAAGGATATTCTTCATTTGGAAAACATTTCACATTCAGGGGGCCATGCGGCAGGACACCGTCATGCATGCCTGGTTTATGCATGCATGACGGTGAATATTGACAGGAAGGACTCATAAAAGTACTGGTAAAATATTTTGAATAAAATTCAAGTAGTTGTTGCCATTTAGATGATTCGCTAACATGTAGGAACCAATTAAATTATCATGTACAATTCCCGCTCACACATTGATGGAAAGTTTGCCCTGAGTGGCATGTGGGTTCTCATCCGACAAGACCAGATGTGAGTTGTGGAGGTTGATGACACCGTCTCTTGTGAGGCAGGCTTCGTCTGTCAAAAAATTGTTGATAGGAAAGCTGAGTTTTCGATATATCTTTGTAGCCAGTTGCAAAATTCTCTAGAAGGGATCTCTGGGCAATAGTTCTTATACCCATTTTACATGGTATGGATGTAATTAAAGGGCATGGTAGCCGAGTAGGTAAAGCGCTTATAGCTATTTACTCGGTACCGAATATCAATGGTTCGAATCCATCCTGGAGCAACAAATTTTATTTATAATTTGCTTCGGATTAAGATGGAAGTGATCTGTCGATGCCCTATATGTGGTTCGACCTCCACAATAAACTGTAGGGCCTCGTCTCTCTTTACTCAACACAAAATCCTAGGATTTTCTAGGAGTTACTTTGATGACGTGAGAGGCGGTTAAGAAAACATTGTTAAGTAACCGTTTCTCAGTTCGGTGCATCACATTTTTTGAAATTTCTAGTTTGAGTAGCACATCTAGTACTGATCTTTGGGTTTTCGTAAACTAAGAATTTCCTCTTCGTGCACACGCTGGAGTATTTCAGAACTCACTGTAGCAGGCATATCCTAATTGTTGAAACGAAAATTTTATTCATGATTTTAAACCTTTAAAGTAATAATTCTCTCCGTTTCTTTCATTTCCAACTTTTCGATGCTATGGAAAACAATCCTTTGGTATGAAATAACCTTGATGACCCTTAAATATATGACTGCAATGGTACCCCCTTTGAAGCCCCATATCTCAAAAAATAAAGAACATATATACAGGGCGGCATATAAGTATGGGAACAGCAGGATAACTTGAAAAATACGAATCATAGAAAAAACTGTTAATACAAAAGTTGTAGGAAATTTCCCTGGCTATTTGTCGGTGACCTTGGACTTGACCTTGACCATGACCTTCAATGTTATTTGAAGGTCAACGTGATTTTTTGAAAAGGAAACCTCTACTTTTAACCCTGGAAATGTAACAAAATGTAACGTTCGGATATAACCTTCGGGACTTACAAAGGTCTCTAAAGGTCATCTTTACTCTTGAACTTCAATTTTGTAAGTGCCGAAAGTCATATTCAAACGTAAAATTTTCTGCTCGTTTCACTTCCGGTGTTAAAAGTAGGGGGTCCTATTTGAAAAAATCGACTTGGCCTTCAAATTACCTTGAGGATCATGGTCAGTGTCGAATCCAAGGTCACCGTCAGATAGCCAGGGAAATCTCCTACAACTTTTGTATTTAAAGTTTTTTTTTTTAGGATTCGTATTTTTCAAGTTATCCTGCTGTTGCCATACTTGTCTTGTTATTATAGCAGATGTTCAGCAAATGTTCAAAAGGCCAAGTCGATTTTTCAAATGGAGCCCCCTACTTTTAAACCCGGAAATGAAATGAGCGGACAATTTTGCGCTCGGATATGACGTTCGGCACTTACAAAATTGAGGTTTAAGAGTAAAGTAAAGATGATCTTTAGAGGCCAATTTTGTAAGTGCCGAAGGTCATATCCGAACGTAAAATTTTCCGCTCGTTTCATTTCCGGAGTTAAAAGTAGGGGGTCCCATTTAATAAAACCGACTTGACCTTCAAATGACCTTGAAGTTCCTGGTCAAGGTCAAATCCAAGGTCGCCGTCAGATAACCAGGGAAATTTCCTACAACTTTTGTACTCCTAATATAGCGTGTCTACAAGTTGGTGCCTACTTTTGGGACACCCTTTCCTAATTTACAATTATTTCCTCACCCCTTAAAGTGAGGAAGTTATGTATTCGGGAAAAAAATTTAAAAATTTTTTATTGCATTTCTGGACGAATCTCGAATTATGACGATACACAGAATTTCAGATAGAAAAAATTTGCTGTCTGTGTGTGGTAGCACTACGGTTTTTGAGATAAAGCTTTCAAATTTGGTACACACATTCTAGAGAACAAAGGAGAGTGTGAGTTCGCAAATGAGCAAATCGGTTCCAATGTCTAAAAAAATATTAGTGACACACAAATGTAACTTTCTTGAAACGTCAAAATGTGATTTCTTTGTAACGTCAAAAAATGTGACTTTTTTAAACGTCAAAATGTGACTTTTTTAAAACGTCAAGAAATGTGACTTTTGAAACGTTAAAAATTACTTTTATTGTAAACTCCACCACACGTCGAGTTTTATTATTACGGTGAGGAAGTTCTGATCCTTAAGTAATTGGCAGCGGTTCCTTTTGGGAAATGTGAAAAATAAGTATTTTCTATCATCTACCGCTTTAACAGCAAGTATCCCCTAACCGAGACATTTTCGGGTACATCTTTATGGGAAAATATTTATTTATGAGAAATCTAAAGTCACACTTCGTATAGTGAATTAAATTGCTAATACGGCCTTGTAAAATGGTCTTAAAATTTGCATCATTATTTTGTTTTGTTCTTGTATATTCAATTAATAAAAAAAGAACCCGTCGGGTAGCTTTTATAGAGATTATATATTACAATTCTTAATAATAATAAAAAAACATTTGAATTGAAATTGTAGTATCGAACGGTATGTAATCGACTTCCGTAAAACGTTCGTTTATGCGATACTTACATATAATTTATCACACCAAACAAAAAGCGAATGACGTTCTGCAATGTTTATTATGTGAGGTCAATCAGCAAGCCTTCAAATTGTAATGAATTATAATTAAACTGTAATTTCAATTGCATTTTCTAGTTTCCAATTGTTTTCATTAAATGTCTGATTGGTCGAATTTTGTGCAGATATACCATGCACTCAATTTATACATAACGGAATTGAAATACTTATTAGCTTTCTAACTGGCAGATATTCTCTAATTGACTAAATAATTTCACTGTGCTCACATACCGGGTGTGGTAGTAAATTCGAACTTTTAGCAACGTATTTCTAAAATGTAATGCAAAAAATAAAGGTGTCCACACGGAAAGAAAACTATTCTATATCAAAGTAATCGATTATTCTTGAATTTTTGTACTTGTCACTAGAGAAATATTACTTGGCATAATAAATTATTATTATTTCAATAATATACCAATTATAAACCAAGAACTGATATATTTTTGAGTTTCTTTAGCGCAAGTCTTTAAGTCAATATAAGTTTGATTCCTTCGAAGTATAAGTACCTATTAAATATACTCTTAATAATACACTTCTTTCGAGTACTGTTAACCGTGAGAGTAAGTATAAGGACATCTTGAAGTATATTCTTATTTAAATGTAAGTATAACATAAATATGCTTTAAGTATTATATTAATCAACTTTAACCGACGTTTTTCTTGACATAAGAATACTACTCTTGGAATAAAACTACCAACAACTTTGCTGGAAGAATTAATTATACATACTATTAATCCAATAACTGTTATCCTTGATTAAATAGTTGCTAATCTCAATGTGAAGTGTTCTAATGTTGAAACAAGTGAATCTCGCAGTGGTGGGAGGTAAAAACAGAGACGACATACCTTACCTACTACGCGTCGAAGTGTGTGTGCTGTACTATCGAGCATGTTTATACATGTTGATTATTACTAAATAATTTAAATTGTAGTTACACTTGAAAAATAAGTATATGAACATTATGAACTATGAAATAGAAGTTAATGAGCCTACGATAGAAGAGCTATTAGCAAGTTGGATATTTAGAGTCCTTAATTTCAATATTTGAAGGTAAGTTTAATAATTCTGGTTTTACTGCATGCAAGTTATTTTAATTACATACTTTACAAGAAATGTATATACGTCATTACATTGTAGGTGAAAAGGTATTCATCTGAAGTTTAATGGTTGTGTATAGATTTCCCAAGTTAATTTTAAGTTTATTTTTAAAAAACTACATTTGTGAAAAAGATTTCAACCCAATCGTACATTCATAGGAATTTATCTTTAAAACTTGAAAATGCATTAAACGTGCAAATTATTATTTAAAAACTTCCATAAATAATAGAAAAATACTAGGTACAGGTAGAGCGGCCCCTGTTTTCACATTAAAGAGATAGAGGGTGTTTAAAAAAACATGCCATCGCTTAAACGGAGATTCTACACTCAAACATAAGACAAATATACCTAATTCCTATCAACATAGATCCATTTTTGCTTCCTTTCTGAGATATTGAAGTTTTATTTTTCTTTGCGTTAACTTTGTAAAATATATACGCCACTATTTTTTTTAGTTTTTGATGGCCCAATTATGTAGAAAGTTAATTGCCGAAAGAATGTCACCTGTTGATGTTTTTTAGATATCGGCATCGTGTAGAAGATACATGCAATTTTTAAAGTATTTTTAAGTCTATCAAAAAAAAAATAATAATGCTATTAAGTACCCTACATAAAAAAAATTGCATTTATTACCTACACGAAACCTAAATCTAACAAAAATCAAGAGGTGATTTCTTTTCAGCAATTAACTGTCTTCGTAACTGTGATATCTAAAACTAAAGAAGTCAGTGGTGTATATATTTTCTTTACAAAATTAATCGAAATAATAATAAAACTCAATATTCTGCATTTCAAGTACGAAACAGTAATGGACCCATATTGATAGTAACTATTTGTCTTATTTTTTGAGTGACAAATCTCCGCTTAAGCGATGACACATGTTTTTTGAAACACAAAAGGAAAGGGAAGTTTCAAAAAAAAAATTTCAAAAACTGTCAGGTTTTGCATTATGCATAATATTATAGTTAAATCAATTGCAAATGAGCTCTACTAACATCCCTTGAAAGGAATATCGTGACTTACCAATCATGCACCCTGATGTGTACCTACATTATTAATTAATGACTTTCTGAAGTCATTGATATTAATTTATTATCAGTGTAGGATTAAAGTTGTTTGTTCTTGCCAAAAATGCTAAGCTAACATATTAATTATTATATATTTTAACTGCCTATTTACAGCTTGTATATATGCATGGAAATTTTGTGAATATTCAAATGGGCTTAAAATTTCGGTTTCATATGTACAAAACTTGTTCTGCCATATCTGTTTGAAAGTTCGAACATATTTTCTATTATATAGTTAGCTACAATGATTTGTTTGAATTATTTATACTTTAATAACATAAATAATTGTTTTCTAGGTGAAGAAAATGAACTAACGTTGGACAATTTATTGGAAATTTCAGAAGAACAGATTATAGAACTTATTCCTTAAATCGGAAAGAAAATAAAATTCATAAAACACTTAAAAGCATATAAAGAAATAATGTGCTTTCCTGTGGTAAATTTGAAGTCTCATATACAGTGTGTTCACGAATGGATTTATACTTGTAAAATTTTTTGTTTTTGGTTTCTTAATAAAACGTCATTCTCCATAAGAACTTCTAATTCTGAAAAGTCCTGAGCCAATCCCAGAAATTCAAATTCGATTCAAATAATTTATCAGTTTTATTTAAATATTGTCTGAACGTTATTTATGACATTCCACATGAATAATTCCTCGTTATCTAAAAAATATAGTAAGTTACCCAGTATGTTACTGGAAAATTAAACCTCTGCGCTTCTGACTTTACGTTAAAACATTAGTCAGTCAAAAACGATTTTTTTTATATAATCAACGTAATATTTCGGAAATTTTGTCTTTTATCAGAATCCTGATTTATAAAGCAGAACTCTGAGACAGAGGAGAGAATTTTCAGATAAAGAATTCTTACTCCTATCTAAGAATTCTGATATCTCAGAATTCTGACTATTATATCAGAATTGTCACATGTAAATCAGAATTCTGAGGCAAATGTGAACCTTATCATTATTTTTTAAATTGTGTCCCTTGTCCCAGAATTCTCGAATAAAAGTCAGAATTGTAAGTAGAGTTGTAAGTAGTGCTCGGAATTTAGGCATTGAAATAGCAATGAGAAAGTTCTGAGAGGTGTTGGGTCAAACAGGCCATTTTTATAGTGCAAATACTAATACTATTCATAGGCAACTTAAAATATTCAATTTAGAAAAACTTTTTCGAATATTTTCTTCAGTAACATAGCAAGGATGATCAAAATTTAATATGAATTTAATACACATGCAAACTATCGAGCACGTTTGCTACATATTACAATTTTGTCCTAGTGAAACATATTTATAGTTTCCATTTTTATTTATTTTAAAAGCTACGTGATATATATATTATGCACCACAAAGAGGTTATAAACAATTATTAGTCTCGGCAATATTCGAAATTCTGTTAAAATATAACAGTTTTCTTCCGATTTTAAGAATTTGTTCTGTCTTAAGACCGACTCGGTCGACTTTGACTAGAGCAAGCAATAGTAAGCCTGACTAGATAATCTGTCCTGCGGGTTCGGATCCCACCAACAAGTGGCAATGATTGTGTGTCCGCGTTTTTCATAAGTGCAGCTTCGGCTTTGGACTCAGGGGTTGTCAACTTTTTGTGGTATTTATATTGCTGCTGTTTAAAACTCTGTATTTGTTATAAACAATGTTAATAAGCATATAGTTACCATCAGTATTGATTTTATAATTAGTATATTACTGTAGACAATATATTACTACTTCAATTACAACAAAGCTTCAGGTTTGCGTTTTATAAATAATTAAAATAGGAGGCTCAACTAATAACACTATTAAATATACATATCGGCAGAATTAATATGTTACATTTATCAGGTGACGTTTAAGAGTGGATATTGATATTATATTGATAAATCATGTTAAAATAAATATTCATTCAAACTCTTACGGAATTTTTCAATTATAAAATACACCTGTGGGTAGTTCTTTGCTTTTTGTACAGAAAATTTTCATTTTATGTTCATTTACAGTGGGTTCATCCTCTACCCTACTATTTTTTTTTTTTAAAGGATAGAACATCATAAGACGAGTATAGACTCATCGTAGGGAATGTTTGATGCACTTTTATTTACGAAAAATATCTTGCTAAGACACAACAGATGGAACGTATTAAAATTAGGGTTGTTTCAATCAATAGTTAAGTAGTCCTTATTTGCTTAGTTTCGAGGACCGCTAATTTCCTGCAAACCGATAGAGCCAGAGTTTTTTAGAACGAACTAAAGCTTAAACATGTGATGTTTTCCGCATATAACCAAGTAAAATGGACATATTCTCGTTGAACAGGTTAATTGTTTTACGAAATGGCCATTTACGATATATTTAGCTGGCACTGAACTTTTTTATTGTTTAGAAAAGATCAACACTGCCAATTTCCAAAACGATTTTTTTTTTATATAATCAATGTAATATTTCGGAAATTTTGTCTTTTATCAGAGTCCTGATTTATAAAGCAGAATTTCTGAGACAGAGGAAGAATTTTCAGATAAATAATTCTTACTTCTATCTAAGAATTCTGATATCTCAGAATTCTGACTTTTATATCAGAATTTTCACATGGAAATCAGAATTCTGAGGTAAATGTGAACCTTATCATTATTTTTTAAATTGTGTCCCTTGTCCCAGAATTCTCGAATAAAAAAGTCAGAATTGTAAGTAGAGTTGTAAGTAGTGCTCGGAATTTAGGTATTGAAATAGCAATGTAAAGTTCTAAGAGGTGTTGGGTCAAGTAGGCCATTTTTATAGTGCAAATGCTAATACTATTCATAGGCAACTTAAAATATTCAATTTAGAAAAACTTTTTCGAATATTTTCTGCAGTAACGTAGCAAGGATGATCAAAATTTAATATGAATTTAATAAACATGCAAACTATTGATGTTTGCTACATATTACAATTTTGTCCCAGTGAAACATATTTATAGTTTCCTTTTTTTATTTTAAAAGCTACGTGATATATATATATATATATATATATATATATATATATATATATATATATATATATATATATATATATATATATATATATATATATATATATATATATATATATATATATATATATATATATATATATATATATATATATATATATATATATATATATATATATATATGAGCACAGTGTGCTCATAGAGAGAACAGGACAATGATTTACAAAAAAAATATAATTAAAAGTGTACAAGAACCATAATTAATAACAAAAAGACGTTAATAAAGGAGTTTGGTGCTACATTTAAGAATCTAAATTTAAGGTATGTTAATTAATTTGAATTTATATAATCATAGACAGTAAGTTAATTTTAGTAATTCAATTTTAGAATATATTGAAAAAGGTATAAATCCATACCGAAACGTTTATACGGAAAAAAATAATAATAAATGAATTCCATCACAATTTAAAAAAATTATCAAAACAAGAACCATATGCCCAAAGGAAAAAACAACAAGATATATATATATATATATATATATATATATATATATATATATATATATATATATATATATATATATATATATATATATGAATAGTGGTGAGAGGTATGAAAACTTCTCATATGGTCTGAATGCTACTATCCGACCGACATCCTCGATGTCTCTGTGGCGGATAGCGACCTGCATCACAGCAAGTACCGAGAGCGGCGACCTCTAGCCCAGGTGGACTAAACTAATGTTATTAAATATGATTTGAAGGAAACAACTACTCAGCGGGCAAATACCCCGACCTTGCATTGAATTACACCTTCAAATCATGATAGATCGATACCAATATCATTTGTCTATTCCTAACAAGACACAGATCGATTTCGAACTTATTTGTTCTATTCAGTATGCCATAGGTTATGGAACAGACAAATGATAGTGGCCAACTTGCTAGTTATATACTAACTAAGGTGAAGTGAATAGTGGTGAGAGGTATGAAACTTCTCATATGGTCTGAATGCTACTATCCGACCGACATCCTCGATGTCTCTGTGGCGGATAGCGACTTGCATCACAGCAAGTACCGAGAGCAGCGACCTCTAGCCCAGGTGGACTAAACTAATGTTATTAAATATGATTTGAAGAAAACAACTACTCAGCAGGCAAATACCCCGACCTGCATTGAATTACACCTTCAAATCATGATAGATCGATAGCCAATATCATTTGTCTATTCCTAACCAGACATAGATCGATTTCGAACTTATTTGTTCTCTTCAGTATGCCATAGGTTATGGAACAGACAAATGATAGTGGCCAACTTGCTAGTTATATACTAACTAAGGTGAAGTGAATAGTGGTGAGAGGTATGAAACTTCTCATATGGTCTGAATGCTACTATCCGACCGACATCCTCGATGTCTCTGTGGCGGATAGCGACTTGCATCACAGCAAGTACCGAGAGCAGCGACCTCTAGCCCAGGTGGACTAAACTAATGTTATTAAATATGATTTGAAGGAAACAACTACTCAGCGGGCAAATACCCCGACCTGCATTGAATTACACCTTCAAATCATGATAGATCGATAGCCAATATCATTTGTCTATTCCTAACCAGACATAGATCGATTTCGAACTTATTTGTTCTCTTCAGTATGCCATAGGTTATGGAACAGACAAATGATAGTGGCCAACTTGCTAGTTATATACTAACTAAGGTGAAGTGAATAGTGGTGAGAGGTATGAAACTTCTCATATGGTCTGAATGCTACTATCCGACCGACATCCTCGATGTCTCTGTGGCGGATAGCGGCTTGCATCACAGCAAGTACCGAGAGCGGCGACCTCTAGCCCAGGTGGACTAAACTAATGTTATTAAATATGATTTGAAGGAAACAACTACTCAGCGGGCAAATACCCCGACCTGCATGATTTGAAGGTGTAATTCAATGCAGGTCGGGGTATTTGCCCGCTGAGTAGTTGTTTCCTTCAAATCATTTAATAATATATATATATATATATATATATATATATATATATATATATATATATATATATATATATATATATATATATATTATGCACCACAAAGAGGTTATAAACAATGATTAGCTTTGACAGTAGGTTTGTTTCTACAAAGAATTTGTGATAGTTTGCAAACTACTTCTATCGCGCATGCGTGATTTTAAAGTGGTTTGCATTCAGTTTGAAATTTGGCTTGTTAGAACATCAAGTATTAGTTATGCAACCAGTATAACTAGATGAGAAGGTCGCTTATTTTTTTAAAACCTCAAATTTTGTTTTGGTCTTGGTCTTCTGTTAGGTTGTTAATGTTATGTTGCCAGAGACAATTTTATAGGTAAACGATATGCGAGGATAAGTAATAAATACATAAATATGAAAAATAAACTTTGACCACGGGGTAATGGCCGACAAAATTATCAAAACGCATGCGCCTGACTCACAGTTTCCTTTCAATCCTCAAACTATTCTGGCAGTCACCAAACCGCTTCAAATCAGTTTGTAAATTTGTAAAAATACCCAACAATTTGAAATCAGGGTTGTAAGAACGGCCAAATCTGGATTGCGCAGACGCCTGATAGTTTCAAACGGTTTTATGTACTTGTAGAAACAAACCTAGAATTCGAAATTCTGTTAAAATATAACAGTTTTCTTCCGATTTTAAGAATTTGTTCTATCTTAAGACCGACTCGATGGAGTTTGACTAGAGCAAGCAATGGTAAGCGTGATTAGATAATCTGTCCTGCGGGTTCGGATCCCACCAACATGATTGTGTGTCCGCGTTTTTTCATAAGTGCAGCTTCGGCTTTGGACTCAGGGGTTGTCAACTTTTTGTGGTATTTATATTGCTGCTGTTTAAAACTCTGTATTTGTTATAAACAATGTTAATAAGCATATAGTTACCATCAGTATTGATTTTCTAATTAGTATATTACTGTAGACAATATATTACTACTTCAATTACAACAAAGCTTCAGGTTTGCGTTTTATAAATAATTAAAATAGGAGGCTCCAACTAATAACACTATTAAATATACATATCGGCAGAATTAATATGTTACATTTATCAGGTGACGTTTAAGAGTGGATATTGATATTATATTGATAAATCATGTTAAAATAAATATTCATTCAAACTCTTACGGAATTTTTTCAATTATAAAATACACCTGTGGGTAGTTCTTTGCTTTTTGTACAGAAAATTTTCATTTTATGTTCATTTACAGTGGGTTCATCCTCTACCCTACTATTTTTTTTTTTTTTTAAAGGATAGAACATCATAAGACGAGTATAGACTCGTCGTAGGGAATGTTTGATGCACTTTTATTTACGAAAAATATCTTGCTAAGACACAACAGATGGAACGTATTAAAATTAGGGTTGTTTCAATCAATAGTTAAGTAGTCCTTATTTGCTTAGTTTCGAGGACCGCTAATTTCCTGCAAACCGATAGAGCCAGAGTTTTTTTAGAACGAACTAAAGCTTAAACATGTGATGTTTTCCGCATATAACCAAGTAAAATGGACATATTCTCGTTGAACAGGTTAATTGTTTTACGAAATGGCCATTTACGATATATTTGGCTGGCACTGAACTTTTTTTATTGTTTAGAAAAGATCAACACTGCCAATTTCCAAAACGATTTTTTTTTTTATATAATCAATGTAATATTTCGGAAATTTTGTCTTTTATCAGAGTCCTGATTTATAAAGCAGAATTTCTGAGACAGAGGAGAGAATTTTCAGATAAATAATTCTTACTTCTATCTAAGAATTCTGATATCTCAGAATCTGACTTTTATATCAGAATTTTCACATGGAAATCAGAATTCTGAGGTAAATGTGAACCTTATCATTATAGTCTAAGATCCGAATTAAAAACGACCTTCACCTATCCGTTTAATGGATGAAAAATATTTTATATTAATTTTAATATGTTATAAAATAGATCGCGAGTAGGTTGGCTAAAAAATTCCTGGCAAGACTATGATTAATTAAAAATTCAAAAATAACTTTTTTTTTAAACATTGCACTCATTTGTTTAAGGAACAAATTTGATCCCAATCGAAACTATGAAGCCTATAGAATATGCAAACGTTAGGTTGTATATTTTTTTCCTGGCGTAACTATTGGGTTGGCAGGTATAAACAGGTAATTTACATTCATCTGTTTAATGAATAAATCTTATATCAAAACAAAGGTAATTAAATTGCGAACAGAATGATATAGGGTTGTCTGCGAAAAATCTGGTTTAAATTCCGGTTGGCGAGCTTTAAAAAGCGAAATATTGGTGAGAATGAAAATGTGCGACAAAGAGGTCCGAGCAAACTATCCGGTGCGATAGGAGAGGATGCAGCATTGCAGCTGAGAAGGGTAGCGATAGACTAGTAAATACTCTGAGCATTATTTTGGAGCAGTTAACCTCAATATTCGAATCAAGAAAACGTGCTACTATGCATCGTTGTTATTAATTGACAATATATTATGATAAAAAATGGCTAAAAAGTGTTTTTTGTGTGACTCGGACGATTCTGTAATTGATTTTAATGATGAAACTTTTAAAAATTGTTCATTGAAGTTGGCTTTTCGTAAAAAAGAGAACTTTAAATACAATGAAGTTGAGCTAACCAACGCGTCACTCGATTTTGTTGGTTATCATACCTCGTGTTATAAAAGAATCACTGCTTAGCTGCAGCGTCCTCTTCTATCGCACCGGATGGTTTGCTCGGACCTCTTTGTCGCACATTTTCATTCTCACCAATATTTCGCTTTTTAAAGCTCGCCAACTGGAATTTAAACCAGATTTTTCGCAGACAACCCTATATCATTCTGTTCGCAATTTAATTACCTTTATTTTGATATAACATTTATTCATTAAACAGATGAATGTAAATTACTAGTATCGAATTACCTGTTTATACCTGCCAACCCAATAGTTACGCCAGAAAAAAAATAGACAACCTAACGTTTGCATATTCTATAGGCTTCATAGTTTCGATTGGAATAAAATTTGTTCCTTAAACAAATGAGTGCAATGTTTAAAAAAAAGTTATTTTTGAATTTTTAATTAATCATAGTCTTGCCAGGAATTTTTTAGCCAACCCACTCGCGATATATTTTATAACATATTAAAATTAATATAAAATATTTTTCATCCATTAAACAGATGGGTGAAGGTCGTTTTTAATTCAGATCCTCTACTATTATTTTTTAAATTGTGACCCTTGTCCCAGAATTCTCGGATAAAAGTCAGAATTCTGAGTTGTAAGTAGAGCTCGGAATTTAGGCATTGACGACGTCAAAACCACGATTGGCTGTATTAGCGAGTAAATATATTCATGCATGACAACATATCTTACCTTGTAATTTTTTTGGCAAATTCCGTAATATCCAAAGTAGATAAAGTCAATTTATTATAAACATTCATTCAAAGAGGACTGGAGGTATTCTATCTACAGAAAAAAATTTAGGTACAGAAGGCCATTAGGTACGGGGTTGTTACCCCTACCGCTGAGTAGCCCTTAACAAGAAACCAGTCAAATGTTTTTTACAGCAGAGGCATAACTAGCTTTAAAGTGCCTGTGGCCAGCCAACAAAAATCTAGTCGATATTTTAAAGAATTTTTCACAAAATGTCTTTGTTTATCGTCCAAATGGACTGACACTTTGCAAAAGTTGGCAACGGTTGTGAGGAAATGTTTTTTTATTTATTTTTTCGATATTCACATCCCTTCACGAATTACGACTTTTTGGTTTTGTCAGTTTATGCCTTACATATTTTACATCTATTCGACCTTTTAATGATTTTTTTCAAAACTTTGTGTGCGCGAATGTGCGTGTGTTTTAACGTTACATTCACCAATACATTCAAATGTCGTTACAGAATTTAGATATCTTCGGCCGTTCACGAGTTATAAGGAAAATCATCGTGTGACGTAACGTCTAAATTTGGCTAGAGTAAAAATACAATTTGTTTGTTTTTTGTCATACGTTTTCCGATTAAACTAGTTTACGTATTAACATTTAAAAATGAAATAAAATTACTTTATCGTGAGCCGTTACTGGAAACCGATACTTTCTTCTAAGCTGTAGTCAAAATTCTGAATTATAAGTCATAATTCTGAGATAGAAGTCAGAATAGGCCGACGGCATCTTTGTCTTTACAGATAATTTTATGGCGGTTTATAAATTTCCTTTATCTTTGCAATGGTAGCCGAGTGGGTAAAGCGCTTATAGCTATTTACTCGGTACCGAATATCGATGGATTGAATCCATCCCGGAGCAAGTTAGAAATTTTATTTGTAACTTGTTTCGGATTAACATGGAAGAGAACTGTCGATTAGGGCTGGGAAAAATAATCGATTAATCGAAAAATAATCGATCATTTGATTATTTCTTCTTATATAATCGATTAATCGATCATTTGATTAATCGATTATTTGATTAATCGATTATTTGATTAATCAATTATTTGATTAATCGATTAATCGAGTATAATCGATTAATCGAAATAATCGATTATTTTTCAATAATCGATAATAGATTATGACTTTTTACAATCGCCCAGCTCTAGCTTTAGTAGGGGAGGTTTAATAGTTGATGACCTGAGAACTTGATTAACAAGCGAACATGCCTCACAATTGATTTTCCTATCTATGAATAGAAAATATATTAAGAAATAATGTAATAATAAAATAATAATAGATTTCAATCAAAATATTAAAATAACAACTGTCCTTTATTTATCCTATCCTCATTATCTATTTTTTTCACTTCATACGATTATTATAGTATTATAGTCATATAAATAAACGGTGTGTAACTAAAATTGAAAATAACCCTAAGATGAATCCTACAGCTTCGTAAATTAGGGGTGGGCAAGAGAATCGAATAATCGATTAAGGCTGGTTAAAATCGACTATAATCGATTAATCGCTTTTACGATTAATAGATTATAACCGATTTTCGATTATACGATTATTTGATTAATCGATTAATCAAATGATCAATTACAAACGATTAATCAAATAATCGATTAATCGATCATTCGATTAATCGATTATTTGATTACTCGATTATTTGATTAATCGATTATAATCGATTAATCTAAATAATCGATTATTTTTCAATAATCGATTATGACTTTTGACAATCGCCCAGCCCTACTGTCGATGCCCTAGATGTGGTTCTGACTCCACAATAAACTGTAGGGCCTCGTCTCTCCTTACTTAACACCAAATCTTAGGATTTTCTAGGAGTTACTTCAGTGGCTTGAGAGGCGGTTAAGAAAACATTTTTTAAGAAATGCATCGTACCACCAAATCCTTTGCATGCAAATTATAAAAAGTAAATAAAAAAAATTATAAAACGTTCAGTGATATTTTTTTATGTACAAAAACATGAATTAAATAAACAATTCTTATGGGAATAAATCTAATTAACCTACATCATTTATTTAAGTTTCTAAATATGCTTGCATAATTATAAGCAGCAACTTATTTTAATAAAAAAGAATTTTGCACAAACCAATATTTTTTCAACAGCGCAGCGTAGTAATATTGTTAATTAGAATTTTATATTAATTTCAATTAGGCCATGAATCTCCTAGAGACTAACTCACATCTGTTTAAATTGAAACTAAACATTGTAATTATCATAATTAAAATAAATTTATATACTATGTACTGGTTTTGATCATGTATATACAAGCACAAGTTTACGTACTTAATAACTTATACAGTTTATAATGAATACTTTTATTAGAGAGTACTTTTTATAAACCGTGACAGTATGCATGATAAAAGGAAACAAACCTGATGAACATCATATTAGTGCTGAAAAATCGCTCGATATTGGCAGATGTTTGTCATCCGGTTTAACCGGAAATGTATGTTTATTCATATATTGTACATGTAATTGGGTTAAACGGCGCTTACAGTACAATTCAAGCGAAATATCTTCTTTTGCTGTCACATTACATACACAATGTGGTTGCTTATAGTTTGCGTACGTTTTCACGTGTATAAGATATACAGGGTGCTCCTAAACTCGATGCCCGAAATTGTATAGCAATTTTCTACATAGACAAATATGACGTAAAGCTGCATAAAAAATTTTCACCACAAGTTTTTGACGTATAACGTTCCAAAAATAGCAGCATTTTTTTAATATAGTCGAGCCTCTGTAAGATTGCAACTTTCATCTTAAAGAGTCTAATCCATAAATAATGTTATTCGGTTCAATTATCAGCGGTACACAAACAATACGATGCAATTTATAATACTCTTCGAAATTCCACACAAGTCAGCTCTTCGCTGCTGTACTGTTCGAATAGGTAACAAGGGTAGATCATTTCTTTTTTTCGCGGGTGAAATAATTTTCCACCTTTAGTAGAAACTGACGTTCATCTCGAGTTAAATATTTTCCTTTCGATTGCTTCATGATTGTTTTATTATCAATATTTTCGAATTATCAAAATCACGGTTAGTAAACGTGTTACCACTTCGGCTACTCTAGGTAAACTTATAAGGAAAAAGTAAAATGAAGAATTTTTTTGGGCAGGAGTATATTTTTTCTTATCCAGTTTACGTAAATAAACAGGAATGCAAAATTTTACCTGCTCAAAATCGTTTCTACTTAAAAATAGACCATTTTAATAATGTCGTTAAGTGATTCTAATTTGTAACGTTAATTTTAGGAATAATAGAAAACACAATAAACAGTTGATTGAATTTCCAAACAAAAGCACAAATATATTCCATATACTGAATGAGATTCACTGTTCACCAATCCTACGATATAATCATCCCTCAAGAAGTAGTTGTCGCTTATACGTATACCTATACACAACTGGTTTGCTAACAATTGAAATGAATAAAATTATTTCCGACCTTGACTGTAAGAAGAAATTTGCAATCTTACACCGGCCCGACTATATCAGCTCAACTATTTCTAATAATTGAATAAAGTTCTAAATGGTATATTTTGATTATTTCATTAAAGAAATATTTACAGTAACTAGTTTAACTAAGGTATTTGACGTTTAATAACTCAAAAACGGTATATGGTAGGGGCAACATATGGTATATTTTTGAAATCAGGAACAAAGGATCATTCCAAAAATTTAATAATATACAGGGTATCCCATTTAAAAAATATATTATTTTTTGTATCCTCTGAAATCTGCACTCTACTGAACTTTTGATAGCACTTTAACAAAATTCAGTCATAACCACACAACTTTTATTTAAAACTTTTTTTTTCTATAGGCAATAATAACGATGATAAGGGGTGGGTAATTTATAATGAATAACCCTGTACATGAGTTTATTTATTACTTAATGACTAGAGATGCTGACCTGTAGCAGTCATAGGCGCAACGAAACTCGACTTGTTATTTACATCGCATATTTGCGTCGATTATTAATGATCAGTTGAACGGGCGATCTGGTTGTGTACGCATTGCGTGTATGTATTAAATATAATGATGTCGGGTTCACAAAGACCTTTACGATTTGCAACTTATTACGAATGCTTCGGTAGATATTGAAAGACCATTTTTGCTTTATACAAGGCAAATGCGTTTACCCCACGAAGGACACGTTTTTCAGTGGAAACATAGAAATTGTAAGGACTGTAATCAAAAGTATGTTAGGCAAACTAGACGATCAATTCAAACTGGATTCAAAGAGCACATGGCCCATCTCTAATATGGTAGAACAGATAAGTCCAGTGTTGCCCAACATGCGTTTGAGAACAACCACAAAACTGATATTAGCAATTTAAGATTAATTAGGAATGTAACAAATACTACATGGCACACAAATCATAAAAGAGTTCCTCTTTTGTAACTATATCGGCAATACGCTGTCGATGGATAGCCAAATCCAAATGTCTTTCACAATCACGGCGTGTACGAAATACACAAAGTCGGTTGAATGGAGTACACATAATATGTTAACAATCTGTTGTAAAGTCATCGTGGTTTTCAATCATTTTTTGTAGTTTATGTACAAACAGTAATGACTGCGTCTTTGCTAGGAATGTTTTATGCGACAATCAAAACAAACACCACCACGAAAATAATCGCACGCTTTCATGTTGCTAAGTTAACTGGAGCTGGGGAGAAAGTGTCAAGCTGCCTATGAGATTATATAGGAGTATACCGGTTACTCGCAGGGTTCCGCACCTTTCTGCCTCGATACTGGTTATACTGGTTGCATATATTACAGGTATATAAATAAACACACCAGATGAATTTTTATGTCATGTATTTATTTATAATTATATTTTTTTTAATAACTGCCGTCTCCGAAAAAGAAAAATATTTTCGGCACCTGATGATAACCTATATTTTCCTTAATCCTCATTTGCAAGGGTGTAACCCTTACAAATGTTTTATAGGTGTTGAATAGTGGTATTTTCTTATGTTACTCCATTTTGTCACTATGCAATTAATTTATATTTTTTTGTCTGGAGCCACCTCTAAGGTAAACTGGAAGTTATGAGAGAAGGAAGACCTTGAATGCATCAACAAGTTTCTAATGTCACGATCTGTTCTCTTGATTATATACATTATGTTATTAAGCACTTTTACAATAGTTTGTTCGCATTCCTCTATTTAAAGAAACATTGTATTTCAATTATTTTATTGTTTTCATCTTCATTTTCTGAAATAAATACTTTAAAATAATCAAGGTGGTTTGGACAATTTTGTGTTTGGATTATTTTAACGAATCATATAAGCAGTTAAAATCCACTTAACATTACACAGGTACATTCTTCTCCATCATAACCGGATTGCGTATAATAATAATTATTGTGCAATTTTTGGGAAATCGTTAATCTGTGGAGACACTCTATTATACATAATTAAATTTCCAATATACAGAACAAAAGAGGCGAGCAAGCCCTAACAGGGATGAATAACATAATGGCGGCAGATTATTACGAATTCTTAAGTATTACCCAAGAAGGTCAAGCATATTTGTTATTAAAAGATAAATATTGCATAGGTTTTATTAGAACACTTTTATCAAAAAGTGATCGGGTAAAATTTAAAGCAAAAAAATTCATAAACCACATACGAGTGTTTATTTAAGACCAATTTTCAATTCTATTAATTTTTTCGTGCCATAATTTAGCAAAATTTTTACTAAAAACTATTAATCAGCTCTCTGGTAATCCCCAATCATATGTCAAAACTAGTCAAGAATGTTTGGGGAAACTACGAATATTAACATTCGTGATAGACATTTAATGGTGAGTTTTGATGTGGTCTTTACTACTGTGAGCTTGTTGTCTGTTTTCTCAAAAAATCCTTGAAACTCTCATGTACAATAGGTTAATCCAATTTCTTAATAAATGTAGTTTCTTTAATGACTTTCAACATGGATTTGGAAAACACAGATCAACAACAACAGCTCTATTTAATTTTGTCGAGACAGTGTTAAATGCACTGGAGGGTCAAGAAATCGTCTGTGGACTTTTCCTTGATCTCTCCAAGGCATTTGACACTCTAAATCATATAAAACTTTTAAACAAACTAGAAAAAATTGGGATAAGAGAAGTTAGTTTACAGTGGTTTGCATCGTACTTGCAAAACAGAAAGCAAAAGATCCGTATTACAGACAATGGGAATAAATATGAATCCAATATTCAAAGTTACAACTATGGAGTGCCTCAAGGAAGTGTTCTTGGGCCACTTCTTTTTGTAATCTTTATTAATGACTTAGTCAATGTAATAGATGATAATGTTAAATTAAAAATTGTCAGTTATGCTGATGACACCAACTTATTGATTATGGGTAAAACCCCAAACGAGATTACAACCACATTAGTACAGATCTGGTTTAGTATAAAGAACTGGTTTAGCAACAATAACCTCGTTTTAAATGAATCAAAATCCAATTGTGTAATTTTTAAAACTGATAGATCAAATATCCAAGTACCTGAGTATCTAACTGATTTAGTGCCGGTATCAACAATACAATCAACAAAATTATTAAGTGAAACACTAGACAGCAACATCAAGTGGTTCTTGCACATTGAAGCTACAGTTAAATAAGTCTTGCTTTGCTCTCAGAGTTTTATCAAACTCTTTTTACGTGTCTGCTTTTTTACATGTATACTATGCAAACTTCTACTCCATAGCCAAATATGGCATTGAAATTTGGGGGGCTCCTCAGACCTCAAATTTTTAAAATACAAAAGAGAGCAATCAGAATAATTCTTAAAATGATATATGAGTTTGTAGAGGTTGTTTTAAAGAAAATAAACTACTCACAATTCCAGGTTTATATATTTATTCCTGTTTAGTATTTTTAAAGAAAAACAATTTAGAATTTATTAAGGCAAACATAAATCAAATATACGATACCAGGAACAAAAACAATTATGCTTATCCAATTCATCGGTTAACTCTTACCGAAAAAGGCCCATTTTATGCAGCACTGAAATTTTTTAATGATCTTCCCAGGGAATTGAATGAGAACGTTAACCTCAAGTATTTCACTCAGCAAACCTTCCAATATACAGGGTGGTCCGAAGTTTACCTGACAAACTTCGACACGTGATAGAGGGACTTAAAATAAGCCGAAAAGTTCCTATCAACTCACATCCTTAGGGGATTGCTAACAAAGATACAGGATGTTAAAGTTTTGTGAAAAGCAAACAATTTTTTTTAATAACTCTAAAATTACGAAAGCTGTCGACTTGAAGCTTTAAGGGCGGTGACGACTTTCAAGTCTCTATTGTTTCATAAAATCTTATCTTTGTACTGCCTCCAGTGGCGCCGTTAGAGGGTGGGGGAGATGAATTTTTCTCCGAAACTATGTTACGCCACTGTTTTGTGCAGTTGATTTTGAGATTGTTCTATTCAGTGTTCAATTTGGAAGAAAGAAGGTATCTTTTAGTTTTTTCGTACAACACTTAATTTTCGAGTAAAATAGTAAAAAACATTTTCATGACTAATCTTTATTGAAAGTTTATCATTTATTTGATAAATTACAGAATTTATGTAAAAACTAAGAACATAAATAAAACTCATTACCAAACAGTGAAACAGAGGAAATTAAAGAAGTTGCTCAAATTGGAGCCCATTCACTTCAGTACATTTGTGACCCCTCTGAATTGTGGAATTGACAGCGGCGGATACTTGATAATTTTTCCCTCATCTCGTTGCAAGCTTGTTGGATACGCTCAAGTAGCTGATCTCGCGTTGTCACCGGTGTAGCATAAACTTTTTCTTTTAAATAACCCCACATATAAAAGTCTAAAGGCGTGAGGTCAGGTGTACCTGGTGGCCAGGCCACCGGAACTCTTACAATATTCTCCTGGGCGTTATAATTGTTTCCCACACGACCTATCCATCTCTCAGGATAATTAGCGTCCAACCATTCTCGCACCACCCGTCCAAAATGCGCCGTTGCTCCATCCAACTGTATCCAACTTTCATTTCGTACATCAAGGGGAACATCTCCCATTATTTCGAGAAGGTCATGAGTGAGGAAATCCCGAAACAATTCTGCATTTAGCCTAGGCGGCAAGAAGTGTGGGCCACAAATGTTGTTGCCAATAATACCCAACCAAACATTTACACTAAATTCATTTTGAAATGATCGAAGGCGGGTTTGGTGAGGATTTGCGTGTGCCCAAACATGCATATTATGGTGATTCACTACTCCAGCTCTGGTAAACGTCGCCTCATCGGTCCATAATATTTTTCTTAAAAATTCGGGATTCTCGATGTAATACTCGTAGCACTTTAAACTTGGATGTTCCTAATTGTTGTACTGCCCTGCGAGAACTTAAACTTGGATTTTCGCCAAAAGCTCTAAGAATTCTTCCGTTTCCATTTCTTCCAATATTTCTTCGATCTTCATTTCTATTTTGTCGGTTATCTCGCAATCCCCTTTCGCAAAAATTGCGATGGGTGTCTGTAAAAACTTGAACATTTGGTCGTCTCCTATGTGGATACCTCCTTCGGTATTCTCGAACTGCCTGTTGAGCATTGCCATTACAAAACCCATAAATAAAATTAATATCAGCATACTCTTCATTGCTGAACAATCTTGGCATCTTGTAGCTTGGTACACAACACTAACACTAGTTTTGACAGGTCAAACATTGACTGACAACACTGTTTCATTGTTTACCAAAGGCAACTAGGATTATTAATTTTATCATTAATGTAGGAAAGGTTTTACTGTTTTAGTAGAGAAAGCAGAAATAGCCGTTTTACTCGAAAAGTAAGCGTTGTACGAAAAAACTAAAAGATACCTTCTTTCTTTCAAATTGAACACTGAATCGAACAATCGCAAAATCAACTGCACAAAACAGTGGCGTAACATAGTTTCGGCGAAAAAATTCATCTCCCCCACCCTCTGGCGGCGCCACTGGAGGCAGTACAAAGATAAGATTTTATGAAACAATAGAGACTTAAAAATCATCACCGACCATAAATCTTCAAGTCGATAGCTTTCGTAATTTTAGAGTTATTAAAAAAATTGTTTGTTTTTCACAAAACTTTCACATCCTGTATCTTTGTTAGCAATCCCCTTAGGATGTAATTTGATAGGAAGTTTTTGGCTTATTCTAAGTCCCTCTATCACGTGTCGAAGTTTGTCAGGTAAACTTCGGACCACCCAGTATATGCAATATGGAGCTATATTCTCTTCAAGAATACTTTGCATATTAACATGATTTATTATGTTAAGCTCATCATGTATTGTAGGTATATGTATTTTTTAAAAAGTGTACTATTTCCTGTGACCTGTTTTATACATTGGATATATGAATTGAAACGGAATAAAACTTACTTACTTACTTACTTACTTACTAATGTCCCAGTGAATAAAACTTTAGCAGTAATTAAAAACAAGTGAAATAATAACAATTTGTTGGAAAGAACTAAACTCACTGTAAACAGTAAAATAGAATTATTGACTGTATTAAGAGAACTATTTTTTTCAATTTGATAATGATTTCTATCAGCAGGATTTCCGTATGGTCATGGGATCTCCAATATTAAGTACTATATTTATGGAGGATTTTGAAAATAATTATATATCAAATTATGTACACAAACCGGATATTTAGTGGATATGTAGACTCATATTGAGTTATTAATTACATTATTGTTTAAAAAACATGAATGATAAAGAACGACACATAAAATTCTTACAGAAAATTTGCTTTTTAAATTTTTTATTAAAACTCTATAAGTGTTTTGGCTTTTTAGGCCTTTGTCAAGAGTACAAGAATATTGAATAGTAAATTTTGAGTTCATTACTTATATAACCACAACTGGTACCTACTGTAAAACTATTGTAGAATATATTTTTATAACTTGAACTAAACTATATTCCTTAAATCTAAATTATTTTATCTAAAATACGGAGACCGGTAAAAATTTTTTGTTTATTCGTTAAATTTTTATTATTTTTAATAGCCTTGTTTATTTCGAATTGTTCTAATAAATTAAATTTCTTTCCTTTTTTTCTGAATGAAGTAATAATCTAACATTATTCATATCTATAAAATGACTGTGTTCTATACAATATGTTGACATGCCCGTGCTATTAAGTGCTTACAATAGATATCTTGTGTTCTTCGAATCGCTTTTTTTACATTTCGTCCAGTTTATCCAGTGTATTACAGTAGCATCACAGGCATTATATTTATTAATTATTTTTATTAAGTTTATTACTAACTCTATCACTGATCTTAGGCGTATAATTACATTACATTTATAGATTTCATGGAATTTATCTGAGGAATCGGCTAAAACTCTTTACGTAAATTTACAAAGAAATGTGATAATAATGTTCACAAGGAGCCAACCGTAGAAACAGATCAGTGCATTAAATTCATTTTGGAAGTGGAGAGTAATAATTAAAGCTGTCCGAGTTGGCTGGAGTACAGCCACGGTCTTGCGATGGCGTCACACGTGCCGATTTAGAAGTGATTTACGCTGCAGTCTTATTTGAAAGGTTAATGCGTGAGGTTGTACCTATAAATTATACATAATGTCAAACGCGCCAAAGGGTAAAAAACGACCGTACGCGGACACAGTGAATAAATTTATCGGTGAATTTCCGGATTTATTCTATGACGGATGCAAAATAATTTGTAAAGTTTGTAATCAAGACTTAATGTGCTGGCACAAAACAGATTGTCGTCGTCATATCAACACCGTGCAACATCAAAATAAAAAAAATGGCATGCCTTTGACAACTCAGTTTATGTTTGATTTATTGTTAATGTTAATAGCCTGTAATATTCCGCTACACATACTGGATAAACAACCATTTCGGAAGTTTTGGAATAAATAGAATCCCCAGGTGAACTTACCAAGTCGTACATCGTTACGTAGATATATTCCAGCTGTTCGTGAAGACATTGTAAATAGGATTAAATGTGGATTAAAAAATACACGGCTCTGGTTATGTATTGACGAGACGACAGATTGTAAAAAAAATTCTATTTTAAATATTATAGTACGTGTACTGGGCCCTCTTAAACTAACATTTCCACTTTTACTAGCTAGTAAAGGACTAACTGCGTGTACTGGCGAAATAATTACGCGTGGGGTGTTGGAGACATTCGAAAAATTTGAACTTTCAACAAGTCAAGTATTGATGTTTGTGACTGATGGTGCTGCGACAATGCGCATGGTAGGCCGTTCTTTTCAAAGAGACAATTGTAGGTTTTTACATGTTACGTGTAAAGTGCATGCGTTACATCTTGTGGCAGAAACGATTCGAAAATGTTTTCCAGAGGTAGATGCATTAATAGCAAATACAAAAAAAGTTTTTCTCAAATCTCCTAATCGGCTTCGAGCATTTCACAGACAGTGTCCTGGTATCCCTGAACCGCCAGAGCCGATTCTTACACGTTGGAGAACGTGGTTGAAAGCGGCTTTTTATTATGCTGAATATTTTCAACAAATAAAAGCTGTGATACTACAGTTCAACCCTAACGAGGCTGCAGCTATTAGGGAAAGCCAGACAAGCTTTCAAGACGTTTCCCTTGAAACAGATTTAAAAACTATTAATAACAATTATAGAGGACTACACGACGCAATAGAAAAATTGCAAAATAGTTCGTTGTCGTTAGTGGAATCGCTGCAAATAGTGGACGACGTAAATACACAGCTACAGGCTATAAATGACGCAAAAAATAATCGCGTTAGTGAAAAATTCGAAAGTGTATTACAGAAAGATCCTGATTTTAGCAAATTATGACAAATTTGTGATGGTGCATCTACAACTTCGTTAAGTGAGTTCACAGATTGTTTTACTTATGCCTGTATTACATCCGTAGATGTCGAAAGGTCATTTTCAAAATGCAAAACATATTTTTTCACCAAAGCGAACATCGCTGACGGAGACAGCTGTAGAAACATACCTGATGCTATTATACTATAGATCTTCCCCACTTTGTGATGACGACAACCAAGCTACTTCATAAATCTGCTTAAAAGGGTGAGTATTATACAAATTTTTATAAAATGTAACATTATTGTTAAAATTTATTTCCATTTACTGTACTTATTCAAGTATTATGATATGATGTAAACATATGAATCATATGACGGCTCTGTCGGCCAGGTGACCTCGGACAGCTCTAGTAATAACGAATTAACGATCTTGGATGTTTTGATTAAGAAAATCGAAAACACATTTTAAACTAATAACATGCAGAAAAATAACTCATACTAATATATTTAAATCTAAATCTAACCAGGAATTATTGTTGTTTGTATGCAAATATACTGACATTTAATCCAATATTAAACAATGAAAAAAAGTATATCAAAGATGTTTTAATAAATAATGAATATCCTGAGCTATTTATTGATAGAACTCTAGTAATTATTGAGAATAGACTCGATAATCCTGTACAACAAAAACCTGAATATATCATATTTTAAATTTATTGTCTTTGCATTCCTTAACCAAGTAATTTTGACTTGCTACAATTATTGTAATTCCTCTATCCTGTACATAATATTAAGTAAAAACTATCTGTTAATTTTTATTGGATTATTGTGTATATTGAAAATACATTGTTCACTCTGTAGATTTCTCTAATCTATGAAGCGTATTCAACAGCGGCCATTTATAAAAATTCAACGCCTCTTCTCGGCCCAATCCTCAACCAACCTGTATTACTAGAACAAATAAACCGAAGCTAGCTAGATCTTTGTTATTTAACGGTTGATTGGCTATACACTTATGACCGAATATAAAGTTTAGTAAACAACCTAAATCTCCAATCATATTTATCGCATCTAAATTTTAAATTAAGTGCCGCACTATTGAAAATTATGTGTAATGAAATTTGCATTTAAAATTTTGCATTTAAAAAAAGCGACCTTTCCATTTAATGTATGCATTTTGTGGAATTTAATTAGTAGATATACAGAAATTTCTATGAACGTTATCGTCGCGGCAGCTTTAGAAACGGAAATTTAAATACAAAATGGTGGTTTAGTATTTCGTGGGAAGCAATTGTATAAATGGTACAGAGTATGGAAAATTATTTGTTAAGAATATTTGCACTGGGTACAGGGTGATTCAAATTGAGATATTGACAATGTGAATAAATGATTACCACAAATTAAATTAATAATACATATAGGGTGTTCATAAAATAAGTGGCATAATAATAATAACACTGTTATTTTCCTTTTTGACGAATTTTTACAAATGTATAAAAATCGTCTTTTACATACTTATAAAGGCTAAGTTTTGAATTTAAAAAATCAGTTAGCCAATAACAGCGACTTCAAATCCTTTTTAATCCTAAATAAATCCTTTTTAAATCTAAATACACTAACGCTTAGATATACAGGATAATAATAATTTATATTACATAAAGGTACGTGAAAATTCTTATTGTGCCTTGTATTAAAATTGTGAATATTTTTATTTACAATAAACTTCTCTTTACTAAAATATACACACAAATCTAAAATATAAATCTCTGTAAGAGTTCAAACTTTAACATTCTTAAAAATATCTCCACATGTTTGGGTATTTAATATACCGTACATACATTTTAAAATGCGCTTTTGCGAAATAAATCCTTCAGAAGATAAGGTAAAACCACCCCAGAAACATAGTTCATATATCAGTCTAGAATCCACTTGAGCATAATATATGCTAATAAGATGAGTACAAAATGCCTTACAATTTGAATTTTCATCAATAATTATAACTCCTTAAAAGTTTACAATTTTTTTCGTCATTAGAAACAGGAGTATTACTAATATTCAGATTTGGCCTTGGGCAGTTTTTTGTCGATTGTGAAATCTAAGATACTGAGGTTTATCTGCGTTAAAATAAAGCGAATTATAGGAGTACCAGCTACTCATAAGATCCAAGACATTATTAAATTTAGTTTCCAATTATCTATTTGATTTATCAGACAAAAGCAGCTTTATCATCTGCATACATAGTAAAATAAGCATATGACGTTAAGGTGTCTAGATCGTTTGTATAAAGTAAAAATATCACCCGACCCAAAACTGAACCCTGAGGAACTCCCATGTGCACTTCGGTATATTCCAACATAACCCTTCTAGTATACAACTACTTTAGTAATTGTAACATACTGACTCCGCCCCTTTAGAACTGAACAGATCCAGTCTAGTGCTACCCCACGAATCCTAAGAAATAAAAACTTTTCTTGAAAGATAAATTATTTTGTCGAAAATACAGACTAATTTCATATACAAACTTATATCCTAGAAGCCATCCATCATTTCCGAGAGACACAGTGTTAAATCTAGAATTTTCTTATAATTTTTTCTAATGGCTTGAAAATGGATATTTAGACTTGACGTTCCAGCATATTTTAGTAGAGGAATACTTTTTTTTAAATAGAAATGATTCTTCTGATTAAACCAGTGGTGTGCATAAAAGTCTTGAAAAAATTATATTACGACAACAGAACGATAACAGAAGAATATCAACCATTTTCAGTATCTACGTGCAATACGAAACAAAAACCGCCATTTTCGTCTCAAAAACTGAGATTTATTGATTAATAAACACAGCAGAATAGCCACATAATACTACATACATATCAGAACTTAGAAAAAGTAAATCTCGCCATTATAACTTATTCACAATCGAGTAATAGCATCTCCTATAAAAAGTAACAAAAGAGTTTTTTTTTGTTTAGCAGTTTATGTAAACGGTTGACATACTTCAGTAATATCCAGTGGCGTTTCAAAGTTTTTTTCAAATGTTTTAGACCCCTATCCTGTACGTACACCAATGATTTAATCATAATGATAAATGCCCTTTGGAAAAATAGTACTTCTACTAAAAAATACTTGAAAAGTTGCATCGAAATATCTTCATTAGTTTCAAAACTATTGGGAAAAAATTTTAAATATAAACCCTGTATCTTGGAAACGGTGGCTTTAGGACATGACAAAATTTTCAATTTTGTCTCTCTTTGTTTATCGTTTTCTCTTTAATCTGTGTTGAAACATTTATTTCATGCACTAAAAACATTTTTACAAAAAAAAGTTCTAAATTACAAAAAAATAGTTACACGGATTATTTCAATCTGATCGTATCAAAAAAATAAAAGAAAATTTTTGTGTAATTTTGATTGATATTTAAAAATTAAAATAAGTTGTTACACAAATGCCTCTTTATGTGATACTAAGTTACATCAATTTTCAGTAAAACATCTTGAAACTTTTTACAGATTTTCAAAAAAAAAAACAGATTTTTTTCAGTTGTTGCATTCTCTTTCTTATTTTCCTTGAAAACGACTCATCACATCAAAAATACCAAAGATATGATTATTGTGCAATATTGATTGAGAATTTATAAGAAATCAGTCTTGGATAAATCCAGTGGCGTATCACTTTTCATGAAGAAAAGTTTATGTGATTACTCAGGTGCACTACTTTGGTAAAAAATACTAAAGCCTTTGATTGCATCGACCATGAATTACTCTTACGGAAATTAGTAATGTATGAATTTAATTTAAATCTATTAAATTACTTTTAATCATATTTGACAGGCAGACAACAATTTATATTTTACAATGGATATAAATCGTCAATATACTTAGTCATTTCCGGAGTGCCGCAGGGTTCTAACTTTGGACCTTTACTATTTCTATTATTTATTGACGATTTATGCACTGAATTAAAGTGCGATAAATTAATCTTTGCAGATATTTAAAAATCTTAAAAGCATACATTCCGTAAACGATTGTATATATCTTCAAGAAAACTTTAATACAGTTAGCAAGTGGTGCGGCCTGAACAAAGTTGGTATCAATGTTGCTAAATGCAAAGTAGTGTCTTACACAAAAAAGAAAAAATGCTTTAACTACAACTACAGCATTAATGACACTGTTTTAGAGCGCATACAAACAATTATAGATTTAGGTACATATTTTTATTCTGAACTGAGTTTTTGTCGAACATATACATATCGAATCTAAAGAAGCAACCAAAATGTCAGGATTTATCATAAGAAACTGTAAATCATTTACTAATTTAAATTGTTTAAAATCATTATATTATTCTTATGTAAGATCAAAACTTAAGTACGGATCCATAATCTGGAACTCTTACCATCTATAGTTCACAAAAGCGCGTTAGAGCAAGTTTCAAATGAAAATCATTCAGAGATACAGGAATATATCCTGTGAGGGATTTAGATAACATTTATCTTCTAAGCACATTTCACTTTGAAAGTTTAGAGTATTGGCGAATTTGTTCTATGCTACTTTTTCTATACAAATTATTACATAATAAAATTGAATGTCCTAAAATTTTTTCATAAATTAATTTTTGCACTCCAAGAATGCGTTCTTGACAAAATCCCACATTTTACACTAAACGGGCCAATACGAAGAATATGTTGTTAAAATCAACAATACATTGTATGTGCTATTATTTTAAAAAATTAAGTCAACCTTGTGATATAAACCTTTACACACAAGATCAGCTGGTAAAATATGCTGAACAAACTTTTAATATATAATTTTAGCTTACTGTTTCCTTTACTGATTGTTCTTAGGGCACCTTCACACGAGACACCGAACACCGGACACTGGTGTTCGACACCGTGGTCGAGATCTTTTCCACGAGACACTGGACACCGACACCAGTGTTCGCTGCAGAATTCGGACGTACTACAGTCGTGCCAAAAGGATTTTAGTTTTATTATGGATGCACTAGACACCGATACATTAAGTTTGCTCGGTCTCTTGTTAATAAGAAAAAGACGGAGAAGGCGAATGAATGTCTGTGTTTTAAATTGTGGCGGAGCCGAGACACCGTTTCTGTGTCGGACACCGAGTGTCCCATACATGTGGTCCGTGTGTAAACATGCATTTATTTGTACGATCGGCTAGAATGAGCCACCGGTGTCGAACACCGGTGTCCGGTGTTCGGTGTCTCATGTGAAGGTGCCCTTATGCGTGTTTTTTCATGATTTTTTTTCTCAACGTTATTTATATTATTTAATTTTTTCAATAATTAGTTCTTATTTTGTTTTTCTTACCTATTACTATCTTTATCTTTTTTTTTTCTTTAATTTAATTATCAGTCCTTTCAATAACATTTATTGTACTTTTATGTTAGTATAAAGAATTGTTACTAAATATTAACAAATGTTTCGTAATATTTAAGAGTATTTTACATTGTCCTGTAGATGTTGGGCAAATAAAGCATATTATTATTATTATTATTACTAACTTACAGCAAGTTGCAGTAAAGTATCACTCATGCGA
The DNA here is from genome assembly GCA_029963845.1 of Rhamnusium bicolor. Lineage (NCBI taxonomy): Eukaryota > Metazoa > Arthropoda > Insecta > Coleoptera > Cerambycidae > Rhamnusium > Rhamnusium bicolor. The sequence continues at coordinate 1,912,014 of JANEYF010000753.1, forward strand.
TTTCATATAAGCCAAGGAATTGGATTGTCTAATAAATATGGTAGGTTTTTTATAGGTGATCCTTAAATAAATTAAGAAATTGCAGGAAATTATTCCTGCAATTTCTTAATTTACTTAAGGGGATCACCTATAAAACCCTACCATATTTATTAAACAATCCACGAATTCTAAAACAAAAAGTTGTCCAGGAGAAAACTACACTGAAAAAAAACGTGGACACAACCATTTCCTCCAACAATTCCGTCTGTCCGAGATGAAAATTGAACTCAGGAGCAAATAGCCAGTAACTAGTCTAGTCACAGAGCACGCTCTAGCCAACTGAGCTACCATATCTAATAGTACAGGATATTTAGATATAAACAATATTACTAATAATACAGATAGAAATCTAGCAAATCATAGCCATAATTATGGTATTAAATTTAGAACACTTTTTGGGAATGTGTATAATTAAAAAATTACGATCACGTTTAGAGATTATGATTATCACTAGCATTTTATCAAATAAAATTTTGGGTGAAATCACTATGTATACAAATTATATTAGCTATTTCAACTAAGTGGACTAATCTGAATCAATTTAATTTTAAATGTAGGTACTGTGTGCAGAGATTAATATTAAAATGAAATTAAAATTTCGATAAGGTATTAAGTGAATTTTTAAAAATGTGCACCACGTATAAACCACAATATTAATTTAACATTTGAGAGAAATATCCGAGGTAATTGTTAATTATGGTAAAATAATTTTGCAGCATGTAGAGGAACGAAAATTAAGGGACCCGTATTTTTTCGTTTTGATTTATACGATTTTTAGAAATGATACAAGGGTCTCTTCGGGGACAGCCGAAATGGCCTTTCTGCAATATCTTCAAATATATTTTATCGATTTCTTTCAGATTTGGTAGATAAAATACAACACCATGGATGTCATTTATATTTGATTCATTTGAATTTTTAGTTACTGTGGGGCGCCGCCGAGTGTACTTTTTATAAATAAATTGTGCCATAACATTCCAAAATATTCCTCCAGCAATTGCAAAAAACCTATCTTTTTGTATTTTTTTTTTTTTGAACAGTTTTGTTTACCTAGTAGTAGTGCAGTAAAAATAAATTATGACCTGGGCAAAATTGCAACACAAATGATTCTTTTTGCATTATACTGTGTGAAGTGTCTTTTTTAACATATTCAAAATCCCCATTAATGCCGGCTCAGGAAGTCAGTGAAAATCCAAGATGGCGGCTGAATTTTTTTTTTTTTATTAAAAAATTTATAACTTTGTATTTATAATGTATAACTTGGCAAAAATGAATAAAATACAAAGATAAAAGTATAAAAAAATAATCATTGACTTTACTTAATTTCTTTTTCAAAATGGCGGCTATTTAAATAATTAGGTATTTAGTTTTCAAATATTTAAAGGCCACCATTCTGGAAAAAAATGTGCACTCAAAATAGGTCTTATTATGTACTAAAGCATGCCATTTACATTGTACTTTTGTATTACCTTCATACGAATCGTTAAATATATATGACATTCACAGGAAGTAAGGAAATGTTTCTCACTAATAAGGGAAACAAGCAGAAAATAATTACTCTAATCGCTGAAGAAATACGACAACAGGGATATTCAGTAATTCATGCAGTTGATGATGCTGATGTTGACATTGTTAAAACTGCAGTGGAATCTTCAAAAATTAAAAATACAACAATGATAGGAGAAGACACTGACCTATTGTTATTGCTGATTTATTGGTGTAATCAAGCATACCACAAGCTGTTTTTCAGAAGTGATAAAAAACCTTCCAAACAGAATAACATTTATGATATCAATGCCATTAGATATTCGCTCGGAAATGACTTAGCGAACAGTCTATTCTTTATACATTCGTATACAGGATGTGACAGCACCTCCAGAATATTCCATATTGGAAAGCAATCAGTTTTCAAACGTGTTTGAAAATCAATACTTTCGTGAACTTGCACTATCGTTCAGCTCAACAAACCTTAATCCCAGTCAGGTTGAAGAATTTGGAAAGAAGATAATGGTATGTATTTTTGGTGGAAATCCAGATGATACACTAAATACACTTAGATATAGAACTATTATTGATAAAGTATCGAAGGCAAAATGTTTCGTTCAGCCACAGAACCTTCCCCCAACGGAATCAGCTGTCAAGTACCATAGCCTCTGTGCATATTTGCAAATTTGTATATGGAAGCAAATGCAAGAAGGCTTGAACCCAACAGCGTGGGGATGGAGTATACATGATAATATGTATGTACCGAAAAAAATGGATTTGCCACCAGCACCTGAAAGTATATTACGCATAGTAAGATGTAACTGCAAAACCGGCTGTGGTGCCATGAAATGTAGTTGCCGAAAGAATGGTTTGGAATGTACCAGTTCATGTGGTCAGTGTCAAGAAACAAATTGTGAAAATAGTCCGCAGCGAATAGAAGATGAAGAAATGGAAAGTAGAGATGAAGATTATGATGAATTGTGAAAAAACAGCCAAATCATTTTAATTTTTGTTCAATAAAGGAAAATAACCCATACTTTGAAATAATGGTTTTTTGTTCTTGTAAGTCTAATGTGTAATAAAGTTTTCTCTAATGTATAATAGGCAATTTGAGTGATTCAATACCTATCTTACCTATTCAATACCTATTTTATGCTTTTATATTTGTATTTTAAACATTTTTGCCAAGTTACACCTTATAAATACAAAGTTATACACAGTTATAAATTTTGTAATGAAAAATACAAAATTCAGCCGCCATCTTGGATTTTGACTGATTTCCTGCGCCAGGATTAATGGGGATTTTGAATATGTTAGAATAGACACTTTTCACAATAGAATGCAAAAAAAAATCATTTGTGTTGCAATTTTGCCCAGGTCAAGGGAATTTTTACACCATATTGACTGCACTATGGAGCAAAACATATTTTGTAACAACTGTGGCATAATATATTAAAACTTGTAATATCCTTAACTTTCTTAGACCAGTTTATATTTCATGCCAAAGAGCATACTATTTAACTGAAAATAAAACAAAAGAGAAGGTAGCATCCTTATCATTCCACAAACAATTTTCTCAACCTAAAATAGTCGCTAGCCATCAATAGGGATAATGGCAACAGTCTTTGTAATAACAGTTTGCAATAATCCTATCAAATGTTCGCAACCACTTAAGAATATTAACGAAATCTAACATTATATTAGGCGTTCGGTAACCTTGTATGGTCGCTAACTATTATGAGATTAGCATAAATATAATACAACATTTGAATACACCATGACGTCCATTATTAAACTATAGAATTGTTTAAAATTTAAATGTTTAATGCAATCAAATATTTACATACCATTATACGAAGTCGAAACAAATCCACAAAAAAAAATTGTCACAACAGTCGGTTTATGGATATCATAATACAATGACAATTAAATTAATTTATAAATAGATGATTGCACGAACATATCACTGGTAAATAATCTAGCAAATATAAAAACATAATAACTTTTATCAGATAATTGCATTTTGTAAATTTGAAGGTTAACTCGAAAATGTTTAGGTAGGTTAGGTACAGATTAATTACAAAAAGATTTCGTCACGAAGATTAAATCAGAGATAACAATATGAAAAACAGAATCAATACGCAACGGTATGGTATTAAATATGGATAATTTAATGTCAAGTTCACCGTCGAATAATGCATAATATTGGAGTCCAAAATTTTCGGGTGGAATTTACAGAAAGTGTTTTTGAAGGGTCTGTACGAAAATCGACCACGAAACCACACAAACATCAGCAATATAGTGAAAGATGTCCATACCATCAAATCTTTGCCGCTATTGAGAGACGTATTCGCAAAGAGAACGCTTTCTTCCAACAATAGGGAACTTGCACATTTTCTTTTTACTTCATAAAAATGTTCTACAATACTAAAAAATAAGATATGCAAAATATGACGCCTTAATTCCCAATTATAAATTTGTTATAAATTATTAAAGTTTCGCGCGCGAGCGAACCGTTTCAAACAGGTTCAAAAGCGCGGGAGTAGTCGTGACATCACACCATACAATTTACAAACGACGACGGGGATCCCAGCACTCGACCGCTTGATTTCAGATAAATTTTAAGTGTATACTTAAAATGGAAACAAAAAACTCCTTATTTTAAATATTGCATTGTACCGTTGTGTAAGAATACTACAATGAAAGTGCCAGATAAAGTATTTATAATATTGCCAGAAGATAAGATTCGTCGATCAAAATGGCAAAAAGCGTGTAGAAGAAATGAAAAAGACATTTCACAGAGCAGTAGGTCTCTACATGTGTGTGATCATTTTAATGTAAGTATATTATTAAATGCTATTATGTCTATCTACTAGTTTTTCGCAGGCGGGCAATAAAATATTCCGAATTCCGAATTATTGAATTTTAATTAGGGTAGGATTAAAGAAAGAATGTGTATACAATGTTAGAAAATAAGTTTAGTAGATAGAATATAATTTAGTGATACTAAGTAAAGGTAATTTCCTGGTGCGAAAGTAAACAGCTATTTATTATTATACTCTTCGCAAATATGATTACGAAGAGTATATTGCATTTGATCGAGACATTTCTAAAATCGTTAATATCGCTCGCAGAGAAAAAATCATTTCGTTCGTCATCGAATTCTGAACAACTTTCAAAATGTCCGTCTGTTCATCTGTCCGTCCGTCACGTTTCTTGTAAGCACGATAACTTAAAGAAAGAAAAGTCCGATCGAATTGAAATTTGGGCTATAAGTTAGTGTTAGCTAGAGGAAGAAATCCATTGTCTTTGAAAAAAATCAAATAGTAAATAAAAAAGTTTTATTTAGTTATTTTATTTAAAAATATGAATCTACAGAGGGTTGCAATTTTCAATGTGCTACTAAAATTGAAGTAATTTTCTATAGACACCAAAATGCTGTAAAATATGCTACCACAAATTTCACCTACGCAGTCGGCATCATCGGGAGATGAAAAAAAAGTTGAAAATTAAATATGTGATCAATATATTAGGTATTGTAAGAATGAATCTTAGTTTATACTATAAAATATACTGCCACGCGTTTCGCCAATACAGTCGGCACCATCGGGAGAGAAAATTAAATATTTAGTCAATACATTAGGTATTGTAAGAATGAAGTTTATAAGACAAACACAAGATTCTTTTTCAAAATACTGCGAAGAATATCCTACAGAATGTGCAACAATTATATAAAAGTTCAATAACACTACTGTCTGCGAAGAGTAAAATGTTTACCTCTAGTATATATTGCAAATACCTTTCCCTTGCCCTTTAATTTATTCTATTCAAATCTTACATTTATCTATTATGTGAATGATAACACGACACAATCACTTATTTCCCTTGCCCCAAAACATAGTACGAAAATACCTACGATAGGTAATTATACATTTGCGCAACATTTCCTTTGCAGCAAATGTCTTCTATAGAGACACTTTACACGTGTGTACAAAAAAAAACACGAAAAATATAGAAGTGGCTGTTGTAAAGAATTACCCTAAATTCTTTCAAACATAAGACTAAGTCTGCTAAAAATGCTTAGGTGCGACTAAGCATTTTGTAGTTATTTCATTTTATTCCGTGATCAAGTCATAACTATTTTATGTTTATAAATTATTACTAAAAGCTAAAAAAAATACATACTTCTCTGCCTTGACCCCGCGGACCTCTCCAAGGGAAAAACTTTCACTATTTTGTATAAAAGATACCACCATAAACATATCCACTTTAGGCAAATTATCAGATTGGCCCTTTGAAAAACCTTGTTCAGTCATTTTAAAATATCTGTACAACTACAATAAGCAGTACTATAAAACACAATTATATATTTATATCAGAACAGTCACTAACAAATCAACCACAGTCTAATAACACCATATTGTACATATGTTTATATAGAATGTCATACTTTGTTAATTTGTTTGTATTATTATTTTTAAGTATTTTATGAATGAATTGATTTTTAGTTTTCTTTTTTCTGTATATAATATATGTATATATTAATATAAATCTTACTCTGTACCCCATACAAGTTGTAAATAATCTACTTAATTGTTAATAAAGATTTTAAATTGGAATTGGAATTGGTAAACATCTGATTGTGTTGCTTCCCGGCGCGACAACTACCGAATATTGTATGGTGTGACGTCACAGTCAATAGTAGCTCGTTTCGGGCCACTTCAATTTTATCGCTGTTTAGATCCTTCATACTGATCGCGTGGAATTAGAAATCTTATTTTTTTGTGAAGTACACGTTTTATTACAACGTTACACTATGTTTTTTAGTATTATTTTTATTTTTAAAATTATAGGCAAGTTCCCTATTACTGATTATGGACATCAGCGTACAATTAGGACTCCTAAAGGTTAATAACGGGTTTTGAAAATACTTGCTGAAGATCTAAAATTCAGCACCACCAGACGCCTAGGAATAGAAGTAGCACTGTCTAAAGATTGCGTGCAGTTGGTTCATCCAAGACTAGAAAGCCCAAGATCTTAATTTCTGTAGGAAGGTTTAATTATCTGATGAAGCATGTTTTACAAGGAGTAACAAATTTGCACACGAACACTACACGTGTTTTTTTTTGTGGAATATCTGAAAGCCACATAACATACGAGAACAGACAATGGGAAAAGGAACACAAATTCTTCTACTGGAAGTTAACTCCAGGTCAAAGAATAGATGTTGGGCTATATAGTGTGGAGCCCAATTAGATCTACGTGCACACTGATATGTTTTTTTTGTGAAAAAAACTAAAATTTCAGATTTTTGAGGATATTTTGGTAAAACTACTTATACTTACTTAACAATGCAATAAAAATTAGAAGATATAAACGAGGTTATATACGTCAATTATTGGGATACATATATGTATTAAAAAAAACATGACACAAGATTATTATGCATGGTATACCAAAAGTAATCTGCCTTACTTCGGGATTTGAACACATAAAAGAGCACAATTTTGTTATATAAACTTTTCCTGAATGAACCGTTACCGAGTAATAACTAGAGATCAGAACACAGCGATAAATGACATAAATTGAAGCAGAATGATGTGTAACCGCGTAAATATGTTCATGCGTATATGACACAATATCTTACCTTGTGGTTATTTTGGCGAGTTTGCTAACATCCAAAGTTAATACAAAGAGGGCTAAAAATATTGGTGAATCTAACACTAACACACACCCATATGTATTTATACCTAGGGATCACAAGAGTATATTGTATTTAAAAAAAATGTTAAATAAAGCTCTGCGTTAAAAGGATTAGTCTATGTAAACATATAAATAGGAAACTGTCATTTTTGACATTGCTAAAAAAAGACAATCTTTCAATGTTCCTCTAATCTTGAGAATGGAATCAGAGAGTATTCCTAAACGTCAATTTTAATCGTCTAAAATATTTGACATTTAAGTTTAATTTTTAGATTAGTATTTTTTAGGTGACATTTTTGGATAGGTAAAAACAGTTTTTTCAAAATCCAAGCTCTGACTAATCCTTTTGGTGTAGAGGTTTATTGAAAAATAATTATAAAATAATTTATAAGTCCCAAAGAAGGTGACTAGAAGTAAAACTATGTTATTAATATTAATGCACCCACTATAGTACATTTTAATATAAGTGTGGCAAGTACTGCTCAAACGGTTGATGCATGACTAACAAACAAAAAAATTGTTTTGCTAAACTGACGCGTTCTGTGTTGTATCTGCTGCTTTTGAGGAAGTGATGAATTCAGACGAAGATATTCCTGCAGAAATTGTTGCAGCCGCTGAAAGTGTGAGTTCCGACCTCCTTCTACGTAAATCGAAAGAACGTTATAACAAGGAAAAACTTCTTTTCGTAAACTGGTTCCGTCAAAAGACGGTCAATGTTTATACGGAAAAGGCTAAAACATTGAAATCTTCCACGATGTGGTCAATTTACTCAGAAGCACTGTCATTGGAAGAAAATGTAGATATTTCGAAGTTTCCCAAACTAATTGCCTTTTTAAAAAGAGAATCTGTAGGATAGAAGGCAAAGAAATCTGAAGTATTTACCAGAGAACAAATTAATGCTTTTTTACTTAACGCTCCTGATGACACCTTTTTCTTCTAAAGGTAATACAAATTCCAGTTTTTTTCAATCTGTTGTAATATGACATTATTTTAGGTAGTGTTAATTATTGGAGTGGCTGGTGCCCTCAGAAGGTAGGAGTTGATGAAATTACCATAGATGACATTCAGGATAATGGAGAATTTTTGCTCATAATCATTCCAGATTCTAAAACTCATAAATCTAGAACGTTTTCGGTTAAAAAAGGAGATAATTAATTAGATTTTTATCGTCGATATGTTCAACTTAGACCTGCATCCATAAGACATAAACGATTCTTCATTCAATACAAACATGGCAAGTGTACAGTTCAAGTGGTAGGGATAAACACGTTTGGACAGATGTCAAAAAAATTGCAGAATATTTAAAACCTCCTAAACCTGAAAGTTTTACTGGGCACTGCGTTCGCCGAACGTGAGCGACTCTTTTGGTTGACGCTGGAGCGGATCTTACCAGTTTGAAGACACGGTGGGTGGTGTTCTTCAACAACAGCAGAAGCGTATATAGAAGATAGTGTTAACAACAAAATAAGTGTCTCTAAGAAAATAATGGGCGACATCGAAAATGCCATAAACACGCACGGCGTGCGGCAAAGTGACATTTTCCGTAGTCATTTTGAAGTTAGAAAATTTGACTCTCAACACTCGTAAAAAACATTTTCTACCTTCCAGCCGCAAACATTGGTGGTTTTATCCACGCTAATTCAGATATATTTGTCATTCAGTTCACAATATACATTTTTTTTTGTTTAATACTGTCATCTCTATGATAAATATTTTTCCATAGTACCGTTTCCGATGGCACCTAAATATTGCTATACTGCCCATTAATACTCTTTTTGCAAAAATTGAACGTAACATTTGAAAAAAGTTAACCTCTGTTAACTTTAATTTCGCACTATTTAAGTAAGTAGACAGTAATTTGGCCAATTAGAGGTCTACTGGAGTCTACACAAATTTTTTTACGCATGGCAAAATCATATAATCTTGAAGTACTTGTAGTTACTTTCAAGTATATATGGTTTCGTCGTGCCTGAAGAATTTGTTGTAGATTCTAGTAGACCCCTGGTTCGCCAAATTACGGGTCTACTAATGGACCGAGTGTATGTACGTGTTATTCACATAGACGTTTTATAAATATTACGTATTTATCCAATGACTTCGAAGTCATTGGTGTATTCATTTTCAACATGGGGCAGTGGGCGTAAACAGGCGATCCGCCTATATCCATGAATTGCTATCTGACACTCGACAAAAACAAACCCGGTCAGCAAGTATGTGGTTTTTATAACTGCAAGCCGTCCAAATATCTGACAAAAACCTTTAATTTTTTGTTCCTATTTTTATAAAGAACAGATTTATTAGTACATAAGAATATTTTATCATTTTATATTATTTAATATTTCATTAGGTGTTTAAAATATAATATTTTATCTATGTAAACGTCGCGGTCGTCTGGAATTTATCGTTACTCCCCGATCTCTAGTAATAACCGAGCAAAGATAACAATGGAATCCCATTTTTCTAAATTTTTCAGCACTGAATCAGTTACTTATAAATTTAGGGTGTGGACATAACTGAGTGTATAAAACGTCAATATTGCAGCAGTGAGATGTTTTGTTATTTTTTTAATCTTGTTTTCGTTTTTCATTGTTTGTTTTGTTAATTAAATAATTTTCGACACATCAGATATTTTTTAAAAACTTAAAGATATAACGGCTGCTTCGGCCTATTTATATTGGAAAGCTGTAGTAGATACGAAAAAACTAATCAAGCATACAAAGCTTAAAAAAGAAATATTTTTGATTTGGTAGTTTCAAAGATCCAGCGGCGTCACTAAGGCAAAAATTAAGGGCAATAAATGGACGCCAGCTGCCAACATAATAAACAACCTATATACGAATATCAATGAAATATTGGCATTTCATCACACCCTAAATTTGAAAGTGCCGGATTCCGTGGTTGTGGAAATATTTTGAAGAATATGATTCCATCGAGTCTTGCCTGGTTAACTCAGTAACCGTCCATGTTTCGGCAAACGTTTATATAACAAAATTGTGTTATTTTTATGTATAATTCTATCGAATTCCGAAGTATGGCAGATTACTTTCAGGATGCCCTGTATGTAGTATATTTATTTGTTGTTTATCGTAAAACGTATAAGGTAGGTAAGTAAATAATTTTATAGATAATGAAAAAATGTACTGATAGGTATTTAAAATTTACATAATGTTTGCTTACGTACGTAATAAAAAAAAATACGAAATTACATTGTCCATTTATCTGTTTTTCTTAGATAATATTAAAATAAAAACAATGTTGTTTATTTTATTTATTTACATATATCTTAGTTATATATACAGTGTGTCTGTAAAGTATGGACTAAATTCATTATTTCTTAAACCAAAAATATTTAGAAAAAATCCTCGAACAAGTCGTTTTTTAATTTCAATTTCGCACCTTACTTAATTTTTTTGGTTATGACGTCATCACTGTTTCCATTATGACGTCGTGGATATTTTTTTAAATGGAAGACCCAAGACACATTAATAAGTTAGTTATTTAGTTTTTGTTGACTTACCTTTCTGAAAACCAAACTGACAAGAGGAAATAAATATAAAAAATTTATAAGCATGATTTAGTTTAGCAAACTCACTAAAAACAGTTACTCTATATTTTAAATCTCTTAATTCGTTAGTCATCCAATTATTTTTCTCTAGTACTTTAATCAGAGGACCTTTTTTTAGGGAGAAACAAAGCTGAAAATAATACATTATGGTATTACTGAAAATTTCGCAGGCTCTATTTTGATATTTTGAGTAAACACTTTTCCCTTTGCAAGTGATTACAAAACTGTCTAACATTTTCTTCGCAAAAATATCTACATTCTATGAACTTATTTTTTTGTTTTCAGTTTCAGTTAAAATTTAAAATATTAAAATTTATTAAAAAAAAATTTAATGGTAAATGTAAAATCATAGCAACATAATAAATCAGTTAAAAGTGTCAATTTGGTATTGCAAAAGGTAAAATTTATATTAAAATCACCACCTGTATCAGTTGTTACCGGGCTTTTAACGTGAATTCAGACTGATTAGAAGCCCTGAAAATAACCATACATGGTGTTTGCTGGATAGTTTTGATTTCAAACTGCAGTTGCAATTCGGATTTCTAGAAGAATTAAAAAAAAAGAGGAAAGTTGTATTTTGCAAATTCTACCTCCAAAAAATCATGAAATATTGCTACAGGAGGTTTAGTATTATACTCAATACGAGAGGTGTTATATATTTAAACTGATACCAATCCTACAATACTGACTACAATCAAATAGTAAGAAAAGATATTGCAATAAAACCAACAATAATTGCAGAGTTCCTCAAGGACAAGTACTTAGCATGTTTCTTTTTTACTGTTCATAAATTACTTACATCAGTAACATCAAGATATCTGGAAGTTTTACTCATTTTGCAGCTAACTCCGAGGCTAATATTACCAATTTATGGCATAAGAAAATATTGGATTTATTACATGGGATCGGTTTAGAGGGAAAACATTGGAATGCAGTCCTATATTTATACAGTGTCTCTAAATCTTCATCACCTTTGGTAATTACAATACATTGCTACTACGACTTCACTAAAAGGAGTTATATACAATTATTTCTATGTCACTTTTATTAGTTTCCAAGAGTCTTTAAAAAAATCTAAAAACACATGTATCGACAAGTGAAAATCAAAAATGAATGAAACAATGTTGTTATAACTTTTAAAAATTTGTATAATGAATAGCATAGTTGTCGGCTATAATAAATCAAAACAGTTTTTTCTTTCTTGAACTAAAATATGACTAAGCTAAAATAGTCTTTATACAAAAGGTTCCTAATTTGTAATAGTGTCTAGAAATACTTCTAAATTCCAAGTCATTTATATCAAATACAAGTATATTTATAACTGCTATAAATAAAGCCCACGGAGTTGGCGCCTCTAAGCTAAATTTACTTGACCTTGAACCAAAAAAACGAAAGTAATGAAATACCTGCATCATTACTTTTGAATATTTACATTGAATCATATAAATGTTATTGCTTCTCCATTGTTGTCTTTCGAGTTGTCTTGTATTGTTCAAGTACCTATGATTTAAGATTCCAATTTAGAGTCCAGAAAATTAAATCTATGGATAGATTTTATATAAAATATTAAATACAAAGAAAAAATATTGAAGAAATACATGACTGTTAATAGTAAAACAACAAAAAAAGAATAAAAATAAGATCAGTACAAGTTTACAATAATAAATAATATTAAATAGGTTAAGTATGTTGTAAAAAAAGTATTTATATTGCTTTTGGCATTACGGTCTACAACAACAGATGCATATGAAGTGTTGCGCCAATGGTAATAAAACGGAATGTCCTTTCATTCATAAGATCTGGAGGAAGCTACAGTAATAATAATTACATTACTTAAAGGTAGTCTGCTAAGATTACCTCGTTTTATGGCAAAATAAACACGATTTTTGTGAAGTGGGTGTATTATTATTGAATGAGATGAAATAATGCGCATAACGTGTTCCTAGTAATCTGAACATTATTAGCTTTTCATCGTCACTAATTCATATATTTGATTTATCTAATGTTGTTTATGAACAGTCGGCAATATCATGAAATTGAATAGTTTTAGGAATAGGTTTAGTAAAATTAGATGTCATTTCTTATTCAGCTCTTGAATATTTAGTTATTTATTACTACATATACTCTTCTATAGATAAACCATTTTGCAAAATAAAAACAAAAATGCATCTAATACGAATAAAAAAAATACTGCGGGAAAACAGATTAACAAACTAATTAGAAGACGAACTAAATATTTTTATCACAATGTGATAAATATAGAAAATACTCGTAGCTTAAAGCTGAAACTGAAAACATGACACAATTACCATTTTCAAGTGCATTAATATTAGGAATAATGGCAAAAAGATAGAATTCAATATATACAAAAGATATCAACACTCATAGATATATTCATAACAACAAAAGGTGAAACTTAATTTTTTCTGGTTTGTTGCTTGTTAAGCTTCCCTCTCAAAGGCTGAGGGTTGAAAAATAAAAAGGCTTCATTAAGGACATTGCTATAGGTTATGGTTATTTTGTAGGCTTAGGTGATAGATGAAGAAATTCGAAAAGGTAAATTTTAGGAGGTTGTTCGAAATTCTTCTAACTTTCAGAAAAGGAGAAAATTTAAAATTTGTAGCAGGTCCATACGAACCACTGTATATCCTTAGTCTCAGTAGAAGACATTGGTATCATAGTGGCTCTTGCATCTGGAAATAAATTACAATTTTCAGATAATCCGCCGAGTGTTGAAGACAACTATAAGGTATGATATTAGCAATTTAAGATTAATTATTATAGATGTAACAAATAATATACAACACAATATTAAAAAAAGTATAAATAGTGACCCAACTAGTCAGCATTACGAGTTAGTGGGGAACGGTAACGTCTAGTGTTGTTACCGTAAATAGATGTCTGCCCTGTAAATAATACAAATAATAATAATGTTTATTGTTTATACGTAAAAAATGACAAAAAACATTAATATGAGTTTAGTTTTAATCGTTTCCAGATGGTTTCAACTTGGTTGGTGATGTCAGATAATGATAATACTATGTGTTTTGATGTTCTTAATATGAAATGAATTTACCAGTATAAATTATATACTTAAATACTCGAAATATTTTTGTTTCCAAGTTTCACGTAAGAATTTAATTGACAACGTAGTTACTAAAAATACTTACACATTTCAATGTGAAGCTCAATCTATCTATTTCTTATAATTATCAATTATCAGAGACAAGATTATAGTTTGATTTTTAATACAATTTTTGGACTTTGCAATAAAGACGTCGCGGCATAATGAATTGACGAGATATGTGATTTATTCCAATGCAGATTTAGGATGTATTATTTTATATGAAATCTGAATGTTTTAATTTTAACATCAAACATTTTTTTACCTGAATTCAGAAGGTAGCATTTCACCGTTTAGTTGAAATTGTATAGTTAATTGTAGATATAATAAAAAGAACGCCATAAAACCACCGACGAGGATGCCGCTGGGTGGCATTTTTGTCGGTAATTTTATGTCGTTTTAAATATTTTTTATATCACTTCCAAGATCTCTCCAATGAACGATAGAGGACGGGTTTGTTTTAAATTTAGGAGATTGCCATATGATCAATGACCAATAGTTCGAACATTTACCTTGACAACTTCTCACCAGCTTCTATTTCAATCTACTACTTATTTTGTATAAAAATTACCTCCCAGATCTTGCAAAATGATTTTAAATTCTCTATTAGCTACTCTTAATAAAAAAGGCGTTGACATCACCAGTCACACAGAGGTATTCGTCTTGATATTTAAAACAATGCCAAAAAAACCTGAGGATTTAAAAATAAATTGACGGGTTGAAGTGAATTTATTTAAGCCTTTTTGTCATAATCTGTGTAAATCTGGCCCGTTGATTGCAGTCTATGAGGGGAGATAGAAAGCAGACGTACGACATTCGTCAAGAACTGCACATATCAACAGGTTTCAAGCGACGAGAGGTTATCTCGGCTTGTCGTTAGGCACAGTAATCGGTGGCTTCTAAGCGCGGCTATTCTGAGATAGTTACGTTTTCTCAGGAAGTGTAAGCTTTTCTGTGGTTTTGTTTCGCGCGTTTCCTATGTTCCAGATTATAGATACTTTTATTAGTTTTACTGTGAATTTAGTGCGTATTTATCGCGATTTTGTTCATCAATGAATTCAATCTCTTCCTTGACCTCTAGAATGTGTGTACCAAATTTGAAAACTTTATCTCAAAAACTGTGGCTGCTATCGTTAATCACACAGACACAGACACAGACAGAATATTTTTCTGTCTGAAATTTTGTGTATCGTCATAATTCGTCGAGATTCGTCCAGAAATGCAATAAAAAATTTCTGAATTTTTTTCACGAATACTTATGTATGCAAATCAAATTGTGCGAGTGTACGCTCACAACTATCAATACAACTGTTAATGGACATGATATAAGAGTTAAGTCTTTGTAAGCCACACTATGTCCCTCACCGACGTTAGTCAATTTCTTAAAATAAGCCGGTTTTAAATTAATGATTAGTAACACATAATTTAATAAACCAAAAAATTTCCTATATGTAAATCTCGAGGTAAATCTAAAATAATCATCATGGCAAGAGGAAATTTCACAAGAATTACATTAGTAATCACAAAATTTACGAGTACACCAGATGAGATTAAGTGGATCATAGTTTAGTCAGCAGAAATTCATCTCATATAAACGACTTATTGTTATTATGAATATTTGTGAAGATATGACACATAAAATATATTAAATTTATTTTGGTAATAACATCTTATCCAAATTTCGTCTGGATCGTGGAGTAATAATTATTGCTTAACATCTGATTTTATTGAATATGTTACGGAGCGATATAAGATGTTTTAATATTTGCAGTGGCGGATCTCTCACGTATTATAAAGGATTGTGAGCGTATAAAATTCAAATTAAATCCAAACCACATTTTCATCATCTTAAAAAAAAAAAAAGAAATATACTGATTGTAAACTTATATTCCTTTCTTGTATCTTGACTTATGAGTGAGTTATGAATAGTATATAGCGAGGTGTATAGTTATATTCTGACACGAACTTACATATGGGGATTCCACGCCAAACCACCGAGCCCGTGACCCCGACCATTTTTAATTTCGTTGAAAATTTGTTGTTTTGTGTTAGTACCACTGGAAAGTAGTATCTTAGTAAATTTTTAGATTTCTATTCAATTCCCCTAGAAGTAATAAATTTTTACTGATTTTCGATGAAAAAAACCTTCAAATGGCTACACATTTTTTTTTGAAACTTACGATATCCAAAAAAACTAATGGGATCATTTTTTTTCGTCTTGAATTGTACTTTCATAGAAAACATAAAAAAAAATTCTTAATTAATGTCTTCTGTATTTTTCTTAGTTTGAAACAAAAAAAAATGAAATTTTTTAAAGATGAGCATCGTTTGATTTCTTTTTGAAAAAAATTAACAAACATAGTTTATTTCAAACTTATTTGCAACATAAAAATGTCGGCTTCTTGGTAAAATGATCAAAGAAGCCGACGAGTTTTATATTGCAAAGTTTGAAATAAACTGTATTTAGCAAATTTTAAGCCGAGTTTTATCCTAGTACGATTTTGCAAACTATTTTTTTTTTTGAATTTTGAAAAATATATTTTTTAAAATTTACTATTTTTGTTATCGAAATTTTCTTTAAGACATGATATTGACTATTTTGAGATTAAGACGCAAGACCTGACGATCATAATATATGATTAAGTATTTTATAGAATGCGGAGAAGATTCAAATTTAGCTTCCGACCTTTATTTTAATAGGTAAGTTATAGACAGCAAAACTTTGTGCCAAAAGTGCCGCCTAAACAATATTTTTAGATATCCAGAAGAGAGACAGTCAGACATAAAAATATTCAAAATTTAAAAGTTTGGATCATTTCTAAAACCTCGAGCAAAAATATATAATAAAGCAGGTAGAGAAGCTGTAGAAAATATTGTTTTAGAAGCTGTAAGAGAAAATCCTAATATATCGTCTCCCGAAATACAGGAAATTTTAGGAATCCCAAAAACAACTGCTTTGCGTTGCTTAAAAAAAAATAAATTCAAACCCTACAAAATTAGAATTAGCCACCATTTATACTCAAACGACTTTCAAAGGCGTTTAAATTTTTGCCAGTGGTTTTTGCGTCAGTGCAATGAAGTGCCAGGATTTGAAGGAACAATTATATGGACAGACGAGGCCCATATAAGCAGTGCCGGAATTTTTAATCAGCATAATAACCACCATTGGGCTCATGAAAATCCGCACGTATCCGCTACAGTTAATCGTCAAGGACGATTTGGATTTGGTGTATGGTGTGGTTTTATTGGATACCAAATAATAGGTTCTCATTTTTTCACGATAATTTGAATACTGAAACTCATATTAACATTCTATGACAAGAAATAGAGCCCTTTGTAGATAATATGCCTGTAAGACAATTTCAAAGATTATATTACCAACAAGATGGCGCCCCAGGTCATACGTCAAATGAAACACGAAATTATTTAAATGCTCAATTTGGGGAGGACTGGATTGGTATCTATATAACACTCAGAACTAGTTTATCAATGTCTAGTTAGCTAAGTTAACTAAATTGATAACTAACAATTAACTTAGCTAACTGGACATTAATAAACACCAAAGTAGTTTAGATATTGTTAAATTTTTAGGAAATAATGGTCCTATTTTGTGGCCATCTAGATCTCCCGATATAACCCCTGCCGACTTTTGGTTTTGGGGTTATTTACAAAATATATATAGAGAACGTTCTAATAACATAGAAGAATAGGAAAACCAAACATTGCGAACAATAACTCCTATCATGATTAGAAATGCAACAAATGGAGGAGAAGGTGTCAAAAATGCATAGATGTCAATGGAAGATAATTCGAACATTTATTGTAGTTTAGTTTTTACTATTTTTGGTAAAATTATTTTATATAATAAGAAGTGTTGTTGTTAATACTTTTTTATGGCCTCCTCACAAATATATTTAATTTTTCGAAAATTAACCACTTTTTCTAGAGATAAATATGACATATGATATATCGTTGGAAAGCTAATTTAAGTTGTGATCGAATAATGAAATAATTTACAGGGTGTTCCATTTAAAAAACACAGGTTATGTTTATATTTCCAAACTGAGGCACGCATAATTTTCTTATCAGCAACGGAATCTACTCAAAAAAGTGCTTTAAGAATGTGTTACTCGATTTTCGATTAGACACGCGATAATTGAGATACAGAGGTCATCCAAAAATGTCAATTTTCCAAAAACGCTCTGTAGCTCGGTATTCGAAAAAAGATAGACGATCGCAGTTTGCGCCATTGATTGTTTCTCAAAAATCGAGCTCTGGACACCTATATTGGTTTTTGTCTATCTGTCATAGTTGTAGAGAAAACCCCAAATCCCATCTAATTTGGTCCACCCTGTACACTACAAAGAAATAAATCTATCTATCATTTACCTATTAATTTTTTTTTTCGCATAAAGGGTCCGTGCAGAGAGACAGGACCTGGCCAGTAACTCCAAATTACGAATAAAGGAAAAAAGTAGTTTGGCCGTTAAGTTTGACAGTTGCTCAATATATAATATTTAAATAAAAAAAATTTCGGTAAAAATTAATGAATAATGATGGATTTATAGCTTTGAATCAAGAAAAGAAAAAATTTGTGGTCGGCAGATCTTACATCTTAATATCAAAATGATGCCTTAAAAAATTTTTGAAAACAAAAACAGTAAATTTATAAAAATTTAGATGAAACTAGGCTTAAAATTCACTGAATACATATGTAACATTATGTTTGTGAATATTTTGAAAAAAAAATCAAATGATGCTCATCTTTAAAAAAAGATTGTTTTTGATTGTATAAAAAAATTTTTTTTTTATACAATTCAAGACGACAAAAAAATGATCCGTATAATTTTGTGGTTATTTAAAAACGAATTTTCAAAGAACATGTAAGCATGACTCTACTTGAACATATTTGTCGATAGATTTGTTCTATAAAAGTACCTACATATATAAGGCTCGGGCACTCTAAAAATACATTTTTTAAAAAAGTCTGAACTTTATTTTTCTACTTGAGGGAAGAGGTAAGGTCCTTAAATTTTTAAAATTTCTGGTTAATTTAAGTTTACTGTCTAGTGGCTTAATTCAAAATTAAAATTATCCTTGTTTTCAATTATTTGTTTCAGTACAGACTTGCCCTCCGAAATTATTTACTACACCAAGTACACAACATAGCAATTAGGTTTAAATATGCAATTTACGCAAAACATGTGCACCGTTATTTCTTTACCCTAGTAACGATTATTGACAACAATATGTTGCTAAGGCCAATGCAGTTTGTGACACAATTTGTCAATTCTCTTTAATTTTGAAAGCGAATACCGAACAAAGATTATTATAAAATACCTTAGTCATCGACACTTTGTTTGTTTAAAACATTGTTTAATAAACGCGGGTGACCACCTAGGCAGACAATACATATGCCATAGGAATCAGCAAGCGATATATTATGTTCGCTGCTATACAAACTGTTTAATTCAAGTGCATACAAACATCAGCATCAGAAAAGCAGCCGCAAACAAGGAAGAGCCAAGTATAAAATGCAACTTACATGGTCGTGGTAATAAAAGAAAACAAATAAAAAATAAAACTAACCACTGGTATGATCCTCATGCACATATTTCATTACAGATAGCACAGAAAAATAAGCCGGTTATCACTCCGCAAATCAAGGTAAAGTGTATCACAATAATCAACTCAAAATAAACAATTAACACTAACACTTTGCAGTTGAGATTAGATAGCAAAAAAAATATGCCGAACCTACTTTCATAAAAGCCCTTATGGCCCCGTTTTAGGGCTAAGGGCAGACCGCCGCGGACTATGTGCACTGAACCGACTGTTGGGTAGGTCAGTTACTGCATATGCGCGAGATAAAGGTGTCCACTGTCTCGACAAAGCGGCTCACCGTGGAACGCGTCTACTTGGTTTTCACGAATTCGGTAAATGATTAGGAAATTATTTCGTGCTTGATTTCGTGGATGTGTTCTTGACTGGCGTACTGAGTGCGACAAGCGGATGAGTTGGCGAGTCCGTAATGGTAAAGATTTTATTGCAATTTTGTTTACTTGGTGTATTTTTTATTAGCATTCCTTAATTAAATTTATTTACGCTAATAGAATAATGAATAGCTGAAGTAATTATTGCAATATTAATAATTATTTATAGACCGGCGAATCAAGGTTAGTCTTTGTGTTATTTAGGTTTGTTCTGAGATTATTTTTGCACCAAGTGATACTTGAAGGTAACAGCGATAATTTCAAACTGTCATTAGCAGTTTCTTTTCCTTAAACTACGGTAGGTAAACCTAGAGTCTTAACTAATAAATATTAGGTACATTTATTTATATGTTATTTTTAAATTGCATTACCTGTAGTTACACAACACTATTAATCACATTTTCTAAAATTAAATGTATTGGTACAATTTTGTTTACAATTTTATATATTTAGCTTAATTAGGAACAGGATTTTTAATTTTTTAAATTATACAGGGTGATTTATATGCTTTATTAAAAACTTTCCAAGACAATTGCCAGCACTGTTAAAAACATGTTAAAATAAAATAGAATAGAATAGAATAGTGTCATGTTATTCAAAAGAGTTTTAACACACTTCAAAACTAAATATTAATGCCAGCTAAGATGAAATATGTCTGATTGATTAATATTAATAACATAAAACATAAAATAGATATATAAAATGTAACTAAAAATTGGTATACATGGACAAACAAGTTTTAAAAATAATAGGTACTTAAAAATTAAATAAAATAATAAAATATAGTCTAAAAATCACTGACAATAGGGCAATTTTTAGAACATTGCACCAACATATACAGAGTATTTTATATAAGGGTGAGGTTAGTATATACGTTATATTATTGATATACAGGATATTTTCTAAGTACGTATAAAAAATTGACTGGTATGTTCCTTGGCTTATTTTAAGAGAAAAAGTTAGTATCAACATGAGTTCGCAAGTTCTTCATTTTCGAAATACAGGATGTTGAGAGAAAAAATCGTAAATTTTGTTATTTCTTGAAAACGCGTTGGAATATTAATTTTAAATTTGATGTGTGTACATGCGGTACCAAGGACCATCCTCTATATTCACCAATTGCGTGCATATTGGTCACCTTATGACATATAGCATTGAATAAGAAAAAGGTAAAGCCACTGAATTTTTCTTCAATTTTTACAAGTTTTTTTGTACTCCTTGATTAAAACTATACAAATAATGCCCTAGCTTGTCTGTTTGACTTTTTGGTAAAAATTAGAAAAATTAAATTAATGCATTCAAATTAAGAGACAACAAAGTTGCAGGAGACAAGCTGATAAAAAAATCAAAGAAACTGCTGAAAATGACCACTTCCAGAGATGCTCTTCGTCTCATTGAATTACACACACGCTTAAAAACACCTGGTGTGGTAAGTATGGTATGACATTCACCTATGATGCGTTCCCTAACTTGTTCTTCCTTTTAGATTGGCACGTTGTTAACCAGATAGTTTAGGTGACCCCACAAGAAAAAAATCCAAAGGATTCAATTCTGGAAATCTTAGAGAGCAACGTTGAATTAGTATTCAAGACCCAAGACGGATCCATTTTTCTGTTTAAAACTTTACGAGCTGTTAAACTAAAATACGCTGGGGCACCTATCATGTGTGAATCACATTCGTCCCATTAGCTCATATGCAACCTATTCTAGTAGTTGAGGTAAAACATTCTCGAGGAATCTTCTATACGAAGCACCAATGGAAAAAAGGAAAAATAGCCTCCCAAAAATACTTACCCACACATTCAAAGAAATTTTCTGCTAAAACCGAAACTCGATTATTGCGTGCAAGTTTTCGTCACACCAATAATGATTGTTATGGAAATTCATCGTGGAGTCTCTAGAAAAATTAGCCTAATCAGTAAAAAGTATCTTAGCAATGAATTGAGGAGTTTATGTAAATTTCCGAAGAATCCATTGGCAAAACCTCAAACGTATAGAGAAATCTCAAGGCAACAATGCTTGAACGGACTACTCATGTGGTATGAATATAACCGCTGTTCTCTAAAAATATTCCAAACCAATTTATGACTTACGACAAGATTAGCAGCAATTTTTCTTGTGCTTGTATCTGGGTGTTCCTCAGTTTCTTCAATAACATTCAGAACCGCTTTTTCTAATTCAGTGGTTCTCGCTGTTGAAAGTCTTCCTGCTACTGTACTTTTCTTTAAATATCCTGAATGAAAAGGGTTTCCAAAGGTCTGATGATTAGGGATTTGATGATTGGTGAATCTTTCAATGAAAATATACGTCAAGCCTCATAGCAATTTTCATCAACAAGACAGTATACGTAAATCATATGTGTTAATATCCAACGTGTTGGATTTTGTGATTTAAATATAAATACCGCTAAGAAAATGTCCACTCATAAGGAAGTACTAAGGATATAGTAGAATAATAAATAATGGTGTATAAGATTCGAAACGAAATATTGAGTTAATCCAACGAAAGTACAGAGATAATAATATAGGTAACACCTTGGATAATAATACTATTATATTACCTAGGATATACATATACATAGAAAGTGTACATCATTTTTTGTCAGCAGCTCAGCCTTCGGCAGATACACAGACGGACATAAAAGTAAACTATTTAACGACAGCTGAGTTCAGAGTGTTGTGAAATGGAAGACTGTCATTGTTTGAGGGAACAACACAACAAAACAAAATTTCTTTAAACAAATCTCATATATTGTGAGGATTTAGGAGTCGACACGCAAGGAGAATTATATCTGCGTATCGTGCATTGACATGTAGCTACAGCGTTTTTTAACTTTCAATTGTCTGACATACGCAAGAAGAAAAATATTGGTCCAAATATTGAGCCCTGTGCCAACCCCAAATTGACCGGTAAACTGTACGATATTTGAAAATCGCCTTTATCACCCTATAGCTTCTGTATGAGTCGTAGCTGTGAAACCATTTTATAGCATCAAATGGTACATCGATAGTGGTTTTGCTAAAAGCATTTCATGGTTCAGATAATCAAAATAAACAAACATAACAGCTGTAGTTGATCAACAGCAGTAATTATAACTGATTTATTATCTGTAAATCGTAATATATATCCAAGTGAGCTGTAACAGTAGGTACGATGACCAATGCAAAATAGTTAATAAAATCAGCCTTTGGTATGGTTGTAAGTTAAAGGTAAAATACGTGAAATATCTATACTCTGTTGCCTAGCGTATAAAACCTTATTTTTCCATTTATAGGAATTGATGTAGGCATTATTTAAATATAATTGGCATGCTTAAACGAGGTTGTAAATACTATATTTCTTTATAAACTAAAATGAAAATATAGAGTGGAATAAAAAATAATATTAACTGAAAACTTTTACAAATCTTATCACAGATAAGTATAACATATATCTTTTTAAACAATTATTTTCCCGGCTATTTGCCAAAACGCTGAAACTTGGATTAAATGTTTGGACTTTTTGTAGACTTGGCCTCTTATGATATTAAGATTAATAAAATATTTTAGTTTCTCTTGGGTTAGAAGCATCTAACGATATTTACCAGAAACAAGTATTTAAACAATGGCTTATATGTAACGAATTGAGTTAACATTTGTTAAACCTATTCACAAATCACAATGCAGTAACAGAAATTGCCCACCTTTAATTTGCGTGATAAGAGCATGATATGTAACCTGTGTTCTGTATGATTAATATCATGTTTAGATCTGGTACCAAGAATTATAGTTACATAACAAATAACTTGTATTATAACAGCAAATATATTTCGATTAAGAAACAGATTATATTTACCTATAGTATAACTAAAAATATATCAACTCTGGAAACTAGAAATTGGTAATGTACTCGTATGTACGTCATAACGTTTTTATAATCTGATTATGTCCACTGTACATTGTTGTTGGATGTTTGAGCTATATGTTATATTATACTTTTGCGTGTATCAAAACCAAATAATAATATAGGTCGAATATGTTACGCTTTATAACTCCAACTTCGTACCAATTGCCTGCTGCAAGCTGCAAGCACTACTGCATACGGTTATAAACTCAGGGTTACCAACTCTAAAAATCTTTCCCCCAACCACAAGTTGATATACCTAAAATCCCTAAAAAATATAACTATATTTAACTTTGAATACAATTTAGTATCAAGTACTTATATTTTCAACAATATCGTTCTTAATAAATTTGTCACCGTAATGTGGAATATTAGTTAATTTCCAATAATCTTTTTTTTCGATAACTGATGATATCTGTTATTAAAATCTAAGTACACCATAATTATTAATTAATTGCTTATTTTCTAATAATCTGAAAATAAAAAATAGTGCACCGTAATAGACCTAAAGTCCATAAAAAAATGTATCTTTTGTGCCCCTAAAATTATCCCTAAAAATATCCCATTCTACATTTTCTCCCCCAAATATAAGGGGAAAACCCCAAGTTGGGAATCCTGTATAAACTGATAGAAGACCTGCCACTATTTGAATACATTTATCTTGGCACAATGAAGTTTGAAAAAGAAATTCGGCTTATAGTCTAGTTCCCAATAATAGGATAAAGTTGTAAAAATATAGGCGATAGCCTGGATCGAAAGGAAACCCGAAAATACCCTAATATTTAATAATGAAAAACCACCAACCCGTAGTAAAAAATGTTTATATAAAATAATTAAAAAATTCAAAAATAGGGTTCCAAGGAATATGATTTTTTATTTTTTTTGTATCAATTTTAATATTTTACTCTTTTAATATATAAAAATAATAATATAACTCAAGGAGCTCTAGTTAATTTAAAAATAAATAGCTTTTTTATAAATATGAGAAATTTTTCATTTTTTATATTAAAAAAAGAAAAAGAGACGGTTCACAAAAATAGATAAACGTTCTGATTCTTAAAAAAAAGTCGATAAATATAATACATATATGGATTATATCTTATAATTTATGAAAATATAATTGTTCTGAAATAAAATTCGTATTAATGATAATTAATATTATTTTAAATAATTTAAATAAACAACAGTAGTTAAATTAATTATAATAGAAAAATAAAAATATATACAAACGGAAAAATAGAAGAATTAATAAAAATACTATAGTTTAAACATCAGAGAAGAAAAAAATATCGTAAATTAATCGAAAAAACTGAAGGCTATAGTATCAATATTAATAACTAAAGTCAAAAAATGAAAAAAAAAAACCTTAATTTTATAGACAAGTATATACGAATAACAATAGTACAAACTAGGTGGTTAACTCCTTAAAATAATTAATCCTTATAAAAACGACTAAATATCCATTGTCGTATCTCTAATAGTTTAAAAGAATAGAGGTTAATACTTAACAAAAAAGGAGGCACTTTAATTTCATAGAGTAGCATATTGAAAATTCTATAAAAAACAAAAAAAAAAATTTTGTATACTAAATACATGATTGTTTTTAGTATTTTTTTCTATAAAAAAGTATTAATACATTCGACCATTGTTTATTACAAATTGTTTATTAAATAAACAAATAAATTTAAGCGAAAAAAAATTTATTTTTTTACTTTGTAGAAAATTGCAAAGAAAAATTTTGAAAAATAAATCTTGTTAATCTATATTTAAATAATGAAAAAAATAAAAAAATATAATTAACAATAAACAAATGTTTGTAGGAAATTTTTTTTTTAAATCATCCATTAATAATTTGACAAAAAAAGATTTCTAAAATATCAACTAATCTTTGTTTATAACATTTTTTAAACAAATACATAAAAATTTAAAAATATAAAATCTAATAGTGTTTTGATATACAAAAACAGCGATAATTACAAATATTGATAAAAAAAAATTGTTCACCTTTTGTTTCAGCATCGCTTATAATTTTCACTCTTTAGTTTAACAATTATCTGATTATAAACATAAACGTGAACTCAAAAAAATTGTTAATTAACAATAAGCGCATTTTATGAAAAATGGAGAAAAAAATTTTTAAGTGGATATTGTTCTTGGGATGTCTAATGAATTTTTCAAAATTTTTTAATTAATATTTTTTTTGGTGCACGGTCGGATCTGAGATCTGCGGCACGTCGGGCTCCCGAGGAGCAATTTTCACCATTAAATTAAAATTATTAATAAGGAGGTATTCGGGAGTTAGGACTTTTTATCGGAAATTTTGTCCTCTTCGAGAACCTTTTTTAAATTTCTTAATTATTAATAGTTTCTGAATTATTTGTGAAAAACTAAATGCCCTTTTTTTTGTCTTAATTTGTTAATAACTTTTGCAATTTTTTATGTCTGGTAAACATTTTTATATTTTTCTAGAGGTCAATAATTCCGAAACAATAGCTACGCCATATTTTTACGACCTTTATCACTAATTAACACCGTTTTTAACTTATGAACTAGACTGTTATACCTTAGATAGATTGCAAGTTTTTGCATTTGTTTAATTGTTTAGTGTATTTATCGCATTTTTGCCTAAAAATGCATCTACCAAATGTGTGCGTTACACCATCGAATGCTTTAATAAAATTAATGAATTTATTCTGTTTTGAATAATTTTTTTTGTTGACTTATTTTACTTACGATACGATTCGATACTGCGGTGGCACAGAATATGTCAAAAAAATCTTGTTTTATATAATAAATTATCAATTTGGAAGCATCTTGAAAATGGTTCAGTCAAATAAAGTGCCAATTTTCTGTTAATAATTTTGTAATTTAGAAAATTTACGAAAATCGTTTCTACCCCTTGGAAAAAATAGGATTTTCGTCCCATATATGTGGGTCGGAAGTAAGTTAATCCCCCTCAGCGGGAGGGAAATAATTTTTTCTCGCTAGATTTTACCTCAAAAAAAAACACTTTTTTTGCAAACATTACTTAACAATAATTATTATTTAACAATTATTTTATTGCGTTTTATTCATATTAATATTAAGAGTACATTTAATAAAATTGTTGATACTAATGTTAATATCGAAGAAATTTACGTGTTGTTGGTGTTAATTTCTTATTGAACACTTTGAGTATAACAGTACTGAAGACTTTCTGCGCACATGATCTGTTGCGCAAGCCGCCGCACTATTTCCATTGAATGTTTTATATACCCTACGGCTACAACCGTCGACGTCCATCCGCCATACCTCTTAAAATATCTCCTCCTGCGTCAATTTGCAACGATTTAGAAGTCCGTCTAAAGCTACGACCGGTACAAGCCTGACCATCGGGTAGTTTCAGGTATTTTGCTATGCTAATGGATATTTTGGTTAATGTACTTTTTCCCATAACTTGGATGGAACATCTTCCCCCTATTAATAATAATCATTTATTGCCCAACAGATCAACGATCCAATTACAGGACAAATACAATAAAAATTAATAATATTAATAATGGTAAAAAGTATTACCTAATAATAAAAATAATGTCACATAGATAAAGATAGACAGAAAAGGTTACCTAATAATAATAATACTTAATAATAATACCTAATAATATTATCTAATAATAGAAGTAATGTCATATGGATAATGGTAAGAAGAAAGGTTACAAATTGTCAATAATATAATGTATAATTAAGTAATAATAACATAGAAAGTTTAATGTAAAGTATCATATACATACAGATACACATTTAAGAAATAAAAGGCTGGAAGAGGGACTAATATTGTTTATTAAACCTATTACTAGCAGCAGCAATAATTTCCGAAAATTTGCTACAATTTATGTCACATGTATTTGAGATCTCATTGAAGTTATTGCACATCACATATATAGGAGATTTAAGGAGAACGTTAGTTCTAGCTAGCTCACAATGAAAAATTATACTTTGGCGAGAGGTTACTCATGGTATGTGAAACGAAATCGTGGCTAGAAGTGGAGAGCAGTCCAGTTTATTGTGAAATAGATTAAATAATATTTTCAGACTATTTATTATGCGCCGTGATTCTAAAGTAGAAAAGTAGTATCTGCTAAGTAATAAGAAATGTTGATGGCCTCTTTCTGGATAAAATCCATCGATTTTAAAAGATAAAAATTTAAGAAATCTGCGCTGCACATTCTCAATTGTGTTTTTATGGGAGGCATAGTACGGGTACCAGACTAATAATTTATTGAAAAATAAAGTGTTTTTAGAGCAAACTCATTAGAGAATGAACGACAGTTTCTGATGATAAAGCCTAACATTTTTAACGCCAATGCAGTAACTTGCTCGATGTGATTAAAAAAAGTGAGTTTTCAGTCGAATATTATTCCTAAATCTTTTATTGTTTCGCAACGATCAAGTATAAGAGAATTTAAGATATAGTCATACAATACTGGGTTAATTTTCCGAGTGTAAGTAACTACTTTACATTTTGTAGCATTTAAATGAAGGTTGTTATTATTACACCAGTTTTCGAATGATTTTAGTTGTTCTTGAACTTCTTCGCAATCGTCAAGGCTACTTATTTTTGCATAGATTTTCAGATCATCGGCAAATACCAATTTCTCACAGTTTACTTCAGTGGTAAGATCATTTATAAATAGCAGAAAGAGTAATGGTCCAAGATTGGAACCTTGGGGTACACCCGCTAAAGTTCAGACTCATGCCCATAGTACATTACATACTGTTTTCTGTTACTTAAGTATGACCTAAAAAAGTTAATAAGATGATATTGTGTGATGATGATGATGATATTGTACTGAACAAAAAAGGATGCTGTTCTTTGGCGATCGGAGAGCAGCATATTTTCTATAAATTTCTAGAATATTCACTCTATTAATAGTTTTGTTGATGATAGTGGAGATTCGTTGATTTCATGTTTTAAAGTCTGGAATTGTAATTATTAAAATCGACTGATTATCTTGAAAGTCGTCAAGTTCACCACAACCACAGACGTCAGAAATCCCAATAATTATGGAAACCTAGAGTTAACCAGAATAGTTAATGAAATATTGATATTGATAATAATAAATATAGTTTACCTACATCATTAAATACCGGATGTCAACGAGATCATGTATCAGCCCGCCATTTTTTTAAAAATTGGGATAAAATTTTCAAATTTAAAATCTCTTATAGAAGTAAATGGGCTTATTTTGACGAATATATATTATCAATATCACTTCCAGTCTCACCGAAAGTGTCATCAATTTTGAGGTTTAGAAAGTAATACTTTGTATATTTTAACATATTCTGATTTTGCATGAAATTTCCTCTATTACTAATAAATCAAAATTTCTGACATTACCTTCAAATATGACGGACATTTCAATTTTTTTATGAAATTCAAAATTAATAATTGAAAATGTAATGAAAAATTTACAAGTAAGCATTGGGTGTCATAATTTGTGTGTAATATGAAGCGAATATTTTTTTAATATTATGAAATTATTTGAAAAAAATTGAAAATAATTTTTTCCTGACTTTTGGGCGACAATTACTATTGTTTTCTCAAATGGTAACTCCTATTTTTTTCCTTCCTTATAGGAATCATCATAATTTAGTCTTTAAATTGGTGTCATTATAACGGATTTCATTTTTCGACCTCGAGATTTTGATTGATATATACGTTTTGAACCCTCCTGGATCCATTCCGAATGATGTCTGTCGGTTCGTGTATGTATGTGTGGATGTGCGTGTGTGGCCACGATAACTCAAATACTAATGGGGGACTTCCCAAATTTGGCAATTAAGATTCTCAATAACATTTTAGGTGATACATTAAATTTGGTGAATGTGGTACTACTAGAAGAGACATACCTAATGATTGAAAGAACAATTTCGGGAAAAAAAATAAAAAAATTTTATGGCATTTCTCGACGAATTGTAATGAAAAAACATAACTTTATGGAAAACAATATGTCTGCATGTCTGCAGTATCGCCATAGTAGCCACAGTTTTTGAGATAAAGTTTTCAAATTTGGTACACGTGTTCTAAAGACCAAAGACAATGATAAATTCGGTGATAATTGGCCAGCTGAAAGGAAGTCCACGGAATCCAAACTTATTCGTATTTGTCTTTACAAAAGAACATATTATTGACGAGAGACTATAAATCATGTCTACTATATCAAGCGAATAAAATATATTTTCCAAGTACTTAAATAAACTGATGTAAACTGAAATTTTTTGCACATTTTACCTCATAAAATGGCTTAGGATATATTTGGCAGTTTGACATTTGAAATGTCTAATTTATATACAAAAATGTCAATTTCGATAAGAAGAAATTATTAAAATATATGACATGAAATCCTTCTTGCAGATTCCTGACTAATATTTAACTCATCACCAATTTTCCGAAGGGATACAGTCCTATCAGTTTCAACATTTACTTCAGTCTCCTCGTTTATAATTACCTCTTCATTTTCATCACTTACCGAATCAATTTTTCTAAACTGAGCTTCTAGTCTTGTGAAATAATTTTGCGGTGGATGTCTTCTGTTTGGAAAACCTTCCTCTGTAGTTTATTACAGCAGCTCTGGAATTTTTTTCGGCATTCGCCGAAAATTAACAACATGTCGATTTTGTCATTTTCTGTAACATTTTTAATAGATATTGAAACAGTAAACGTAATGGAACAAGAAACAATTAGTTATTTAAAAACTGACAGTTCAAATAATATTATGTGATTTATTTTCAAAGGCAACTTAGTTTATTTACAAATTATTATAAGGCTTTAATATCTTTCATACGAGACCAAACATTTTAAATTTGCCACAATTCATTTATAATGAAATCCATTACACTTACACCAATTTAAAGCTTAAATTATGACGATTTCTATAGGGAAGGAAAAAATAGGGGTTACTATTTAGAAATAATTAGTAATTGACGCCCAAAAGCCAGGAAAAAGTTATTTGGAATTTTTTCAAATAATTTTATTATAATGAAAAATATTCGTTTCATATTGCACCCAAATTTCAAAAATGAACCATATTATGATATCCAATGCCTACGTGGAAAATTTTCGTTATACAAAGAGTTACAATTATTAATTTTGAATTTCATAAAAAATTTAAATAAGCCTGCTATATTTGATGGAATGACAAAAATGGGTTATTGTTTAAAAAAAAACAAGGGGAAACGAATATGTTAAAATATACAGGGTGTTCCACTTAAAAATTCAAAATTGATGACACTTCCGGTTCCACCGGAAGCAATATTGATAATATTTGTTCTTCAAAACAAGCCCATTTACTTCTCATAAGTGAGTTTTAAATTTGAAAATTGTATTCCCATTTTAAAAAAATGGCGGTCTGATACATGATCTCGTTGACACCCGATATGTTGAATCTGGTGCTTCTGATATAAATTCATATATTTCATATTTTGTAGGGTCTTTTAGCGTAATCTTCCTTCTCCGAATTAAAGACTTATTTTCTGCAAGTTTTAATCATGTACATAGTTTTGCTGACGACTATACTCTCAAGACAAGCTCTTTCATTCATTAGCCAAATACTATAGTTCTCAGACCAAGCAGATAAATTGGATCTGCAGAACTGTAAAATTGTAAATAAGTTTTTACTCGTCCTGCTGATTTTATTCAAACCCAAATACAACGGAGATGGAGTTACCATCATACATATCCATAAAAGTGGCCCGTTTAAAAGTTATATAGTGACGATCCAAAATCCAGTCTACGATTAGTTGGCGAACGGCCAGTAATAAAGCTTCACCTAATTCATTTATTTCTATGAAGCTTTGTGGTATTCTCGGTATTTTCACTGAAGGGCTTTTGAAGTTGTTAACAACGATTTTAGGCATATTAAAAAAAATGCTGACACAGTATTTGTTTCGATTTGTTGTCATCGCGCACATAGCTACAAAAATTAAAATTTCTTAGTTATATGCGCAGAATCAACACAGAAATAAATTAAGAAAAAATTTAAAAAATACATTAACAAGTCCTCAAGGTCGCCTGTCGGGACCTAGGCTCTTCACGCAATTTTTAATGACATATGGCATCTTCTTAATGAACTCAAAAAGATACAAATTACATCTGTTCGCACATGACACCATAATATATTTATTTGAATTTGATATCAAACGAGTTGTTGCAATTTCGCAGAATCCTTAGAAACAGGCATTTATTTTTTATTTATTATGAATATTAAAGAAACAGACGTGGTATTATATTTAAATTGATTTTAGCACTTTGCTACTATTTTAGCGCTTATATCAATATTAAATTTTAGTTGTTAATTTTTCATTTAATTAAAATTTGTAATCTAACAATGAAGATATGTAGATATTTTTATTGTCAGAATTTCAATTTACAAATTTTAATTACAACAAAAATTAACAACTAATAATTTGTATTGTTACATACGTTAAAACGATAGCAAAATCTTACCATTTTAAGTATCTTACTCTGTTCAGTTTTTTAAATATTCATAATTAAGGGACACTAAAAACAAATGCCTACTTTCTCTTTCTGCTAAATCTTAACCGATTATTAGCGAATTAATGGCAAACGTTAAAAAATTCAAATACGTGAATCAAAACATTTACGATACATGTATAATAGTCGAAGAACTTAATAAGACTACGACTATCGACTATATAATAATAATATAACAATATATCTAAGTTGCAGCTGCTTCAAAATAGGTGCATGAGATTCATTTTAAAATTCTACAAGCACCATGAAATGCACTTTAAACTGGTTTTCTATAAAAGATAATCGCTAAACTATATAACACTTTGCTACCAACCTATTTATCAACAAATAAATGTTCAATATTGCTACGAAGCGTATAATAAAATTTTAACATAAGAAATAAAATTATACCGACATCCAATTTTCAAATCTATTTAAAATAAAAACGTCAACATAATATGATTTGATTACAGGGGCGGACTGGGCTGGGGGTGTTGCGCCGCCTTTCGCTTTTCGATCCCAGGCACCGCAGCGTTTTCATTCTATGTTGACCGAATCTATAAATTATTTTGATGGAAAAATTGTTTCTTCATATCGTATACAAATCTGGTAAATTTAAAATAACAGTTGCAATTCTGTTCCACATGTAGGTAATGCAAAAGTCAGTAGAACCGTAAAGAAATAAAATATCGTTTAATATATAATTATAATAATAAAACAGAAAATGGCATGAAGAAAAAAAACGTAAACGTATAAATGTGCAATAATCGAGAAGATTATAATAAAAAAATTCTAAAAAAACTTGACAGTAGCGTTTTTGTAGATTTTTTAAATAAGTGTAAATCAACATATAAAAAAAATTAGTATATTGTTGATTGTTATGTATTATTTTACGGGAGAATTTCCCATGATGGTTTTCTGTCTCGTAATTCAAGCTGTATGTGGCGCCGGCCTAAACTAAAATACCTTAAAATTTTCCATGGCTTCCTTATCTGCAATAAATAGATAAGTATATAAAAAGTTGGATCGTCAAAGTGTAAAAATACGAATTTATCGTTTTTTATTTAAATTTATATTTATATACATCGTAATCGTGATAACACCTTTATCTCGGACATGTATGGTGTTTAGTTACTTACATCTAAGCTTAAGCCTAAGTATGCAGTTTTATAAATAATTTCCAAAACAAGTATTGTTAATCCTTAGTAAACCTTGAATCGAAATTAATAATGTAAAGCATAAAGAAAATTTGAGAGGCAAACTCGAAGGAAAACAACTTTTTAAATCGGATGTACAGTACACTCTAAAATATCAGTACTTTGAGTATCTTTGAGTACTATTTTTCATATACTTATACTTAATATAAATATATTATTTGTCCTTGCACTTAATCTGGGAGTTCTGTATTTAATAAGTGAGGTAATTGTGGGACAGTCCATGTTATTATTAATTATTTTGTACAAAAAAAATTACTGAGTACATCACTCGTCTCCTAATTAGACTGCTCATTTCAAATTTATTTAAAAACAATTCTTGGGGTATTCCTCTAACAGGATATGTACCCTCCCAAATGAAAATTGCAGATTTGAATAATCATCGTTGTACCTTTTCTAATGCTGTTATATAAATATTATAACTAGGATTCCAAACAATAGAAGCATATTTTAGTTGGGACCTAACAAAACTAATAAACAGTATGCGTAGAGTAGACAATGTTTTAAAATATTTGCCGTTGCGCAAAACAAAACCTAAACTTTTGAATGCTCCAGATACGCATTCTTCAAACACAGGTCTCTCTAGGGTGCAGTTATCTAAACTGTAGTCAAACATAAATAGATTTATTTTTCGTGAAAGAGAAATTACTTTACATTTGGTTGCATTAAGAGGGAGACGATTGTTAACGCATCAGTTGTTAAGAACGTCAAGATTGTGCTGGAGCCTCAGACAATCAAATTCAGAATTTGTGCAAAAATATAATTTTAGATCATCTGCATATATCAAATAATGCACATCTAGGTTATCAACAATATTATTAATGAATAATATAAAAAACAATGGACCGAGTATGGAACCCTGCGACACTCCAGACGTCTGAGTGGTAACC
Organism: Rhamnusium bicolor; assembly: GCA_029963845.1. Taxonomy (NCBI): domain Eukaryota; kingdom Metazoa; phylum Arthropoda; class Insecta; order Coleoptera; family Cerambycidae; genus Rhamnusium; species Rhamnusium bicolor. The sequence goes on from JANEYF010000753.1 coordinate 1,946,421, forward strand.
ACGATTTTGTACAAATTGAGATCGACGAGATAGATAGGAATAGAATAAATTTGTCAAAGAAATGCTAAGGCCAACGTCCTCCAATTTTGTTAAAAATATACCGTGGTCCAACCACTCCAATTTGTCAAACGCCTTGGAAAAGTCAGTGTAAATAACATCCACCTGACCTTTACGATCTATTGCTTCAGCAATAAATTGAGTCGTACACACAAGGTTCGATACTGTGGAGCAATCCATGCTGTTCTTCAACAACTACAGTTTTGTATGAAATGAAATATAATCATACAACAAATATTCAAAAACTTTAGAGATATTGCATAAGATAATATGGGAAGATGATTTTCAACTTCGTGCTTATTACCCTTAATACTGAACAAATTCTGGATTGTTTCCACGTATCCGGAAATGTCTCAGTTTCTAATATCAAAATTAAAAAAAAAGCAAGTAATAATACAGAGCGATTTATAAAAGACACTAGCACAATCTCTGATAATAAATGCAAGAACTTGGTCAGGTCCAGTGGTCATATTTGCTTTCAGTTCTTAATTGACTTAAGTACCTCATTCTCACTAAACTGCCCAATGCAGAGGACGTTATTATTGCATACGTTATTGCCGGGTATGTATTCAAGAGAATTGATAAAGGCATTTGAAAAGTGAGGTCTTGTGAAGAAACCTAGGTGCCAACTGCAATACATCCTGATACAGGTATGAAATACAAATCAAATTTCTTATCTTCCTCTTTACTGGGTAATAAAATAATTAAATATCGTAAAAGTCGAGAATGAAAGTAAAAGAGACAAAGACTGATGTATCTTTCTTACTTGAAGTAAAACCGTTACACCGCTTAAAAATAAAAAATTGCCTTATCGCCAAAACCACACTGTAACATACGGGAGATAAGGGAGCTTTGTGAGTGAGTGATTAGTCTGTTGTTGGCAAGTTTTCCTTTGGGGGAATAACGATAATTTCCTATCCTAACACCCGGTCCCTAATAATAAAGAAGGTTGCATTACTATTGCACCTCAGCCCGGCACTTTTATCGTTTTAAGTAGTAGGTAATTTAAGTTATGGTTTAGCATAATACTAACTAATCTTGGCAATTAAATCAGTAATAAGAAGAAAACTGTTCTTCACTATCACTTCCGCTTAAATTTAACTGTAATGCCGTACTACTTTCCAGCGTAAATAAAAAATTAATAATTGAATTGTCGATAATATAAATACATTTTATTTGTCGAAAGTGAGTGCGTTAAGTTGACTGATATATTGTTAGGTATTCTTACATTTAATTTTGTTGAACAAGGCAATTCAAGAATGCTAGAATAACTAGAAAAATGAGTTCTACTTTTCATTGAGGCAAAGTGAAAACTATTGTAATTACCGGAAAATACAAAATATTTACATACGTTGATATTGCAAACTCTGCTAAGACTGAAATAGTTTCTACAAAACACCAAACAAAACAACACTCGGTACTATACTTGATGTTCATTTCGACAACCAAGTTGGCATCATTTGAAGTTGATTAAAACTAAACTTATACTAACTGCTGTTGTCATGGTCCAGCGAACTAAGACCAACCAGTTACGGGGTCATCACCGTGACTACAGCTGTCTATTATTGGTTATATTTCTAATTAATCTTAACTTACAACTTACTTATATCATTCTTATAGCTGCTCTTAAACACAAGTTGAGCAACACGTGTTCTTATGCATCTGAAATGAGCCAGATGCTCTTTAATTCTGTTCTGAATTAATGGTCTTGTTTGCCCCATATCTGTTCCATTATATAGTTTTCATAGCTAAGTCCGTAAACTTCCGGTCTCTCTTTATTTCAGCTTTTGACTAAAAGTAATTTATTTCCCGATGTATAAATTACTCTCATACCAATGTCTTTGGAAATTCTACTGTAACCACGAATAAACCGTGGTTCGTATAGAATCGATACAAGTTTTAAATTTTCTCTCTCACTTTCGGAGAATTTCAAAGTGTCTCCTTCTTACGTTTCCTAATTATGTTAGCAGCTAAGCCCACAGAAGAACCAGCAGCTGTATCCTTAATTAATGTTTTTCCTTTTTTAACTATCTCATTATTGAAAGAGGAGGTTTTTATCTTTTTGCCTATATAAAAAATATCACATCTAAAATATATTACCATGAAAATGAAATTTATAAATGTAAATAAGTGACTACTAGATCAAATTTGTCAAATATAAACATGTATACACATAGTAACAAGTAAATGGTGAAAATTTACGACAAATTTACCATCTAGTGTTAGCATTCTGTTTTATTTTGCATAATTGCTAAGTCATCAAGGAGTAAATGAAAGATTTCAGTTAATAAGACGAAAGCTAATAAATTTGTATAATTTATTATATATAGAAAGAAAATACTACAAGATCTTTAACCATAGTGTAATGTTTACGATTATTTGAAATTTTATAATTTCATATCATGATTATGGCAATAATGTGGAATCACCCAGTAGAAGAGTATCATATAAGTAGGCTCTGAACAATATTCCGTGACTAGGCTGTCATTTATTAACCCATTAGATTATATAACCCGTAATTTAAAAAGACTATTACAAGAAGAGAAGATATATAACTCGTACCTATAATTTTATAGTGTTAAATGGCCACCAAATGGGTTGTTCTGAGAAGTGTGCTTTATTTTTGTATTAGACATTAAATTTTGTATCATTATTTACGCTGATTGAAAAAAAAAACTACAAACATTTTCACTTCAAAGAAAATGACAACAGTACAGTCCTAGCCCAAAAATAGGTGTTTTGTTCACGATTTTATATTTTACAGAATTTTGTGGCGGTATTTTTATAGCGAAAACATATAGGCTCTTTTATATAAATTAGAAACAAATAAAGAACATATAGAACTACTTGATGTATGATTCATTGCAGAAATACAAGAAATATAAAAACGACATCAAAATCATTGACAAAGATCATGCCGTCTTTGTCAGTGATTTTATAGCTTTTTTATATGTCATACTATATCTCTGCAACGAACTATATATTATTCCCTAAATTAATTAAATAGCTGCTTCATCGATGTATTTTAAGATAAACCGTTTATTTTTATAATAGACTGTCCAAAAATATAATGTTTATAAAATCTTTAGTTTTTATCTAATTTCTAACTGCACAGTTCAGAAACTAATCTATTCAAATACAGTTCAACCATAACTAATTTTTTTTAGATAAAGTAATCTAACTTTTATAAAAAAATTCCAAATCTTTCAAACCATTTTTATTAGTATAAGTTGCCAGATGTAACATTCAGTATATAAGCAAGGAACACAAATTATAATTTAGTACCTCTCATCTGTACTCTTGAAAAGGGCCTAAAAAGCCGAAACACGTGTAGAGTGAAAATACAATTTTGAAACATTTAAATGCAAAATTTCTTTGTTCATTTAAAATATTTAATAATGTTTCACAAGAAGCCAACCGCAGAATCAGTACAATGTACATAACTCATTTGCTAATAGGCGCAAAGACAAACACAAAAAATGTTTCAAACATTTTTCATGCGGGATACTGTAAAACGCCATCTTCTATACTGTTTTGCATGTTACAAATTCAGACTTTCTACACGGTCCTAGAAAAATTAGTTTTTTGGATACAATTATGATACAATAATAATATAATTAGTATAACATGAATGTTCTTTTCCTGTTTACGCTGATGATAAAAAGGCTGTTTTTTTTTATATTTTTCTTTAATTTAGTTAAATAGATTAGGGGCCGGTACTTCGGATGATAATATGTAAGGAAACCATTGTTGTAACAATGAGAGAGAGAGAGAGAGAGAGACAGTATCATTCGATTAATGTTAACTGAGACTGAAAATACAGGTCCTAGGTATGTTATTTATTAAAATTTAAATTTTAAAACGTGACTTTTTGTTTCCTCCAAAATGTACTCGTTGTTTTTTTTTAATAGTTTTGAGTATATAGTTATTTTTTTAATTCCTGTAAACAAAGAATTATTTTTAATTAAAATAATATCTTAATTTTTCAATTAGAAGAGTAATAATCAAGAAATACATTTGTTATGATTCTGCTAAACTACAACACTACACGATCAACTAAGATGTGGATAGTGGGGTGTGGGGAATTAAGATGTTGCGCCTCTACATTTCCTCAACCCAGTTTTAAACAGTTTAAAACTGTTTAAAACATGTTTTTTTGGCAAGGTGTTTTAAACAGATTTAAACAAAAAAAAACAGTTTTAAATAAAAAACGTCTTTTGTTTAAAAAACATATTTTTATCAACCCTGGTTACAGGGGGATTGACAACCCCTTTAATAAGCAATTTGCATATTTTAGTTCTGAAAAAAGCGAGGAAAACAATTTTCGTTAAATGTTTAGCCGTGGAGAACCAACAATGTCCTAAACCTACCATCAATACCTCGCATTCTAGTCTCTCACTCTAATTACTTCAAGTATACATCTGAGCATGCTTCTGATGATGTGGACGATCACATCTTGTGTGATTTATGCCTATAAAATGGGAAAAATATATCTGGCAGTTGCATAATTTTCTTTGGTGTCGGTTAATGGTTTTAAAGTGCCTTATCCAATGGGATGCAAGTCATGGGAACGCGATGGAAGAGGATCGTGATCAATTCCGTGAGTTTCAAGGGCGTTGAATACTCGCTGAATACGATAGAGGCAAGCATTATCATTAATAAAAATACATTTTTCACTAATAGCAGCTTGAAAAGTCGTCACAATGTTATTGACAATATCATTGGCATAGATTTGTCCCGTCATGGTCGGTGCACCTCCAACACATATTCCTCCCCATAACATAACACTGTATCTTCTAAAAACTACTGTGAGAGATAAATCTTTTGCTGTATCTATTTATCTGACATCCTCCATCCACTGCTATCGCTGTGAAACCGAAACGAGACTCATCGCTCGTTGATCCCTACATCTCTCCTGTATTATAAAATGCAGAACCAGACTATTCCTTATCGAAGGCCATAGTCCATGGGCATCTGGCTGTTGGGGGGACTCGAAGGGCCGAAGAATAACTATTGTTATATACATCGGAGAAATAATTCTATATCCGTGTTATGATGCAAGCTAAAGAGAGGGCTGTACTAGTTGCTTTCTTCATCCCTACCACTGACATTCCCTGACGGGTCCACTTATTCAACGAAAAATACGTTCATATTTTATCCTGTATCTGTAATCTGTAATTCTCATTTCATATTCTGCATTCGTGTAGTAAACAGGAGGCATCATGACAGGAACATTTAGTGGTAAACATATTCATTTGTGGTTACTGAACTACGTTTTATTACTTTTGTTTTTGTTTCAAAAATTATTATTGTGTTGTATGTGGTTTAGGAGAGATTAATAAATTATTATTTCAATTTCATCGGTAAATAAAAATCTTGAAGTGTGTAGAACTTGATGTAGAATATACGTTTATTAGATTTAGAAATTATGCAAAATAATTCTTTTTGTTTTCCTATATTCCTTAGCTAAACAACAGAATTATTACAAAATAATAGACTTTATTGAAGTGTGATATAGTTTTTGAAGTACGATTATCAAGTAAAAATTAAAATATTGTGTTTTACGTTTCTTACTCTTAAGTTGTCAGCAATAACTGAAAATAAGTGAAAACTAAAATATGATTTTTGTGAGATGGAGCATATTAAACCAGTCTTAATGAAAATCATTCACAGCGCAAAAACATACTACAAAATTATAAAAAGTGAAATGTCTATACTCTAAAGCAGGTTTGATATTTAATAATTTATAAATTATTATAATCATATCGAGGGTTTCATGGAAAAAGGGTGTATAGACCATATACCAAATAGTCCAATATCGCTGTTTAAAGATTTTTTATATATCCATAAAAAAAGTACAGAATTTCTTTTCTTTTAATATATTGTCGTAAAAAATAAATGAGTACCTTTGTTATAAAAAAAATTGCTTAACAATATTTTGTACTTTTTTACGGATATAAAAACCTTTAAACATCGATACTGCAAAGTTTGGGATATAGTCAATACGCACTTTTTCCATGAAACCCTCGATATCAGTCTCCGTTTAAGAAAAACAAATTTATTATTTATGTATTTTGCTCACGGTGAACTTATGTCGATAGCCTAATATTTTTCGATACGCGTATTTCTCTAAGATTCGACCTTCCACGCATTGTTTGCAATACAGTATTTTCGTATCGTTTCATTCCTAGTATTCGCAATGAAATGTTAAAATCGCTAGTAAACAGATATTTCAAAACAATATGGCTGTAGTTACGTGTATCAAAATCTAGCCACCACCATCATAGTGACCAATAAGAATGCGCGTACAGAAATGCATCACTATTTTGTAAATATTATTGTAAACAAACGTATAGTTTTATCACAATTTCTTTAAACTTTAACCTGTATTATATGTACGTATATTGAATCTTCTGTAATTTTTTTCTTAAAACAAAATTGATAATTTTTAAAACGTTTTTTAAGATCATTAAGGAAACCGACCGATGTACATATGTAACGTGATGAGCAAATATAGGTCTCTTTTCTTTATATTGTGGGCGATTGCAGCTAAAGCTTAATTACCTCTCTTTGTATGATACAAATTTATAAATCATCAAGAAGTGTGTATGGCAATTTTATTTAATTTTCAATTAAATAAAGTAAGAGGATTACGATTTTGGTACCTTATTTTTGGTAAAACAGAAGGTTTAGTGCCATATCCCCCAGAAAACAATTATGCAGCTACAGACACGTGTTTCGAAGTTATTGCCCCTCATCAGCGTAGCGTAGCTATGGAATACCATCGATATTAGGTACCGAGTAAACAGCTATAAGCACTTTACACGCTCGGCTACCATACCACACTCTCTGTTGGAATAATTTGGTATTTTAATTTTAATTATACCTCTATTAGTATCTATACTCTGTTCACTTTAACTTTGCAGTGTTAGCCTGGATAGAAAATAAAATGCGCGCTAATTCTTGGTACAGACAGCAGGCAGATGTACACAAATGCAAAGTTCCTATATCGGTTAATTTTCATGTTTATTTTATTTCATAAGTTTTGGTCGTAGTTAGACGTTTCACTCACTTAAGTCTAACCCAACACTGCAATGTTAAAGTGAATAGAGTTTAATTATGTAAGTTGTAAAGCGGTTTTTTAAGCCAATTTATTATACTATTATTATATAAAAAAATTTGGATGTTAACTGTGGGCCCCAAAATTTGTATACCGGTGTGGGCATTATTAATTTAGGATTTCGAAATAGTGAATACTTTCTTATGGACCATTTGTACCGAGATTTGTACGCATTTACTATTTCAAAATTAATAATATCGTTAACAGAGTTGGCGTTGTTAGCGTCGATTTAAAAAATTTTGGGTCCAGGATTTTAAGCGATTAATGTATGGATGAATTATTAAGTATGTATATGTCAAAAAAAAATTAGTTGTTCTGATTCTAGTTCTTACTGATTATTTAAAAGTTATTGATTGATAAATAATTAGGTTTGTATTTTTCTTTGTTAGGAAAGCATTTTTAATATTTCATTTAAATAATTGATTGGTACATAGCCTTTAAATATAATTATTTAAATGAAAAGTTCGCGGCTTTGGAAATATGGCGACTTGTGGCACTTTTAATGAAAGATAAGAGGATCTGTAATCTACCAAGTCAGATATAAACGTACCAGACCTCAAAAAATTGCTAGTTAGCGGTTAACTTAAGTTCTTGCTATTGTGCGTGATTGAGTGAGTGATTATTATTGCATATTACTTTTAGTTTTTTTGAAACATACATATTTATTATTATTTTTTGAGATGCGGTCACTTCTTACTTGGTAAGTTATCTCTGAGCCTCGTGATGTTTAAATCACATACAACAAAATTTATGTAATGCTTTTGTAGTTCAATTTCCGCCGAATTTAAAGAGATAAATTAATAACAAATATATAAAATTTATACATAATCATATAAAATATCTATGATGAGGTAATGCCAAAATCACTGTCAAGTTTTGTTTGCATAGCAACTCATGCAATAAATTAAATTTGGAAAAGTAAACAAAGATAACACAAAATTAGGTAGTTACTAAAATTTGATAAGATTTTTATTTGATAATATAGAATGCATAGCTAATGCCGACAAATAATTTGTCAAATGTGTAATGTTATGTTATCAATGTTATCATTAGTGATGGGATAATTTGAATTAAAAATAACCTGTATTCCGATTATTGAAATAAAATTCTCAATTCGATTATTTTGTCCCGTAATTCGAATTAAAAATAATCGGAAAATAACTGGAAATACAGGTCATAAATTATGAAATACGAATACTAAATTCTGATTACAAAACGAATGAAAACGAATGAAAATAATCGAATCGCCGAATCGGTTGAATATTGAATTGAACGATTTTATTTCGATTCTCAGTATGTCAGCAATTATTGATGTATGCTACAGCTAAGCGCTGTACGGCAGTGGTGCAGCCAGCTGTTTGGGACAGTCAATTACAGGAGCGGTATAAAGAAGTTACCAACAAAAATAAAACAATCTGTTTTTATGATACGCAGCCAGTTTTAATCATTTTCTAATTTCCTTTCCTGCGATATTCCGCCCTGATTTATTTGTTCTATCCATAATATCTAAGATAAATAAATAACCGTTTTTAAAGTAGCAAAATAACAGAACTACTCCACACACCACAAAAACTGATTACAAAGCACTCATCAAGCTAGTCTAGATACGCAAATCATTTTCAATTTGATTATTTTGTTCCGTAATTTTGATTTAAAAATAATCAAAGAGTAATTGGAAATACGGGCCATAAATTATGAAATACGAATACTAAATTCTGATTACAAAACGAATGAAAATACTTGAATTGCCGAATAGGTTGAATTTCGAATTGAACGATTTGAGTATGTCAGCAATTATCGATGTATGCTACAGCTATGCGCTGTATGGCAGTGGCGCAGCCAGCTGTTTGGGACAGTCAATTACAGGAGCGGAATAAAGAAGTTACCAATAAAAATAAAATAATCTGTTTTCATGAAACGCAGCCAGTTTTAATCATTTGCTAATTTCGTTTCCTGCGATATTCCGCCCCTGATTTATTTGTTCTATCCATAATATCTAAGATAAACAAATAACCGTTTTTAAAGTAGCAAAATAACAGAACTACTCCACACACCACAAAAACTGATTACAAATCACACATCAAGCTAGTCTAGACACGCAAATCGTTTTCAATTTGATTATTTTGTTCCGTAATTTTGATTTAAAAATAATCAGAATGTAATTGAAAATACAGATCATAAATTATGAAATATGAATACTAAATTCTGATTACAAAGCGAATGAAAATAATCGAATCGCCGAATCGGTCGAATTCGAATTGAACGATTTTATTTCGATTCTTTGTATTTCAGCAATTATTGATGTATGCTACAGCAGTGCGCTGTATGGCACTGGCGCAGCTAACTGTTTGGGACAGTCAATTACAGGAGCGGTATAAAGAAGTTACCAACAAAAATAAAATAATCTGTTTTTATGATACGCAGCCAGTTTTAATCATTTTCTAATTTCGTTTCCTGCGATATTCCGCCCCTGATTTATTTTTTTCTATTCATAATATCTAATATAAACAAATAACCGTTTTTAAAGTAGCAAAATAACAGAACTACTCCACACACCACAAAAACTGATTACAAATCACTCATCAAACCAGTCTAGACACGCAAATCGTTTGTGTATTACATTAGTGATTCCCGCTGAACTATAAAAAATATTACCGAATAAGCGAAGTTATTGTTGGAATAAATACATCGACTGGATAGTGGCGCCATCTCTGCAAGGCGCGAATTATTTAAGATATTAATACTTACTCTTATTTTGCATTGAAGAGTTATACTTTAGAAATTATTTGGGTGATTGAGTGTCACATTTTGAAAATGTTAAATAAATCCCCTAGCCCCTCATTACTGCGTCACTGGTGAGATGGAGGTAGCTCCGAGAGAATTACTGAATTTATCGAGATGTATTAAAAATATTCATAACCACAACGCATCTATTTAACAGTTGGTTATGCTTTTCAATTTAGGAAAGGTATTGATTGTACATTAATTGCTACTGATAGACGAGTAGAATTTAATCAATTAAACAACAAAACTAAACGGCTAAGTGGCTAAGGTTGTTTCATGTAGTGTCCTTTATGGTTATGTTAGGATATTAAACTAGGTAGATACAAAGTTATAATATAATTTAATATTTAACGCACGTATTAAAATTAAAATATCCATGTACAAATTTATATTAAGGATTAAGATATTAAACTCATCCGTTTGGTGTTAATGAGGTGCTATTAGTGATGTAAAAGGTCCGACCATGTATTTTTGGAGAACATTCTCGGGGCACGATGAGCGTGAACGAAAATAAACGAGCATTAACGAAAAAAGCCGAGAACATACCGTGTGTCCCAAATTCGATGCTCACCATTGGGATCTCGGAAACGCTATGAGCTACAAGGTCGGTTAAATGAGATAAGTTTTAGCAAATTTTATGCTGCTTCCAAATCCGTTAAGGAATCATGGCTAACTGAAACCGTTTTTGAGATTTTACAAAATAACGAAAATTTTATGATTTTTCTTTTTGACTGTAGCCAGGTAATCGTTGGCAGGGTTGGAAAAAATCATGATTTTAAAAAAATAAATCAAAAATCAATGATTTTTATCTAAAAAATCAAAAAAATCAGGTTTTTTTTTGATTTTTTTTTCAGTTCTACTCTAGTTTTTTGAAAACAAATACGATTTTTCCATACACTATTTTTTTGTATTCTCTAACTACCAATTTTCACATATAAATTATTCACGGCACTGGAAAAATTCTTATATGGTCTATATTTTCATACAAACAATAAAAAATCAGCATTTTCCTGTTCTGACAAGCTTGGTGGTCGGTTTCATTAATTTCATAGATGCCGAGGCGACGCGCGACTGAAGTGTAAAATAAAAATGAGCGGAAGGAAGAAAGACGAAATTTTGGATTATTTAAAAAAAAAGGAAAAGGAAAAACTAGTACAGAGTGGTGTGTAAAAATTGTAAAAAAGAAATGCACGGGCTTGTTTAAAGATTAAAAGGCCATCATGAAAAATGCAGGAAGTTGATTTAACTGCAAGTATTCTAAATCTAAATAACTGTCTATTTTACTTAAAGGGATCTTTATAATGTACATTTAAGAAGGTAACTTTTGTTTTATATCTGTAACCTAACTGTTCTTTTCTTCTTTTTATTTGAATTTTTTTTTCAGTTTAATTTGTATCTATCTTTTCAATAAACTATACTTTTTATTTAAATTTCCTGAAGTTTGATTTACTGGCTTTACACAACTTGATTTAAATCATGATTTAAATTTAAGAAATCAGTTGATTTAAATCATGGTTTAAATCACGATTTAAATCAAATTGATTTAAATCGTCGCAACCCTGATCCTTGGTCAGACAGAGTTTGGACTTTTACATTATTAGGACACTTTTGGAGACTAATATTTTGCTCTAGAAATGAATGCTCTTTAGTCTTTTGTTTTCGAGATATCAGAGATAACTTTTGTTTTTCTTATGGCAGCCATATTGGATTTTTCGTTTTTTAGGTTGCACTTAAAAAGAGCTCTCAGATGATGTATGACATGCTGAGGAAAAATTGTTTTTCACGGGATTAACTTAAGAAAAGTTATCCATTGCTTAACAAAACAAAATAGTAGGCCATGGAAAATCAAAAAGTTCTTGTAATGACAGAGACAAGGAAGTTGCTTATTCAGACGGCGACTAATTATTATCTATGTACTTAAAATCTACTGCAAATTTCTTTATTTGTACAATTTTCCAAAAACATGAATTTTTAGACGATCATTAAGGTTTTGTCATAAAATTGTGAATAAAGTGTTCAAAATTTGAACAAAAAAATCCTCTTCATCTGCGATTGTCCAAGCTTTAAACAATAATGATTTTGGTAGAAGACTTCAAATTTGTAGTTGGTTTAATCAGAAATGCGAAGAACAACCTGATTTTCAATTGAGACTTATATGGACCGATGTGATTCGTTTTACAAATTGTAGAGTCTTTAACAAGCATAATTATCACCAGTGGGCCTCAGAAAATCCGCATGTATCTACCCAGAGAAAATTCCAAACTAGGTTTGGATTCAATGTTTGGTGCGGCATGCCCATAACCCTTTCCTTAATTATTATTTTTAGATCGCCATCTAATTGGTCCACTTATTTTTCACAACAGTTTAATGGGGGCAGCCTATCGTGAACTTATAGAAAATCAAGTTTTATCCAAGATAAGACAGCTTTTTACAGAGCAAGAAATAAACGAATTGTGGTTCCAACAAGATGGCTGCCCTGCACATAATACTAATAATGTTGCACAAAAATTTTGGTAACCGCATAATTCCAAACAGAGGACCAGTATTTGGCCTCCTCGCTCGACTTATGTAACCACCCTGATATTTATTTGTGGAGTACGGTGAAAAATAAAGTGTATGATTTTGAAAGACCGGAAACTATCCATAAAAATCCTAAAAATGGTTTCAATTAACCGTGATATCTTGACGGATTTAGAATCAGCAAAAAATTTGCTAATTTGTTTATCCCATTTAACCGACATTGTAGCTCGTAACAGTTGTTGCATATAATAAACTGCTGTTTAGAGATGGGTTATTTTTCCAGTGCATGTAAGACTGCTTTATTTTTCCTTTTGTCGATGGCCCCAAATCCAGTGTCTGTAAATGAATTGAGGCCCATAAGTCTGCTCCCAATATTATCAAAGATTCTAGTAAAAATTGTCTATGTACAAATAAATGAATATTTTTCGAAAAATAGCATTATTCCAAAACACCAATCAGGTTTTAGAAAGGCGCATAGTACAATTGCATTACTAAACCTTCATGATACTATTATCACAAATCTAGATAAAAAACTTGCGACAGTACTCATTATGTTAGATTTTTCCAAAGCATTTGACACCATTAATCATGAACTCATGTGTGCTAAACTGAAGTATTATGGTTTTGACCCCATTACACTCTTATTTCTTTAAAAACTATTTAAAATCATGATCTCAGCTAGTGCGAATTGGAAGCACTGAATCCTCTGTTGGAAATGTGTCATCGGGAATTCCACAAGGATCAATTTTAGATCCCCTGCTTTTCATTGTATACACGGCTGACATGTATAATAAAATAAAACATATGTCTATGCAGACTTATGCGGATGATACCCAACTGTTGTTTCACTTTAATAGCGACAGTTGTCACCAAGCAGCTCTTAGTAGTAATCAAGACCTTAGTTATATTGAAAGGTATGCTTCTGAAAATAACTTAAAGCTCAACGCGTCGGAATCCTCCGCTATGCTCTTTACTTCTGCAGCTAAATATATTCAGCTAAAGTCTAGCATTACTTTAAGAATAAGTGATGATCTAATTAGTTGGTGCGATTCTACAAAAAAATGTAGGACTTTTGTCTGATATTAATCTTCGTTTTACTAAACATGTAAGTAATGTGATACAGAAAACTTATCTACGCTTAAGACTTCTATATGCAAATAAAAAAATTTTGAATTTCAAATTAAAGAAAAAACTTTGTGAGATGCTTGTATTGTCCTTTTTAATAATTGCTATATCGTTTACTATCCTTGTCTTGATATGGTCAACAGGAAACGTATTCAAAAGGTACAAAACACTTGCTGTCGATATGTTTTTAATCTTAGAAAATTTGGTCATATCTCTAATAAAATTAATCAGATACAATGGTTAAATTTATTTAAGTATTTTATTTTGGTTTTTGTTCACAATTTATACACAACTTCAACACCCCTTTACCTTAAAGAAAAACTGATTCCGAGAAGTACTATTCACAATGTTAATGTTCGTGGCAGAGACACATTAACAATGCCTCTGCAAAGCACTTCCATGTTTCAGAGATCATTTTCGTACAACGCAATTTATTTATACAATAAACTAAATGTGGATTTTAAAAAGTATATACCGTTCCTAATTTTAAAAAGAAACTCAAAAAATATCTTTTAGATCGGCAGTTACTTGGCAACTCATTTTAATTCTTGATATTTTTTTTCCCTTTTTTCTTTCTCTTCTGTTTACATAATTTTTTGGGATAATCTACTCATTACTTTTACTTTTTCTTTCTTTCTTTTCAATTTAATATTACTATTATTTATATTTATATTTTTTTTATGTAATTATTTACATTGGGTTAAGTGTAAGAATATAGCTCTAGAGCTAAACTTCGCCCAGGGAGTAAATTAATTAATGTAAAATTATTAATTTAATAAAGACGTTTTATTATTATTATTATTATTATTGCTTAGTGTACTTAATTCATTTTTGCCCAAAAATGCCCTTACAATATGGTATACCCTACACCATCGAAATATACGTTTGTTGATCATATGATTAAAAACACATTAATTAAAATTTTTGTATTTGCAACTATACCGTATTGTAAAGATACTTCTTATAAAATTAATTATTCTAGTAGGTATATTAAATTTAAAAATATATACCATTTATGTCTGCCTAATCATAACACTTATCTTGAAACAGGTAGAAAAAGGACTAGCCAATAGGAAGTTTTTGAAATCTCACCAATCACAAATCGGCACCGCACTCTATTGACCAGAAAAACTGACGAGTGGTGTGAAATGATAAAGCAGCTGCAATTGAACTTCTAAAATAAATCCCAAGCATTGTAATAACAAAAACAACAAAAATTTATTTAAAGAACTGTATCCTTGGTCACAATCTGCATATCCTACACAAATTTATAATTCGATTGTGCAAGAGAGATAAACCAACATGGGCACGAAACTTGATAATAAAACTTCTAGGAACCATATTGCGTTTTAAAAATAACAATGGCTTATCGCGGTCGAGGCTAACTAACTATTCATCTATTCCCATAAACTTGTTTTGGAGCGAGTGGGCCAATAGAGAGCACGTACCGCTCCATCCCACCACATAAAAATTTGGTGGCTATGGTTCCTACTTAGGAATTCAAGCGTCAGCAAGCTGCGATTGGTTTAAATTTTAAATTACTTGCTTAGAAGACCTTGAATTAGAACTAACAAATGAAAGAACTGTGGACTCTTGACAAGTGAACGTAAACCAAAATGACGTTTACATGAAATTCTTGAATTTAATTGATACTTTTACCTTCAAATTCTCCAATAAATAAATGGCTTTTTCATTTTAAATTTATTAGATACATAGGTAGTAATTGCTGCTTGGATAATTATAATTATATTAACAACAAATAGAGCGTTTTGTTCACCGTATTGTGATGGAAATATTGCAATTCATTGTCTGTTCCTGAAATTATATTAATTGCAGATTTAGTTTAATAAAATTCGTTTTACATAATATCATTTATTAAATTAATTATTCGCTGTTTAGTTGTTTTGATGCGACTTATTAACTACAACTATAGAAACTTTAGCAGGCATATTATTCAACATGGCAGCCATTTATCGTGACAAAATGTTGCAGGATTTTTATAAATATTTATGCATAACAAAATTACCAAGGTGTCAGTTTATGACAGCATATTTAAAATTATCATTACATTACACAATTTCACAGTTATGATTTTGATTTTACCAAGATCTAGTTTATTGTAATAAAAAAATTAACAAATTACTTAATTTATTCTGGTCAAATCACTGTTGTAAATAAAATTAAATCAATAAATTAATTAATTGCTATACGAATGAATTCAAAATTGACTGAATTAAATTTATATACCTAATATGTAATGTTTTATGCATGCTCCAACCAAAATTTTTCAAAAATTTTTCTACTTTATTCTGGAACTCCGTGTAATTTATTGTATAAATTAATTTAATATTGATATATAGAAAAACATAAGGTGGAAAAAGACAACTATTATGTTATTTTGCACAAACGATAACACATGTATATATCTATAATATTTAGTTCTAATCAGAGCCGGGCATTGCTTTCTAATAAAGTGCTTTTAAAAATATTAGAAACGAAATGCTGACTGCTTTTTTACTTGATGCGTTTTATCGTGACAGGAATTTGTAATTTGTATTTGCAAATTTAAGCACCTTGTTTTTGTCTTGTATTTGTTAATTCGTCATTGTAAATGCTTCAAAGCGGTCTAAAAAATGTTTAAACAAATCTGACATTTTATTTGCATCTTATTTATGCTCTTCTACAAACAAACAATACAATAATTATTGGTTATTACATAAGCATCCTTTCAAACATATGTATATAATATGATAAAAATAATAAATATCTACAGTTTTTTATATTTTATACTGTCATTCTTATCTTAATGTGCTACTTTAAAAATTTTAGGTAGATAATCAATCAAACAACACTTCAAATTCATTTTATCGTAGAAACTATTAAAACAACCACTCAATCTAGGAGTAGGATTGCATTAGATTGGATTAAATAACAATATTCTTACACGGAAAGAAAACTGTTCTATATCAACGTAATCGATTATTCTTGAATTTTTATACTTGTCACTAGAAAAATATTACTTGACATAATAAATTATTATTTCAATAATATACAAATTATAAACCAAGAACCGATATAGTATATTTGAGATTCATTAGAGCAAGTCTTTAAGTCAATATAAGTTTCATTCCTTCGAAGTATAAGTATCTATTAAGTATACTCTTAATAGTACACTTCTTTCGAGTACTGTTAACCGTGAGAGTAAGTATAAGGACATCTTAAAGTAAATTCTTATTTAAATGTAGGTATTATATCAAAAATATGCTTTAAGTAATATATCAATCAACTTTAACCGACGTTTTTCTTGACATAAGAATACTACTCTTGGAACAAAACTACAAACAACTTTAAGTTGTGCATACATTGTTATAAATTGAAACAGTTTATTGCTATTATTACTAGTTAATTTCTTTTATTACACTTATTATGATGCGTACGCCTATGGCCTGCGCCGCATTTTGGCCAACTCTACTAATTAATTATTATTGGGCGCCACCATCTCTTTTTTAAGTTTAAAATATACAATAAGTCTCCGTAACGAACAAACAACTGGCTACCTTTAAAAAATGGAAAATAGGTAGTTATTTAACCGGTCAACGATAATTAACCACAAAGGCATGTAAAGTACGTTAAACAAATTCAGTTTAAAGGCACTTAAAGGAGAATTTGCAAATCTTATAAAAATTCATTGTTCACTCGCGAGACACTCAAAGCCTGACGAGTTAATGGGTCGTGTCTAGGTACCTAGGGTTTGAGTTAAATTTGTAGAATTTATATATCTCTTTTATCGTCAATATACTCATTCCTCCTGAGCTCAGCTTACAGCCTTTACATACACTTCAACCACATTGGCCGTTTCCATAAATCAGCATCACCTTGTGTGCGTTTTACTAACTCACAAAGTTAACAGTTAAAGAAAAAAACATCTCAGATCAGCAGCATTTTACCACCGTGACTCTTTAATCTTGTTCACTCGATGGCCTGCCTTGTTCTAGCCGTGCCGCAAGCCGGCCTCGTTCTGCCGTTCTCCCGCTAAAAAAGCACAAACCCAATCTTTCTTCCGTGCATGCGACGGAGCCTAGCCGTACCCAAGTCTGTCCGAACGCACAGTAGCGCCACACTAAATAGTATAATGAGGTTTATTAAAGTTATTTTTTCGAATTTGAAATTTAGCTTAAATTCAAAACATATCCATATAGTTTACGAGGAATCTATTCCAAATTATTAATCTAACGAAACGGACTGTTACAAGGGAAAATACGTTTAATAGAAACCTGTTTTCGCAATGGAAATGTACGCGAAATTGGGGAATGGATGTGCAATATTCGGAAATCGCAGAAAGAAGTGGAAATGGTTTCATGGTCGACTTGTACGGACACTACTTCTCTCGCCCCGGGGTCTGCAATTCGATTCCTGGTCGAGGAGCAGGGATTTTTCTAAAAGCAGAAATAATCCTAACATACTCGGATACTGGGTACGATTCATTGCCTGTTCTCATACAAGATACCACGAGGTAGGTATACCTTTGGGAACACATGTATTACGTGATGTTTAATTTAAAAAAAACATTTGGAAGAAATTTTAAGACATTTTTGCAGAATTTGTTCTTCCTGTTTACCTATTCATTAGTTTAATACATATTATAACAATTATTAAAATAACTGTTTAAAACAAAATAGGGAGTGCACAATAAGCCCAGGAGGCTGCAGTGCCCTCGGATTCAACTCAGACGAGCCCTACGGAAGGAAAAAAAACTGTTATTAATAAATTCTCTCATTAGTTTATCAAACTATGTGTACAAATATATTTAAATTATTTTTTGTACGAACGAGAATACACCAGTATTTTACTGCCTTAAAACAGGGAAAAAACGAGCGTTTATTCCCTGAGGGATTTAAAGTCGCCATGGAAGCCAATAAACAATACAAACATAAGGTAAAGTTTTTTCCAATCTCAGTGTAAACAATATAAAACGCCCGACAAAATAGTTCACTCATAACTACATCCATGCCATGGGTGTCGAACAAATGGGTATCGTTCGTTATATTCAAGCACGATTTCCGCGTTATTTCATCGCAGACAGGCTTTGAGATTACCTGGTAGCCAGCGGTTCAGATGGACTGTTTACACTGAGATTGGAAATTCTATAACATCAACATTTTTATTGTTAAACTTTTAATGGTAAAAAAGAAAAAAAAAATAAGAATCAAACATATAAACAATAAAAAGTAAATTATTTAAAATCAAAATTAGTATTAATGAGGTTATTTTCATAGTTCATAGTATCTGGTAATTAATAATTTTTAGTAATCTAAACGTCAAACAGAAATAAATAAAAGATTATTTCAAACAGACAATTAAATACAACGATACCTAGATACATTCGAAATAAAATACAAAAGCTTCGTTGTCAATTATTGTTCGTTAGTTTTCACATTTAATTTTTTTTGTAATAAAAATTGAGCTGCGCTTAGAAAACAGTATTTATACCGGGGCTAAAATACTCACTTTGCTCCCATGGTGCATAAATATGCAACTATTAAGTATTGTTCTGTAAAAAGTAGTGGATATCGTAATAAAATGCGCTTAATTCAGCGCAAATATATAATATGCATTGAATAAAATTATTACTCATTAACTTTACTGTAATAATTTTCCGAGCTCTGCGGAATAAATTATATTATAACACAAATAAATATTTCTATAAGACTTCTTTTGAAACCACTTCTCTTTGTTATTCTAACGTCAAGAAATTTTATGTTTAATTTAATAAAAGTGCACAAATAGCTGAAACAGTTACATAAATAACCGACCGTCAAGAGCAACTGAACATGTTAAAAAAAAAGGCTAAAAACAACTAACACAATTTATCGAAAGAACGAATTCGAGAACACCTCGAGCAGAACACTTTTCCGCCAACGGTTGGTTAATGGTGTAACAAAAGGAATTCTACTCGTTTTTATTTTGTTTCAACAAATAATTGGCTTATCAACACAAAATCTAAAGTTCTTTTCGGTATGTTTTCCTTATTTCTTGTTAAAAAAAATCAACAAATATTAATTGTGATAAGGCAAACAGAAAAATTCTCATAAAATTCCTTTATTAGTGTGACCGGTTTCGTGAACAAGTAAATAACTTCACATCATCAGACACAGGACTACAATAATTGAAGAAAATGAGTTTGGTGGTTACATATGTACATAAATATAAATGTTAATAAGTTAATAAAACTTAAAAAACAAGAATACAGAAGACAATTATTTCCATTTTAATTGGTTGTAAAGACTATAAATATTCTTGTTGATATGAACCATTTTTATTTTTTAACGATACTAATTACTGGTTCAAATACTGATTATAAATCGATCTCGAGGAAACAGCGCATGAAAAAACGGATTGTTGTGTAAAACAATTTCTACTTTTTTGTTTACGTATTCAGCGATGTCTCCACATAAATGATACATATATTGTCGAAGATCATATACTACATTCATCGTATTGATTGTGGAAAATTCGCTTGTTTTTGGCAGACGTTCAAGTTGTTCTATAGCGAGAGGGATTCGTGAAAAGTTTGAAAATTCGAATATTTTTGGACAATGTGGTGGACGATGGCTCTTTGACCAGTTGCAGTAGTAACTGTTCCTTTAGCATCAAATTGTAGCATAGGCATGGTAGCCGAGTGGATGAAGCACTTATAGCTATTTACTTGGTACCAAAGATCGATGGGTCGATTACATCCTGGACCAAGTTAGAAATTTTATTTGTAATCTGTTTCTGACTAAGATGGGAGAGGGAATTGTCGATGCGTGGTTTGGACTCCACGATAAACTGTAGGGCCTCATCTCTCTCTATACAACACAAAATCCTAGGATTTTCCGTGAGTTACTTCAGTGACGGGAGAGGTGATTAAGAAAACATTTATTTTTTTAAGTACTACCCTTTTTATGCCATAAAAGTTTCTGTAGTAATACGATGTTGCATTCAGCGAAGTGCCCCATCTTGTCAGTATAGGCTGTGACGTATTGAGAGAAATTCACGAAAAAATGACATGTGTCCGCATCGTAGCACCTGTCCGGAAGTATTGTACGTAATATTCTGGCTGCGAGAATAAGTTTGCCTAAAATAGGTATGACATTTTAGAGAATATGCGAATGTCTATGCAGCTACATAGTTTTATATTATTAAACGAAATTTGATTTATAATCAACAAATTATTTTAGACACATAGTTGTTTAAATGCATGAACAAATTTGTTTTTATATGATTGTATAAAAATATATGTAAACAAATTCACATTACATAAACTTTTATTTCTTATCAACGTTCCTGCAGACGACACTGGAATGACTCAACGATATCCGAACTCTACATATAACTATAAAGAACTCATTTCCTTAGGGTCCAGAAGTTCTAGATCTAGAATAATAACTGTTTACAATCAAAATACTTAGTTTTTATTAAATCAATAAAATTTATAGATTTAATCAAAATATTATGGAGCATATTAAAATAAATAGAATATGGTTGGTAGTGATTTTCATAGAAATAATATAGACAGCTTTAACTACACTTCGTGATGGCCATATGCATAAGGTTTGTATTTAGTTGCATACAGTTAGACATATTAGATAATAGGACAAAAATCAAAACAATCCAAATAGAGACAAAATATACATATCGGCACCATACATACCACAAGTATCAGAAAAAGTTCAGAAAGAATTAGGTAAATATAACATATAATTAGCATACAGAAATGATAATAGCATAAGAAATAAATTATATTCAAAACTAAAAGATCCAATAGAGAAATTAAATCAAACCCATGGTATTGCTCAGATTGCGATAGGTGTTACATTGGACAAACCCAACAATATTTAAATGAACGTATAAATCAACATTAATTATCAATTAGAAATTCCATAGCAACTCCTAATTCATGTAGCACAGCATTAGCTGAACACGCCATAAATAATTCACACAATTTTAACTTTCCGGATACAACCATACTGCATAAAAGAAAAAAATTCCAAAAAAACGCATGTTTTTGGAAATGGCCGAAATACAAAACAACAAAAAAACAGTAAATTATCAAACATATATAGAAAATCTAAGTAGCATATATCGCAATCTTATTCAATACTAACCATTTTTATACATCCTGTATATGTGCTAACTGCAAAATCTCTTCTCAACGGCTATCCAATATCATGAGAATGTTTACAATAACTCTGTCACTCGGACCATCAATATAAGTATACTATCAGCTGTTATAATTACCTACTCTTAAAAAGAACACATCAACACCGACACCAAATACTGATCATTCTCTGCCTAACTCGTCAAACTACACGTACAACACATACCAACCAAATAAAAAAATGATGAAAAACAAAATAAAACCAGCCCATACAATGAAATTAAAATAGAAAATTTGTATTAGGTAAGAAAACACTTTTTTAGATATGTATTCTGTCACTAATCTAATTTAAGACTTATGTAAAACCATTATTTTTAGCTTTTACCTTCGAAAAAGTCCGAAAACTCGGACGAAACGTGGGATAAATTGTCCATATACCTGGCTGGAAGTCCTCTAAAAATGAAAGTAGGAAATAAAGTTTTTTCTGTTTTTTATTGAAGAAATAGTTAGACATTTTATTTATTTTGTTTGTAAAAAATAAATGCTTTTTATTTTTTAAGAAAAAAATGACGCCTGTTTTATGCTCTGTGTTCAAATTACGCGAAATACCTATAGAATAATTGTTTTACGTGTGTTAAATAATGGTATAATTTATTGTTCTACTGAATCAGATTTTACACTGTCTTTATTTTAACCGCTGGCAACTTAGGCCACCAGCTCTGACAATGGCATTTGCCTCTCATCTGAACTGATGTACGGAGACTACAAGAAAGCGCATGTCTATTGCAACTGCAAGCATGCTTGGTGCACTCTCTAGGCAAACTTGGGCATCAATGTGCCCCTACTTCAAAACATGTAGCTCACGGTTACTCTTCACTAGCATGCGAGTACTATTTACACTAACCATTTAAATCCTTTCAAAATCTTCGATATCGCTGAGATAAGGTTCGTTATTTACTTTGATTGAACAGTAACGTCACAGTAATGTTCCCAGGTAGTCGTCAAGTAATCAATTAGAAACTACCAGAGATTTAATTAGTAATAAAATAAATGGTTTATTATTACGTAGTTAATACACCGCTATTGCTATGTTAACACAGATAGCAATGACTTATTAGTTGGGGAAGGTTACGGACAATTATCTGCATACTAATGTGCATAAAGAAACTGGTATTTATTTACGTATTCTTCAGCACTTCAGTCTTTAAATTTTATTTAATATTTTGTTGGTTTATACAAGGTTTCTATCCGAAATGATGAAAACGATATATAGTTATTTGTATAATATACCAAATGTGAAAAATATTAACACTACTTTGCCGTAAGAAAGCCGCAAATTGCATTTGAAGACACAGTAAAGGGTTGCAGTTGCACAAGGGCTGCTCCGTCTGTGGTATGCATATGGTAGGCTTTTCATGTAATCCAGCATTTCGCGAAAAGCCTAATCAAATCATATCGTGTGAAGAAGAAGGAAATGTAACCTCAACAACTAACCTTAGGTTTATCATGAAGTGACATACTACATGAAAAGTCTCTAAGGGTTCTAAATGCAAAACCCGCCAACTCCAACATTCTAAAAAATGGAGTAAATTACATCGTTGGATTCATCTAGATGAATTTTGTGCATGCATTGTATAAGCTGTGAGCAAGCAAAACCTGCCTTTTTTCTTCACAGATGCCATATGAAATCATTAAATAAATGCAAAACCCGCCATCTCGTAAAATATTTTGAAACAAAACCAGCCATACTACAAAAAACCAAAAAAATGCATTGTTTACATCATGTGATCACCTCACGTTGATTAAGACCGTGTATATATGAAAACATGTCTTGATTCTACTAGTTGTTATTTATGAGTGAGATTAGAAATTTTATAAAGAAACTCCTCAAAATTTAAGTAGAAAGTGTGTTGTGCAACGAAAAACCTGTAGAATAATTATTGGTAAAAAAGAAGTTATAAGTGACTGCCGAACTAACAAACTACCCTTATAATTATTTGGTGAAGAGAAATTATGGATATAAAAACTGTATCGAAACTGTGGACTTGCAAATTTGTTATATAATGGTCTCCCATAACTCAATTCTGTTTCTGGGAACAAAATAACTACAATTTTGTGTTGCAATAATATACGTACAACTAAATTGTAGAACGGCTTTATAAAAGTTTTTTAGTTACTCTAAGAACATCTATAAAACTTCTGTTATACAAGAAAATTGTTCCATTATCATACTTGTAATAACTGTTAAATGCAACTGTAGAATGTTTATTAAAATACAAACTAGAATTATTTACGTGCGGCCATTTTAAAGTGCAATATTGTAGTCATGTTAAGGACATAAAATATTTTATTCCAAAATTCACTATTAAAATAAAAAACATTTTTTTATATAGATATTGATCTAACTGAACCACTTATTGTGGTCAAAATTATTTTCGATTTGTTCAATGTGTTTTTTAATAATCATAAAATCATCAACTAGCGAAGGCGCATAAAAATTTAATAAGTGTATATACTTTCACAGTGAAATGGGCTTTCAAGTCAAAACTAAGTAGAGTAGAAGATACAGTTACTATGCTTAAACAGAATAATTTTACCGACGTTGAAATTCCATTTTTCAAGTTCGATAAGGCAATTTCATGTGTACTTTATGATTGCTTAAAGTACTATACTTGCTCTATATCCAACTTTTTTGGGAGTGATTTATAAGGATTCTATTATATTATATATAAAAATGTGCTATATATCTTTATAAAACTGTTTTATTATTTCTAGAGTAACACTAATACAATATTTATAAGAGAATTCATAGAGCAATTTTGCTTTATAAAGTGGTGGTTTTTTGCACTTATAATGGTTGTAAGAACGTTCCAGGGATGAATTTATACAGCTTTAATACTTGCTGTAAGAATATTCTTACAGATTTTATAAATATATGAAATGGCAATTGGGTGTTTATATTTTTACAATAAATTGTTATTTTAGGATGTTGTCATCTTTCAATGGAACAGGTACTGCAATTGCTGCGGTTGCAGACTTTATAAATGGGAACAGTGAAATTGATACCGTTGGGACAACTGCAGCGGCTCCTATTGCGGTATAGTTTATAAATTGAACTTTAGAGCCGTAACATGCGTCAGCGGTTCCTGATTCATTTCATTTTGATTAGTTTTGGACTACCATTACGACGCATTACATCAGGTCTCAAAAATAATTCTGACTTTTTCCCCAAGCTATAAGAGAATTTCTAATTAATTATCTATGCATTCAGAATACCTTTCGTTAGCGTGACCAAATAAACATGAACATATGTTATTTTGTTCACGTTATTGAGTGTCTACTGTATAAAATATTAATTCCAACATATTTTATTATGACACAAGTTCTTCCATTGAATATCAAAAACAACTCTACAGCCATAGTTATCGACATTGAAGTTATTTATTGTAGATTATTTTATCTACAGTATCATATGAGTGTTAACTTTGAGGCAAATATTTCTGTCCTAATTCTAGAATCCGTTCTATAAAAAAATTAAGCAAACGATATTTAACAAAGTTTCTTCCAAATCATTAACGCTCATTTAAGCAAGACACACCATTAGATTCTACACACATGGCTGAGCATTGTATTATACATACATGATTTGATGTAATCTACAATTTAGTAGGTAACTACTGTTTGAAATTATGCTGCATCACTTTTGCTTTACACGAATTGAAGAATGGATTTATTTGGATATTTGATGTACTATATTAATGAGACCAGTATTAATCGAAACACCAAAATAATGAAGATATATCGAGAGTGGTTAATCTAAAATGGTACAAGCCCATAGTTTGAAACTAGAAAATGACACCTCGCCCTGAATTTGTTAGAACATTAGAGCTAAGGATGAAGTTTAAACATTCTCTTCTTTTAATGTACTGTGGGAGTGACAATAAAATTTGTTTACAATAGCATTTTTTTTCGTATTTTTGGAAATAGGTTATTTTTATTTTATGGAATTAAGATTTTTACAGATTTACAGATTCATGTTATCTCGCATATCCTAAAAAGTCTGAAGAATTCGGTTTTGTAAAATGCCAATATCTCAATACTTATTTGACACAACCATTTCAAAATTAGAAGCCTACTATAAATATTGTAAACATGTCATAAATAGGGCACCTTGTTTTGTTTTCGAAATGTGATACTCAACTTTTTTTTATAGAATCCATGTTGGATTTTTTTCATAATAATGTAACAAGCTACGCAGGGGCGGTCGGTCCATGGAAGCAAAGGAAGCAGTGCTTCCCTTGGGATTATTTAAAAAAAAACACTTAATTAGAACCTAATTATTATTTATCACATATTAATCATTAAAATTTACTTTTACCCAATTTCAATAGACATGGCCCTGCATTTCAACAGCTAAGATAATGTTGCACACTAAAACCGTAACGATGACGCATTCGATTAATCGAGCCAACACGAACTCGCGCGACTTTGATATAAGCAACTTCTTGAAATGCATCCCATCCCCACTTCATTGGCAAAGTATTTTTTTCAAGTATTAGTGGAATGCCTGCCTATTTTTCAAAATCATCAAAACAGAAGAAATGAATTTGAAAAGTTCTGGGAGAAAACTAGTAATGACAATTTAGAGCCGCAAAGAAAAAAGAATACGAACTGAATTTATAGTGGATCGTAGAACTTCATATCGAAGACTTTTTTTTCGAAATTTTGGACAATATCACTGGGCAACTAAATAATAGATTTAAAAATTTTAGTGATATACAATTTTTAGAATTGTGTAATTTTAATGAATTTAAAAATAAACAGTTTTCACAAAACGCACTTCAGTCATTGAGTGATAACTACGGAAATTTTTTGATATAGTTGGGTTAAAAACTTTTTCAAGAAATTCAACCAGTGAAGAGTGGCTTTCAAAATTGTCCCTGTTGACAATAGAAAGTGACTTTGTGAATGAGATGTCCCAAAATTCAAACTTTTACTACGAAGTTATTTCCGACTTCGCAAAAAAGGAGAGGCGAATTAAACTACATTATAAATAGGTAGGTATGTGCATGTTAACTACTTAACTAGCCGGCTCGATTTATAGTTGCCTAGAGAGTGTACGATGGCAAGTGTGACTGAACAAACTCTCTATTTCGCTGCGGGTTCGATCCCCGCCACCGGCACTGGCAATGTCGGTGGGTATGGTTGTGTGTCTGCGTTTTTTTCGTAAGTGTAACCCTCGCCCGTGCAGCTTCGGCTTTGGAATCGGGGGTTGTCTAATTTTTTGTGGTGTTTTTATGTTTTATGTTTATTGAGGAGTGGCGGTCCTACAAGTGTACCTGCTTTTTTTCTAGATATCATAACTTTGCCGCTTTCGACATTTGCTTTAAAATGAGTATACGGAAGCCACGCCCCTTTTCTTTAAAAAAAATTTGCCTCGCTTCGCTCGGGGCTTCGCACTACCCATCACCCTATATCACAAACTGCTTCCCCTGTATCAAAACTCACCGCACGCCCCCTGAAGCTACGTTATTTCTGATAACATTTGAAATCTGCGGTTGAAATTATGCCCTACTATTCCTTTCAAAAATGCTGTTTCAAATAAATACGAAGTAATTAAATAATCCATAAAAACAGAATATTCAGACTTTTCAGGAACCAAGTAAAATATCTGTTTAGACATATTGATTGATTATTAACGTTTCCCGAACGTGAAGATAATAAAACACATAAGAAGAGCTGGTCATATCAAGATTTTTAATATTAGATTTAAACCCTTCATACACCAGATTTGCCACACAATTTTTATTCCTCCAATCCTGTCACCTGCAACAAATTCAGAAATTCCAAAGTTAAAAGATGCATAATTATTTTAGGTGTCCTTGTATTTTAAATATATTTAATCGCAATAATGTTCTGAATTCAAAACACATTTGAAATCTGTTTGTAATATACTAATTTAAATATAAAAACTTTGTCATGCTAACAGCGCTTGTGGTGTAAATAGGTGTTAGTGTTCAAACTGGTTTAAAAAGTTTTGACGTTGTGGTAAATAATTCATTGTAATTTAAATATGTTTGCATGTTTTCAAATAATTAAATTGCAGCATCTGTGATCTAGTTCGTACAGGGTGATATACTAAATATGTTTTATCTTAACTTTATTAATACTACTAAAAACTAATTCAGATACAAATATTTTTTAAAATATACGTATGTATATATCTATACAGGGTGTCTCACTTTTTATTAGCAGGGCTTCAACATTTTAAAAACAAAAGGTTTAGGTCCTCCGATTTTTTTATTACACATTGTTGTTATAGTAGTATTTGTTAAGTATGTAATTGTTAATTTTTTTTATTAATTATTATTTTTTCATTAATTCCGTTTTTTTATTAATTAATTAATTAATACTTTACCGGGGGTTTTATTAGTTATTACACAATTCCGAGATTTTGCGGTTTACAAATACAGCCAGAAGCAGAATATATTTATTAAAAGCCGGCCCATTTGAATGCAGTCTACCGAGCGGCGAAAGAGGGCGGATGTACAACATGCACAGAGAACAGCATATCAACAAATTTCGAGCGACCAAGCAAACACAGACGCTGTTGAATACATACGTGTGAACAGAAATCATAATAATTTTGCAAGCATATACAATGTTAAAAGTGAGACGTTATTTACTCTTCGCTGCCCAAAGATATAAATTTATTTCCCAGTTCCCGGACCTAAAATATACCGGATCGATTATATACTGCCGTATTTGTGAAAAACACTTAATGGACTGGAGTGCACATAACTGCAGACAACATGTCGCAAATGCAAGCTATAAACAATATCACACCCAAAAATATCCGTACTGTGCTGGAAATTTATCTATGACTTAATTTTCATGGTGTGGAGTTACCCACTGAGGTAGAATAGTAGAGAAGGGACGCTTTGATTTATTCTGAAAAAAATATAATTCGGGCTAGCTGTTACTTACTAGGAAACAAACACGTAGTCAATTTCCTCATGTTAAAGAATTAATTGGGAATAATAATATAAGGTGTGCTGTGCGTGATAAACAAATATGGATTTGTTGACGAAACCACAGATGCAGGAAACTGTAAAGTTGATAATAATAATAATAATAATAACGTCTTTATTTATTGTTGAGTACGACAATAAATGGGCGAAGTTCAGTAGAGTATCTACATATAATAGATACTCTCTGCTCTTACACTTAACCCTATAAAACCAAATTTAAAAATAGTACAAGAACTTAAATGATAAACATATTCATTACAAGCAATAAGGAAACAAAAATAAACAAGAATAAGAAAAATATGTAGTATGCTACAATAAAAAATTATATTAATGTACACCTTAAGTGATTTGCTGGCTAAGCAGTCTTGCCTTCATTTTATTTTTAAAGACAGATAGGGTTGGGAGAGACTTTATGTCAGGAGGAATGTCATTATATATCCGACAGATCGAGTGGCTAAATGACCGCTCAAATTGAGCAGTAGTGTGAGCTGGGGGTATTAGAGTATGTTTATTTCTGATATTAACGATGTGAGCGTTTCCACGAAATAGCACCTTTTTAAAGAGGTAAGATGGTTTTTGAGTTTTTATGATTTTATGATAGAGACATGCTGTACTTAAGTAAAACCTATTTTTCATGTTAAGCCAGTTTAGTTGATTTAATTTATGAGACACATGCTGATATTTTCTGATACCAAATATGTATCTAAGGCACGAGTTTTGCACTTTTTGAATTTTATACACACTTTCACTGTCCAAGCAATTTGAGAAAACTTGTGAACCATAATTAAAATGAGATAGGACCAGCGTCTCACAGAGCATAGTTTTGATTTTTTTGCGATAAATAAGACCTGTGAGGGTACAGTAATCTTAATTTATAATATGCTTGTTTAAGACGGTTCGCGATATGGGTTTTGTATCTGAATGTATTGTCCATTATTAGGCCTAAATTACGATGGCTGTTCGCAAGTGGGATATTTGTATTATCTATTTTAACATTTATTGAATTATCCAGTCTGTTACATATACCTCGGGTACCGAAAAGCATTGCCACCGTTTTACTAGGATTCAGATGCAAGTGATGCTTTGTTGATACGTCGGCAACAGTATTTAAATCAGAATTTATATTTTGTAAGGCATTATCCAGGTCAGACGGGGGGAAACTATAATAAATATTGTTCAGATTTCACCGATCTTTTGGCGCAGAGGTTCATTTATCTATTTTTTAAAATAATTTATAAACAGTGCGCAGTGGTTTAATACCCAAAGAATGTGAGAAGATTAACCGATCTATTTACTATAATAATGTTTTAGTGTTATGGTTTTTTAGCATTAGCATTAGTATTTATAACTAGTTGCTTTGCACTCATCGCTGTTTTCATATTTTTATGGCCAATATATGTGATATTATTATATTTAAATTATTAACGCGCACATATTTGGTATAACAAGAAAACCTACTTCGGCTCACGAGGAACAGCGACGTGTGTCAAAAAGCAACGCCGCTACAAGGGGGGAGATGATAGATTTTTGTACGTGATAGACGTTAGGTTTACCGCTTTCTCGCACATCTCTAAATTTGCATTAAAAACTGACAATTATCGCCGCGCCTTGTGCAATATTATATTTTCCCTAAAATTAAGTGTTTGGCTTGACATCCTTTACAATCCATTGCCGCCACATGGAGTTCCTGCCGAATATCACTGGAGAACGACAATAACACTAGCCATAAGGTAGCAACAGTATTACAAAATATTCACTACTTCTTTTTGTATATTTCATTAATTGCCGAACAAATGCGTATTTTACATTCAAACCGCTCCAACCTGTCTGGCTGTAATACATATTTGATAGCAAGTAAAAGATTTGAAAAAATAATTCTGAATCAATTGAACTCTTATACTGACAGCAATGAATAAATTTAATATACAAAAACACAACGTTTGAATATTAGTGACCGATTGTGTTGCGCTTTTGCGTAAAGTAGGTGCATCACTAAAAAAGAAATGTGTCCAAATTTATTGCATATAACCTGTTTATTGTACGATTTCGATAATTTAGCAGAAAAAGTTTGACGCAGCTATCCCGACGTCGACAAGTTAATTCCAAATTAAAAAAATTGCGCAGTCGGCTAAACGTAATCAAGAATTTCATAAAGTATGCCCACAAATTCCCGAACCACCACAGTCTGTAATAACGAGATGGGGAAAGTGGCTTCCAGCGAATTTTTATTATCATGAATATTTCCACAAAGTTAAATCTGTAATATTGAAATTCGATCTACGAGAATCCCGTTGTATTAAGGCAAGTCAGGAGCAATTTAGCAACGCACACGTCAAACACGATTTACTTACTATACATGAAAATTATGGTATATTAACAAACGCTATAGGAAAATTACAAACCAACTGATTACCTTTATCCGAATCTTTTGTAATAGTGTACAATATGAATATGACAATACAGACGTTAGCAGATGTTCTTATTGCTTGAAATTTTAAAAATGTCCGAATGGAAATAGGAATTACGTCTTTGCATGCATAACGATCATTTTCAAAATACGCCATAATATTTACATCCAGGCTTAGAAGTTTGGCAGAGGATACTAGAAGGTTTATTAATGATGCAAGTGTACAATAAAAAACTGTTAATGGGCATGATATTAGAGGTAAGTCTTTGTAAGTTACACAATGTCCCTCACCGACGCCAGTCAAAATCTCAAAACGAGCAAGTTTTATATCGGTTCTTTTTTTTACAGTTGTTGTATATTCATTCGAAAATAATTTACAAAATAAATTTGGTCTGGCTGAAAGGAAAAAATTTCGTGTACTAAAAAAACATATTTATCTGCATTGTTTCATTAAAAGGCTTCGCAAATCAAGTACCTACTTATCCTATAAGACTATTTCCGCTAGTCTAAGGCCAGACAAACCATTTTTTATACCCGGATGTATATTACGTTGTTCAACACTTGACATTTACATTAGTTTATTTATCACTAATTGTGTTTGATTTAATGATACATGCGTTTTATTTCTGTAGCCAAAAAATGCTTATAAAATAATAATTAAATTGAATATGTCAAGTGGACTTGTCTTTCATTCACAAAAAAATGAATTTTTAACCTTTTAAATTTAAAACCTATATAGATTTTACTTCTCTTGTATTTGGGTCTTTCTCCACTAATGCGAAACTTGCGGCCCCAAGCGTATTTTACGCACATAACATTATATTGTTACATTATAACTATTTTAAATTTTAATACATTATTTTCTAATTATCACTTACTATTGAAATGATAGATTCATCTATATTTCTTTGTTTTCTTGCGTTTCAACCACTGAAAAGACAGTCCCCTGGTTTGTCCCTGCTTAACACATTACAACTTGGTACAAACATCTAAGAATGCTATTTGAGTTTGATAAGTAGTGATCTCTGTAGTTATAGTTGATCTATGAAGATTTATGCAAAATTACAAGGCGGAAAAAACTTCTATTTGAAATATTTATTTCGATAAAGTAACACTAAAAAGTTGTCCTTTAACTTTGTAAACAGTCCCCTGGCGAAGTTTAAAAAAATCACAAAAATCATTCTACAGCTTAAGGTAAACAAATCTCACGATGAATGGAGCGCGACGAGCGTCAAATTTGTTTGTAAACAAAAAAAGTGATGGTGCCTAATTTTAACAGTAGTATTTAATTCTTCGTTGACGGTCGTGTTTCACCCGAACAGAACAACAGTCCCCTGGTGAGTTTTTTACATAATTATTTATTGATACTCCATTGTCATAATTGATTGTTTAAGATGAAATATAGATAAATCTATTTTAAGAGTAAGTTATAATCAGAGAAAAATGTATTACAATTCATTGGCGGTTCTTCTATAGGGTCATTTGGTCAATGACCTCCAACATACAAATAAAAAAATAGAGCTATTCATTTTCTAAAGTTTAAAAATATATATATATATATATATATATATATATATATATATATATATATATATATACATATATATTTTTAATATTCTTAAAAAAAATATTAAAGTTTCTAGTTCATTCTATGCACAATACTATTCAAATATCTAGATCGCAGGATTTCGTATCGAACTTCTACATTCATATTCATTATATTATTCATTTATAGAATTTAAAAATTTTGGGTCAATCCACAACTTGTCCTCAAAGCTAGCTACGGACCGAATTTACAACGAATTAAAGTGAAATAGACTTATGCGCGAATCGTCAGAAAGCAAAAGAGACAGAAAACACTGGCGGGGACAATGTCCCTGACACATTTTACGGAAACGGTAACGCACGAAGTTCAGTGGAGCAGTGTTAATGATAAATAGGTACGCGTTGGTCGGTAAATTCTGTCGCGTTGTTTTTAATGTTTTTATTTGTAAACATTTTATTAGTAAATCTCTACTTGTCGTGAAATTAAGTAAAACAGTGTTTTTGGTGTTTACTATTAAATATGAGTATTGTACATATTTTTAATTAAAAAAAGTTATCCTTTAGCAAATTTTATTCATTGTTACGCTCATCAACTAAATTTAATTTTACAAAAAGCATCAAGTCAGGATAAAAGCATAAACATTTTTTTTGCTAATTTACATAGCTTTTCTTCATTCTTTGGAAAATCGCCAAAAAGAACAGACGTGTTAGATAATGTTGTTAAGGTGAGATTACCTAAAGCGGCTCCAACACGGTGGAATTTTAATACAAAGTGCATAGAGACTGTTTATACCTATCGAACAGAATTATTAGATCGTTTAGAAAAAATCATTGATAATGAATCAGAAAATAACACTCTAAACCAAGTTTAAAAAAACTACTTACAAAATGAACATTTTCTTTACTGGTTAAATTATTTTCATTTAGTTATGCCTCATTGTGATATATTGTTCAATCAATTACAAAAATGTAATATCGATGTCATAACAGTGTATTGGCGTTTTTAATAGTAAAATTGAAGATATCAGAAATAAAATTTTGAATAACTATTTGGTGGAGGCATCCATGCAGTCTGCCTAGAGATGTAAAACGGAAGAATCAAAAAGGAGAATTTCATTAGAAGTTTGTGATATAATTACATCTGAGATCAAAAACAGGTTTGGCTTCAGTAATCATTTAGCAGTGTCTCAGTTATTTCACGCAGATCGATTTAAAGATTATAAAAAAAGCTTTCCTCAAGATATGTTTAAATTAGTTAAAACGGAGTATCCAGTCATAAATCATTTGACACTTAAAACTGAATTAGAAGTATTATATAGCCGAGAAGATTTTTCCAATAGTGAAGATGCAGTTGCTTTTTATTAACAATAATTTGTGCAATACTTTTTCTGAAAGTGTCAAACTGTTAATAATCTTGTGTACTCTCCCTATGACTCCCGTCGAAAGTGAACGTTGTTTTTCCACCTTAAAAAGAATAAAGACATTTTTAAGAAATACCATGGGTCAGGAAAGGTTATCTTCTTTAGCTATGCTTACCATAGAAAGGGCATTAGTAAAGAAGATAAAAGACTTTAATGAAAAAGTAATTGACCACTTTGCATCTCAAAAAGACCGGAGGATCGACTTGGAATTTAAATCACTTTAAAAGGTAGGTAATACAGTAAACTTTTCTAATTGACCTCCCTATCTCTTGACCCAAGAACCGCCACTGTTACAATTTAAAATAGTGTTAAGGATACACGACGCCTATTCTATCGATGGGCGCCTGCTAGTTTGTATTATGAAAAGAACATTGTGTAACCATTGTTTTATAGATATTTAAAATAACCAGAACATTGAAGAAATGTGAGTTGTTATTTAATAATAGTTATATTATAACATATCAGTATAATGTTTTGTGCGTAATATACGCCTGGGACCGCCAGTTTCCCATTAGTGGAGAAAGACCCATGTACAATTATGGAGCATGTATTAATTCAGTCGCCGCAACTAAATTGCGGGGATTTTGCAATATGCAATTCTTTAATTAGTGTTTTACCAGCAATACCTAGAAATTGTAAAAATCAACATCACAACTATAACCAAACTTTTTTTATTGCCTTCAACCAAAAAAATGTAATTAAAGATTTGGTAATACAAACACAAAAATACACCACATAACATCGTCGATTACAAGTAAAGTTACAGTACCTACAGTAAAATATCCGTTAGCACCAAAGATCCTAGAAAAATCTCTAGAATCGCAGATGTTTCTTGAACAGAATAAAGCATATTCCAGTTTGTGTAATTTAATTGCCAAGAAAGAATTTCATACTATGTTAAATAAATGTTGAAAATATATACTGAAACTGAATATCACTTGAATTTTTCTTACACTATTCAATTGAAGAGAAGGCGGTTGTTATAACGCTCAGATGACGAATAAAATTATAAAAACCAATTGACGATCGCTTCGTTTAAATTTAATGGTTTGTTAAATTTTATTACATAAAAGCATATGAAGTTAAAATATTCGTTGTTTGTACTAAGTGCGTCAATAGTTCTAAAATTAGATTTGATAAATTATCTATAAATTGTTGTTTTTTTTATTACCGGTTATTCAAAAATCAATTAGAGGTTTTTATGTTTACATCAAAACATTTGATACTAACTTAATTAAATATGTTTTATATATTTACTAACTGATACACTAAAAACTCAGGAAATTTTGTACTGTTTCAGAGCTTTAAGAAATATATCACTAAGATGAGATATAAATATTGAAATACGTGAAATTTAGTGTGGTGCAATGCTCATCAATGGATTGATCATATTTTTTGCACTACAATGTTCTTTCTTTAGATTTCCAGTCAATTTTTATTTCAAAATTAAGATGTTTTTACTAATAAATGGTTTTGTGATGTGTCAAGTGAAAAATATACCTTAAATGTGGTTGAAAATCGACTTAGTAGACCTAAAAATAGTCACCATTTAGAAAATTGAGGTAGATGATTGTTTCAAGAAATCGAGGTCTTTTGATATTTGTTGTGACCAAAATGACAATTAAAATAAAAAATTTCCTCTAACTATTATTCGCTTTACGCGGCATATCCCTAAAGTAAAGCGACTAAGTTCTTACAGGAAATTTTTCGAAAATCCACTCGATGATGTCATTTGATGTTATTTAATTAACAATTTTCAAAAATGTTTTTAATGTCATAATTTGTCATTTTACGTTTTTTATTTTGGCAACCTCTATTTATGTTTATACTTTATACTCCAGGGAAATAAGGTAAAAATAAAGGCCATCTGCGGAATGAGGCCGAACAAGCTGAATTTTTGCAGAGACCTTCGTTTTGATGTTCCAATGAAGCACAAAAAAATCTCATATGCCTACCCTTGTGCGTCTTGAGATATCGAAGGTCAAAGGTCATGAAAATCGGTTTTTCGCGAAAATCTCGCTTCCAGTGCATCTGACGTCGTAAGAACCCATAACAAAACTTACGTAAAATAGTATTCTCTACAAAATTGTTCATATACATTTTTTTCGTACGACCAGCCGTTTGAGAAACATCCCGATTTGACTCACTCGGCTCAAATATTTCAAGCAGAAAACTGCCCGCCAGATACAGTATTTCAGAACGGAAAGCGTTTTCTGTTAGCTATGTATGGTGCTCCAAAAGATGAAGTGAACCGTGACAAATTTAGATACACCCAATTCATTAAGGCTACACGACTTAATAGACCTGTTAAATTGTCATCCCTTCCACCTACCAGTGAAGCAGCTCGACAGCATATTTATCGGGTCTACTACCAAGTACAGATTTGGCTAGGGAAAAATCTACAACCCGAAGAATGGGGTTGGGATTTAAAAAACGACATATTACAGCCGAAAACAACACTACTGCCACCTGCTCCAGACGAACTATTAAATACAATATTCTGTAATTGTAAAAAAGGGTGTGGTGCGCAGTGCGGGTGTAGAAAAGTCGGGCTGCCATGCTCCAAAGTTTGTGGTCAGTGTCACGGACAGGCATGCCTGAACCCGTCAACAGAGTTGCAAAACATCGAAGACTTCAGTGACATTGAGCCTGAAGAGGTTTTGCCAACAGACATAGAGCCAACAGATATAGAGGAAGCGTCTGACGAAGATATTCTGTCGATCGAGGTGCTAGTGGAACCCGATGAAGACGAGGAGAAAGGCAAGGAAACATAAGGCGTGGTGTGGAAAAGAATGTATTTTTTGTTATTAAGTGCTTTTATATTTATAGCTCTGCAGTATAATACAGTATTACCTATTACGAATGCGCGCTCCCGCTTTATCATGCTATATCTCGAAAACGGTTAGTCGTACGAAAAAAATGTGTATGAACAATTTTGTAGAGAATACTATTTTACGTAAGTTTTGTTACGAGTTCTTATGACGTCAGATGCACCGGAAGCGAGATTTTCGCGAAAAACCGATTTTCATGACTTTTGACCTTCGATATCTCAAGACGCACAAGGGTAGGCATATGAGATTTTTTTGTGCTTCATTAGAACATCAAAACGAAGGTCTCTGGAAAAATTCAGCTTGTTCGGCCTCACTCCGCAGAGGAAGTTTTATTTCTCTGGAGTATTATAGTTGGTAATAAGATAAGCGAAATCAAAATTTTCTGAAAAACAGCGTCTCAGGACAGGTGTTTCTCGAAGATTACTTCACATAGATTCGTTTTTTACAGATTCTCATTTGTACAAAAATAGATAAAATTGCAAACTTTAAACATGCTCTCAATCTCTTTAGATAAGCGCGGTACACAAGATGGAATATCCTATATACAAAGTGGTCACTTTTGTAATGTACACGATCTGAAGAAATTCAGAGTTGATCAAATTATAAAAAAGTTGCACATTATTATGCTCTTTAAAGGTCTCAAAATAAATCTGAGATAACTTGCTTCGTTCTTGAAATATCCTGAAAAACTGATATCCTGTGTAAAGATCTAGTAGGTTTAGCAAATGATGAAAAGTCCAGTTGATGGCCCATATCGATTTACATAAGTAAATATGTCAAATCCCATTACATCCACTTAAGTAATAAAATACATATGGAAGAAATAAGAAAATGCAAGATTTCAGTTTTTTCAGGACAATTCCAGGAACGAAGCGAATTATCCCGGATTTCTATTCAGCACATTAAAGAGCATGAAAACGTGCACATTTTTTGTAACTTGATCAACTCTAAATCTCTTCAGGTTTAGGAGATCCCAATAGTAGTGTGCATTGTAAATGTGACCACCCGGTACAACAA
Organism: Rhamnusium bicolor; assembly: GCA_029963845.1. Classification (NCBI taxonomy): domain Eukaryota; kingdom Metazoa; phylum Arthropoda; class Insecta; order Coleoptera; family Cerambycidae; genus Rhamnusium; species Rhamnusium bicolor. The sequence continues at coordinate 1,984,419 of JANEYF010000753.1, forward strand.
ATATCTTTTCCAATATTTTTGTCTTATAACCACTTTTTTCTAATCTTAAAAATAGGTAATAAACTAAACGCAGGTATTTAACCAAAAATTTATTTGATAGATTGGTGCGGTGAAGTGAAAGGCATTAAATATTAACATCAAACGGGCAAGGAATGAAAACACCCTCTTAACCCATCTCACAAGCCGAATTGAAATTCTCATGATTTAGTTAGCTCAAGCTCAGATGATATAATTACAGTTTTAGCCAAACGAAATTCATTAACTAACTAATCAGCTTTGGGTGGCATTATGACCAATTGGAAACATCAAGGAACGATGATACGGTATATACGATATAACGGTATTTATTTGAAGGAATTGGCTTGCAAAAATTCGTTGATGCATGCAAGACATTGAAATATCAACATGAATTAAAGGTATTGGCCCACACTAATTAGGAAATTTACCTGATCGCAGTTCAGACACGCCAAGAACAGTTGTGTGCCAGATACCAAAACGAGAAAAATCAAACCAAATATTAATACGTCCTACTCTATTTCATAGGTGTTCCTGGATGTGCCGTCGTCCTAGACATTTATGGCCCATCACTATAATAATCTCAATGTTCCGTTGTAGATTTTATGCAACTTGATAGGAGTGTTAAATAAAACATGTTTTGGATCATGTTATTTTACACCTCGAATACCCACTTTAAACCGAATTAATTTGAAAACTGATAATTTAAAAACTAAATCAGTACTAAATCTTTTAACAATATAATTCTTAGTTCTTCACGACTACTATGTGTTTATATATTTGCTGCAAAATAAGAAATGTAGTTAATTTTCAAATCTAATTGGCTGTAATTAGTGTCCATGTGAATTCAAAATAAAAGTGATAAAATGTTCCGCTTTTTGTAAGAATAAATATCTAAAGTGGCCAGCATATGACTTTCTTATACCTGTATTATATCATCCTGATCTAAAAAAATCATTATATTTAATTCTTCACTTACCTCAATTAAATTTTAATAGCGTACCTTGAAATGTTTCATTACAATTTTTAAATAATTAATTATCAGCGTCGTTCGTTACTGTCAATAATAACTCATGTCATATATTTTAATAATTTTTTGTTATTGACATTGACAGTTTTGTAACTAAATTAGACCTTTCAAATGTCAAACTGTTAAATTTATCCTAACCCCATTTTATGAGGCCAAATGTGAAAAATATTTCAGTTTACATCAGCTTTATTTAAGTACTTGGAAAATATATTTTATTCGCTTGATATAGTAGACATGATTTATAATCTTTCATCAAGGATATATTTTTTGGTGAAGTCTAATACAAAATAGTCCTGTGGACCCTCTTTCAGCTGGCCAATTGTGCTCATCACCGAAGTTTTCATTGTCTTTGGCCTTTAGAACAAGTGTACCAAATTTTAAAGCTTTATATCAAAAACTGTGGCTGCTATCGCGATACTACAGACATGCGAACAGATTTTTTTCATAAATTTATATTTTTTCATTATAATTCGTTGAGATTCGTCCAGAAATGCAATAAAATTTTTTTAATTTTTTTCCCGAAATTGTACCTTTTTTCTTCTTTCATTCATTGTGTCTCTACTGGTGGTAGCATATTCACCAAATTTAATGTGTCACCTAAAATGTTATTGACAATTTTAACTGCCAAATTTGGGAAGTCTTCCATTCGTATTTTTTGAGTTATCACGGATACACATATATACACACACACACATATCCACACACACGCACCGACAGACATCATTCGGAAAATAGAATGGATTCAGGAGGGTTCAAAACGTATATATCAATCAAAATCTCGAGCTCGAAAAAAAATCACGATTACTATACTTCCTTATATTAGGTATAAGAAAGTAAAAATGAATATGTCGAAAATCATACAAAGCAGGGAAAAAATTGAAAAAATACCTCAGTTTGAGGTTACGATAAGCACTGCAATATGGATTAATTTCAACACGTGTGTATGTAAGACAAAGAATTTGGTCTATTATGAGTTTAATTTTTATTTTAGCTAGTTTAACAACAGTTCCTTCTTTATAATTTATTTCTCGATAATTTATATTAAGCGATGAAAGTGTAGTGAGATATTATGTACAGAAGCCGAATACACCGCTGTGGAGGTAAGCTCAGTATTATTTTTTTAATGTGTTATCAAGTGGAGAAGCTAAAATAATATAACAATAATGTACAGAAGCCGGATACGCCATGGTGATTAGCTTTGTAAATTTTTACTTTCTTATACCTAATATAAGGAAGTATAGTAATCGTGATATTTTTCGCCTCGAGATTTTCATTGATATATACGTTTTGAACCCATTCTGACTATTTTCCGAATGATGTCTGTCGGTGCGTGTGTATGTGGAGTGTGTGTATGTGGATGTGTGTGCGTATATGTGTATCCGCGATAACTCAAAAAATACTAATGGGAGAATTCCCAAATTTAGTAATTGAGATGTTCAACAACATTTTAGGTGACACATTAAATTTGGTGAATGTGATACCACCAGAAGAGACATAATGAATAAAAGAAGAAGAAAGGTACAATTTCGGGAAAGAAATAAAAAAATTTATTGCATTTCTGGACGAATCTCGACGAATTATAATGAAAAAAACATAACTTTATGGAAAAATTCTGTCCGCATGTCTGTAGTATCGCGATACCAACCACAGTCTTTGAGATAAAGCTTTCAAATTAGGTACACTTGTTCTAAAAACCAAAGACAATGAAACATTCGGTGATGAGCAAAATTGGCCAGCTGAAAGGAGGCCCACGGGATCCAAACTTTTTTGTATTTGTCCTTACAAGAAAATATATTCTTGGTGAAATATTATAAATCATGTCTACTATATCAAGCCAATAAAATATATTTTCCAAGTACTTAAATAAAGCTGATGTAAACTATAATTTTTTACACATTTGACCTCATAAAATGAAGTTAGGATAAATTTGGCAGTTTGACATTTAAAATGTCTAATTTAGTCACAAAAATGTCAATGTCAATAAGAAGAAATTATTAAAATATATAACATGAATTATTATTGACAGTATCGAATGACGCTGATAATTAGATATTTAAAAATTTTAATGAAACATTTCAAGGTACGCTATTAAAATTTAATTGAGGTAAGCGAATAATTAAATAGAATGATTTTTTTAGATCAGGATGATGTATACTGGTATAAGAATGTTATGTGCTGGCCACATCAGATTTTTTTAACATGGTATCAAATGGAGAAAATAATATGTCAATAGCACGCATATGTGTCGTTGTGGGCTCCTGTCACAAAATATGTCTATAAAGATCAAGCACACCAGTAGTTACGTCATTTTTATTTAGAAATTAAATTTCCTGCGATGATGATACTAAAACATTACAATTTTTGTTATAAACAATAAAATATCCAAATCACACACGTTGTCAGCAGCGGTTAAATGCAGTAGTGATCAGAGCATTTCCTACCAATCATGCAGATAATAGAGTATGCAAACTTTCTAAAGCGCTTTTGCCACTTTCATTATAGCTTTATCGATCCATTTGAATTTAAAAATACATTTTTTTAAATAAAGTATTGTGAAGCCATTAAAAATAAATTATGATATTTTCCATGTTTTCAAACACAAATCACACAAAATCAACTCTCTAAACTAAGGTGGCTAAATAATTGGTCCAGGTCTAATAAATTTAACTGTACTTATTTACTTTAATAAGACAATCAAACTTTGCAAATAGTAGCTTATGTAATATAACCATAAGAATGATGTTTTGATTTCACGCAAATATTGAAACTCTACCTTTTTCTGGATTAAACTAGATTGTAGATTTTAGAATACATAAAGGAGAATTTATGCAAAAAGTTGTTTAGAACCATAGATAACTTAATAAAAAAATGCTTTACGTAAGTCACTGCACAAAATATTTTATTAAACTCCTTTTACGGAAGCTTTATAATTTTAGGAGTGTCAAGATCATAAAACTGCATACATTTGACACTCCTTAATATCTAACATTTCGAGATCATTTTAACGACCTAATTACCTATATTAAAATACATTATGTAAATGGTTCTAATTACAACATGAATAATATTTTTATGTTTTACCTATGCGCATTTTTTATTGAAGAGCTGAAAAGTAATAAATATTGTTAAGAACTAATTTGTTTATTGGAAAAATTGCACGGGAATTAATAATAATTTAGATTATTCATGAATTGCGCCTATGTTAGTTACTGCGGTGTATAATAATCACCTAGGATTTTTTGACGATCTAATTATAAAATTTTCCACGTTACTCATTAAATCTAGTACTTTTAAGCCAAAAATTAAAATCATGGTTGTTGTTTTAGTTGTTATGCGTCATCTAAAATAATTCTGAATAATCTTGTATGATAATTTTCAAAACAATTATAATCATTAAATATGCATATATTCGCATTTGAATAGATCGCATTTTGGAAGGAGTCGCCACCTATAGGATTTTCAATGACTAAAATCTATATGCTAATCTCGTATGTGTTTAATCATAAATTATAACCAGGGAATTTACAAACCACAACAATGACGCATTAGCAACAGTAGCAAAAACCAAGGGTAAGGTTTATGATTGCGAAAACAGAACTGAAAGAAAAATAAATTACTCTCGATAACCGTTTATTTAATTCTGTCATATCTCCACAAGATTGAAGATCACCAATTTATGCATAGGCCATTGTTTCCGAATTTATGTATTGCCTATTTAGGCTTGTCAAGCATTTTTTGCTTTTTGCATGTAAAGGAACTACTCAGTTTTCTGTCTATGATGCTTGAGAAAAAAATTAAGCTTGGAAAAAAATTTGACACAACACCATTTATATTACACACTCTGCAGAAATGGCGTCTCACCATCCTCAGCAATATATAATTGATAGGTACTTATCTATTACAGTTTTTGATATATTTGCAAATATATATATATATATATATATATATATATATATATATATATATATATATATATATATATATATATATATATATATATATATATATTGTACACAGAAAAGTAAGGATATTGGAAAAATTATACTTGAATACGTCTCTGCAAAAAAATATATATGCTTCTGCATGGTTTTTACATGTCCAAAACGGGGTTCTCCTGATTTGAATCCCATTGAACATGTATGGGATTATTGGGTAGTACACTTCAAAACCATCAACCGACTCCAGAGAACATTAAGCAACTCTCAGATATTGTTCCCATTTTATGGACACAAATCTCACAAGATGTGATCGACGTATGCCCAGATTTATACTTGGAAGTAATTAGAGTGAGGTGCCAGAATACGAGGTATTTATTTTGGTTTAAAACATTGTTGGTCCCACACGGCTAAACATTTGTCAAACTAAAATTGTTTTTGCTCGTTTTTTAATAAACAAATTATGCGAAAAGGTTAATTATGAAGATGTCAGTCTCAGTAATCATTGTTATTAACTCGGCACTGGTGGTCCTGTGGCAATTTATGTAGGTAACTATTACATTTTATTTTTAGTTTATGGACTCCCCAGTTAAATTTCCATTTATTGTATATTTAAACACAGGCCGGAACAATTAGTAGTAACTTAAATTAACGGACGTCTTTCAACTAAGTTTTAATGATTTAAATGCATTATTTATACATAATTGTTAAAAACACACCTCTAGGACTACAAATCACAAAATGATAATGTCAGCTTGAAGGTGTGTCGTTCTATAATTTTGCTTTATCCACACAAACTATTCATATAGGTATATACACGTTTAATTCGTAATCTATAAATTTTTATGTTTATCGTTGATATTAATTAACAATAATGTCATTTTACACGTGTACAGATACTATGGGCAAGGTCCGATGGGAATTTTCTAAAAAAATTGTTCGTTGTTTTACCTGAATTAACAATATCTAACATGTGGGCAATTCCTAGGCTATTTTAAATTCGCTGTCGTCATTGCATCCTAAAAAACAAGATCCCTCTTGTTCGGGTGCCATGTCCTTTAAAAATCAATTGTTATTATAGACAAAATTAAAATTACAATTTGAACAATTATTAAAATTTATTGGAATAATAGAATTCGGGTTTAAAACAACGTTCTCTTCTGATGATGATATAGTTCAGTTGCTGTATATTTTGTAATAAGTTGTGGCAAAAATCATATCTTGGAGAAATTTCTAATAATAGCAGTTGTCACTTGACAATAAATATTTGGTCTCATGGTAACCAAAGCGAAAACTGTTTCATGTGCGACTTGTTTGTTTTATATATTATTAAAATATTAAATTTTTTTAGTTTTAATTAAATTTATTCAATATTTGAGGGTGCAAAAAACGTCATAAGCACTGCGGTCATTAGGTATCTTACTGGTTTCGGATGTTTTGGAGATCGAGACTTTGTCTCGATCTCCAAACATATCCTCAACCAGTAAGAAACACTTACTCACCTTAATACGTAATATACTATTTCCACAAAAAAAAAATTTGTGGATTATAATGAAAAACATCATTGTAACGTATCGTGTTAAATGTATCACACGATAAATGGTGTTAAAATTGAATAGCAGATTAAATTAGAGAAAGAAAATAATATAACCATTATAACTCTTTAACTGATTTTACTAGATATTATGACAAAATCGTCTAAAGATTTCTCTATCTTTCCCCGATAGCAACAAAGCTCATATATCAAATTTAATAATTTATATTAAAAAAAATGGGACAGTATTTGCTTTGTGTAACTGACAATGACGTTACAAAGTTGTTATAAAAATAATGTCTTTGTTGTTAACAGGTCTGAAACAATATCAAGGTTAACGTTTTAAATTATTTTGTTTATTTTCGAAATGTAATATTTTCAAAACCTTTGTGTATAAGACTAAACCTAAACCCAAATTTAAATCATCTATATGGCTTGAAAGTTTTACAAAATATACCTATACAGGGTGATAATTTGTCTGATTCAGTTTCATTACTTGATTTTCACCGAGAAAAAAATACCAAAATTAAACAAATTGTTTCTGAAAACCAAATCGAAGAAAAAACAATTAAATAGCCAAATAAAAAATATGACCGAAATTGCTAAATAAAAAAATTCTCCTAACAATGCTGAAATGGGCAAGTGACATTTCACTAATTATAAATAGTTCACATACATATTTTTCATTTCCGATTGACCGGAATTACTTCAAAAATTTTTCTTTAAACTGAGCTAAATTCATTAGTTTTTCCTTGTCGAATTCGGTTTCCTCAGAGAAAAAAACATTATCGTAGTTTTGGAATTTTTTTCTATGTAAATCATAGGTATACATTTTTGAAAAAAATCGGCTGTATCCGTAATTATTTATATCAAGCGTTGAGGTTTTATCTCAGTTTTTTTTTTACAATAGATTTAGACAGAAAAATGAACTATCTTTTTAAGTAAACTCCAAAAATAGAACATTATATTATTAATAACGTTTTGTAACAGCTTAATTTTATAATTAATTATAACATAGTGAGGTGATTAAACATTAATGATGATCCACAGTTCACTCACGACATTCCAAAGAGAAAATGTTATTGTTGTAAGAGAAAATTTATGTAAATACTATTAATCAGATTAAAATCAAGTAGGTCTGGTTGGTGTTGGACTGAATTCATACGCGATAAATGTAAAAACCAAACTTTGACTCAACTCTAGGGAAGAGCTGCACTCAAGAATCTCAAAAACATAATTTTTTTAATTGTGTAGTGCGCTATGCTACTTATATTTAATTTTCTAGGATGCCAGTCTATATGAGAATTATAAAGGAAATAGTGTCATAAATCTGAAAGATTAAAAGTAAGTGAGTAAACGAGTAAAAGTTAAAAAAAAACTGTATTTTTGTATATTTGGGGGGAGGTTAGAAAAGGTTGCTTTATCCAGTTTGTCATTCATATTGTGTAAAAAATTGATAGATGCAACAAATTTGACAGAAAATCTACAGAACTTTGCAGTCAAATCCAGAGAATTTGTTTCAAATATCTATACCTCAGAACCAGAGGATATTAAGTCACAATTTATAAATTTTACAGGAGAGAGGCAACAAATTTGTATACACCAATTTGTCTGATTTAAGTATTAGCCTGTTTATTTTGTACAGTTTTTAAAACGAAAAGTGGAGTTCCTTACATCTATTATCTAACTTAAAGATATTTCTGATTTTTGGAATTGTTATTTTTTATTGATTACTGAACTTAAACCCTCTGGTTCTAACTTTGTAGATAATTGTTGGAAAAAATGCTAAAATAAAATAACACATATAAATATTTTCGAATGAAGAAGGCTAAACGGTTGGTCTTTATTGATACGACCCACGTTTAAAAGAAAACTGCAAATAAATCGTTTGAAATATTTAGCTATTAATTTACTAGACTTAAAATTACTACTAGGTTATACCTAAATAAATTGAAATATAAAACAAATGAAACAAGATTCTAGCAAAAACTATCATCCATTTGGTAAAATTCCATCACCAAAGGAAAATGTTTCAAGTGACAACATTACTACTGCTGAAAATGAACCTAAACCTTCATGCTCAGCAATTAACAATTGACTGCCTAGAAACGAATCCAGGACTATTACATATTCACTTAGTCAAGCTTAAAGATAAGACGCACGAATTTATTCACTACTTTAATTTACACATTAATGAACAAAAATTACAACTGTAGTGAACATAACACTTTTGAAGTCTAGAACCAAGCCAACTTGTGCAAACTTTAGTTTGGTCTAAGTATTGAACGCATTGCATTTCCACCAATACATCTTTGTTATTGACTATTGAAGTATTCCTTGAAACAAAATTTATTGTATTGACATTGATTTTTAGTTAATTTTTCTCATATCTGAAAAAGTATATAAAATCTTTGTCGATTAACCGAAATCAAAAACATCTCTCTTGTTTCTGATTTCAGTTTCTTTATATATCGTCTACCATTTTGATTATTTCGATATCCTCATTCATCTCGTTATTCATATCTTATGCAACATTTCTCATCAAATCTATTTTTAATGTTATATTTTCCTCATTAACCTTTTGCAATCGCGCAACATGCTTCCAAATACTCCGATTTAAGTTTTTTATCATTATTTCTTATTTCTTCATTTCACTTCAGTTGTCAAGCAGTGATGTGCGCTTGACATTAAGTCTGTAAATAAAAGTGTAATCGAATAAATACCTATCCTTTGATTTAATATTATGTGAGATGTTTATTAAGAGTACTTTTGTCAAAAACAGTCTTCCGCTTGCGATACCAACGCGATCTTAAAATATCAACTTAATAAACAGGTAACTTTAAGAAATATTATTCTATGACTGTCCATTCCAGGGAAAATAATACGTCGAGATACTAGTTTTAATTTGATCAAATATAAGTATACAGTGTGTTCTACATAAACAGGTAACTTTAGGAAATATTATTCTATGACTGTCCATTCCAGGGAAAATAATACGTCGAGATACTAGTTTTAATTTGATCAAATATAAGTATACAATGTGTTCTACTTAAGTTGAAACCATCTCAATAACTTAGTATAATATACAAAAATCTTTTTTGTGAGTTTGTGGATTTAAAAATCCTTGAAAATACTTTCAAGTTCTTGCAGCAGGTCTGGAAGCATTTTTTAAAGGTTTATCAGTACTTTCAAAACATACTTTTAGTCATTTTAAAAGATTGCTCCGCCCAGCTGTGGTTGCCGTTCTAAAATATCGTTTTACACACTGAGACAATACAACCAAAACCGTTAATGAAGTTCAAAACACTTCGCAATTTGTATTGGCCGAAGATCATCAGTAGGTTGTGGTTGCAATAATGTGTAGTATTTTGTTGGAAAGACATTTTGGATGGTTTGGAAGTAATCGCTTTTTCTAATTTAATGAACCAAACCTTATATATACTAAAGATACAAAACTATTAACAGCAGAGCTACCTATTTAGGGCTAAACTAAGTGAACGACTTGAATTAGAAGATGGTAAAGCCACCTAGTGGCATTATATTGCAACGAATTTTGAAATGCCTAATTAGGCTACATAAATGCAGATATGTTTTATTGTTGATTCAACATTTATTGTTATTAAAGCGAGTATTAACGTAAAATGCAGATGCTTAAATGTTACAAGGAGAGAGTAACCGTGTAGTATATATTCGATAGCTAATGCTACACATCCAAAACCATTTCAATAAAATAGCCCATGTTGCAAAATTATGTGATTAAAAGAGTATAATTTTTTCGTGAGGTTTGATAGCATACATAATTATAAAAATGTGATTCTTATTTACAACTCTGTATAATTTTAACATGAGCATTAAAACTAGCATTAAAATAAATTTCGTATACAGTCTCTAATTACCAATAGGTTCGCTTTTCAACAAATAAACTCAAAATGGGTTAATAACTAATAAATATTTACAGACAAATAGCATTCACCAAAAATTGTGTAGAATCCCTATTCATTTTTAAGTTTAGTTTGGTTGGGACATTAAAATGAAAAGAACTCCGCTTTTTTGAGAAAGCAAGGAAAATTTTCTTTTGAAGCAAATAATTAAAAAAATGTATTAGAAAATGGGGTTTATTTTCATGTATTTTCTTTAAAAAAAAAATACAGCTTTTGCTTAAACCCAGTTAATTAGGAGAGCGAGGTGGAGAAGATACCTAAAAGTCTTAATTTTGTATAAAATTAAGTGTCACTTTTAATTTAATAAAACAGTTAACACTCGTTTTTGTAGTTTTTTACAGAAATCTAAATATGTAAATGTAATGAGTTGAATTTAAAATCGAGTACATCATTTTGTACTTGTGGGTTGCCATTTTTATAAGAAATTAGCAAAGGAAAACCATTTTTAGACTATGTTGATATTTTTACAACTTATTTTGTTCCATATAGGTTTAAACAAAATTTATCCTCGTGTAAATGCTCTTTCTCTGTTGTTTATATACCTACATTATTTTCTAGTGTTTCGTGATATGTTTTCAAGAGCAAAAAAAATTCGTATAAACTTCATTTTCAAGGTGGTTTTCAAAAACATATGGGCTAATAACTTCAGTTCCTAAAATTCCACCCCAAGTGTTAAGAGACCACTAACGCTGGAAATCAACGAGTCGTAAGAAATGATGATTTTCTGTATTGTAGATATGAAAGCTATTTCTATTTGGGCACCTATTTTGAGTAAATTTTCTCTCTAATGATAACATTTTTTATAATGGGGTCTAATAATGTTTGATGCACCTATATTGGCATTGTAAGGATGATGTTTGTGTTTTCTCATAATTTTGTTGCAGATGACGCTTCGATATTTAATTGCTAACTAATTATCCTAGATGACGTATGAAAATTTTATTGTAAACAAAATGATACATTTAATTCGTTTTTTTTTATTAATTACAGTATTTTCACGTTTCTTTTTTGGGTAAATTACTAAAATTATTCAAAATGTTATTTAATTTTCTGTTTGGATTTCTTCTATCTGGAAGTCTCCGTACAATCTGGATGCTACCAATTTTTTTAGCACTGATTAAAAATCGTATTCTAACTTTGAAAAATGCATAATTTCCTGTGACAGTAGATATCTGACACTTAAAACACGAAAGTTGCACAAATCTAATATTACAATAAATTACTTTTGACAATACTCTTTCAATTTACTTCCCTTACTTTCACAGCGTACTAAAAATTTTAATGAAAATAAAAATGATTTTTGACATTTACTTTCAATTTTCTTCTTTTGCTCACATAGCTTACTAAGAAACTAATATCATGTTTTAAAAATGTGTAAACATCATGAAAACGGTTTGATTTAGGTATGGGAATACCTATATTTAATCGAAAGGAAACTGAATTCTGTTTCATAAAAAATAAAGTACAGTGTGCCATTTAAAAAAAATTGAGTTTGAAATTTGATAAAATGAAACGTAAAAATTTATTAACTATTTTGAAACAATAGCGGCGTTCTTAAGCTAAAGTGAAAACTTCGAAACAAAAAATTTGTCGCTAATGAAATATTCTTATTTTTTAAAATCAATGCATTTGTCATAGTTTTCGGAAAAAGCTAAATATCTCTCAAATTAATAGTAGAAAGTGAGCATATCCCCATACCGATGAAAAAGAAATTATGTGAGGAATCTAAATTTATAATAAAAAAGGTACCATTCCATTTGAAATAAGAAAGTTGAGGTATGCACCGTAAAAATGTAGCACTCTGTATAGTTGAAAATATTTTCAAACTGTTTAGGGACTACAAGTAGGTTTTTATTGCATATGATTTTCAGATTTCTAACTTTAATATTATGAATCCACAGACCGATCTCAGTATATCACCAGTATGTTAGTTGCATAGTTGTAAAAAAAATATAAAGAATATGCTAAAATCTAGAGTAAATACAGTTGTTAAGCAGATGGCTTAATGCGTAGTTCCTTTTTTCATATAAATACGTACTAACTCATTTTTAGATAATTTTCTTATAATTTTAATTTAAATGAAAGCATACAAAATTCAACGAAGAACTTTTTTTTTCAAATTTTGTATACCTACTTATGTTATTGGTGGTAATTACAAGTGCATAGTTTATATTTTAAAATATCTACGTATGAAATTCAGAATCCGGTTTTTACATTTATATGTAAAATACCTATCCTTTTCACAAATACCTATTTAATGCTTTAAGATCTGAAATATGTCTATATATACATGAAATATTTAGAGAAAATTGGAAAGTTACACATTACGCGTTTTTTAAATAAAATTGACTTTCGTAAACAATGCAGCTGGCTATTGTACAAATGATGGTCATCAAATTAATTGGTTGCTCGTTTTTGCAGATATCGAAATAAACAAGAACATTCGTTTTAGTTTTAATAAAGTTTCATTGCAACCGATGCACTTTGTAATGTAATGTAATGAGGTGTATTCGTCGCATAGTTTCGTCTATGGAATAATAGGTATAAGCGGACATGCCACTAAAAAATGTGATGAACATCTAAAAATACATTAGCCTTGAAATAATTATCGATAAATGCACTTAATTTTATGATCGGTGAAATATAAAGACTGAAATGCATTTCCAAAGCCGTATTGGATCAATACTTCCCAAAGCACAAGTATTTTAATGAAGGAAATGGCGAATTTTCCAGAAAAAATAAAAAGTAAAGTAATAATTCGGCGCCGTTCCGGAAAAATGCGACTACGACGCATACAAAAAAGTGCATCTTAAAAATCATTAAATGCACCGAAGGAGGATAAGGAATCTGATTAACTTCGACTGTTTTACACAGGCCTTTTTCGAACTCGCGAATATTAATATTAATTAGTTATCCGTTTTATGTACAAACAAATGTTTAAATGTCTAGGGGAAAATAGACTATTTAGTGCATATCTCCGCAGTCAACAGGTTAGAGTGTACACAGAGTTATACTCTCGTAGTTTAGATGATATTACAGCTTGAGCACTGCCGATATTGATCGGCGTATATTTTCGTAAAAATTCTGCTACTCACCGACAATATGAACCATGTTTTTTGTCCATCTTTGTAGCTCTCTTCTAATGTTTCTTCTCTGTTGAACACACCGCGCATATGAACACTCCGCCATTTTTTTCGGGCGGCAAGTTTGTCACACTGATTCGTATAAAATTCCTATTACCCATCGCTTCAAATCATTCATTACACCTAAATTTTATCAGATATAAATTTCCGTTTACACAAAAACAATTTCAAGTTCAATCACAATTCCGTTAAGTCACTAATAAAGTTTGTAGAAAATAAAAACTGTCACAAAAACACAGCAGTTTAAAAGTTTAAATTAAAGTTAAAGCACTGAACAAACAAAAACAAAAGTGTCTCTCACTGGGTTCTTCATCTCAGGAGTAGGTAAGATCGGTGTTTTTTCGCCATGATTCCTTATAATCTGAAAAGAAAATAAATTAAATTATTATTCTGAATTAAAGTGCGGACGGAAAGGTGCAGCAATAATTGAAAACCGGCTTACTTTGTTCAATGTTAAGTTACATGTTTGTATGAAGTTGGCGCGTTTCGATTGTTTTAAAATTTTGCAGTAATGTGTTGCATGAATGGTGGTCGGTATCACTACTGTAGTAACGTCATATTGTGACGCAACAAGTGCGACGCCACACGGCACTTGCATGCACTTGCATTTTCCCTTCCCTTGCCAGCTAGATCGGTGTGCATCCCTATTATCTATCCTCTTCGTCTTGCGTTTGCTGTTTGTATATACCTTGGTCTGTCGTCTAAAATACTACGGGGCTGGTTTGTCTCTCTCGTTAAGTGTATGATCTCTGTTTCATGTCTATTTGTATTCTTTTCTAACGTATTAATTTCATAGGTTAAAATATTGACTATCTTCCTCTAAGTAGTCCTTGTCTGATGACCCGCAGAACGTAGCGAAGTAGCGTCTTTTTCTTACTTGCAATTCGGCCTATTTTGTTCCTTTTATGGTCTACGAATATTTCGTCTTTGTCGTATAATTCTAAATTTTCCTAGTTTAAACTTGATTTGGTCTCTTTTTAAATATCCACTCTCTCTATTGGCCTTTCTGCGTTTATACGAGGGGCAGCAGAACAGAAATCGACTTTACTCAGCATTTATGTTACTTCGTGCAATTCGAATTCATAAATACAGGTTTTACCTACAATTTAACGTGATTCTTTCAACACGTACTCCATTATTAATTACTTTAGTGCCATAGTTTTATATTTACCATTAATTATTCTTTCAAAATTACATGAACAAATAATTCATTTAAAAGTGAATACAATTCTTTTATTTATTTCAATAATATAATAATGTGTTAACTGTACTTTTTATACAACTGTAACGAATTAAAACTATTCTGTTTCAGAATGTATAATAAATTATTCTAACATGATTTTATAAAACTGTATAAACACAATAAACATTTTTAAGTGTCTATAATTTTTTTCCTAATAAATGGCGAAGGTGCCGAGATTTTAGATGTTATTTTAAAGGGCAGTAACCTTTTATTTTTTGTATCTCAAATTTCAACGTTTAATTCTGACATATAATGTTATAATACCTTCCTCGTTATTTAGCAGGTTTTTGTGAAATAATTTCAGGATTTTTCTTCGCAAAATTACAAGAATTCAATAAAGAAATTACCTCAATATGTTATTAAATTGATTTTATTACAAATATTTCTGACTAAGTACGACAGAGCAAAATTACAAAATGCTCTCAGTCCGTTTAGAGAAATATATCAGATAAAGCGCAGCCGAATATTTTCGTGAAATATATACAGGGTGTAAACAAAAGTTGTTAAAAAATATAAGGGTAGAATTTACTACTAAAGATGAGAAAAAAGTTGCTATACACACATGTATTCGCAAATATCCTCATTTTTCGAGATAGGGGTGTTCTAAAATTACAGGAAATAATAAAGAAAATTACTTAAAACTGATTTTACTGAAACTTAAGTAAACATTACAGAAGAAAAGTACAAAATATTCTCAACAAATTTAGAGAAATATATCAGATAAATTGCTGCTAAATATTTTCATGAAATATATACAGGGTGTAACCTAAAGTTGTTAAAAAATATAAGGGTAGAATCTAGAATACTGATGAAAAAAGTTGCTACATACACATGTAATCGCAAATGCTACATTTCCCAGATAAGGGTGTTTTAAAATTACAAGCAATCATAAAAAAAATACTTAAAACTGATCTTACTGTAAACATTTTTAAGTAAACATTACAGAAGAAAATACAAAAATACTCAAAAATTTAGAGAAATATAGCAGATAAAGCGCTGCTGAACATTTTCGCGAAATATATACAGGGTGTTAACGAAAGTCGTTAAAATAATATAAGGCAAAATCTACGATTAAATATGAGAAAAATTTGTCTACACACATGTATCTATGACTAGTAATTGTTAGACGTTTGAACTTAGCCATAGTGAGTGATAAGTGTATCCCTCTGGTAGTCAGTGATACTACCCGTCAGACATCACTGATGTCTTCGTGACTAATAGCGACCTGGAAAGCGGGTACCAAGAGCTGTGACCTCTAACCCTGGTGGGCTAAACTATATACTGAACAAGATTTAAAGGAAACAACTACTCAGCGGATAAAGGCCCCGATCTGCGGTGAATTAAACCTGCAAGTCTTGTTTGGTAGCTAAGATCATTTGTCAGTTTCTCCTATTTACAAGAGTTATCGGGCGTTTTAGGAAGGGAGGGAGAAAGACTTAGGAGAGTTAATACAGCTGTAGATGATCATTTTTTATGAGTTACAACCTTAATAACTTGACATTGCACCGCCCGAATGTTTCAAATCGAACTCTTAGCAGCCAAAAATATAAACCGTTAGCAATCATCTCCTGGAAGAGAATTTACGACCAATGGTTCTAGCCACAGGTCCACGTCTTACCAAGGCACACTGGGTTGCCCGGTTGCAATTTGCTAGAGAGTACGCTGAATGGGGTCTTGAAGAACAGTTCATTGTACACTTCAAGAATGAATCGAAATTTTGCCTATATTCCTCAGATAGATGTATACCAGTGTACAGAAGATCATGTGAGCGTTATATTCAATGTAAATTTCGACAAACGGAAAGTTTTGGAGGGGGATTAATGGTTGGGGAGGAATTTATTTTCATGCGCATGGAGTTGATGGCAGTCATTGATGGGAAGATGATAGCCGATCGTTACATAAAGAATAATTAAGAACCTTATGTGACCCCATATAGCCTTTTCATAAGCCGCAACTTTTTGCTAATTGACGATAACACACGATCACACAGTACGAGGATAGTGACTGATTACCTTGGAGGAGCTAATGTCACTATAGTGAATGGGCCAGCTCGCAGCCCAGACATTAATTCTATAGAGCACCTATGGGACCATTAAGAATGGGAGATTTAGCAAGATCAGGTTCCATGTAGGAACTTGAATGAACTTCAAAATAAACTGAACGTAATTTGAGGATTATTTACACAATCCATTTGAAGGGTACCAAGTCGAACACAAGCAATAATTAAGGCGAAGGAAGAAAATACCCGACATTGAAAACAATTGTAGTAATAAATTACTTTTTGTAAAAATTTTAATAAAAGTGTTCCATATTGTTACTTTCTTGTTCATGCTGTGTATCTCATATGATAACAGAGATAGTAAAGTGAATCAAAAAGGAGGATGTTAAGAAAAGATAAGGCGAGAATTAGCTGTAAATTGAAATATGCTGTTATTGCTGATGCACTCCACATAGTGTTACGAATTTTCGGAACAAAACTCAATAACATTTTTACTATAAAAACGAATTACTATCACAATAAATTCCTGAAGAGTCAATGCGAGAAAAAAAATCATCCAAATCGAACAAAATAACATCAACTTATGGTAAACTTCAGGTGATGCGATAATTCTTGTGGGGTGTGTATATCGGGTCGGGCCAAAAAAAATTGTACTTTTTATTATTTTTTTTTTTTGCCAAATTATTGTTTCTCAACAAACTTGGTGACTGAATAGGCTACAGAGATAAAATTTGCAAACGTCAACATTAAAGATGGCGGACGCAATTGCAAATGGGTCTCCTTTGCGCTCGTTCTTTTTAATTGAAACTTGTCAAAAAGACAGAGTTCGAAGGAATGAACTTCACTTTACATTTTAAGACTACGATAAGTTATATTGGTTCATTGGTTTTGGAGATATTGTGGATTCAATAAAGGCCTACTTGGCATTTTTAAAATCAGGAACAAAAAACTAATTTTAATATTTTGCTACCAATTTTTTGTTTCTCAACCGATTTTAATGAAATTGGTGTTGTAATGTTGGCAATAGAAACGGCTCTAAGAGAAATTGTTAGCCAATTATCGAAATGTCAACATACGAGACTCATTTTCTACTGGTACATCTATTGCTTTTACTACTATACTTCAAATATCAACAATACGAACTAGAGAAATAATTTATAAAAAATCTTAGTTGGGTAAATGACACGATGAGATGATAGAGGACATATCATCAAAAAACATAATTAGATTTTTTTTTTTTAGTTGTAGAAGTATAAGCAACAGAAGTATTATTAGAAAATGAGTCTGTATTTTGACATTTCGATTAAAAACTGTTTTCTTGGTCCATATTTTAAAAATGGCAAGGAGACCTTTTTGAATTCGCTATATCTCCAAAACCAATAAACTGATTGAACTTGTCGGATATTAGAATGTAGAGAAAAGTTCATTTTTTTCGAAATCTCTCATTACTTCCGTCATTTCGGCAACATTCAATTAAAAAGAAGAAGCTCAAAGGAAGGTTTAATCTCAATTTCGTCCGCCATATTGAATTTTAATATTTCGACCATCTTGACATTTGGACTTTGTAGTATATTTAATGAGCTAACTATTGACACCAAGTCATTAAAATCTGCTGAGAACGAAAAATTTGACAAAAAGAAATAAAAAATACGATTCTCTTCGGTCCACCCGGTATATGTTTCACAATTATTATTTGATCATAATAATAATAATAAGAATATTAATTGCTGACCATATACAAAATTTTAACACTGTGAGATGAATATTTTTCAAGCTATACACAATAATCTTAAATCTAATTGACACCTCTATGAAATGTACAATTGTGGACTAATACCAGTCTATTTTAACCAATTCATACAATAGTTGTGCCTATTGTCTTAAGTACACGTTTTTCTTTTATTCAGCCTTTAGCATTCACTGTTGGACATTCTTTTTTCCATTTCTCTCTATCCTGGGTTATTCGCATCCATTTTGGTCCAGCTTGTCTTCTTAGGTGCTCTGTTCATCTCATTTGTGGCCTACCTCTTTTTTTCTTTTGCGTTCCCACCATCTCCAGTGGAAAATTTATCTCGTTCCATCTTTCATATTTGTCTTAAAGTATGACCGGCAAAATTTCATTTAAGTTTGGCTGCATGGGTAGCGACGTCTTTCACTTTTGTCTTATTTCTTATCCACTTGGTCCTGTTCCTATCTGAGAGTCTAATATTCAGCATTTGTCTTTCTATCGATCTTTCTGTCCTCGTTATTTTGTCTACGTTCTCTTTTGTGAAAGTTCATGTTTGAGAGTCATATGTGAGAACAGGGTTTATACACTGTTCAAAAATCATTTGGTTTTTAGATGTTGGGGAAATTTTTTTATCTTTCAGAATATAGTTAAGTTCTCCAAATGCTGCCCATGTGGGTTTTTATTCTTCCCTTTAATTCTGCAGTTTGATTACCCTTCTCAATTTTAGAATTTGACCCAAGTATATGTATTCGTTGGTTTGCTCAATGTTTCTTTGTACAAATGTGATTATTAGTTCATCTGTTTGTTTTGTCATTGATTTTGTCTTATCCTAGTTAATTTTTAAACCTATCTTTGTAGCTTCTTTGTCTAATTCGTTGATCATCTTCCCTAATTCCCCCTTCTTTCTCTGTTATTAGTACAATATCATCTACATATCTCAAGTGATGAAGATAATGTCCTTTTATATTAATCCCATGTGTGTCCTCTAGCGCCTGATTAAATAGTTTCGGTGATATCGTATCTCCCTGTCTGACTTATCGTTCTATTTGTATAGGTTCAGTATTCTCCCTCAGGTGCAAGTTATTATTGTTAAAATGATATTTTTTTCATTAGAAATTTTAACCCGTAAGGCTACCCAAAGAGAGGAAGACATTATTTGCAATAAGTTAATTTATAACTGTGTAGGAAGTGCAGAGACAACAGACCGTTACTCCATATTTTTAAGATACAGGCTACACTACAACTTATTTGAATAATGTTTAGGTGAAGTCATTATCGCTTATTGCAAGATCCAACTTAAAGGAAGCTATATATAAAATGCCGGTAATATTTTCAGTGCATAGCCATATTATCTATTGAGCTTTGTATAACTAAATCGCGATTATTAAACAGTATAATTTACTACTAGGTAGCTCTTATTGCAAAACAAAGTAACATTAATTTTGTAATTGAACCAATTGCAGAAATATAATTTCACTGTAACTGATAATTGTAAACAGTAACGTTTTTTAACTTTAGCCTTGTACCTATATTACTAATTCGATAATAACTGAATATTTAATTTAAAATAATTTCATAGTTAAAGACCTATTTTATTTATTGCATAAAACTTTTTACTTATGATATAACATATCGGCTATGTGTTGGTGACTATAAATAAGTGTTTGGTAGTGTAATAAATGCCTATGGCGTTTGCCAAAGTTTCTTATTTGTCTCAAAATATTTAAAAAGCTATTGATGAGATATAAATATCGAAACACGTTATCATTTCTAATGAATACATATCCGGCAACAGCTTTTGTAAAAAAAAAACATCCTCCGTTTAGTGAGAATAACGTACTAAAGTCAATTAAAAAACTTAAGGCAAACATGACTACTGTATTTGACTAAGTTCCTGCATTTATTATTAAAGATTGTGCTGGTAATTTTTATAATGTATTATTTTTAATTTGATATTAAAAACGGTGACATTCCCGGACACGTAGAAATTGTCCGAAATTTGTCCAGTATTTAAAACGATATTGAAAATCATCGTCCCATTACTATCAGGCAATTTCTCTACAGTCTACCAGAGTGAACATTTTTCTAAATTTATTTTCCTATCGAAATATGCCTGTTAGGTTTTAAAATTATTTTAGTTAATTTACAATTTTAATAAATAGAAACATACGTTTTTAAAAAAATTTTAATTGTTTGTAGTGTGTTTTGTAGTCATCAAAAAGCTATTCTTTTTATCCTTCCTGCCACAAAAGGATGTGAAAGTTTACACTATAAACGTGCGTCTAAAGTTCAAGGGCATAACAGAACTTCGTGTTCTGAAGACTGGGGGTGGGATAGGATAAATAATGGTTTCATCCCAACACCCTTGGAAAGTAATCTCAGACGATGTTCTAAAAATCATTGCTTACAAATGCTCAAAAGGTAGTAGACTAACCTGAGTTGCAGTAAAGCTGGCGTGCGATGATTGATATTGTGCGGAATATGAACTGGCAAAGATTGTGAAAGCATCAACCTCAATGAACCTGATGATCCATAAAATATAGATGTAACGATGATTTGCAAAGTGATATTAATAATTTTGTTGAAGATGAATCGCAGATTACCGAAGATGATAAAGAATCTTCTGGAGATGATAATGGAAATTTCGGAGATGAATATGAAAGTCCTGATGAAAATTGTATCCAAAGTCCAAACGACAATTCGGATTAAAAATGTATAATAAAATTATGTATTTGTCTTATTTTTCATTGTCTTATTTTCCACAATTAACTAAAGATTCTTCTTTAGGTTTTTATTAGAATTCGACGTTAAACACCTATTTTTTCTTTGCTTTTTTCTATTTTTACTACTCTAGTATATTGGAGGATTTATTTGTTTAAAAAATCTGTGCAATCCAGGGTAGCTAACATAGTGTGTTAAAAGTTTACTACTTGATAACACTGGTTTATTGTGCAACGACAAATATTATCGTGTTAGTCCAAATACCTTCTAGTTTGGACCGTCTTCTGATTCTATTTGGAGTGGTTTAGTATATATTTGTATCTATTTTATAAGCCGACTTACCTTTATGATGTAGTATTTTTGAGATTAAACGTACGCTTTTTAGAGAGGTTTTTTTTGTTTAATTGCTCAGAATATTGATTAATTCTTTATACAAAGTACTCTGAAATTATTTGAAATAAAAGACATTGAGGTTAGGTACTCGATACAGTTTCTTGAACTCCATATAGGGTAATATCCCTGAAACTCATCGGACAACTCAATTTTTTTTGTATGTACAGGGTTATTCATTATAAATTACCCACCCCTTCTCATCGTTATTATTGCCTATATAGAAAAAAAAGTTTTAAATAAAAGTTGTGCGGTTATGACTGATTTTTCTTAAAATTCTATCAAATGTACAGTAGCTACAGATTTCAGGGGATACAAAGAAATAATATTTTTTAAATGATAGCTGTATATTATTAAATTTTTGGAATGAAGCTTTGTTCCTGATTTCAAAAATATACCATACGTTACCCCTACCATATACCGTTTTTGAGTTATTAAACGTCGAATATCTTAGTTAAACTAGTTACTGTAAATATTTCTTTAATGATATAATCAAAATGGTTTATAGTGAGGAAGAAAAAAACCAAATATTTATACAAAATAGATAAAGATTTATTTAGGAAATTTAAAATATAAATAAATGATAACTCATAAAATATGTTCGATGTGTCCACCATTATTGTCAATGCATAATTGATAACGTCTTCTTATATTTATAATTGCACCGGAAATGGCTTCATTATTTACATTCAGATTGTTTATTTCAAGTCGATCTTATCTTTAATGATTTGAATACTATTATTATTACTGACTGACAATGTCTTTTAGAAATCTCCAAAAAATGAATCCATGGGGGTCAAATCCGGACAATTAGGTGGCCATTTAATACGTCCATTATTCTCTATCCATATTGGGAATACATTATTCAAATGATCTCGAACGGGTAGGACACTATGCGGAGTTGCCCCATCCTGTACCCAAATCATATCATCAAGTTCAGCTTCTGGAAAATTCTGCAAAAGAATATTTTCTGCTTCTGGGATAATTATTTACAGATAGGTAACTCCAGTTAAAGTATAATCATAAAATATAGGCCCAACAATTTTGTTTCTGAAAATTCTGCACCAAACGCTAACAGTTTTTCTTCCTGATTTTTTTATTTGTTTTACCAATCTTTTTTATGTTGTGCTTGTTTTCCCACGACCTTCGATTTTTCCTATTAAAAATTACTACTGTAGAAAAGGATGATTCACCAGTCCATAATATTTTAGAAAAAAAAATCGGGATCTTCATCCAATTTTTGAATCATCTGGAGGCAAAAGTCCAGCCTTTTCCTTTTATGAGCCTCTGTTAAAACTTGTACGGGTAAAATTTTATATGGTCTGTAGCTGTTATTTTTTTAACGTACGTTGGATTTTGGAATAAATTTTACCGAATTGATCAATTGCATTATTTATACTACATTCAGAATTTTCTAAAAAAATAATACAATGTTTCAAAAAAGTTTATTCGCGAATAAATATGGATGGGCTTACCTTCGAAATGAAGCACTATATCTAGCTGTTCTTCCTGATTTGCTTGAACTACACGCTTTTTTCTACTAAAACTGGAGGTATTATTAACCTTTCGGTAAATATTTTTGAACATATTTTCTGATGGTGTTGGACGATTTGGATACAACACCCTATATGCTCTTTTTACTGCACGTTTATTTTTGTTATTTTGTATATAACAAGTAAATATTAGGATTTATTCTTCCTCACTGTAAGCCATTTTGATTATTTCATTAAAGACATGGCACTTATCAAACATAATAGTTGTCATTTTCATAGCTCACTTTAATAATCTATTTTCCATATTTACAGTTACTAGTTTAACTAAGATATTCGACATTTAATAACTCAAAAACGGTATAAGGTAGGGGTTACATATTGTATATTTTTGATATCAGGAACAAAGGATTATTCCACAAATTTAATAATATACAAAGTATTCTATTTAAAAAAAATATAATTTTTTTGTATCTCTTGAAATCTGCACGCTACTGTACTTTTGATATCATTTTAA
This sequence comes from Rhamnusium bicolor, assembly GCA_029963845.1. Taxonomy (NCBI): domain Eukaryota; kingdom Metazoa; phylum Arthropoda; class Insecta; order Coleoptera; family Cerambycidae; genus Rhamnusium; species Rhamnusium bicolor. Next base: position 2,008,106 of record JANEYF010000753.1, read on the forward strand.
CAAAATTCAGTCGTAACCACACAACTTTTATTTAAAACTTTTTTTCTATAGGCAATAATAACGATGATAAGGGGGGGTAATTTTTAATGAATAACCCTGTACTCAAAACTGGTTTCCAACATCATGAAAAATATTCGTATAGGTGTTTACATAACACAAATTTTCTTAACCTTGTAAAATATGTATTTTATAAAACTATATTGAAATTATTTATAATTATCTCATAATAACTATAATTAATTCGATAATTACTTAATACTGTACAACTACGTCCATTTTTAATGTTATTCTAAATATTTATAAAATAAACATTTAGACATGAATAAATTTTAAAACCAACTTATATTTCGAAAAACTACTGGAACGATTTGTTCGGTGTCATACCATAAGTTTCAGAATAATGCGTCATTATTTTGACCATGGCTTCTAACGATATTTGCAAATTAATTTTATCGTATTTTTGCAACTTAAATAAATTAAAAAAACCGCTGTCAATTCCTTAGGGATCAGAACTTCCTCACTGTAGTAAAACTTGACGTGTGGTGAAGTTTATAATAAAAGTAATTTTTGACGTTTCAAAAAAGTCACATTTTTTGACGTTTCAAAAAAGTCACATTTTGACGTTTCAGAAAAGTCACATTTTTTTGACGTTTCAAATAATCATATGTTGACTTTCAAGAAAGCACATTGGTGGAATGTCACTATTTTTTTATCGGGCCGTTTGGTCATCAACTAACTAATCTCTTCGTTACCCTAGAATGTGTGTACCAAATTTGAAAGCTTTATCTCAAAAACTGTAGCTGTTATCGAACCAATTTCTGTCTAAAATTTTGTGTATTGTCATAATTCGTCGACGTCAGCAATAAAAATTTTCAAAATTTACACTCCTACTGAGGGTGAGGAAGTAATAAACATATTCTAAAGTATGTACATTTTATACTCCTTTACTGAAACAAAATGATGCTAATATATAAAGTGACTTGAAAAAACAGGTGAGTTTAATTTAAAGAAAATAATCAGTAGGCTGTCAAAAATGTTCCGTGGGACAGTGGTGTACGCGAAATTAACTAATACAAAACAATAAACTGTTATAATTTATAACAATGTATGTAAAACTTACCCTCTTAACTAGCTTGACGAACTAGCTTGCTTATCAGAAACTGGAGAAATATGTAGCCATTTTGCTGCATCAGGTATGTTTCTATGGTTGTCTCCATGAGTGATGTTCGCTTTGGTGAAAATATATTCTTATATTTTATAAACGATCATTCGACATCTACTGATGTAATACACGCATACGTAAAATAGTCTTTAAACGCACTTAACGGATCTGGGGCTGCACCATCACATATTTGTCTTAATTTGGTAAAACCGGTGTCTTTATTTAACACACTTGCGAACTTTTCTTTAACGCGCTCATTTGTTGCGTCATCTATAGCGTGTAGCAGTAGATTTACTTTGTTCACTATTTGCAGTGACACCGCTAACGACAACGCACTATTTTCTAATGTTTTTATGCTCTCATGTAAAGGTTTACAGTTCTTCGCAATATTTTTTAAAGCTGTTTCAACGGAAATATCTTCGAATTTTGTCTGCTTCCTTAATAGCTGCAGCCTCATCTGGATTGAATTGTAGTATCACAGCTTTTATTTGTTGGAAATATTCAGCATAATAAAAAGCTGCCTGCAACCATGTTCCCCAACGTATAAGAATCGGCTGTGGTGATTCAGGAATACCGGGACACTTGCCATGAAATGCACGGAGACGTTTAGGAGATTCAAGAAACACTTTTTTTTACTTGCTATTAATGCATCCACCTCTGGAAAACCTTTTCGAATAGTTTCTGCCACAAGATGTAAAGCATGCACTTTACACGTAACATGTATAAACGTACAACCTTGTTCTTGCAAGGAACGGCCTACCGAATGCATTGTCACGGCGCCATCAGTCACAAACATCAACACTTGACTTTTTGAGAGTTCAAATTTTTCTAACGTCTCCAGCACCACCCTGGTAATTGTTTCGCTAGTACACTGACTTAGTCTTTTGCTAGCTAGTAACAGTAGAACTGTCGGTTTAAGAGGGTCCAGTACTCGTACTATAACATTTAAAATATATTTTTTTTTCAATCTGTTGTCTCATCAACAGATAACCATAACCGTGTATTTTTTAATTCACATTTCATCTTATTTATCATGTCTACGTGTACAGTTGGTAGATAGTTACATAACATTGTGCGACTTGGTAACTTCACCTGGGCATTGTATTTATTCCAGAACTCTCGAAATGGTTGTTTATCGAGTATGTGCAGCGGAACATCACAGGCAATCAGCATTAATAGTAAATCAAATATAAACTGTGATGTCGAAGGCACGCCACTTTTTTTTTATGGTGTATATTATTTACGTGAAGTCCACAATCACGCTTATCCTAGCACATCAAATCTCTCTCGCACACTTTACAAATTATTTTAGCACCATCATAGAATAAATTCGGGAATTCACCTATGAATTTATTCACTTTGTCAGCAAATGGCCGTTTTCTACCACTGCGTACGTCTGCCATGCTTTATTATTAAATTAATATCAATAATACAGTATAACAAATAAAACAAAAACACAAAAACAATATGCAATACGCCCAAGTGACTTAACGTGTACACAACACGAAAGCTAATAATAGACTAAACTGGAGAAAGAGTTTCGCGGTCGAGGTGAATGCCGGCGATAGTAAGTACATCTGTACTCTACGACCATGATACACTGAAACGATTTACAGCTTTAATAATCAGATTGCTATCAATTGTATTAATAATAATAATGTTATCTTTGTTCATCGCAAATGTACAAGATAGTTTAAAGAATGTAATATTTATATATTTATAGTAATGAAAGGCCGAAGTTCGTTTGTGTCATTCAGAGTGACACATACGTTTCCTTATTTGGTGTTTAAGGAATGTGTGTCACCGCTAAATACAATTTTTTTATAAAGGTACATGGGTATTCGATTATTTATAATGCTCTGATACAAACAGCATCTATGAAGTACTCTTTCTCTCACGTATGGTCAAACAATCTGCTCCTTTAATTTTTAATGAAACTAAACCAAATTTTCTTAATCCAAATAGAAGCCTAATTCTAGGAATTCTGAACCCGTCAATTCGTTTTTCAGTTATGTAATATAAAATAATCAGTAATATGTTCATTAAATTTCAAGGGGTAATCTAGATACAGACCCAAATTATAAGCACAATTTACAAAATTTAATTTTTCACCTCTAATAAAAAATTCAAAGTTATGTACGCAATAAGAATGTTTTAATTTACTATCAAAAAGGAATTACATTTAACTTCATTGGTTTATTGGTACGCAATAACTTTTTGAGGCTAGTTACTAAGGATTCTAATTTAGAGCAACATCGTGCACTTTGTTAGAGCAATCGATAAATATAGCATAGCACAGCAAAACAATAAAGGTTATGTATGTAAATATAAGTTTGCCGTAAATGCTGCAAACAAAGTAAGTCCTAATATGGTTCCTTGACGAACTTCATTGTTGATACTTAATAGTTCTGACACATTTTTTAATTTTGACCAGTTGCAGATATCTTTCTATGAAATCTGCAATCGTAGCTGCTGCATTATCTCCAAAATCTTAATATATATAATGGCCGAGGTGGCTGAAGTACAGCCACGGTCTTGCGCTGGCGTCACACGTGCCGATTTAGAAGTGATTTACGCTGCAGTCTTATTTGAAAGGTTAATGCGTGAGGTTGTACCTATAAATTATACATAATGTCAAATGCGCCAAAGGGTAAAAAACGACCGTACGCGGACACAGTGAATAAATTTATCGGTGAATTTCCGGATTTATTCTATGACGGATGCAAAATAATTTGTAAAGTTTGCAATCAAGACTTAATGTGCAGGCACAAAACAGATTGTCGTCGTCATATCAATACCGTGCAACATCAAAATAAAAAAAATGGCATGCCTTTGACAACTCAGTTTATGTTTGATTTATTGTTAATGCTAATAGCCTGTAATATTCCGCTACACATACTGGATAAACAATCATTTCGGGAGTTTTGGAATAAATACAATCCCCAAGTGAACTTACCAGGTCGTACATCGTTACGTAGATATATTCCAGCTGTTCGTGAAGACATTGTAAATAGGATTAAATGTGGATTAAAAAATACACGGCTCTGGTTATCTATTGACGAGACGACAGATTGTAAAAAAAAATTCTATTTTAAATATTATAGTACGTGTCTGGACCCTCTTAAACCAACATTTCCACTTTTACTAGCTAGTAAAAGACTAACTGCGTATACTGGCGAAATAATTACGCGTGTGGTGCTGGAGACATTCGAAAAATTTGAACTTTCAACAAGTCAAGTATTGATGTTTGTGACTGATGGTGCCGCGACAATGCGCGTGGTAGGCGGTTCTCTTCAAAGAGACAATTGTAGGTTTTTACATGTTACGTGTAAAGTGCATGCGTTACATCTTGTGGCAGAAACGATTCGAAAATGTTTTCCAGAGGTAGATGCATTAATAGCAAATACAAAAAAAGTATTTCTCAAATCTCCTAAACGGCCTCGAGCATTTCACAGACAGTGTCCTGGTATCCCTGAAACACCAGAGCTGATTCTTACACGTTGGAGAATGTGGTTGAAAGCGGCTTTTTATTATGCTGAATATTTTCAACAAATAAAAGCTGTGATACTACAGTTCAACCCTAACGAGGCTGCAGCTATTAGGGTAAGCCAGACAAGCTTTCAAGACGTTTCCCTTGAAACAGATTTAAAAACTATTAATAACAATTATAGAGGACTACACGACGCAATAGAAAAATTGCAAAATAGTTCATTGTCGTTAGTGGATTCGCTGCAAATAGTGGACGACGTAAATACACAGCTACAGGCTATAAATGACGCAAAAAATAATCGCGTTAGTGAAAAATTCGAGAGTGTATTACAGAAAGATCCTGATTTTAGCAAATTAAGACAAATTTGTGATGGTGCATCTACAACTTCGTTAAGTGAGTTAACAGATTGTTTTACTTATGCCTGTATTACATCCGTAGATGTCGAACGGTCATTTTCAAAATACAAACATATTTTTTCACCAAAGCGAACATCGCTGATGGAGACAGCTGTGGTAACATACCTGATGCTATTATACTATAGATCTTCCCCACTTTGTGATGACGACAACCAAACTACTTCATAAATCTGCTTAAAAGGGTGAGTTTTATACAAATTTTTATAAAATGTAACATTATTGTTAAAATTTATTTCCATTTATTGTACTTATTCAAGTATTATGATATGATGTAAACATATGAGTCATATGACGGCTCTTTCGGCCAGGTGACCTCGGCCAGCTTTACTGATTACTTATTGTATCAAAGGCCTTAAAATTGTCCAGAAGAATCAAAGCTGTTATTTGATTTTTATGTGCGGTTGACAGAATATCATTAATCATCTTTTGCAATGCTGTGCAACAAGTATAATTCAATTTAAAACCAGACTGAGTAGATGGTAGAATTTTAAAATTATCGAGGTATTCACGTATTTTTCCAACATTTAAAATCCGTCGTTTCGAGGTGGATTAGGTGGAATGCGAAAGGTGAGATATTGTCACTTCTGTATAGTAGGGGAACATTTAGAAAACTAATTTTCGTGTCTTTATCAAGGTAATGTTTTATTAATAGTTATTTATTGGCTTATTATTCTTTATTTTTTTAAATGCCATAGGCATCTTAACTGCCTAAGAAGAATTCAGCTCAAGATGACTGGGCATTTATTGACTCTGACGCCTTTTCAGTTGTTCTCGTTACTTGCTCTTTGAAAGAATCAAGAAAATTTACTATTTTCGTATGAATTGAGCCGTGAGAACTAACAAAGAATTAATTTTTTTCTAAACGTGTTAAAAGTTAGTATTTCCAAAGTGCTTCCCGTGATTTTAGAAATGAATGGGCCAAGGAGGCTACTTTGTGGGATTTCTGTTCAGTTTTGAAACTACCTGAAAAATCGTTGGCATATTTAACAACAAATTTTCAATTTTCGAGATGATATAGTTAAAGAGTTACCATTTCTTCTAATACCAGTTATTTAGTTTTATCGTGAAAAAAAGTAATCATAGTGTCAAATATTCTAAATCAATAACAGTGTCGTCATTAATTATGCAGTGGTCTAGAAAACGAAGAGCGAACTCTAGTTTAAGAAAATAATTCTAGAACTCATCTATCTCATTGGCTTAAAGTTCTGTATGAATAAGTAAAATCAGCAATATGGAAGATTAAAATCGCTACCAATTTTTGTTGCAAAATAAAGTTGCTCCTTACACTCATTAATATTTTACAAAAGATTATTGAGCAACAATTTAAGAATGAAAAAATGTGGCTCTTAAATTTCCTCAAAACCTACAAAATAATCGGTGTTGTAGTTGGCTAGAGCGCGAGATGGCAAATGTGATTAAAAATCTTTCTATCGTAGTTGCAGGTTCGAATCCGACAACCGGCACTGGCAATGTTGGTATGAATGGTTGTATATCCACATTTTTCTAAGTATAAATTTAATCTGTAGACAGTTTCGGCTTTGGTTTTCGGAGGTTGTCTAATTTCTGTGTTGTTTATTATTTATTATTATTTTTTGTGCAATTTTTCGGAACGGAAAAAGTCTATTTTTTCACTAATCCTCAGTAAACAACAATGCTGAGAATTGTATTTTATTGATTTATACCTGAATACTATTGCCTCTCGATCCTGAAATAATGACGTTTTCAAGACAGTGCTCCATCTTTTGACAACAAATGTATCATAAAGCTTCAAACTATTGGCCAACAAACTTACCGGACTTAAATCCACTAGATAATAATAATGAAGAGTTACAATTTAGAAGAAAATTAAAAAATATAAATTTTGCCTCTCCTGGTATACTGTATCCAGTAAGAATGCAAAGTTTTTTTTATGTAAAAAGTGGATATTTTTAGAAACATTTTCGTATTAAAACGAGATTAAACGCCTGACATAATGTTCTGTCTGATCTGGTCTCACTGTTTTTCTTTAAGAATGTAATCTTTTGAATACATGTTTTATTTTTAATTCTAAATAGCTTTTTCATTTCAAATCATTTGGGTATTTGTAAAATAAAGGATATAATTTGTTATTCTACAATTATTAAAATGAACTATGTGCATCATTAACCACCATGAATAATATTATAATTAATACCTAAGCATTAACTGAAATGTCTTATTGACTAGAATACTTCAATAATAAATATAGTTTAAAAAACCTAAAAAACACGCTTTTAAAGCACATCAAACTTTAAAGTGAAAAATAATTATTAATATAAACTGAAAACAATAATGAACGAAAAATACTAGTATTATTGTGAAAAAAGCGTGGGTTGCTCGATATACGAAAAATATGGCACAAAGCGCCCCACGCTTTTTTCACAATAATACTAGTATTTTTCGTTCATTATTGTTTTCAGTTTATATTAATAATTATTTTTCACTTTTTAGTTTGATGTGCTTTAAAAGCGTGTTTTTTAGTTTTTTTAAACTATATTTATTTTTCACTTTTTAGTTTGATGTGCTATGAAAGCGTGTTTTTGTAGTTTTTTTAAACTATATTTATATTGCTTATTGATGCTGATATTATAACATATTACGATCCAGCAGATATTTCTGAAAAAAAATATATTTTTTTATTTCAGCCATGGGATTTGAACTCACGCCCGAAGAGTCCGTCGTTTCGCGTCGACTAAGACTTGCCCGCTCGGCCAACGACCGAACTGAGAATCACGGAATATACTTACAATATTAAGCCTATTGCTCTCACGCAGAGGATACGTGAGGAAAGGACTGGCGATCCTGATCAGGATAATGATATAAACATATCAAATTATAGTATTGTTACCGGTTCTTCGTAAGTGTACAAAGTTTCAATTAAATCTGTCCGTTTAAAGTGGGTCAAAATCGAGTCCAAAGAGTCGGTTACAAACAAACAAACAAACATACAAGTGAAGCTAATAAAAGCGTGTTAAAAAAAACCACTCCTAACTTTTTTTTCTGGTACCAATGAGCTAGAAGTTATTGAAACTGTATAGAACCTAGGACATGGAAAAGCTCATGGTATTGATATCATACGATTAGAAACATCAAGAATGTTGTTGGAGAAGTGGTATAACCTTTAAAACGTATAATAATACAGGGATTTGCCCATTATTATTTAAAATGGCAGTAATTAAACCACACAAATTTTTCAGATTTCGCAAAATGTTTAAAAACATAACTAGAATTAAAATCAAAAAGTGTTTATTGGTGCCAAAATACTGCAACATGCATTTCCGGCTTTTAACACAGTCAGTCATAGCCAACTTCTTGAAACGTTGGACAGGATTGGTTTTTGAGGTGCCTCACACAAATTAATGTCGAGCTATTTAAAAAATAGGACTCATCCGGGTATTTCATAGGGAAATGTACATATGTTAACTGTGGGTGTAGGACCCAGCATACGAACCGCTCTGTATAAAAATGTGATATTCAGTAGGCATGTTTTACTTACTTTACCGAATTGATTAACATATTAGCCAAAATGGAAATACAGGTCCAGCTTCATAAAACAATATCAATTCCTTAAAAGAACACTATAATATAAAAGCATTTTTAAAAATCTATTTAGATATTTTAAACAGCGGAAAAGAATAAATTAAACTTTCTTACGAAAGCGTAGAAAGGCCACACTATTCATATATTTTTCTTTAACAGGAAATTCACAAATGTATTTCAAAATTGACAATTATAAGTAGGAATTCACAATTGTAAGTAGGAATTCACAATTGAAAGTCGGAATTCACAACTATAAGTCAGATTTCACAACGGTATCTCGCAATTCACAGTTTTTATGTCGGAATTTACAATTGTAAGTCGTAATTCCCAATTGTAAGTCGGAATTCACAATTGTATCTTGGAATTCATAATTGTATCTCAGAATTCACAATTGTATCTCAGAATTCACAATTATACTTCGGAATTCGCAATTATTATGTCGAAATTCACAATTGTAAGTCGAAATTCATGGATTTACAACAGTAATTTGTAAATCAGTCAGCACCCTTTTTGTGTCCTCCGTGTCCATATCCCACTTTAATTAGTTTCGATCATTTTTCTTTCATTATGTATTTATTTATTTTACTGCCATCTTTTTTTTTCAATTATAAATCGACTTTTTTATCACATGTAAAAGGTTTTTAGTTAATAAATTTGAATTGAATTTTCTTAAAAATTTTCCAATAAAATATAATACATAAAATTGTGATCCGTAACGATAAAAAAATGCTTGTTTTAGAAATGTCAAAAAATATAGATTGCAACCAAACCAAACCTTAAAAAATCAAGGTCTCATAAACATGCACTGTAATGTATTCAAGTAACTAGGATTGAGGTATTTTTCTGATATATATGTTTGCAACATTACAGTCATTAGTCATAACTCATTTTTTCCCATATTACATAGAAATAAATAAAATTATTACATTTATATTATTATTTAATAGATATTTACTTTGCTTTAATTTTTATTAATTGATGTAATCAGGGCCTATTTTTAATAACTGTTTGCACAATGTCAAATTAATTTGCCATTTTATAGGTGTATAACTAGCGTCTGAAGCAATTTATAAATTACAAATAAGTCTGACTTAAGTAGATAAACAAACCTAAAAACAAATTTGTTTATTGTATGTCCATTGTCCGTAAATAAATTATTATTACTATTATACTTTTAAACCTAAATATACGGCAATATACGGCGATGCAAGGTTAAAACCGTCCTAACTTTTATAGAATAATTTTAGCATGTAAAAATGCAGGCGCTAGGAAGTGCACAGTTAGGATGCATTTAGCAAGCAGTGGGTTAAGAGGGGGCCAGGGGGGAGGGGAATGCGGAAAGGGATCAAAAAATGCGATCAATAGTGGCTCTCTGCTTCTTAAACCCTCCACAATTGCACTGAAGCGCTGTCAAAACTGCCCTCACCCCAATATGCAGAAAAAATATGACATACATACACACGACAAGTACTTCCAACGTGATTATGTAATTGCATTCTACGTTTCAGCTTTATGCCACATATGCTTAAGGGTTTTCTTTTAGAGAAACCTTGTTTTTACGGATACGCAATTTTATTTAGTTAAGAGGCACGAGCGTACAGAGGGCAAGCTTGAGTGTATTTAATATTCATAAAACGAGAGGAAATGCGACAAAACGTGGATTTAAATATCCTTAATCATACAAAAGGGGACTGTTATATAACGTGCATTCATAAAAACGCAGTGAGGGGCATTAAAGGTGCATTGGTTCTTAATTTATAACACAACATATTGCAAAGGTGTGCATATTTCATGTATCTGAATAAAATTACTAATAATAATAATTACGACACTCAAATAACATTTAGTTTGAGGTAGGTACATAGTATGTACTGGGGGTAGTTTCATCCTATTACGTTATGTAAATCGCTACATAAAGATTATCAAAAAGAAACAAAACTTTGTAAAAAGAAAGCCTATGATAATTTTTTTTTTAAATTTAAATAAGGTTAAGGTTAGCTGAAACAGTTTGAATTCACCTTTAGCATCAAATATTTCTCAGCTTTAACGATTCTTTCCCTAAAATAGCAGAGAATATTTATTAATTTACTTCCCAAAATTAAATCTAATTGGTACACTGTATTATACAACGCTTAGATTTTTTCCGAATCTTTTTCTCCTGGTCTAGTTACTGTAGATGAAGTTATTATAGTTGCTACAAAGGGTTTTAGAAATTCTAACTCTACTGATTCTTATGACCTGAATAGTAAATGTAAAAAGCCAACGATTGATATAATACTGGTTTTCTATAATCACGTCTCGTCTGAAGTAAATAGCGTCAGTCGTAGTATCCCACAGGGCTCTGTACTGGGGCCGCTACTTTTCATAATTTATATTAATGATTTTCTTGGTCTTATGTTACCAACAAAAGGCGTATTATTTGCTAATGACACAACATTAATCTTGTGTGCTAAAAATTATAATAGTCCATGAATCTAATACAAAAAGCATTTTTCGAAAAAACCAACAAAAGGCTTATCCTTTGATGAAAAAATTAGACAACTGTCTATGTTAACAACATAATAATACTTAAGATATCACATAGGAATTGAAGGGGGCAGCTATATTTTTATAAATTTTTCAGGAGACGGTAAAAACTGTTTAACTTAAAAATATGTATTTTTCTGTTTTTCTACAAACACCAGGTTGTAGTTTAGTAAGAAATACATAATGTGTTACATTGCACACTTTTAAATAATTTTGTTAAAGTACAGCAATAGAAAAAAAATTGAGGAGCTGCCACTTTTTTGCACCGGGAAGTAATCTGAAATGTTTCAACAGCAGTAATTGTCGTCTGCACTAAGACAAAGCGTCAATATTTAAATAATTTTTCAAGTCATTTTTGTATGAGGTAAACAGCAGAGGTAAAGGTTTATTCATTATAAATTACCCACCTCTTATCATCGTTATTATTACCTATAAAAAAAAGTTTTAAATAAAAAGTTGTGTGGTTATGACTGAACTTTGTTAAAATGCTATTAAAAGTACAATACCGTGCAGATTTCAGGGGATAAAAAAAAATAATATATTTTTTAATGGGATACCCTGTATATTATTAAATTTCTGGAATTAACTTTTGTTCCTGATTTCAAAAATATACCATATATTACCCCTACCATATACCGTTTTTGAGTTATTAAACGTCGAATATCTCAATTAAACTAGTTACTGTAAAGATGGAAGAGTTAACATTATTAAAGTGAGCTATGAAAATGACAACTATTATGTTTGATCAGTGACATTTCTTTAATGAGTTTACAAAGTTTACAGGAAGAGAAAACCAAATATTTATACAAAATAGATAACAAAGATTTATTTAGGAAATTTAAATATAAATAAATGATAACTCATAAAAGATGTTTGATGTGGCCATCATTATTGTCAATGCATAATTGATAACGTCTTCTTAGATTTATAATTGCACCGGAAATAGCTTCATTATTTACATTCAGATTGTTTCTTTCAAGTCGAATCCTCTCTAATGACTTGAATACTATTACTATTATTAATATTATTATTGTTGACAATGTCTTTTAGAAATCCCCCAAAAAATGAATCGATAGGAGTCATATCCGGACTGTTAGGTGGCCATTTGATAAGTCCATTCCATATCTCTATTGGGAATACATTATTCAAATGATCTCGAACGGGTAGGATCCTATGCGGAGTTGCCCCATCATGGATCCAAATCATATCATCAAGTTCGGCTTTCGGAAAATTCTGTAAAAGGATATATTCTTCTTCTGGGATAATTATTTCTAGATAGGTAACTCCAGTTAAAGTATAATCATAAAATATAGGACCAACAATTTTGTTTCTGAAAATTCCACACCAAACGCTAACAGTTTTTCTTCCTGATTTCTTTATTTGTTTTACCAATCTTATTCTGTTATGCTTGTTTTCCCACGACCTTCGATTTTTCCTATTTAAAAACTCCTGCCTTAGAAAAGGATGATTCATCAGTCCATAATATTTAAATAAAAAAATCGGGATCTTCATTCGACTTTTGAATCATCTGGCGGCAAAAGTCCAGCCTTTTCCTTTTATGAGCCTCTGTTAAAACTTGTACGAGTAAAATTTTATATCGTCTGTAGCTGTTATTTTTTAACGTACGTTGGATTTGGAATAAATTTTACGTAATTGATCGACTGCATTATTTATACTACCTTCAGAATTTTCTAAAAAATAATACAATGTTTCAAAAAAGTCTATTCGCGAATAAATATGGATGGGCTTACCTTCGAAATGAAGCAGTATATCTAGTCTTTCTTCCTGGTTTGCTTAAACTACATGCTTTTTTCTACTAAAACTGGAGGTATTATTCACCTTTCGGTAAATATTTTTGAACGTATTTTCTGATGGTGTTGGACGATTTGGATACAACACCCTATATGCTCTTTTTGCTGCACGTTTATTTTTGTTATTTTGTATGTAACAAGTAAATATTTGGACTTTTTCTTCCTTACTGTAAACCATTTTGATTATTTCATTAAAGAAATGTCACTTATCAAACATAATAGTTGTCATTTTCATAGCTCACTTTAATAATTTTAACTTTTCCATATTTACACTAACTAGTTTAACTAAGATATTCGACATTTAATAACTCAAAAACGATATTTAGTAGGGGTAACATATGGTATATTTTTGAAATCAGGAACAAAGGATCATTCCAAAAATTTTATCCCATTTTTAAAAAAATATTATTTTTTTTGTATTCCCTGAAATCTGCTTGCTACTGTACCTTTGATAGTATTTTAACAAAATTCAGTCATAACTACACAACTATTATTTAAAACTCTTTTTTCTATAGGCAATAATAACGATGATAAGGGGTGGGTAATTTATAATGAATAACCCTGTATGTAGTTACTGAACTGGCTTGGATTCTGTCACTTAAATTTGATCAAATAATTTGTGACATGTTACCCGTACACCATGGTAACCTAACTAATCTAACAAAATTGAATAATTGATATTATCGAAGGCCTTTTTAAATTAGAATCAAGTGCAGAAATGATTTTAGATAATAATTGAAAAATTACTTGTTCGGTTGAGCAATAGGGCATAAAACTAGACTGACAATTCTTTATATTGTTGTATTTGAGAGATATTGTTATATTGTACACGGTTTTCTTAATAATCTTAGCGAACCAAAATGGGACTGATATACCGCGGTAGTTTTCTATAGTTTTGTCACATTTTTTGTGTATGGGTATCATTACTTCCAAATATTATGTATTATGTGGGATAGTAGTTCGAAAATTTCTATAAATAAATTGATCCCAGTAATGGAGTTCACAAACAAATTTAAATAATTTGGGATAAATGCACCATTTTTTCTAGGTCGACTACTTATTATTAATTTTACCCCTGACAACTACTTGCATTTGATTTTATTTATTTTTAATATTAACATTTTTACTAAATTGCTAGCTAAATTTACTATATTGTTATTTATTTAAGTAGCAGCTATGACTATCGAATCAAATCATTAATTAATTTTAATTAATTTATCGTAGTACTATATCTTGTGTGGGTAGAATACAATAAGCTTTGGATATTTATCATACAACATATAAGGAAAGTACAGATAAGAGACATAATAATTCATATGAAATAAAATTATGGTAATGTTGGTAACACGAGTTAGGAAACAATTTTTATCCATACCAATTTTTATCAATGCAAAATTTCCGTTTAGTGTAAGGACAAATCTAACACAGGATGTGCATGTTTTAGCCAACGGAAGTAGATTTGGCTAACATTTGGTTAGAGCATAACATGTTATTTGAAATATAAATAGGTCAGCCATTTTATAGCAGTTTCAATCATTTTTATATTATAATTTTTGTTGTTGCAATTGATTCCCTCCGGTCATTTGTCTGATGCGGTTTTTATATATTATTTAACAGTTGTTCTTTTTCCCTTTGTATATATTTTACATGCATTTTTAAAATCATTAAATTAATTTTACAATAACCTGTTCGCTTTGTAGTCAGTCGATGCTAAAATACAAGCAATAAATGCTGCCCTGTTTCAAATACACGGGAGTTTTTATTTATTTAGATTCGATTTAATTAATTCCATCAATTTAACTGAATAGGATTGGGTGTATTTATTTTGTTAAAGCAATTTTTATAAATATTACATATTTTCCGATATTGTTGTTTGAATTAAAAGTATATTTTATATATTTTTTTTTGTCACGGACATTTCGTTTATTATTTTTTAGGAATTGTTTATGTTTATTCTGATTGACAGATATCATAACAGTTACAATCGAGGAACTGGACTGGGTCCACCTGCATATCCCTCCCGTCCTATGAGGATCACGATTTTTATGTATAATACAAGGTGTGGCTCGAGGTTGTAATGCCTTTTAGAACTCTAATATAAAGAGTATCTTAAGTAGGTGATTAAACATGTGTCAGTCTGGTTAGTTAGCAAATGCAGTTTTATCAACTATAGACAGCTAGCCTTTAAATCAACGCATATACACCATAGATGCTTGTATTGAAACAATGTCAGTTGTTATGGTCCAGCGAGGATTTCGCCGTGAATTTAATATTCATAGACGGGGTAGAATCCTCGCGTAACATAATTTTGAGATGGTAATGGTATGAAAAATTTCATGTTACTGGCAGTGTTCGTAATGCATTTAAAGGCTCTCAAGTGACAGTGTAGATACCCAAAATTATCGATATAGTTCGACAAGCATTAACATTTTTTTTTTTTTAATAATTTGTAGCACAGCTTAATATCCAAAAAGTGCAAGAAAGCATTGTAAAACTAACTAACAAATAATAATGTTTAAATTGCGCAGTAGAATCAATATTTTGTAAACAAACACAGTACACAGTGTATAT
Source organism: Rhamnusium bicolor (assembly GCA_029963845.1). Classification (NCBI taxonomy): domain Eukaryota; kingdom Metazoa; phylum Arthropoda; class Insecta; order Coleoptera; family Cerambycidae; genus Rhamnusium; species Rhamnusium bicolor. The sequence goes on from JANEYF010000753.1 coordinate 2,023,640, forward strand.
TTTCATAAATCCTATATATCACGAGTGGATAGACATTATATATATTGTTAGTCCAATAGTGTTCCACGTTTATGTCTAGTATATTGAATTAGACATTACTATGTTGCATAGTAATAAATGTTTTCATTGAAGTAAAAATGCTGGAATGGTTTGTGCAACTTAAAACTTCAAGTGTTGCACTTACGTCGAGCCATAACAGCAGATTATAATAATTATTATGGCTTCTTTAATAATTCAAGGATTTAAAGTCTAAACTTAATATTATTGTGGTACAAACAAATATATCAACTTTTATGTGTTACTAAGTCGTAACTAAACAGTAAAACACAATTTACCTATGCATAATTACCTGTTTACTTCAAAATAATTTTGTATATAAATAATAAATTAGTATCTATAATCAGTAGCTCAGTTATAAATTTCTTCTCGTAAATGTTGTAATAAAAATAACTGTTTATAACAGTATATTAAGCTGAAATTCAATTTTAAAATATTTAATCAATAACTGTTTAATATAAATGGAAACGAGTTTGTAAATATGTGGTCGATTATTCTTTGTTCAAAGGATATTGTTACTTTTAACACTTACCCTAGGTATATGGAAGTCAAGAAACTGGTAGTTAGGTTTATTATGAATAATTTTATAAACTATTCAGAAAGTTAGGAATATGTGTTCCATTAAAAAAGTATTTTCTTAAGTGATTTATTGTAACAAAATACATGGTTTTTTGTATGTGTGCATCTAATTAAAAAGTCAGAAGTAAAAATTACAATTAAATAATGTATACTGTGATACAAAAATCAGTTAATGGTAGTTGAGACCATGCCTATCTTCAATCATTGCTTGAACTCCATCAGGTATACTCAGAAATATACTTGCAATTTGCTTTTGGTTCAAAGAATCTCATAAACCAGGAAGAACCGGCTTTACAGCCGGGTCGTCAACAGGAGACTGTCAATTTTAATTAGTGAATTGTATTCTAGCCCTATGAGGACAACCATTAGCAGGAGTCGATAATTAGATCGAAATTCCAATGTAATGTTTCTTATATTTCTTACGCAACTTTCACTGGTTATGTACGTTCCCAAATATATATCTTCCTGTGGCAACTCCCAATAAATATACCAGCTCAAGCTATAAGAGACCCGGTTCCCAAAAAATACACCCTTTAAACACATTGGCTGTGGAGCCAATATGCTCAAAGGGTGTATTTTTTGGGAACCGGGTCTCTTATGGCTTGAGCTGGTATATTTATTTGAACATTTTGTGATATCTAGCCGCAAAATAACCCCTTGTACCTATCGAAGCTTCTTTGAGATTATCACGATGTTCCACACTTTTATCACGTAGACCTACTTGATTCAGACATGTCCCGCAAGTATCCATCCACGCTATTGTCTTATATAACTTATATATAATAGACATCCCACATTCACTAGATCATAAAGACGTACCCTATCACTTTTTGCAGACGACGTAGTTATTCTTAAAACAACCAAAATTACCACAATATTAAACAACCTACTGCACCTAGAGACAGATGTGACCAAGAACTATTATCAGAACTGGAGGTTACACGTAAACTTATATAGAACATAAATTACATTATTTACGAAAAATTAGTAATAGTAATAGTGGTAATAGTAATAGTAATTTTTATTAATTCCATTTGATCTTATAAAATTGGTATAGGACAAGTCACATAGCACATATATAACACAATACGTAGATACAATTTTTAAAAATATAAATACATATGTATGTAGTTTAAAATAATTCTAAAGTAGATCATACAATAGAACTCAATAATTAAAATATTCAGTTCTACTATAAAAACACTGTTTTATAAGAAAATCTGTAACCCTTGTTTTAAATGATTTCTTATTTTGGGCATTTTTAATGTATTCAGGCAATTTGTTACATATTTGTATACCCATATATACAGGATGATGTTCAGAAACAGTGAGGTTATGAAATGGCAAACAATAGTTTTGGCCACCCTTTGTAGTGTAGTTGGGATAAAAGTTATTTTTTTTAAATTTATCTTGATTTTGTCTGACAAACAGTAAAATCTCTAAAATATATGTGCATGGGAAACACAATAATTTCAAGTTTTTGAATAAATTTCTACAAGAGGTACTAGACCCATTATCGTTCGTACCGACTTCTTTTGTAATTTAAAAACTCTAGTAATACATTGATGAGAACATCCCCAAAATAGTGTACCATATCTTAATCTAGAATAGATTTGAGAATAGTAATATGATACCATAATTTCTTTACTACTTATTTCACTCAGCTTGTACAGAGCATAGCAGGCTGGTGCAAATTTTTTGCACAGTGCTTCAATATGTGTATCCCATCCGAGGTTGTTATCTATGTATACACCTAGGAATTTAACGGTACTAACTTGAGCTATGGTTTTCTTATCATTTCTTATTAAGAGTTATTCAGTAATTACTTTAGACATTAGGGTAAAATTAATGAATACAGTTTTTTTCAAATTAACTTATTGCCATTAAACTACGAAACAAATTTACGTAGCATATTTTGTGCATTCTCTCTCTATAACATCGACCTTAATATCTCTACAGCATAAATAACTATTGTCATAAGTAAACATTACCAAATTATTCTCTGACGTTATATTAGATAGGTCATTTACAAATTTAAAAAAAAAAACAAAGGCCCTGGTACAGATCCTTGAGGGACACCATATTCTATTTCTAATGCTTTTGATCTAATTTTATTTATTTCAACTAATTGTGATCTACCTTTTAAATAACTTTTAATTAAATCATTTATTTTACCTCCTAGTCGATAGATATTTATATTATTTACGAGTATATCATGATTCATCAGATCGAAAGCTTTGACAAGTCCATAAATAGTCCTATAGTTTTTTTGTTTTTTATCGACTTGTTCCTATAGTTTATCTAAGAAATTATAAATTGCTGTTTGCGTAAATTTTCTTTTAGTAAACCCATGTTGGACATTATGCAAAATATCGTATTTTATGATAAAAATCACCCGTTCTAAAATTTTTAATATTGTTGATAGCAGCGATATAGGTCGATAATTTTCAGTACTATTAACATCACCCTTTTTATATATTGGTACCACTTTGACAATTTTCAATATATCTGAAAAGATAAATTCAGTTAGTGGCATATTTATTAAGTGAGTCAAGCGAGCTAATATGAAACTGACACAATATTTTAGGATATTAGTACTTATGTCGTCTACACCTGCAGAAATAGAGTTTTTTCAGGTTATGAATTATGTTGTAAATAGTTGATTCACTGATTGCATCTATAACCATAGTTGGATAATTACTTCCTCACCCCTCAAAGTGTGGAAGGTATGTATTCGTGAAAAAAATTTTGAAAATTTTTTTTGCATTTCTCGACGAATTGTGACTGTACACAAAATTTCAGACAAAAAAAATTTTCTTTACTGTGTGTCTGCTATCTCTCTGTGGGGTTACCGATAGCAGCTACAGTTTTTGAGTTAAAGCTTTCAAATTTGGTACACACATTCTAGAGGTCAAGGAAGAGATTGAATTCATTGATGAACACAATCGGTTCTTAAAATTTGAAATGTCAAAAAAAATATTAGTGGCATTTTTGAAATGTCATTTTGAAATGTCAAATTTTTTTCTGACATTTCAAATTTTAAAATATTAGTGACATTCCACCAATCTGACTTTTTTTGAAACATTAAAAATTGCTTTTATTATAAACTTCACTACACGTCGAGTTTTATTACGGTGAGGAAGTTCTGATCCCCAAATAATTGGCAGCGGTTTTTTTGTTAAAATTTAATTAGGTACAGTCATAATTTTTTGGCTTCTTATCATTTCATTTAATCGGGATGTTTATAAAATATGAATTAACATAATTTACAATTTTATTTTCTCCCTTAATATTCCCCTTTTCTGTATATATTTCAGTTATTTGTCTACAGTTTTTGTTTTTATTGTGGACACTATTGTTTATTATATGCCAAACCGTTTTCGATTTTTTATCTGAATTTATATATAAATTGTTGTGGTAAATTTTTTTTGCCTTTCTGTATATATCATTATACAATTCTTTTATTTTGTGACGAAACATATATTCCACAAGTAATCCACGGTATTGTGGGGCATTTGTTATTAGGCTTAATTTTTTGCAGTGGAAACGCGATTTCAATGTAGTACTTTAGTATATCAATAAATATTTTAAAACCAATATTTACAGACTGTACACTATAAATTTCTTGCCAAGTTTCTTTTTCGATATATGACAAAAACATTGTATAGTTTAATTTAGTATAAGTTCTTGAATAAAAACAATCTTCTATTGGCTCCGTGGTCTAGAGGTAACGTACTTGCCTCGAAACCTCGGGGTCCCGGGTTCGATTCCCGGTCGAGGAACTGGGATTTTTCTGTGAGAGAGATTAATCGTAGTATACTCGGATATTGGGTGTGTGTCCATTGTCTCTAAATGTGTAGCCCTCTCCCACACAAATTCAGACCTTCAGGGATAAAGGGGGTTGTAATTTCATGTGGTGTTATTATTATTATTATTATTATTCTATATATTCACCTTTACTCTCGACTGTCATATTGATTGATAGGATTTGCGCTGAATGATTGTACATTATGCTCAATATCATACTTGCAGTCTATATTCGAAAAATTGGTACACATGCTCCACTCCATATAGGGAGCTATAGTAATAAACAGTACCATAGACGACCTCTCTTACATATGTAGGTATAATGCCAGGTTAAAGTTGACACTTTTCAACTTTAACAATCATATAAATAGGACATGCAAGAAAATTCAGTCACGTATATGCTTATTATCAAACATGTACGCATCCATACCGCAACACTCCTATACAAATCATATATCCGTCCAATCTTATTTACGTCTTACCATCGTGATTTTCCCGCACATCACCAACACAACGGAACCGATACCAAAAACCTACTGAGACTTCTATACCTAATTTTGCAGGAACCCTAGTAAAATACACTAACCCTATACTAACAGGTCACCTCACCGCCACAAATGTCGAGTCCTCTATTTACATGTTTTTAAACTTCAACCCTTAACCTACCCCTTACCAATAAACATGCATTGTAAGTTTAAAAGAAAAAAATATGAAAATTAAAATAAAGACAGATAAAGGAAACAATAATGCCGAAAATTTTTAAAATACATTTACATGTTTTTAAACTTCAACCCTTAACCTGCCTCATACCAATAAACATGCGTTGTAAGTTCAAGAGAAAAAAATATGAAAATTAAAATAAAGAAGACAAAGGAAACAATAATGCCGAAAACAAAACAAAATAAAAAAAATAAATTGAAGCACAAAAATAACAGTACGAAATACTAAAATAATTCAGCAAACACCACGGCTACTATTATCCTCAACTATGTTTTCCATAAATACAGTTTAAAAAAAACTAAAAAAACACGCTTTTAAAGCACATCAAACTAAAAAAGTGAAAAACAATTATTAATATAAACTGCAAACAATAATGAACGAAAAATACTAGTATTATTGTGAAAAAAGCGTGGGTTGCTCGATATACGAAAAATATGGCACAAAGCGCCCCACGCTTTTTCACAATAATACTAGTATTTTTCGTTCATTATTGTTTTCAGTTTATATTAATAATTATTTTTCACTTTTTAGTTTGATGTGCTTTAAAAGCGTGTTTTTTTAGTTTTTTTAAACTATATTTATTTTTCACTTTTTAGTTTGATGTGCTATGAAAGCGTGTTTTTTTAGTTTTTTTAAACTATATTTATATTGCTTATTGATGCTGATATTATAACATATTACGATCCAACAGATACTTCTGAAAAAATATATATTTTTTTTTAGCCATGGGATTTGAACTCACGCCCGAAGAGTCCGTCGTTTCGCGTCGACTAAGACTTGTGCCTTAGCCCATTCGGCCAACGACCGAACTGAGAATCCCGGAATGTACTTACAGTATTAAGCCTCTTGCTCTCTCGCAGAGGATACGTGAGGAAAGGAAATTATTTAATTCTGGCGATCCTGATCAGGATAATGATATAAACTATCAAATTATTGTATTGTTACCGGTTCTTCGTAAGTGTACAAAGTTTCAATTAAATCTGTCCGTTTAAAGTGGGTCAAAATCGAGTCCAAATAGTCGGTTACAAACAAACATACAGGTGAAGCTAATAAAAGCGTGTTAAAAAATATTTGTAAATTAACCAAAATTAGAATGAAATCCAAGATTTTAAAAATATCCCATAACACAAACCCATACAATTATAACCGATAATCAAAATTAGAGCCAAATATGCCAAGTAGTCCATAATAATATATCCTGAAGCAAGAACCTATAGGTAGAAAGCCTTCGTACAGGCATATCACTAGCTACGTTCAATCGATTTAAATTCGTGGACTAATAATGGCTCTGGCAGTAAAAGGGTCCTAAATGTGCCGTTCTTTAGAATTCCTTTTTTCCCTTCTGACTTTTTGACTAATTTTAAATGAAAAAATTTAACAACCATCTAGTTTCTGTTATCTAATCTCTGCACATATTAGGTATTTTACAATTTTTTTTTCTATACTGTATCTTCTCTCAGCGTTAATGGATTAAGAACACTCAAATATTAGAAAAAAATTGGAGTTATCTTGTGACCGCCACGTCGAAAAATTTTAAAAACCAAGTCTAGTCTAGAACGTAAATATTTCTAAAATCTTGTTTTTGACTTTCAACCGATTCCATTAGTTCCATGTAGCTATAACGTAATAGATAAAATTAATATGGCCATTAATTTTCATTTATTATTTCTTATTACAATGAAAACATCTGTCTTAAATACCAAATACCAACGATAGTCTTTTCCGCAATCTTTTTTAATAGTGTAATAAAATGAAGAAATGCGTCCTTCACAACAGAGCGTAAAATTTTAATAAAATTTAGATGTAGTCAGCGAGTTAGTTTTATATAATGTTCACGTTTATCCTTGTAACATAGTAGATATATAAAAATTGTGTTTTACTGATTTTAAGGTAGGAACTATTACTACTGTAACAAGAGTATAAGAATACCTTACAAACGTGTTTTTGTAAAAAAAAGAAAGAGAAGGAGAAAGAAAACGAGTCATCTTATTAATGGTGTATGTTTTAATATTTAAATTTTCATGAATTCTTGTTTAAACTGTATCAACAATTACATTATAAGGCCTAATGAAGGTCTTAGGCAAACAATCAGAATGTCTAAGCGGTCTATCTGATGTAAACTTTTATAACATTAATCCCCAACTAATCTTCAGTACTTTCACCTTGTTCTTTGCCACAATAATACTAAAAGTATAAACAGTAGGTTGCCAGATAAACTACACATACAGCATAACTTGTAAATAAATTTTATTTGTTTCCCTCTCATAAACATTTTAGCTGATTGATGTTCATGGTAACGAACGATCATTTCTGCTATGGTGAGATAAGAATGAAATACTCAAAATTTCAAAAAATTTTTAGATATTTCATCAAATTAAGACCGAAGTTTATACATTTTATCATCTTTTATAGTTTTTGTGTTACCATTCCGATGCAAATCCTCTTTGATGTGTCTAAAACCTTTTGGGTGACAGAAAAACTTTGTTCATTTCTTTGCCTTGCGTAAATTCACTTTGTTCTATTATGTGCTTAAGATGTTCACTAAAAAATTCTTAGAAATTTTAACTGAAGTTTTACTGTATAATACTGATAATGTTTTCAGACTTATTTTCTGAAGAATTTCTTGTTAAAAAAAAAAACTGGTTGAATTTTCTGCCAATCCGTAACATACCCCTCTTTATGTTTCTTATTTTTGGATTTTGAGATTTCTCGCTAGTTACACGTTTTAAGTTACTAGGCCCGAGATGAGAGATCATCATGTAATGTTTTTCTATAATGATTTGCTACATGCAATTTTCTTTTCAATACAGATAATGGTTCATCATCTCTACATTCTACATCATTGGTCGAAAACGGTACAAATTTTTCAAGAGTACCTGCAATATCCCATGTTTTTTCGTCACCTTCAAAGTTGTTTTCCTAAAAATCTTCCAAATCGGTTTGATCATCAGATTTGGGGAGAGCTATGGTAATAGTTTTCAAATCGATGCTTTCTATACGTTTAAAAAATCATCCTTTTCAAACAAGTTTTCTTATGTCTTTAACACTAAGAAACTGCTCTCTAAACATTTCGCTAATACACAAAATTTACCAGAATAAACGTAAACAAAGTAATGAACTAAAACATAACCAAACACTTCTTCTTCCACATATATCAAATGCCTTAGACTTCTGGTAAACGTCCCTTTTATGGAACACTTAAAAGATGAATTATTTTTTTATAAAATAAAAACTTCTTAAGATCTAACCATGAGTAGGTGTGTATATACATATATCCAGTCATCATTTTGACTTAAAAATATCTGATGTGGCCAGCACATAACTTTCTTATACCAGTATATATCATCCTGATCTAAAAAAACCATTCTATTTAATTATTCACTTACCTCAATTAAATTTTAATAGCGTACCTTGAAATGTTTCATTAAAATTTTTAAATAATTAATTAACAGCGTTATTCGATACTTTCAATAATAATTCATGTCATATATTTTAATAATTTTTTGTTGTTGACATTGACATTTTTGTAACTAAATTAGACCTTTCAAACGTCAAACTGCTAAATTTATCCTAACCCCGTTTTATGAGGCCAAATATGTAAAATATTTCAGTTTACAATCAGCTTTATTTAAGTACTTAGAAAATATATTTTATTCGCTTGATATAGCAGACATGATTTATAATCTTTCATCAAGAATATATTTTTTTGTAAAGTCAAATACAATAAGTTTGGGTCCCGTGAACCCACTTTCAGCTGGCCAATTTTGCTTATCACTGACTTTTACATTGTCTTTGGCCTTTAGAACAAGTGTACCAAATTTGAAAGCTTTTTCTCAAAAACTGTGGCTGCTATCGAGATACTACAGCCATGCGGACAGATTTTTTTTCATAAAGTTATGTTTTTTCATTATAATTCGTCGAGATTCGTCCACGAATGCAATAAAATTATTTTTTCCGAAATTGTACCTTTTTTCTTCTTTCTTTCATTATGTCTCTTCTGGTGGTATCGCATTCACCAAATTTAATGTGTCACCTAAAATGTTGTTGACAATCTTAACTGCCAAATTTGGAAGGTTTCCCATTAGTATTTTTTGAGTTATTGCGGATACACACACACACACACGCACACGCACGCGCACGCGCACACACCCACACACACACGTACGCACGCACGCACGCACGCACGCACACACACACAGACTTATCTGTTCTACTATATTTGAGATGGGCCATATGCTCTTTGAATCTAGTTTGAATTGATCATCTTGTTTGTCCAACATACTTTTGATTACAGCTAATTTTGTAAATCCCGACTTTTCGTTTGTTTCAATTTTGTCCTTTTGATTGCCTAAAATTTATTGTAGTTTATTTCCCGGTGAATTAACCACTGTATATCTTTAAAAATTTTACCAATACTACGGGTCGAAGATCAAATAGAATCAATACAAATTTCGGACTTTCTCTTTCTTTTTGAAAGTTCGAGGAATTTTGACTGTCTCTTTAAATTCACGTTTCCTAATTATTTTATTAATTAAATTTACAGAATATCCATTACTCGCAGCTATATCCTTAATCAATGCCTTTTATTTTTCAAACATCTCCTTATTGAGGGGGGAAGATTAATAGGCGATGAACTAGAAAATTAAAATTCGCCATTTTGTGTTGAGCACAATGGTGAGAGTCCTTAGGGATGGATATATATATATGTTATATATATATATATATATATATATATATATATATATATATATATATATATATATATATATATATATATATATATATATATATATATATATAAACAGCTTATTTTTTATTAATGAGGATGCGGTCCAAATTTTGTTGGGTTAATAAAGAATACTCTTTTCTACTTTGCCAAGCTTTCGAAAATATTTTATTTTCTTTCTCAAGACTACAAAAGAAGATAAAAAAGGGTTCATAGTTACATGTAAAAAAATTATAAAAAAACATTTTTTTTACCTTATGCCAGTAAGTTGAGGTTATAAGTTAAAACTAACATCACGTTACACATTAAAATTTCACTATGCAATGTTGACATCTACTTTATGTTATTTCATACATTTTAATTGCTGCATAATGACCAAGTTAATCGAATAATAAATAGGGGGATTCAACCCCATAGTGGATGTGCTCCACTACTCTAGTACATGTCAACTGGCAATTGGTTCAAATGCAAATTACTCTACATCATAAGTATTTCATACCAACTCACCAAACAATCCAACCAAAATATAACTAAAAACCGCGGGCATTTTCAAAATCCTACAAAATCCTTTACAACACGTTCGATTCGGAGACCGTAGCACCGATCCTAAAGGAAACAAAAACTGGCCAAGTGTACACTGCAAATTCACAAACTAAATCAAATAGAGGGTTGGTTCTATTCGGGGGAGTGTTCTCAGGAACTAGATAACTTAGTGACAATATAGGAGGTTTTCTAGCCACGTGAGTGGACTCCACCGAGTTCAAGCATACCTGTCTGAAGGAAAATTTGATTAAATTCAAACTTTTCATAAATTGTAGGATTTTGAAAATGCCCGCGGTTTTTAGTTATATTTTGGTTGGATTGTTTGGTGAGTTGGTATGAAATACTTGTGGTGTAGAGTAATTTGCATTTGAACCAATTGCCAGTTGACATGTACTAGAGTAGTGGAGCACATCTATTATGCGGTTGAATCCCCCTACTTATTATTCGATTAACTTGGTCCTTATGCAGCAATTAAAATGAATGAAATAACATAAAGTAGATGTCAACATTACATAGTGAAATTTTAATGTGTAACGTGATGTTAGTTTTAACTTATAACCTCAACTTACTGGCATAAGGTAAAAAAAATGTTTTTTTATAATTTTTTTACATGTAACTATGAACCCTTTTTATCTTCTTTTGTAGTCTTGAGAAAGAAAATAAAATATTTTCGAAAGCTTGGCAAAGTAGAAAAGAGTATTCTTTATTAACCCAACAAAATTTGGACCGCATCCTCATTAATAAAAAATAAGCTGTTTGTTTTTTAACTAGCCGTCCACTACGTCTACCAGTTTTTTTTTAATATATATATATATATATATATATATATATATATATATATATATATATATATATATATATATATATATATATATATATATATATATATATATATATATATATATATATATATATATATATATATATATATATATATATATATCTTAGAGTACCGGTATCTTTTTTAGATTCAAAACGTATATATCAATCAAAATTTCGAGGTCGAAAAAAAATCACGATTATTATACTTCCTTATATTAGGTATAAGAAAGTAAAAAGAAATACTTTGAACATAGTGATTTAGAGATGATGGCCCAAAAATTGACGGGTAATGGTTCAAACATGTCACCAAAGGATTAATCTAAGACAGAGGGGAGGACTCTCTTGAATGCAATACATGGCACACTAGGCCATTCAAAAATTGGTGTGCTACTGTTGGTCGTCAGGACAGAATAGATGAGTTTGCCTATCCACAATAAAGAGTTCAGTTTCGGTTCAGTTTAAGCATACAGCATATTAAACATAAGTCAGCGACTTATGTTTAATATGCAGAAATAAAATGTTGCAGAACCATCTAGTGGCAGTTCATTTTACTTTGAAATACCCGACTAGGAAATATACATATATTGTAGTTATATTTTATTACAGATTCAACAATTCATTGTGGTTATTGCTTTAAATGTCACGAAGGAATGATCAAGTAACCACCTTTTCAGACATATGGACATTAAATGCAAAATTTGTTTTATTAGTTCACTTTTCTAATAAACCAACAACAAAATTTGTTAATTTAACAATATCTGTTTGCTCAGTGTATTGAATCTTTGAAACCTAAAATTTTAAATATCATGAGAATCTTTTATATATTTTAAATATTTCACATAAAAGCAGGTACAATTAATAATTATATTTTTTTTTATTTTATAAATTTTAATACAGTTTAATATTCACGTCGCTTCTTTCATATTATTTAATTACACTGTCACGTTACATTATTACATTAGCCTATAAATCAAACAGAAATTAATTTCCTTGCAAAGTGCACAGGAAATTAACACCAACTTATTTGAAATTTGCAACGGTGAAATTTGGGATGCTCCTAAACCCTGTGTACACAAAGGTCACTTAACAGTTATTGTCATATAGAATCATAAACTGGTCCTATGTACATAAGTATCACAATATCATGGCAAGTAAAACTCTTGATTTTGAATTTCTGATTATTGACAATGACATCATCCTTAATATAATAATTTTTTTATGAATATTATATTATCTCGTTTGTAGTTTATTTGTGGTGGACATACATTTATTTTTGTTTTCTGGGAATTACCCACATCAGAGCTGAAAATAAAAAAGTCCGAAATATGTATATTACAAAATTTAAAAAGTTTGTTATCAATGGAAAACTATTTAGTATATCTCAAAAAATCCAAGGTATGCAAAGTTTCTTTCAAACTTATGTGCAACCTAAAAAAAAGTCGGCTTGTTTGATCCCTTTGCTGAAATCAAAGAAGTCGACCTTTTTTTATGTTGCAAATAAGTTTGGGATAAACTTTAACTCTAAATCAAGGTAAATGTATTCTAGAAATAGATAACACTTAAAAAAATATATACAGGGATTTCCCAATCAAATAATGAGATATTATTTATTTATTTATTTATTTAAATATAACATTGGGATCAAATTTGCCAAAAAATTTAAATTACGTTATTAATTACGTATTTTCACTATCTTCACTAGCGTCGTTAGTCAAGTTGCCTTTGAAAAACAACATTTAGAACTGTCATAGTTTGCCGATAAAAATTTATCCTGTCATTATTGTTATTAACAGTTCAACACTTAATTTATTATCATTTTAATATGCCATACGCTTTTACAAATGCTAAATTCGCTGGTATTCATTATATTTACGGGCTCTGTGATGGAAGTGCTCGTAATTCAGTTGCAGAGTATCGAGGACGATTTCCAAAAAGAGTTTCTACCTACCAACTTTTTTTTGACACACGTCGACAATTTCGGCAGTTAGATTTGCACTGAAATAACGAACAGGGTCACCTAGAAAATCAATGACATAGGAGAATTAGAGTAAGAATTCTTAGATTATTTGATGATAATAGAAGATGAACCACTCGTAAGGCTGCTGAGTATTTCATAAGAACCACAGAAAATCCTTTTTCTTGAGACCGTTCAAGTTTACATCTAGGCGATTCTAAAAAATGGTTAGGAATATGTTGCTGGATACTGGTTGTAAACTCGGTTGATGGAAATCCACAATTTCTAAGTAAAATTTTATGGACTGATGAATCATACTTCACACAAGCAGAAATTGTGAATTTGCAAATTTAGGATCACGAAAATCCTCATGAAATTCGACCATCTTTTCAAAATCCCTCGCAGACTTTATAAAATCACAACTTTACCATGGATAAGATAGCTGCAATTTCTTCTCTAGATGCAAATAAACGTGCTGGACTGAAGGAATACCTCCATTGTTTTTGAAGAACTGCTGCAATTCATTAATAGATACTTTACGTAAGATTTTCCAAAAATCTTTTGATTCTAGCAGATTCTCAACTGTATGAACTTTTAATAAGAGAACTCGCCTCTATCTGTACCTCTGGAACATATTTACGTTGGATCAATTATATTAACAGCGTCACTCTCAAAACATAAAGTTAGGTTGTGCTATGTTACGTGAAATGCTTGTGTCTTCTGGCGTACCACAGGGCTACCATATTGGCCCATTACTGTTTCTACTATTTATTAACGATGTTATCAATGTTTTAAAATTTTACAATTCTCTCTTATATGCAGACAACTTAAAATTGTATGCAATAGTACATACACCTGATGATGTCTAAAAGTTCAAGTTAATCTTACTAATTTATTTAACTGGTCTGGTAAGAGATTTTTAAATCTGATTGTCAATAAACGTAAGACAACGAGATTTTATAGATGTCACAACCCTTGTATTCACAGTTATAATATTGTTACGTGTTTGCTATTCACACAAACACCTCTACTCGTAGATTCGTTGATTGAAAGTCCAGGTAACACTTACTCACTACTTTATTTACTAATTAACAATTAATAACAATAGATTAATTACTGTCTTAACTATAATCACACTTGAACACTTATAAGTCTCTTTCTTATTTCTTCTTTACTCGTTCACGTTCAACTTAAGATTAAATCTCGGCCCACCGTGCGTCTTATTTATACATCCATTCACCCGGTCTAGAGCACTCCAGAATATTCCCCGCCGTTCGTGTACAATTCCAGTCTCATCTAACCAGTCTACACAGTCCAGTGGCGTAACAATATTTCCCGATGAATTAACCGCTGTCAAACCTATATCTTTAAAAATGTTACCAATACTACGGGTCGAAGATCAAATGGAATCGATACAAATTTCGGACCTTCTCTTTCTTTTTGAAAGTTCGAGGAATTTTGAACTGTCTCTTTAAATTTACGTTTCCTAATTATTTTATTAATTATATTTACAGAATATCCTTACTCGCAGCTATATCCTTAATCAATGCCTTTTATTTTTCAAACTTCTCCTTATTGAGGGGGAAGATTAATAGACGATGGACTAGAAAATTAAAACTCGCAATTTTGTGTTGAGCACAATGGTGAGAGTCCTTAGGGATATATCTTAGAGTACCGGTATCTTTTTTGTATATGTCAAGTTCTAACTTATTTTCACTATTTCTAATAATTATTAATATATCTAAAAATGGAAGTTGTCCAGAGTTTTCAATTTCATATGTGAATTTAACTGACAGAAACAAAGCTGTCAATATCACAGACTTTTGTATCAAACACTGCAAAAATATCATCCACGTATCTAACCCAAACCTAAGAATCAAAAATGCATCGATTGGTTCTAAAAAGGATCACACTTCTTTTAATCTATGATATATTCTTTAATTACGAAATGTTGAAAATGCATTGAAGTTGAAGGTTTACACATTGAACAGTTCCTTTATATTTGAACACTTTATTTTATTACGCTCAACTTTCAAGCTTAAATAAATGAAAGTTATTTGGTTTCTGTTGTTTTATGTTATTAGCAAAATAATTAAAACGCTGCATGCTATGAAAAACACACAAGAAACCTTTTTTACAAGCAAAATGTAGATTTAAAAAATTCCCAATGCTTTTTATTAATCCAGTGGCGTGATGTTTTTATCCAAAAAGATTGCAACATACCCCATTCCTACGCCACTGGTTCCAGGAATGGAATGGAAATTATTATCATTATTGTAAGTGCTCTTTAAGTACAATAGCAAGTAAAGTAAAAGCTTGATTTCGATATCTTTCTCAGTTCTAGACATATAAAAAATGTTTTTTTCGAAAATTTAATGCCCTATATCTCACTTATAGTCACATAAGCCTTGCTGCGTTAGCTAGGATAGGGAACAAAATGCGCGCAGATGATTGGTGCAGACGGCAGGCAGATATACACAAATGCAAAGTTCCGATAGCGGTTAAATCAATTTTCACTGTTTATTTCATAGTCATCGGTAGTAGTTGGATGTTTGTAGATTGTGTTTTAATATAAATTGAATTGTGTTTTCGATGACTAATATATTAATATGTAAGTATTAAATCTAATTGTTAATGGCCAATATATTCCCTTAACCTTACCTAAAAATAATAGTCCAAGAGCTGGCGTCCAAAATGTGCAAGAGTTTTCTCAAAGCTAATTTTTTGAGATTAGGTTACTTTTTAGTGATGGAAAATAATTGTAGAGTCAGCACTTCCGGTACCGGGACACCTGGCGCTGGGACGCTCGCAAAGGTGTAATATTAATTAACGTCTCTAAACTGTTTTCTCAAAGCTCAAAATTTATAGACAACGAGCAAATATAATATAAAACAAGAATCCAACAGTCAGACAGCAAAATATAGGGACACGTGGCGTCAGCGCTACTTCATACCTGTCAAAAAAATGACGTGTGTTAAAGTGATTTCTCAAAGCTGAAATTCTCCAAAACATTAATTAAAACTATAAAGTTAATAAAGGAGACAGTCAGACTCATTTATGATAGAACCACGTCAGTCAGCAGTCGATAGATGTGAGAACGGTAACTGCGCACATTAGTACGCCTTTTCTCAATACATATCATTTATTTTATATAAAAAAATAATTTTAATTGTTTCTTAATAATTGTAATTGTTATATATCAGTTATTATATAGATATCAGTTATTTTATACAAGAAAAAAATAATTTTAATTTTTATAACAGAAAAAAAAAGAATCATTGATTCATTAAAAAAAAAACATCTAATCGTCAGAATCATTGCCGTCGTCGTGTTCTTCGCCACTATCTTCATTAGAATAAAACGCGATTGCACCATATTCTTCGGCGTCATCAGTGGTGGTTGATTCCGAATCTGTGTACAAATCAAAAATTCAGCGTTAAGCAATACATTATATTAATAAGTAAGGTTTTGAATCACATTTGCGAGTCGACTGGCAAAAATTACCTGCAGGTGTATCATCCGGTTGAATCAAAACGTCAGAAATGAAATTAGGTAGCTGATCGTCTTCGTACCAACTGAAATCATATCGGCCATCGATCAACTGCCAACCGTTTTACTCTGGAATCATTACAGTGGGCACTTTTTCATCAGCATTACTCCAATCAGCATGACTCCAATTCGCTTCTTTAGCAAAGAGTAGTTTATTCTTTGTTTTTAGTTAGAGAATAAATAATAAAATTAAATACAGAAAATTCAGAACTCGGTCAAAGAAGACTGGCAGTCGGCGCTCTATATAAAAACGATAAAACGTAAACATCATAGCCACGACAACACTTGTACTCCGCCGGCTAGTGTTACTTTGATTTTTTGTTATCATACAGCACGCTTACCGATAGGCGGGCAGGTGCGGACTTATTTGGAGTGCGTGCTTTTGATTAAAATTTAAATTTAATTATTCAGAAACTACAACCGACTAGCGGCAAGTCAGCGCCCCCAAGATTCAGCGCCCCAGGCGACCGCCTGGCTCGCCTGCCCATCGGGCCGGCCCTGATAACCCACATTCCATTGAGTTATAAAATAAACAATATGTATTGAGAAAAGGCGTACTAATGCGCGCAGTTACCGTTCTCACATCTATCGATGGCTGACTGACGTGGTCCTACCATAAATGAGTCTGACTGTCTCCTTTATTAACTTTATAGTTTTAATTAATGTTTTGGAGAATTTCAGCTTTGAGAAATCACTTTAACACACGTCATTTTTTTGACAGGTATGAAATAGCGCTGACGCCACGTGTCCCTATATTTTGCTGTCTGACTGTTGGATTCTTGTTTTAAATTATATTTGCTCGTTGGCTATAAATTTTGAGCTTTGAGAAAACAGTTTAGAGACGTTAATTAATATTACACCTTTGCGAGCGTCCCAGCGCCAGGTGTCCCGGTACCGGAAGTGCTGACTCTACAGTTACTTTCCATCACTAAAAAGTAACCTAATCTCAAAAAATTAGCTGTGAGAAAACTCTTGCACATTTTGGACACCAGCTCTTCTACTATAATATGTGTTATATTTAAGACAGACGGAAAGGGTCGCTCTGCGAGCCCAGGTAAACAGTTTTTTATGTACTCATATGAATGAACGTAATATAATATGGTGTATATTTTAATCACTTTTTTACACAGGTCAGTTCAAAGTGCAGCATATTGCTTTATATTAAAATAGAGAGAAACATAACATTGTTTAAAGCAGAAGTATAAAAATTGTACAGCAAAAAATTTGATTCGCTCTAAAGCAGGTAGAATTTAAAATTGTTTTATTTTCTGACATTATTTCTTATGGATACACAAAATAAAAAGTAACGGAAATTTTTAAGACTTTTGGCTTTTTTAACACGCTTTTATTAGCTTCACCTGTATGTATGTTTGTTTGTTTGTTTGTTTGTAACCGACTCTTTGGACTGATTTTGACCCACTTTAAACGGACAGATTTAATTGAAACTTTGTACACTTACGAAAAACCGGTAACAATACAATAATTTGATAAGTTTATATCATTATTCTGATCAGGATCGCCAGTCCTTTCCTCACGTATCCTCTGCGTGAGAGCAAGAGGCTTAATATTGTAAGTATATTCCGTGATTCTCAGTTCGGTTGTTGGCCGAGCGGGCAAGTCTTAGTCGACGCGAAACGACGGACTCCTCGGGCGTGAATTCAAATCCCATGGCTGAAATAAAAAAATATTTTTTTTTCAGAAATATCTGTTTGATCGTAATATGTTATAATATCAGCATCAATAAGCAATATAAACATAGTTTAAAAAAACTACAAAACACGCTTTCATAGCACATTAAACTAAAAAGTCAAAAATAAATATAGTTTAAAAAAACTAAAAAACACGCTTTTAAAGCACATCAAACTAAAATGTGAAAAACAATTATTAATATAAACTGAAAACAATAATGACCGAAAAATACTAGTATTATTGTGAAAAAAGCGTGGGGCGCTTTGTGCCATATTTTTCGTATATCGAGCAACCCACGCTTTTTTCACAATAATACTAGTATTTTTCGTTCATTATTGTTTTCAGTTTATATTTATAATTATTTTTCACTTTTTAGTTTGATGTGCTTTAAAAGCGTGTTTTTTAGTTTTTTTAAACTATATTTATTTATGGCTAAATCGAAATTTTTTATCAAATTAGGATGTTCTTATTTCGGCGTAAGTAATTTTAGTTTCTTATTCAAAACTTTAAAAAAAATATGTCAATTTTATTTTTGTGATTTTGTTTCTTTCCACTGCTAACCAATAAAAGACATTTCTTGTTATTGTAAATAAACTTACGTATGTACACTATGTTGAAATATTTTGCCACTGATTCAATAAACCTAAAAGGCATTTATCTTAATTGTAATGCCTTGATATATATACAATGATATATTTATTACGCCTGGAAATAAGCAATTTACAATACACTTGCTATTTTGCCGATTGTAAATCAGGCTCACTAAGTCCAACCCACCACTGCAAAGTTTAAGTGAACCGACTTTATATTAGAAATTTCGAAAATAATCTATTCCAGTTTGACAGGTTGAAACTTACTCACCCTGTATATATTCTAAATTTTCCAGCCAATGTCTGCTTTTAGATTAGAAAGCGTTCATTTCGTAAAATCTTCACCAAACCATTTTTATACAGCCAAAAATGCTTTAATAATTAAATACAATATGAGCAAAAAAATATTGAACCACCACTAACAACTTATATTATTACCTAAAACCAAGCCCACTGGATCTAAATCGATATCAATTTCTAAATTGAACGCGTGTCCTAAAAAAACAATATTTTAGCCGACAATGTAAATATTTGGAAAACGCCGTACACCCCACTGTTCTTTATTATGTTGGCAGACATTTAGGAGTCTGCTATTTAATTTCGTAGGTGCATAGGCGTAAATAAGAAAGAAGGACAAGGGTCTTCGTTAATAAAACAAATATATACCGCCAAGATTTTTTTTACTGTCTAATAATAATTTTACCATAAATAAAAATGTATTTATGGGATGCGACGAGCAAGCGTCAATTTCTATTAGGTACTAACAAGAACAAGATTTATTTCTTACTCTGCAGTAAATCCTTGTTTGTTATCCTGAACTGTAAATACCGTTTAACAATAATCACCCTTTATTGGTAAAAAATGGATAATAGGCTAGACTGGTAAAAACTTTTTTCTAATTTTGACATATAAATTGACACTTTTCAAAACTGACGTAAGTGTCAAAACGTCCGATTTTTCATCACCAGTTTGGACAAGTAAAACTTTTTCTAACCAGTGAGGAAAAGTTCGTTATATCATCAATTAGGAAAAATAAACAACTCCCAAAAACAAAAGGAAACAACGTTTATGCAAAACATAATTCAAGTTTATAGAAAAATTTTGTTTTTAATTATAAATGTTTACAATACAGTTTGTGCAGTTTGATAAGTTAACTCCTGATAAAATTTTATTTGTTGAATTTGCCATAATATTATGTGCTGTATTTGCTTCACCTAGAATATTAGTGGATTTTTTTTTTGTTTTCCATCGAATTTTCCACATAACCCTCTGCCACACTGTTGGACTTCCAGCCTCCATGATTGGTCCCAGAATCTGTGTAACAGCACGTTTCATTAGATTAAAAATTTGGACTACATTCCTCAAAAACTATCATTTGAATTATAAGCTAAATTCCAAATTCGAATAAAATACCTTCAATAAACTTTATTATACTATGCTACTGTGCAGTCGGACAGAATTGATTACTGCTAGGCTCCGTTGCGTGCACGAAAGAAAATTTGGGTGTGTGCTTTTTAGCGGGAGAACAGAAGAACAAGGCAGGCCATCGAGCGAGCAAGATTAAAGTCGCTGTGTGTAAAATGCTGATGATCTGAGATGGTGTTTTTGGATTGTTAACTTTGTGAGTTTGTAAAACGCACAAAAGGTGATGCTGATTTATGGAAACGGCCAATGTGGTTGAAGTGTTGTAAAGCCAAGGCTGTAAGCTGAGCTCAGAAGAAATGAGTAAAACTGTTTCATTATATTGACGTCTCGACGACAAAAGAGATATATAACTTTTACAAAGTTAACTTCGAACCCCTAGGTATCTAGGCACCACCCATTTACTTGTCAGACTTTGAATACCACGCGAGTGAACAATGAATTTTTATAAGATTTGCAAATCCACTCCGTGCATTTAAACTGAATTCGTTTAACGTACTTTACATACATTTGTGGTTAATTATCACTGACTATTTAAATAACTACCTATTTTCCATATTTTAAAGATAGCCAGTTGTTTGTTAGTTACGGAGAATTATTGTATATTTTAAACTTAAAAAAAAGAGATGGTGGCGCCCATTAACAACTAATTAAGTTAGTTTGTTATTTTACTATGATTTGAATTGGCGATTGCTGTATATGTCTTTTTTTTATTCATTTAGTCTTGTTTTATTTGATTTATCTGGTTAACTACTCTGCTTCCCCGCCCAGAGAAGAGTCATAAATCTTGCTTATTTTGAATAAATGTATTTTGCTATTAGATTCTTGTTTTATTCGATAAAATTTGATTTAACTGTTTTAATGATAGGGTTATATCTGCTAAAAGAGTATTTGGCAATCCAATCTTTTGAGCAAATATTTTCGGTAACAAACCAATGGTGTTAATTCCCATTGGATAAAATTAGAAAAAATCTTGTATGTACCACGTTACGAAAGATCATTTTATGTAACTCGTGTAATTTTGTGGCAAACATCCACTCGTTACACAAAATAAAGTCTTTCGTACCTGGTTACATAAATAGCTGTTACCGATAAATTTTGATTTTTACCACACTGACATTAATAAGACTTGTTACCCGTTGCTACAAAAACACAGTTGCTTTCCAAAAATGCAACTAGATTTTCGCCAATACTACTAATCGTCATAAGAATTAACAAAGTTTATTAGTTCATTCTCTCTTTTGAATGAAAAGAACGTCAAGATAACATAAAACGTAGTACAATATTCGACCGTACAGTGTTTAACATGCTCACATGTATAATTGACATGCTCGCATGTTAAACCCTATATAACGGTCTTATAATGTAATATACGTTATTAATTTGAGTCCGGTAAATGCGTTATTACAGTATCAGAGCCGATAAAAGGTTGCTACTTACCGGACTTTTTCCTTATTTACAGAATAAAACGTCAAAACCTTTTTACGAATTTAATTAAAATAAAACAGAATAACAGTTTAAAACCTAACTATTATTAATATTAATAGTAATAGCACAATTTGGATTTTCAACTTTATTTAATCTAAACACGTAAAAAGAAAGGTTTCAAGCTAAAAAATTGTACTTCCCACATCCAAAAAGTATGCAAACGTAACATCTTTGTTAACTTTCTATATTTGATATACTTTTTTCCATTCACAAAACTGCTCGTATCTTCCAGTAGATTTCGTGGGAATCAATTTTCCCGTTGTTTTCATTGATTTCAATAAAATTCCAATAGAAAGGTCACAATCTTGGTTAGTCCATTTTCGACATTTCAGATGACAAATTCCAATTAACAAATCATCAAATAAAACATATACCGTAGCTATGCAGGTAATGCGACTTCAATTAAGTCGCGGAATATCGAATGCACAATATGAAATAAATTGTGATAGGACTTAGTTAAATCATGGAGTATCAAAAGCACAGTATAAAATAAAATGTACGTTACACATCCGTTAATTGATTGTTACAGTATTCGTTTATAAATTCCAGACTTGATTCTGCGTCGTCTCGTCCGTAAACATCTAACTCGTACTGTAGCACATCACTTATCGGACTTGTAACGTAATTAACAATTAGAGACTTTCCCTATAGGTACCTTATTTTACAAGGGGTGTCTTTGAAATAAGAGGCATCCTTTCAGAGGCGTATTCTGGAAATAAAAGTGAGTCAAAAAGTTAAAACAAACATATATCCGTAAAAACTTCCTATCGTTACAGCTCAAATAAAAAAAAAAAAATAAAAAAAAATTGAAAATTTTCAGAACAAATGGAGTTAGAGGACTGAAACTTGGTACACAAGTATTATTTCTTAGGTGCTTTGCTTATAGGGAGTTTGAAGTAAGTTACTTCAGACTAAGCGGATTTCAAGAGGGTGGTGTATGTTATTGTACCCTAATTTTTTTACACGAAATTAATTTAGAACTTCATCTAAAACGTTGAAAATTTAAAAATGAACCTTTCTGGTATTCTGGCAATTTTTCTCCTTCGTGTACTAGTCATTTCAAAGGTATTTTGATAAATGCGCGTTGCCTCCCCTGATTTATTTATACATATTAATTATAACGTAGGCACTTGTCAGACTTTTACCTGTCACGTATTCATAGTTAAAGTGTTGACTAATATTACTTGTAATTAATAAAATTCAGTTAGTTAGTATCAATATACCATGAATATAAATGAAAATTATACATTTTCAAAAATTTTCGCCATGCATATGGAGAATGTTTTTCCAATCTCGCGGATTATCAAAGGCGGTATTTTCAAAAATTTTCCTAATCGATCAAGCTGACAATCGCCGTTTTAATTTCTGATCGGAGACCGATGGATTCATTGTAGACTATCAAGATAGTATTATAAACATCTTGGTCTATCATAGCCACCTGTAGATGTTATTGATGTTAACAACGATTTCGGCCCACATTCACTGACAGAACGTGGCATACGAGTGTTATATTGCCACCTAAGATGGGCTACCATACGTCCCTGAAGATACTGAATCCGTTGTCGAGAACGAGAAATGTCGCATTTATTGAAACTACTCGTTCCCGACTGTCAGACTAATCTAAGCTAATAGGCTTATACTTGTATGTGGATTAATACAATAAAATAAAATGCATTGAATGTTAAGGTAATAATTGTACCAAATAGTTTAATTGGAATGTAATTTATATTTGGGGAAAAAACGTTTACCAAAGTTGTAATCATTTTGAAAGCTTCATCGTCATATTTGTAAAAATTATTGGAAAATTTGATGGTTATGATATAATCAATTTTTGCATTTTTTTATGTGCAGTTTTGTAAAGATTATAATCAATAAATTTACTGTTATGAAGGAAGAAATGCAAATACTGTCCAAAAATACAATACCTTTTTTATTTAGCACTTGATATTATCTAGAAAATATTTTAATCCTTTTGCAAACATAATTTTATCTGCGCCTATGTCCATATTGGGGTGGATGGTGTTTGTTTAAGGACCCACTAAAAATACAAGCCATGAAATAATTCAAAGAAATTTTAGGGTGGAGCAGGATTTGTTCATTAAAAGGCGACTCTCGACGAGAAAATAAAATATTGAACGTAATGAATGCAGTACTAATGAATGCACAGCATAATTAGTAGTTATAGGAAAATATAAATAAAAACAGAAATGGTTGCGAAAGTGATGTTTATAATTTCCAGGAAAATGTTGTTTATTGGCAATACTTCGAAGAGTCCCTCGTTTTTGTGTTCTAACTAGTTTTATGTCAAAAATTACGTAAACAATTAGTAATAATAAAAATATAAACAATATGTGTTTTAAAATTATTATAAATAAATAAATTTTGAAACAAATAATATAGTCGAAATATGGAAACTTAATTTTAATTAAAACATTTTGAAGATTTCTGTACTGATTATCATTATTGTCTCGATACACTGTGTCTCACTTAGCTTAAGACTTAACCCTATAACTTTTTTGTTTTCCTCCTATTTAAGCCAAACTGGTCTCAAAAGACCATTAAGATCTACTTACGACTCGACTTACCATCACAATAATTTCATTACGAGTTCAGAAACTAGGCTTTTCCTATGTGTGCATGACAAATTATGCAAGCACGGGAAAAGCAGTTTATGGACATATAATGAACGATATTTTTTATTATATCTCTCCGAAAACAACAAAACATAAAAATAAATAAAAGTATATTCTGGAGAACACATTCAGAATAAAAATTGCAAATGAACGTCAAAAATAATACCAAACAAGCATTGCTAAGGGAATTTCAATCGCATGTTTTATTATGATTGGCAAAGTAGGCAGCCTCAATATATTTATGACAGGTAATGTCATAAGAAAAAAACAAATACATGAATAATTATAATATTTAGGGTAAAATTATTTAATTGCACAATACAACACTGCGATATTAACAAAATTTATTTTATTTCATTGAATATTATGCTTATTTCCTAATTATATTAATTGCTATTGTGGCGCTGAAAATTAACGCACGGGAAAATTTTTTCTGTGCGGTGCACGGAAAAAGATGGAATTTCTCTATTTTATACAGGGTGTTTCAGGTATGAGGTCATTAACTTCTAGGGGTAATTCTGCCTCTGAAGGGGCACCCAAAATTGACATTTTATTTAAAATCTCAGGAACCCTTTCAGCTACAGTGACTAGTTTTTGCACGTGATTCGATATCCCCCCAATTTTTTAATGTGAATTTTTTGTGACTGTCGCATCGGAATATCATGCCTTGGCTATAAATACACAAAAAAGGTTTTCTTGTTGTAACGCCGTAGGACCAACCAGTTTCCAGAAATTTGAACATAAAGAAACGCAGAGGAGAAGTAAGTCCCCCCTTTCCAATTTTGTGAACCCCTGACTGAATTTACCCTTGGTGAATAACATCAGATTATGACCTTTATTGACATCGAATCACGTGCAAAAACTAGTCACTGTAGATCAAAGGGTTCCTGAGATATTAAATAAAATGTCAATTTTGGGTGCCTCCTTCAGAGGCCCGCAGCGCCCTTAGGAGGGATTTTCGGACCCATGTTTATATGAACTTTTTTTCATATTTTTTTATGTAGAATCACCGCTAGAAATTAATGACCGCATACCTGAAACAAACTGTATATACATTGAAAAATTGGTGAAACACGTCGACCTTGCTTCCAAGGGGGACATATTTTAATGTAATACTTGTATACCTATCATCATCCCTCTACCCTACATGGCCACCCCTTCAAAAAATTCAAATGGCAAGGGGGATCGTGTGATACATCTTTTGAAAGGTCTTTCAATTTCCTACATAACTGTGTATTTTTTTAACTTTGCAACAAAACCCGCATCTCTGGAAGAGTTACGTGAAAGAATTGTTCGAGAATGCCGTTTATTGACTCCAGATGTGTTCAGAAATGTTCGTACAGAATTTCAAGACAGATTATACTACTGTATGGAAGTCGGTGGTGGTCATTTTGAACAATACATACGATAATTTAAATTGGTACTTTTATTTTTATTTCCCGAACCTAAAATATTGAAACAATTATTTCTCAGGAACAAATTGATGAGTTTAAAAAAATACACAGTTATGTAGAAAATTGAAAGACCTTTCAAAAAATTTATCACTTAACCCCCTTTGCCATTTGAATTTTTTTGAGGGGGTGGCCGTATAGGGTAGAGGGATGATGATAGGTATACAAGTATTGCATTAAAATATGTCCTCCTTGGAAACAAGGTCGACGTGTTTCACCAATTTTTCAAAAAAAATTTTATCTCCAAAGTTATTCAGGGTGCCTACTTTTAGTTGGGACATCCTGTATATGTTTATTGTATTATATATATATATATATATATATATATTTTTTTTTTTTTTATATATATATATATATATATATATATATATATATATATATATATATATATATATATATATAATACTAAGAAAAAGTTGTTTCAAATCACCCCGTGATTTGAAACTACAATAAAGCAAAAATATCCCGGAAGTATAAAAGTTTTTAAAGAATTGGTGCAAGAACTTCTTAAACGGTAGTTTAACATGGTTTATAAAACGGTTTTATTATTTTATTCTAAGAGCATTCTTAAGACAAAATTTTAAAACTAATTTATTGTGTGCAGCAAACATCCGGGCGACACGGCGACCTTAAGATGATGTTTTTATCCGATGACCAACATAAATCGTTCTTAAGCTTTATTTCATTGTACAAAATACTTAGCAGGTGAAATTGCAGCAAAAATATTATTACGCGTTTGCTGTCCCCACACACCATAGATTCGTTGGTAATATTTACTCACTACTTTATAAACTAATCAATAATTAACAACATAATGAATAACTTCACTATCAAAACAATTAAACATTTAGAAATCTCTACTTTAATCTCTAACTTATTCCTGCTTTACTCGCACAATTCCAAATCAGTACTGAGCTTCTTGACTCATTCTGTGCGTTATACCGTGTGTAAAATGCCAAATGTGGCCAGTTGGAAAAAGGATACGAGCGATCACTGAGAACTAAGATGAAATTCGACATACGGAAACGATGGGTGACGAATCTAAAAATTCCTCCCATAGATCGATGCTGTTGTCAAACGCATCCAGTGTAATACTGAGAAATATAATGTATTTCTCGATAGGAAATGTTTTGATGCAATTTCTAAAGTGTTTTATTTTGAATAAAAAAATTGGAGATGTAAAAGCTGCATTGACGACTTAAAAAGTACCACTACTTGCATAGATAGTGAGATAATAGTACTTAAAAAAGAAATTGACTGTTTAAATAGAGGGAAAAGATTTAATTAAAATACGTGTGAGTGAAATAGAATATACGTTAATATTGCAGAAGTGAATGATAGACGAATATGATTCAAAAACTGTAAGTAAAAATATTTCAAATTCATCTTAAATACCAAATTGTGATAGTGGAATATCTATCGCTTCTTATAACGATATTATTAAGATAAAAAACACAAACATAAACACGTCAACTATCCCAGTTATTTTGGACAAATCTACAGATGATTTTTCTACTGTGAATTCTTATGGGATTGCCTAGTTATGGGTATTACTAACTGTAATTGTAAAAAGAAGCATATTCTAAATATCGTGATGAGCCACCATTTTGAGATTTGACAAATATGCATCTTTTAGAAAAAACCGATTTTCTCACTTTTGAAGGCTCCTATGTACGAAAGTATTTATCATAAAACAGTAACTCAATGTTTGCAATAGTAAGAAACTCCGTCAGAAATATGTTTTATAAATCACAGCACTCGAAATGAAAAAAATTTTCGATAAAAATAGAAATAAATAAAAATCAAAAAAAGTATTCTGTTATATTCAGAATTCATCACAGAATTCAAAAATGTAATAATATACAGAGTGTTCCATTCAAAATAAGAAATTTGGGGTAATATCCGGCGAAACAGGAATTGCATAAAAACTGAAGATATCGTCTTCTAATACAATTTTCCGTGTATAACAATATGTTAAAATGTCATCAATTTATCTCTATAAACAATGAAAATAAAAGAAGTGAACTAGGTTTCATTTACATCCGATATATTGTATTACCTCGGGAGATCCACAGGGTTCGGTTTTAGGCCCAGTTCTATTTCTAATACACACAGCAGATATTTTAAATTCAATTCAATTGAACGTTGCCACATACAATACCATGCTGATGACACTCACAGGTAAGTCATACTTTTCACCTAATAAATGTAAAAAATACGTGTGAGAATATAATTTGCTCTTGACTCTGTATCACGTTATTCAAATAATCATAACAACAGCAAAGTTGATTCCTGATAACGCTGTTCTGTACAAATAAGAATAAAAACATGGTGACAACTAATCTTAAAATCAAAATACAAAATCAGATTTTAAATATGGTTTATAAAATAAAAAATCTTGATATTATATTTGAAGGTGACCTCCAGTTCAAAAGTCACGTTTCCCTGTTGGTAAGAAAATCATATGTCGCCTTAAAATTGCTATATGCAGACATTCATATAATTAGTTTTAAAATTTATTCTTATTATTCCAATTTTGAATTAATATAGAATAGTATCCCTGTCTCGACAAACTTAGTATGGACTTCAAAGAATTCAAAACACTTGTTGTAAATTTGTATTTAGACTACGAAAATATGACCAAGTGTCAGCAAAAAATTAATGAACTTGGATAGTTTAAAATTGATAATTTATATGAGCACCATTTAGCAGTATTTTTGCATAAAGTATTGTTAACGTCATCACCACCCTACCTAAGAGAAAAAACTGATATTTAGGCATATGTCGGTGGATGTAGGCCGAAATCGCATATATGGGGCATCCAAAGAGTAAGTGCATGAGCGATTCCGGCGCCTGACGGCAGGTTCTGCAGTTGATATCAGAAACTTGTACACGCCACACGCGGCTACGGTAGACCAAGGTGTTGATAACACCATCTTGGCAAGCCATAATGAATCTCTCGGTTTCTGGCTTAAGCCCGGCTGACCTTAAAAAAGGCGAATGTTAGCCTGGTCGTTAAACTCAGCCTTTCTATATTCTTATAGAAGACACTATGCTGGGGTTTATCGACATGCTGCCGAAACAGTTTTTCCTGTTCAGCAGCTCTGTTTCGGGCTTTCAGACGATTTGGCTGAAATTCAGTGACTGACATCAGCACCTCGCCGACTTCCTCGCCTGATGTCAAATGCGAGACCGAGTTCATCTGCGGCTCTTTTTGCTGCCTTGAACAATCCTGTTCCCACTCCTATAGTTTCGTGGTGTTTACAAACCGCAAGAAGGGATCTGAGCTACTGAAGATGTTGCAAGCCATACTCAGTACTACTCTGCCATGCGTACACTCCAGGCTCAAGAGTCCTCGGCCCCCACGTTGACGTGGGAGGTACACACGAGGAACGGACGATCTAGGATAATTACTTCTGTGAATATTCATCATCTTGCAATAATTCAGCAAAGGCGCTGCTAGAATTTTTAATACTACTCATCCAGGAAAAAATGCCACACATAAGTACGTAATTGAATTGCTGTAGAAATTTATGGAAACGGGATCAGTTGGTAACAGAAAGCATAACCCATCGCGAGTGGTTAATGACGAAGCTATGGAAGTTACAGTTTTAGGAGCAGGTACTTTAGAGGATCAGCAATCTTTATCATAATTATCTAGAGAAACAGGTGTTTCTCGCAGCAGTGTTTTTAGAGTTTTACATAAACACAAATTTCATCCATACACAATAAAATTAGTACAGGAATTGCACGAGAAAGATCCTGACCGTCGCGCTATCTCGAGTTTTGTGAAGTAATGAGTGGAAGTGTAATTGGCACTCCAAATCTGTTGTACAATATTTTTTTCTTCGATGAATGTACATTTCTATCAATGGATTAGTCAATATACACAATTGCAGTTATTGGGCTGAGAGTGATCCACATGTAATGCGCGAATTTCATACTTAAAGACCTCAAAAATCGAATATTTGGTGTGGCTAGATCATATTGAGGGAAACTTAAATAGTGAGTCTCATTTGGATGTACGTAGAGAAATAGTTGATCCACAAATTACCCAAATAATAGAAAACGAAGAGACTTTTTCTGAAAATCTCTTTGAATTTCAACAAGATGGAGCGCACCCCCACATTTTGCTGTGACTGTCCGTGGTTTTTATTTATAGTTTTCATTGAAATGCACTGTATGTACAGTGTACAGTCTAGAAATTCTTTGAATATGTTAGTAATGCTAGTTCCTTCTTTATAAGTCTAGACTACGTTGGCTATTTAATTTGAATTTAAATAAAAAAATAGACATTAGTTTGCATGTAATTTCACCAACTAATTCTTCATATGATTTAAAAGAGATAATAGTCTTCATATAAAATAAAACACACTGTACAAAACGCAAATATTATAGAAAAAAATTAAAACACATTTGCTGATAAAAAAGCCGCAGCTGAACGATTAAGAATTTCTATTTAAACCATAAGAAATTACACGTTTGGAAATATGCACAACCTCAAAATTTTGTAAAAATATTTCTAAAGCGAATAAGTTCCAATATAAGCGATAGAAATGTGGGCAAACCGTTATAGAGTAACAGTACATTATTACTACTCATGTACTTATCTTATATCTTTCACATTAGGTACATATATTTTTTTAAATTTGGAAGTCAATTTGGTATCAACAAATTATACATTCTGGTTATATCATGTATTTGTTCTTATGCACATACATTTGAATATAATTGACGAAATTTTTGAATGAAATGTTTTTCGTTTATGTTAAAATTAATGTTTAAGATACATATATATATTCATTCTTCAATTATTTGCAATATGTCACTCTTTTAATTGTGTTTCTTATAAACAACTACTAAAAAAGCTTTTCCAGAGCATACTTGATTCTTCGGAAAATACTACTACCTAACTATATCAGTACCAAATGACTAACTTCTAGTTTACCCTTGGAAGCATTGCTATTAATGATAAATAACTGAGAATTCCCAAAAAAAATATAAATATAGTACATACAGTTATCAGACCAATTATACATGGTTCCATCATTTGGCAGCTGAAAGAATTACAACGGAAGGCCAAAGCCAAACTCTCTAGAGATTAGAATACTAGACTGTAACGGGGGCAATTAACACCACACCGACCGTCTCGTCAGCTGCAATGCAAATCCTCCTGGACTTATCCCCTCTCCATATATATTTGGAGATAGCCCAGGTGGGCAGCATAGACTGCAACAAACTGCCATCAATATGCCGCAGACTAGTATCCTGGGAATGGCCTTGGATACTGTCTACTATGACCTTCAGCATCCTTTTTCCGGAAAAAGATGAGTGGGATCGGAATAAAGCTAACCTACTAAAGTCTGATAGTTGCTGGTTTACAGACGGCTCTAAAACTCCTTGAGAAGAAGCGGGCGGAATTACATACCAACAACCCACGCGTAAAAAAATTTAACACTTGAATTTACGGCCCCGAAGTTCATGCACTTAAACTGTGTGTGCAAAGGGTTGAATATATGCATCCTGCAAGCAGATCAATAACAATTTTCTCAGCTTTAAAAGCTCTTGATCCTACTGATGTAACTTTAAAAAGGTATGGAACTGTCAGAAGGCTCTGAGTCATTTGAGCAAAAATAATAAAATGACTTTGGTCTGGATGCCTGGCTACTCTGGTCTGCAAGTTAACGAATTAGCCAACTTCTTGACCAGAGAAGGAGCGGAATAACGAACCATCGGGCCCGAACGTTACTTAGCATATTCTCAAGTACTACCAAGATGGCTATTTTAACCTGGGCTGATAGGAAAACTCTCCAGTATTGACAAGAGTTACTAGGATTAGTTCATTCGAAGGCGTTTATAAAATAACATTTGAAAACTCTACAGGCCTATATCTGGACATTGCCGACCAATCTATCATTGAGAACGTTGTAATGGACTAAGAAACTCTCTTTGAATATTGGCAATAACATCAGAGTTTTTCTGACGACTTCCTTCCAAATGATCTCTTTTAAATCTTCTAAATCTCCAAGTATTTATGTAAACTTTGCTTTTTAAGTAGCACCATAGGAATATTACTCCCTTATCTTCCTATCTACCTGTTAAGGTAAGTCTCATTTAAGTAATTTTGAAAATACGCCAAGTAGTTTAGGGGCACCGCCTATCTTTTTTAAACCCCCAATTTTTTTTTTTGGGGTTTCGGGGTTTTTTTTTTTTTTGGAAAAGGGGGGCCGGGGGGGGGAAAAAAACCCCCCCTTTTTTTTTTTTTTTTAAAAAAAAAAAAAAAAAATACAAAAAAAAAAAAAAAACCCCCCCCATTTTTTTTTTAAAAGGGGGGGGCCACCCCCCCCCCCCCCCCCCCCCCCCCCCCCCCCCCCCCCCCCCCCCCCTCTGTGTTGTTGTTTTTTTTTTTTTTTTTTTTTTTTTTTTTTTTTTCTTCCTACAATTATGTATGTTGATAATGTCACTAAACAGAGTCGATTCGTCGGAATAGAGTATGTTTTTAACAATATCTGGATTTTTTTTGTATATTTGTGTAATAACTCATGGCAAAACTGTATCCGTCGATCAAAATCATCCTCGTTTAATTCATGTACTGAGTGAACCTGAATGGATGATATTTTTTCCTTATTAATTACTTTTGCCATAATAGATTTTGTCACTAAAAATTTTTCGACAATTCTCTAATGGTGGTATGGCCATATTTAGATATTTACCTAAATTTCTCTAAATGTGGATTAAATTTATGTAAAAAGGTTGTATACATTCAGTAAGATAAAGTGAAGAAGGAAATCGAAGGTATTCAATGTATAAAATTTATACATAAGAGAGATAACTGCCACCTCTAACTCTGGTGGGCTAAACTATATACTGAATAAGATTTACAAGAAACAACTACTCAGCGGACAAAAGCCCTGACCTGCGTTGAATTAAACCTGCAAATATTAATTTAAGGATACTTAGCCCCAAATTTTTCATCTTGTCAACTTGTTCTATAATTATATTGTCAATTGACAGTTGAGAGTGAGTGAGTGAATTTATTTGCAATGCTAAAGATTATATTTTTACATTTATTTGGATTTAATAGGAGTGAATTCTGAAAGATCAATTTTTTATTTCATTTAAATCATGATTAATATTGGTTTGGGCTTCCTCAGACTTCATCACATCAAAAGCAAAGTGTATATCACCAGTGTCCGTTTGCAGGGAACAATATTTCGTGACTTGAGGCAAGTCTGCGGTGTAGATGTTAAAAAGCAAAGGCCCCAAAATTGAGCCTTGGGACACTCCCAAAAGTAACATGTGTTGTCAAGATAAGTATATTAAAAACGATTTAGTAAGGCGTGAGCCACATTAAGATATTATTCTCTATCCCATAGAATTTAAATTTTTTTATTAGCAGTTCGGTGTTTAAGGAGTCAAAAGCTTCTGACATATCTAATAAGGTCAAGGATGTTACTTTATCAGAATTAATTGACATTATCGAGAATAGTTATCAAGGCCGTGGATGTTCCGTGGTTCTTTCGAAAACCCGACAGTATTTTGGGAATTACATGGATAAGGGACTCCGCTATTTTTGAGGGGACTTAAAGTAAATAGTGGGCTAAGTTCCGTGATGGTGCTTATTCTGCTATTTTTAGGTATTGGTTTAACTAATACCTGTTTCCGGATTAGAGGGACTATTCCGCTTTCAAATGAAAAATTTATGTGTGTTAGATGTTCTGCTATGTATGGTAGCATTTTGCCTGAGATACCGTCATATCCAACTATGTAAGGTTTTTGTTTTAAAATTAAATTGTGAATAAATTCTACTGAGGCATATTGTAATTTGGAGCTGCTATGTGAGTAGCGGTTATACTTGAATTGTGATGGATAATTCTGAGGAATGCTATTACGTGATATAGAATCAATAAAGAAATTTTAGATATTGTTTTCATCGCAGAGGTTTTCGGGAAGCAGTGCAAAATTTTGCTTACATTTAATGGCTCCGTAGGATTTTAAAGTAGACCATACATTTTTTGGATTATTGATATTTTGATTAATATGGAAATTAAAAAAGGCATTTTGTTCATTTTTCAATGAAGTGTTGCAGATATTTCGCATCTCTTACGCTCAATAAAACTTATTTTGATTTGATTAATTGATTTGATTTGATAAAAACATGCATTTTATTTTTGGCCCTCACTGAAAAATTTCTAGCGGCATCCATGACTAGGTGATATAATTTCTAATACTACAAACTTGGGCTTAGATCAGACCAATCTTGTTAACAAATTTTTGTTTCGAGACTGATTTCTCTAAGGAATACGGCAAAGAAAACAGTGGTGCCATAAAAAATTTGTTCTAGAATTCATACTAATACAGTCATTTCAAATATCAACCCAAAGTTTTAACAAAAAATATATCCTCTTTATAAGTACCATAAAGAATGGATTTCTGTTAATTCCCAGAAGAATTTCTAACAATAATTGTAGTTGTAGTTGAGAAACTTTCTTAGAAGCACACCAATTAAAACAACTATTCTGTTGAATATAAAAAAGTAACAAACATTGGCTTAAAAGAATGTTAAGTGTAAAAAGTGAATTAGAAAAAGTTTAGTTTACGATTTAGATACTTTAATCGAAACTAAATGCAAACTGAATTGATGTGAACTTGAGGCAAAATTTGGAATTGATTAAAATAAGATTTTAAATATGTAATGATTCAATTGTGCATATCATCAAATACTTGTCGCTGATTTTGGTGTATACTATAATAATAACAATAACACCACATGAAATTACAACCCCCTTTTATCCCTGAAGGTCTGGAATGACCTTGTGTGGGAGAGGGCTACACATTTAGAGACAATGGACACACACCCAAATTCCGAGTATACTACGATTAATCTCTGTCACAGAAAAATCCCAGTTCCTCGACCGGGAATCGAACCCGGGTCCCCTAGTTTCGAGGCAAGTACGTTACCTCTAGACCACGGAGCCATACTGCATTATCATTTCTTGTTTAGTTTGTATTCTTTGATTACATAAATGTTTATTCTGTATATTCTGTTCTAAGCGATTCATTTTCTTTTATTTCATAAATACATAACCTAAATAAAAACCAAACGCAAAATTAGAGCTATTACACTAATAATACCTCAAAATCAAAGGAGAAATTCACCACCAGAGCATAACATTTATAACCATTTAATGGTATTAGGCAAATTAACATGTTTATTCAAACAGTAATGTAAAACTTAGATATCACAAAGTTCCTCTTGTCAATTTCGTGTAAAAATGAAGTAATTGCGGTCATAGAAAATTCGTAACCTTGAATTTAATTGCAAAATTGCATCAAGATTCATGTAGTAGTGATTCACATACTGTTTGGCATTTGAAAATTTTATAGTTTCTAATTTTTCTTTCATATATACGCTTAAATCAAGGCTAACAATTGTATCCTTTTATAGAAATGCTATATTATACGAAAATGATCATTAAATTATTTATGTTATTCACTACATTTACAACAGCAAGAATAATTTTTAAATATTTTAAGTTTGTGGTCGAACGTTGCCGAATGCGAATGTCCAGGAAACTCATCATTAATTATTAGAGTTGGCAAAATTGCGCCGCAGGACATAGGCGTACGCACCATAATAAGTGTAAGAAAAGAAATTAACTAGTAATAAAAGTAATAAATTGTTACAATTCATAACAATGTATGCACAACTTACCTCTTAACTAGCTTAGTTATCACAAACTGAAAAAAGATGTGTAAAAACTTTGCAGCCGTTCGACATCCATTGGTAATACAAGCATACTTAAAATAGTCTTTGAACTCACTTAACGGATCTCCAGATGCACCATCAGTACCATCACAAATTTGTCTTAATAGTAAAACCGGTGTCTTGCTTTAACATACGTACGAACTTTTCTCCAACGGGCTGATTTTTTGCGTCACCTATAGTGTAGCAGTCGATTTACTTCGCCACTGTTTGCAGTGACTCCGCTAACGACAACGCACTGTTTTGTAAGTTTTGTATGGCGTCATGCAATCCTTTATAGTTCTTGTGAATAGTTTTTAAAGCTGTTTCAACAAAAACATCTACGAATTTTATCTGACTTTCCTTAATAGCTGCAGCCTCGTCTGGATTGAATTGTAGTATCACAGCTTTTATTTGTTGTAAACATTCAGCATAATAAAATGCTCCCTTCAACCATGTTCCCCAACGTGTAAGAATCGGCTGTGGTGGTTCGGAATTACCAGGACACTTGCTATGAAATGCGCGAAGACGTTTAAGAGATTTAAGAAACACTATTTTAGTACTTGCTATTAATGTATCTACCTCTGGAAAACCTTGTCGAATAGTTTCTGCCACAAGGTGTAAAGCATGCACTTTACACGTAACATGTACTAACCTACAACCGTGTTCTTGAAGAGAACGGCCTACTAAATACATTGTTGCGGCACCATCAGTCACAAACATCAACACTTAACTTTTTGACAGGTCAAATTTTTCTAATGTCTCCGGCACCACCCGCGTAATTGTTTGGCCAGTACACTCAGTTAATATTTTGCAAGCATTTGTAAATACAAATAATGCACAGCTCTGCTATACTTACGGGTCTTCCGGTGGATTTTTTTATTCGCAATACTACCTTCAGTAAGCCACTTCTCATACCAAGCCAAAATTAGTATAAACGGGATGATGCATCACGACGATGAAATTGACAACACAACGAACGTTGAATCGCAACAACTGAATTTATACGCAAATAATGCGTAACAGACAATACACACCGCTGACCCGTGTAACTACTCGACAACTAATGGCATTTAATGTCAAACAAACCTCCATGCTATCTTGATTAGAATCCACAAACAAATTCAAAATCTAGCCACAAATTAAAAAGTTATTCTATATCAAAAACCATCAGTGCATTTTGAATTTCCCTGTATAATTGGTAAGAGATTGCATGTTTTTATTTTCGTAAACGTTTGACGAAATATACTTATTAGGTCTGACGAATAACAGAAGGTGTTTTTTTTTCTTAATGAATTTTTTGTCCGGTTATAATAATTTTATTTAAGAAAATGAAATAATAGGAAAAACAGCAATTTATAATACTTTCTCATCTAAAAAAATATTGGCGTCGAAAAGAAAATCAAATTCCAAATCATGATGGAAATGCACGTTCCGAAATATGTACGAATAGGCATAACGTCTGTCTGGCTATCTGAAAAATTACAATAGGCAAGTGGACAATTTTTCTTATGTAAATCACTACATCACATAAAAATAGCCGGCCTCTATTTTTTTAAAGTAACGTTTTGTGTCCCCCCCCCCAAAAAAAAAAGAGTAAAATCTTACTCGATTCAAAAGGTCATAAATTACAGCTACTTTCAGACGTCACAGCCAATAAAGTAGCCTAAAATGAGCGAAATTAGTGAAATTATGACCGATGTAAAATAAAATAAAAATCCTGCATATTTATCCTTATTTAAATATTAGATTTCTCTTATTTCTTATATATTTTTAGTTCAGTGAAATTAGAAGATTACTTATTTCTGGCAGATTATATATATATGAATAATTGACTATTCCCTTAACGGAAAAAATTGAATTTCAAATCAATCATTTGAAATGTAAAACGTTAAGCAAATTTAAATTTTAAAAAAATAGATGGAAATACGTCAGTCAGACAATTCAGACAAAATAGTCAACAAATAAATCTTGAGGTTGGTAAGGTTTATTTTGAATAATGTAACACTGTAACTAGTTATAAGAAAACATCCACTACATATTCCTATTACATGTTAATTTGGCTAACGGCCAATCAAATAAATATAAGGATGAATTATTTATTTTATTTCAATTAGACAAATATTGCCATTAAAACTAATGAGTTCTTCATATTTAAATGACATCCAAATAACAATGCTACGTCATGTTGACGTAACATTTGGACGTAACTTGGATGAAGTAGAAATGGCTCCCAGTTGCTGACCACGCACCGGCTAATATATTTTAAATAACATCATTTGTACTTCAAAATGACGTTTAAATGACATTAAATGTATTTGTCTGCATTTTTATTTGATATGCTTTTTAACAACCGTTATATGACTGTAAAAATTTGTCTTTTGGACATATTTTGCAAGCGCACAGTAATATATTGTAAAGTTCTTATTTAGAGGTAAGTTATATAGTTTGTTAACTATAAGAATTCAGTATACTTATACTTGTAGTCGTTATAAGTGGGCAAAGTGTAACAACGCCATCTATGAACTGAACCACATACAATTTTATTCAAAAAACATTTCAGTAAATGTCTTTTCTTGTATTATAAAATAATTTATTATTTACATAAAGTATAAGTATTTAGTCTGCAGTTATTTTGATAGTCATGATATTAATATCCAATGAACGTCACATTGACGTCAATCTAAAAGAAGTCAATATATGAAAAAAAAAATATGATTTTTTATATAAAGTTACCCTAGTTATGTCTTAGGTGTGTCTAAAATATGTTGTAAGCACATAAATTTTGGCTCATATGACATCACCGACCAACAAGTACCAAAAAAGGACGTTCTAAATTTTATAATGGGGTATTTTCATTGATCTGAGATGAAAGTGGAAATGCTTATATTATGAAAATATAATTTACAAAGCACTCTAAAATAGTTTAAAGTTTAAAGCTAAAATTTTTCATTACTATGTACGTCACTAAGCACAAAC
The DNA here is from genome assembly GCA_029963845.1 of Rhamnusium bicolor. Taxonomy (NCBI): domain Eukaryota; kingdom Metazoa; phylum Arthropoda; class Insecta; order Coleoptera; family Cerambycidae; genus Rhamnusium; species Rhamnusium bicolor. The sequence continues at coordinate 2,062,394 of JANEYF010000753.1, forward strand.
TAGGGAAATCTTCAAAAATTCGTTGGAACACTGGCAAGATGGTACTTCTATTATTCTGCTGTGATTCCTGTTTTAGAATTTCTGTTTATGTATTTGTTTTAAAACATTCTAAAAGCACACAAATATGGAAGAAATGCTAGATCAGATAATTTTATTGCGATACTCAAATGTCAAATCTGGTACAATACCATACAACTGCATATTATGAAATACCCTGAAAATAACTACATTTGACGTTATATTTGAATTTGCGCTTAGTGACGTCACAAATGTTTAACTTAATTATTTTTCAGTTTAAATGAAAAGGAGCGAATAAAGAAAAGACACGTGTCTCTTATTTTTGACTCTAGTCTTCAAATTTCAGATAAGAAGAAATAGGAAAATATTAACATTTTAATTTCTATTTTTTTATCTGATTAAAATACTTTTACAAAATTTTATTAAAACGAATATCATTAATTGGTTTGATCAAATGATGCGACTAAAACTTGTGGATCATAATCTATTCGTAATGAACTCTAGGAAAACCAAAAATCTAAAAGTCGAACTACAGACTGAGGTTGTATAACTTGTATAGCTGCTTCTTTTTATGTTAATACGTAATGGAAATGTATAATAAATAATCCTCTAGGATTTAGGATTACTTTTAATAATATCAAATAGACTTTTTTTTACTATTGATTTCGAAATATTAATAAAAATGTCCGATAATACCTCTGTGACAAAGAAAAAGGGTTGTTTTCACGAAACACAATGCATGAACTACTTAAAAAAATACGTAATCAGTAGTACACACAAAGAGTAATGCATTAATTGTTTATGTTTATATACTTGAAGAAGACAAAACAGTCAAGTAATCGTTATAATGTTATCGTCTTGCTAAATTAGGCTAAGGCTAATAAGCAGATTATTAAACAGAACGATACAAGTGAACGTACCTTATAAAAACAACATAAATCCAAATAGAAGAAGATACATCCACACATGAAGCAAAAGCACCAAAAAGAAAAAGTCAAAACTACACTAGTAAATGTGTACGAAATACGACAAAACCGTGCAGTTTTCGCGCGTAACTTATGCCGGCTTAGCGCACTGTTGCATTGGTGCAATTGCAGTCTCGGTGCATTTTCTACCCGACCTTGACACTCTTATGCATTGTACAGATACATTCAGCGGCCTGCCACATGCTCTACCTACCGCCACTAACCAAGAGTTTCCCTACATTTGGACACGTTTTGTCACAACGATAGTTGCACGATGCCACGCAAAGGTCCGGAACTTACAAATGCCAAAGAGCAGAAAATGGAAAATTATATAGGTTTACTATTCACAACTACGTACTAGTTTTGAATACTGCATTAAACATTAAATAGATATTCTAGAATAAATTCAGTTATGGAAATCAAATAAAATAGTAGGATACGGTTTATACGAATGTATTTTGGTGATATAAATAATATCATCCACAACAGAATCATATATTTTAAAATTACCTATATACCTAATCCAGATAAATTACTATACAGGGAGTATCGTAAATGTGTGTCAGATATTTAATGGCACCAAGGTCGCAGTCTCCATTTTCTTCAGAAAATATCGGTGATCTAAGAAACTTTTTAAAAAGGTGCTAATCCTCTTCCAGTAGTGACCATTGGCGTGGATAAATCCGAATATTCTAAATTTATTAGGCTTCCTGAAGTAAAATGGAATTTTTTCTAACTCAGTGTCACTTTTTTAATCAATTCTTCTAACCATCCTGTACAAATCCCTTTAGTTCCGTCATTATTTTCAACAACCAAAAAAGTTATGTGTAAAACATTATTTTCTAACGAAGAAGATGAAATGAAAAAATGTCTTGGTTGTAAAGGCATCGAATGTTCTAAATTTACCTCTAGTGCATGATAGGAATGTATTTAATAAACCGAACAAAGTTTGTGCAGTTCGATTGATCAGTTCCGAAATCTGAGTATTATTTGGATTCCTTTGGTGAACAAATTTCTTCTAGCTATTTTACTTCTTGAGGATCTTCAATAAATTGAATTAGCGCTTTTAAAAATAACTGAAATCATAGAGACCATGAAAGTAACAAGGACAACAAATAAAACAAAGTTACTTAATTTGGAGGTTTTCTTATATCTCTAGAATATGTGAAATTATCTTTAATCATTCCGCTGTCGATAATGTGTTTGGGTAATTTGGGATTTTTTTTCGTTGAGCCGCTTGAAATCTGCTTGAGATTCAATATTCCATCTAATTATTAGTTTACTCACTTCCGCAATATTATTGCGAGGTGATAATCCAATAGTATCACCTGGTAAAAAGTTAAGCGATATTTTCTAAAATATTGAGATAAAAGTAAAACTTGATGATCATCTGTAAATAGATACATACATTTAAAGATAATTTTAGGTCATAAACCCTTTTATTATCCTGCTCATTCGTTAATAATTTAAAGTCTTCAATTGAAGCTAGAAATATGTCATTATTTGAAAATGGTTTATTTCTAAAATCGAATTTCTTACTCTAAAATTAATATATTTGTAAATACAAATTATCTACAACTTTGCCAAATTACTTTGTCTATTGGGAATTAATTATCCAGAAATGTTAAAAGAAAATAATCTGACATTTTCAGTTGAATTTTGCAGTCTCGTGGTAACGTTAACCTCACAGAACTTAACCTAAAAAAAAATTGTAACTGCTCATTCTGTAGTGTGCACATGACAGTTTTGAGTTGATATGTTTCCCTTAGTAGTGAAAAATGTTGTGCCGTACGAAAATTTGGATAACTAGAAATATAGAATTTAATATGTAAAAAATATATAAGCAGATTGCTTTTTTTTGGTTTTCTAAAAGCTGTAGACGTACATTGTAAGTACCTAATAATTATTTTGTTGCAAATTCTTCATATTAAAGAAAAATTCATATCCTACCAATTAACCTTCATTTTGTGTCTTCTTGTCAATAAATACTGGAGATATGACCCAATATACCCATATCAAAAACTTATTAATTAATTATGTTATGTTTATTCCACTTCACTTCACATTTCACATCTTCAGATTTGAATCCTAGAGTTTCCAGATTTTCTTTTTTATTTAAACGAATATTCCATACCAAGGTCCTGAAATTCTCCCCTGCTTCCTCGTCCTCATATGTCAGGCTCCATTTTTAAGGTTAAAATTCTAGTTCTAAATTTGATCTTAGTGAGTTCCGACTCTAAAAACCGACAAAGGCTCTTCATTCGAAATATCCGAATTATCTCTAATCATCTCTTCAATTTGAAGTCTTGAAAAGAGCTGTTATCCAAAATTATGCTGAATTTGTATAATAAATGTGTTCTTAAGAGACTCTATCCGTATTTCTCATCCTTAGGCAAAATTTGTAAGGTTTAGTTTAGTTATTCTCGATCTTTTAAGTAATATCTATGTGTGTATATAAACTGAGTTTTATGGGTTTACTAGCAATAGGTAGGAGTTCTGACTATATCTCACTCCTGAGACAAAATTGCTCGAATCTTGAAATTGTCTCGTTACTTTGACGGCAGTATCTTTAAGGGTCATTTGTATGAACGTGGTTCGCTAAACATTCAGCTGAACACAGTTTGAATTCAAGGATATCATGAAATCCAAAGATAAAATCGTAATCTTAAACAAGTACAACTGAACTTTGGCTAAGCTATGTTCATACTAAACTACGTTCGTATAACTGGCTCTGGAAATGCGAAATCCCAACTTTCTAACTTTAATGGAATTCAGCTGAATTGGTCAAATTTTGAATTTGCTTTGAGGGTAATATCGATAATTATTATTTTGGAGCATGTTACGTTTAAGTGGTAATGGGATGGAATGACTATGGTTACCATTTGCTTATCATGGAAATTTTCAGTATAGTCTGTGTGACGTCATAAATCCAAGAAAGCGCCGTAACAAATGCTTTTCTGTGATAAATATACAGGGTGATGCATTTTTTAAGCCCCAAACGTATAAGATGGTGTCAGGGACTAAAATTAAGAAACAGCTTCAATAACAATTTTGTTTACAGGTAGTGAACAGCCAAGAAACTTTTCTAAACATACAGCAGGAAGTCCAGAAAATGTTTGGAGAAAGGTCAGTAAAGTTTTAAAGGAAGCCCGAAAAAGTTAGCGAATACTGATTAAATTGCATGCATAATATTTAAACAGCAGTTCATCCCACATATAACGTACACTATTTTTTGTTGTTCATATAAAAATAAAGCTTTGTTAAATAATTAATAAGATAATGGACCAACAAAATGATCGGTATTTAATTTTTCATGAATTCCGACAATTTAAATTGATATCACTTTTAACCCTTTCAGCCACGCACTTTTTTCCTTGCAAAGAAGAATCTTGTATTTAGCACAATAGAAGAATGATTTTTTGTCGATTTTTGCTGTCAGCCAAATTTGTATCAAGTAGTCTAATTTTGGGCTATGGCTTGTTCACAAATGAGTAAAGAATATAGCAAAAAGAGTGACCACTGCAGAAATCATAACCAAATTATATTGCATACATTTTCATTTTGTGTGATGATAACTGTTTTTGTCCTTGTTGTGGCATAGATGTAGATCACATTTAAAGCACATCACCCGACTTTGACCTTTGTACCCAGGATTTTTCTCACCTCTTTCAATTCTCCTGGTAGTTTGTCCGTCTCTATTTCCTTAACTTCTTCATCTGTACCTTCGAGTTTTTTCAACGCTGAGCCTTCATCTCCATCATCATCACCTAGGTCATTATATTCGTCGCTCATTACCCAAGTAACATTTTCAGTCTTATAAGAAACGTAACGATGTCGTCACAACCTGAAATACGACTTGCATTTAGACGTGACGACCTTGTTACAACCCTTTTACGACCAAATTTGGACGGTTGGGAAAGGCTTACCACGACTTTTCATATGACTTTCATGTGACTTAATTGGATGTGATCTTTATAAAACTATTAAGTCGTGTTCGAAGAATTGATTGTGATATTGTCGTATAGGGGTCGTTATATAGAGTCATTTATAATTGATATGACTTCGATACAACCAATGATCTGATTTTTGTTCAAACACGACAAAAGAATATACCGAATCAGTATGTATTGTACATATTTTACCTACGGAGGTCTTGTATTCATACGTTCACAGTAGCGATAAATAAAACTTCAATAATCAAACTGTATTAAAGTATGAAACGCAGTGGTGTTATTATAAGAAAATGTTAAATGTTTAATTCGATTTCTAGCTGTTATGATGCCAAAACTGTTGGGAATTTTTTTACTCTAAAAATGGCAAAGATACCCCGAAAAAATACAACTCGCTTTCCAAATAATGAAAATCAAAGAAAATTTAAGAAATAAAAAACAAACGTATTTTAAATATTGGTTTCAAAGTATACATATTTGTAGAGCATAATTGATAGTATCGAGGAAATATATTATTTTCTAATAAAATTTCTATGTAATAAACCTACAAATTAAATTTAAAGTTTTAATATTTTTATTTGTTAAACACGGACGCCAAATTTACAACAAAAAATATGGCCGAAATTGCTTACGACCTAATAGTTATAAATTTATATGTGAAACTACCAAGCAGTCATATAAAGTCATAGCCATATTGAATGTATAAACGTAAATTAATTTAGGCCTTTATGTTCCATGTAATATTAATTTAAACAATTATAGAGAACTAATAAGAAAACTAACTACTAAGCATCGTCATTATTGTAGACTGTTTTTAAATTACCTTAGTCGTTTTATATTCATGAAACGATCGTAGAGTCTAATTCATACAGAAGTAATATGACTGACTGTCCAATGGCGTGTTCACACCGTTCAATTCACGTGACTTAACCGTCATTTTATATGACTATATTGTCATTTTGCGTGCTTTAAACTACCTTTGAGTCTTATGTTTAGATCTGCAATAGGTTCATGACGTCGCATGAGCGACTCGCTCATATTTTTTGGCGAAAAAAAAAATGAAAAAAAGCAGATAAGCACGCTTGATATCATTTAATAGTCATGCTACTTGATTGTAATACATGCAAGAAATATGAAATTTGGTGCAAATTTGTTAAATAATTTTGGATTACGAAAGTGTAAAATTATATAGGGTCTTTTGCAACCGGAGAGCCTCTGAGATCCCTATACAGAGAAAATTAAGTGAAGGGGGTGTCAACGTAATGGAGAGAAATTCATAAATTTTGACCACACACATGCATTTATCTAAAAACTGGGCTTCCGGGCTTTCCAAAAGAAAAGAATCGTCGGATATAATTTTGACTACTTATATTTATCTAAAAACTGGTTGATTAGGCTTAGGCTTAGGTGGTTTTAAAAAATATGAGGATAAACTTATCTTTAAACTTTGTAAGAGATATTCTCGTACTTTTATTCATAGACTAATATTGACAGCAAATAATTGGTCAATTTATATTAATGATTCATGAATCGTACCGAAGTCATATTAAACCTTTTAGGAGCGCCATATTTCTGTTCATTGGTCGTGTCGAGGCCGTTTTCAATGTAAATATAACCTCTGTTACTGCTATCAATTTTTGGACGCCATATTATGGTATGGAGGTCGTATCCAAAATCAATATAACCCCTTTTACAACTCCCTTCAGGATGACAACGACCTCCTTACGACTTCGTAACGACTGCCTCAAGACAATCCACTTTTAACGTCCAATTAGTCATCTTATGCGTACTATATGACCTTCATACGACAAGGAGTTTCGATAGTCATGGGTATAACCTTATAACGACCCTTAGATGACCTGCAGTCATTAAATTTTTACGACCATTTTACGACCATGACACGACTAATTGGGCATATAGGCCACAAATTATAGCTAATAATGTTATCTGGATGATTCTATGTCGCGATACCCTGATTTCTTCTTACTGAAAACACTAATGCAACTTTGATTTTCTTTATCACTATCACTTACATTTTCACAAACATAGTATGATACAGACATAGAGGCCTCCTATAGTCGAAACAATTTTACATCAAATACCTTCTTAAATTATTTTCAAAAACACACCAGCAAATAAACAGATATTAAATAATTATTATTTATCTTATAATATTATACTTACAATATATCAGCACTGCTAGAATGATTCGGTAACAAAATTAAGTGCGGCTCTGAGGTATCACAGAATGTAAGTGAAACTCCGCCCCGGTCGCATGCCAGCAAAAACAACAATCATCGTTCTCACTTTAATGTAAGCGGTGTAAAAGACGGAAGATGTCATGTGTTACATATTTCCCGCAGACATGTCGCGACTTGCTCCACAAGTCCCGTCACAATATAGGTGTCGTTGACTTTACATACATACGTAAGTAAAAGTCGTCTCTGGAATTGAACGCTATCTCCCGATCTCTACTTATTTAACAAATCCAAAAAAATAAATGTAAGCCTTTTTTAATTCCTCATATCTCTGTAACAGAGCATTTTATACGAATTGTGCTCTTTGCTTTAGGCCTTGATTTGATCCTGTACATGTGACAATTAATAATTAAATCGCCGGGTACAATACCATATCAGTAGTACCGCACAATTTGTAGGGCAATACTAGTCTATTTTCTCTGTACTGAAATCGCTCAATTCTTCAAAAAACATTCTTAATTGGCATTAATTGTGTCCGTTAAGTTCACCTTTCTAAAAATTTGTTTATTTGACATAGTAAAAATAGTTGTCCAATAGTTCGCTATAAGATTTTAATTTTTAATCTCAACTGACTACTAAGAACATGGATTTAAGCATCACTAGACGTGATAATTTACATTATACTTACCAGGTTGTAAACTTTGTTTTATAGTTATATAATTGCAAATAATTATTTCTACTACTTCCTTTATTTGACCAAGGTAAAATTTACGATATACATCTCAATTCTCATCAAAGGTAAAACTATGCAAACTACTTCAGTGTTGTGTTTTTGAACATGTCGTATTAACAGATATGTGTATAATTTTTGAGAATCATGAATATTTTTGGTCTAGTTGACCATGATTTGATATTTGGGACAGGTTTCCAAATTTTAATTATCTATTGAAATATATTTGCAACAAAAAGGTTAAATTAGTAATAATATCTCATTACACCATTAAACAGGAAATAATTAATTCTGACAGAGAAATATGTAATCAGTCATTGAAATTTCTACTAATAAACTGATGAGAGTAGTAAGCTTATAATAGAAACACAGTAGATAAATCTACAGTTTAAAATTGTCAAATGGAGAATACCTGAAAAGTAATTAAATTTAATTATGAAACAAATTGTTTAAGGCAGTGTTTTCTTTAGGTGTCCAATAATATAAGAACCACTTGTAGTAGAAAATATCTGATTTGGCCAGCACATAACTTTCTTACACCACTATATATCATCCTGATCTAAAAAAATCATTCTATTTAATTCTTTACTTACCTCAATTAAATTTTAAAAACATACCTTGAAATGTTTCATAAAAATTTTTTATTAATTAATTATCAGCGTCCTTCGATACTGTCAATAATAATTCATGTCATGTATTTTAATAATTTCTTCTTATTGATATTGACATTTTTGTAACTGAAATAGATATTTCAAATATCAAACTGCCAGATTTATCCTAACCCCATTTTATGAGGTCAAATGCGTACAAAATTTCAGTTTACATCAGCTTTATTTAAGTACTTGGAAAATATATTTTATTCGCTTGATATAATTAGGTTAGGTTAGGTTATTGTGAGTGGGTCCTTGTGGACCCTCCACTGCGGCCATTATCAGGCCCATTCTGGCTCAATCCTAATTATATTTCACCCAACAAGTTTAGTCTCTAAATGAAACTGATAACTTTATTGGGTGAGAATGTATCCAGATCCTCTGGCAGCAGTTGCCCTTTGCTAAATATTGAGAATCGGATCCTCTCCACAGCGGGACAGGTGCATAAGACGTAGTCTGCCTTCTCATCATCCTCCAAGCATAGACGGCACTCGGCGTTATCCGCTAGGCCGAGTTTATGCAGATGATAGTTTAGGCGGCAGTGCTCGGTATATAGGCCTGTTATAGTTTCCAGGTTTACCCTGTTTAACTCTAAAAGTTTCTTAGTTCTTGATTTAAATGAACAATCCTGGTAACTCTTGCCAATACTGGAGAGTTTTCCTTTCAGCCCAGGTTGAGATAGCCATCTTAGCAGTACTTAAAGATTTGTCAAGTATCGGTTCTGGTCCGATGATTCGTGATCCTACTCCTTCTCTGGCCAACTATTTCGTTACCTTCCATTCCTGAATGGCTGGATATCCAGACCATAGTCGCTTTGTTGTTTTTGCTCAAATGATTTAGAGCCTTCTGACAGTTCGATACCGTTTTGGAGTTACAGCGGTAGGAGCCAAGAGCTCTTATAGCTACTTGGCTTTCTGAAAACATTTTAGTTGATCTGCGTGTAAGATGCATATATTCCAGCCTTCGTACACACAGTTTAACGGCATGAACCTCGGCCTGAAAAATAGTTACATTAGTATCTAGGCTTGAGGATATCCTCACCCTTGGTCTGTAGCTATATACTCCGGCTCCTGTTCCCTCAGAAGTTTTGAAGCCGTCTGTAAACCAGCAACTGTCTGTCCTCAGTAGGTTGGTTTTATTCCGCTCTCACTCATCTCTTTCCGGAAAAAGAATGTTGAAGGTCAGCTAGTAGTTGGTCATGGTAGGCATAGTATCCGAGGGCATTCCCAGAATATAGTAGACATGATTTATAATCTTTCACCACCTTTTTTCTTCTTCCATTCATTATGTCCCTTCTGGTGGTACTACATTCACCAAATTTCACGTGTCACCTAAAATGTTGTTGATAATCTCCCATTAGCATTTTTTGAATTATCGCGGATACACACATACAGACGCACGCACACACACATCCACACACACACACACACACGCGCACCAACATACATCAATCGGAAAATAGTCAGAATGGATTCAGAAGGGTTCAAAATGTATAAATCAATCTCAAGGTCGAAAACTATCACGATTACTATACTTCCTTATATTAGGTATAAGCAAGTAAAAAGTAGATAAGTCTACAGTTTAAAATTATCAGTAGCAGACCATTCTCACAACATTATAGTCTTTGTTGCATAACAACTTTCATTACAATTTGTAAAGCGCTTTTAATGTTCACGATCAAAGTGCAAGAGTTACTGAAATTATGCAGGGTGGCGTCATTTATACAGATTTTTCAAAGGCATTCGACAGACTTGACCATGGATTATTGCTGCATAAACTATGTGATGTAGAGCTTAATGATGGATTCCTCGAGTTTTTTTTATTCTTATTTAAACAACAGAAGGCTATATGTGCAGTATCAGGGTTTTAAGTCTGTTGAAATGACAGCAACTTCAGGAGTTCCGCAAGGATCCGTTCTAGGGCCTCTTTTGTTCATTATTTTCATAAATGATAAATATCGTCTGTGAACTTAGTTGTAATGTTGTATTATATGTAGATGATCTAAAACTATATTCTTCTATTTCCAACTTTGGAGTCTGCAGGAAGATTTAAATAAATTGAATCTTACCTCTCAATATTAGTAAGTGCGTTTGCATGAGTTTTACGAGAAAGCTGCAGCCAATTGAATTCACATATTCAATTAACGAGGCGAATGTAACTAGATGTTATAAGTTTAAAGATTTGGAAGTAATCTTTGACTGCAGATTAACTTTTACTGACCACATCAATGATATGGTGGCAAGTGCTTATACTCCAGAGAAATAAAACTTCCTCTGCGGAATGAGCCCGAACAAGCTGAATTTTTCCAGAGACCTTCGTTTTGATGTTCTAATGAAGCACAAAAAAATCTCATATGCCTACCCTTGTGCGTCTTGAGATATCGAAGGTCAAAAGTCATGAAAATCGGTTTTTCGCGAAAATCTCGCTTCCGGTGCATCTGACGTCATAAGAACTCGTAACAAAACTTACGTAGAATAGTATTCTCTACAAAATTGTTTATATACATTTTTTTTCGTACGACCAACCGTTTTCGAGACATAGCATGATAAAGCGGAAGCGCGCATTCGTAATAGGTAATACTGTATTATACTGCAGAACTACAAATATAAAAGCACTTTTCTTAATCTGTTAGACTGGAAAATTAAATTCCCATTATTAAAGCCGTTAAAAATTTGTTTATTTATAAAAAAATATATAATAAATAATTAATAACAAAAAAATACATTCTTTTCCACACCACGCCTTATGTTTCCTTGCCTTCTTCCTCGTCTTCGTCGGGTTCCACTAGCACCTCGATCAACACAATATCTTCGTCAGACGCTTCCTCTATATCTGTTGGCTCTATGTCTGTTGACAAAACCTCTTCAGGCTCAAGGTCACTGAAGTCTTCGATGTTTTGCAACTCTGTTGACGGGTTCAGGCATGCCTATCCGTGACACTGACCACAAACTTTGGAGCATGGCAGCCCGACTTTTCTACACCCGCACTGCGCACCACACCCTTTTTACAATTACAGAATATTGTATTTAATAGTTCGTCTGAAGCAGGTGGCAGTAGTGTTGTTTTCGGCTGTAATATGTCGTTTTTTAAATCCGAACCCCATTCTTCGGGTTGTAGATTTTTTTCCTAGCCAAATCTGTACTTGGTAGTAGACCCGATAAATATGCTGTCGAGCTGCTTCACTGGTAGGTGGAAGGGATGACAATTTAACAGGTCTATTAAGTCGTGTAGCCTTAATGAATTGGGTGTATCTAAATTTGTCAAGGTTCACTTCATCTTTTGGAGCACCATACATAGCTAACAGAAAACGCTTTCCGTTCTGAAATACTGTATCTGGCGGGCAGTTTTCTGCTTGAAATATTTGAGCCGAGTGAGTCAAATCGGGATGTTTCTCAAACGGCTGGTCGTACGAAAAAAAATGTATATGAACAATTTTGTAGAGAATACTATTTTACGTAAGTTTTGTTATGGGTTCTTACGACGTCAGATGCACTGGAAGCGAGATTTTCGCGAAAAACCGATTTGCATGACCTTTGACCTTCGATATCTCAAGACGCACAAGGGTAGGCATATGAGATTTTTTTGTGCTTCATTGGAACATCAAAACGAAGGTCTCTGCAAAAATTCAGCTTGTTCGGCCTCATTCCGCAGATGGCCTTTATTTTTACCTTATTTCCCTGGAGTATTATAGAAATCTTGGTTTTATAATAAGAAACAGCAAGTGTTTATCCCCCTTAAGGCATTTTCAGCAATATATTATTACAAAGATTTCACACGAATGACTTGATTACTCGACTGAAATGTTATTCAATAGTAACCTTATATAAAATTTTAAATAACCGAATTGACTGTCCAGAGTTATTTAGTTGTTTCTCTCTCCATGTTCCAGCTTTTCAAACTCGTTCTAATACCTAGTTTATTTTATTTGCCAGTTCCAAGAACAAATATGTTAAAATTTTTACCTTTATATTTTAAATTATTGTAATATTAGGGTTATAAAAAATCATGTTCTTTCTGTGGACTATGTTAATATTTCAGTTATTTTGTTAAGTTTATCAGTATCGTTTATGTTTTGCAATTTCCTGCCTTGTAATTAAATTCATCTGTTGGGTAGTTGTAACTATAAATAAATAAATAAATAAATAACTTTCCTTACTGACATTCTGCTGTACCTATCTTTTACAGAAATGATACTTTCCCTCAAGAAAGTAGTTTTTGCTAACTGTCTACGTGATTTTAAAAAAATAAAAGTACGCCCAAAATTACTTTTCAGATAAGCAGAATGAACCCCAAATGGCAAAAAAAATTTAAAATTAGTGGTCCATTTCACCTATTGTGAGCTCAATCCGGGGACAAACTGTATACCATAAACATTTCTTAATTAAGATTTCCCGTATGTACAAGTAATTATATAGTATTTAAACATAAATTTACGAATAAATATTTCTTGAGAATTAAATCCTGCTGCAGCTAGTTTTTTGACGCAATATGTTAAAAATAAGTTTTCGTTTCAACTGAATGGAAATCGTCCAGTGTTTTTCCACGTGTCCTACGCCCCTGTTCGATGCCGCCTTCGTCGTGTTGGTTGTTGTCGGCACCGTTGCACTTATTGATTTTTTACTAGTTTATTTTAGGAGTTCCCGGCTTAAAACTAAAATACCCTTACTTCATCTGCACGCTAGAGCCGATACTCATGCTGCACCTTTTTCATTATTGACACATTTTGATGAAGTTGACGTTCTCACGGTCCCTGAGGAATATTGAATTTTAGTTGCACGAAAATTTTGTCTTATAAATTATTTATGGTATTAGAAAGTATCGATTGGTTGTTTTTCAACTTGCCACTCCTAATTTTCGACTAGAGGGAATAAAATGAATTGTTTGTAATGTAAATGAATAGACGGAAAAGGTAAATGCCTCCTTAACTGCAGCTAAGATTTATATTTAACTAAATTATTAAACACATAATTTCATTTATTTTCTAGTGTTTTTACTTGTGTTACCAAGTTAAATAAATATATTCAGGCAATGGAAAATTATCTTCTCTTGACGTAAGAAGGATCAATCATAAAATGCACATACATTTTTAACTAATTAAACTTACCGGTTTCAACTGAATAAAAGGAACTAGTACTCCATTGAAAAATGTAAAAAATGGATCAGTCTCATTTATAATTCCCACAAAAAAGTGTTTCAATTGTTTCATATTCAGGGAGATATGAAAAATTCACAAAGTAGACATACTTATATATTATGCAAACAAGTTATGAGCATAAGTATTCATAATTTTCCATACCTTCTATGAAGCAACCATTTTTTTAAAATTCTTCTGTTTGATGTTATAATTGGAGAAATATTTTTTTTGGTACACACCAAAATATTAAATGTAATAAAATACATTTGATTTAATAAAATGATCCTTTCATATATACTAAAAATAATATATCTCTAGCCCATATATTCCCTTCATAAGAAAAAACCGCTACCGGCTCGGATATTAATCACACCGCGTTATAGCAATTTTTGACGGTTCAACGGTTCAACGGTATTCCAACATTTTACAATGCTGTCAAAAAGTGTAGAATATTTCAATTTACAGCTTTATTTAAATATTTGGACTAAACATTTTATTGCCTTTATTTAATAGATTTGATTTAATAGATCTTTCTCATTTTTCCTACGAATATGTTCTAAAATATCTCCTACACTTCCCTGATACCGCCCACCACTTGTCTGATATCGTCCATCACTCACTCTCCCGAACCAATCGTTGATTGATGGGCAGCGTGTGGGGGGTAGAAAATTGTTGGGGGTATTCTAGAACTCTCATTATGCTACTGTTATTTTTTTTTGTAAGATGAACATCAAATATCCAACATGCCGATTTTATTCGTCAATTGACCCATATTCTTTCTTGGTCTTTAGAACGTGTGTATCAAATCTTAAAACTATATCTTAAAAACTGTGGTTTCTTCATCTTCTTTGGCGTTTCGTGTTTCCATAGAAATTGTTCAACTCGGCCAAGCACTGCACGACCGCAAAAAGATGACGATTTCTGAACCCAACGTGTTATAAAAAATTACTAACACACATTTAATTTTTATTTAATTTTCTTTACACTATACTATATTATGTTTATAAATAATAAATTATTATTACCAGAGTCTTTGGTTTCAAAAAATTATTGCATTCAATAACGTTTTGCTATCTAAAGTGAGAATATTTTAAAAATTCTTAAAAGATTTCATGAAGAATCCAATATTAAACCTACCTTGAAAAACTTTTTAGTTAGTTTCTACTCTGTTTCATTGATACTGACGTGGTTTTCCACAAAACATCAAAACACCATATACTGCCCTCGACGTGTGTTTTGCCAACCAAGTTGGCATCATCAGGAGATGATTGAAATTGTTTAATAAACACTATCTAATAGTGACCATTTATTTATGACTAATTTTGTTCTGTAAATTTATATGCAGATCTAAAATTTGATTATAAACAA
The DNA here is from genome assembly GCA_029963845.1 of Rhamnusium bicolor. NCBI lineage: Eukaryota > Metazoa > Arthropoda > Insecta > Coleoptera > Cerambycidae > Rhamnusium > Rhamnusium bicolor. The sequence goes on from JANEYF010000753.1 coordinate 2,077,407, forward strand.
CTTTTCTTAATAGCGTTTTTCGATAGGTTAAGAAATAACGTTATTTTAGATATATTTTTGAAAATAGTATTTAATTTAGGCTATATCGGAGTCACATGGGAACTTTTGATTGATATTTATTAATTACAATACGAGCAGGTTAGTCAAATAAAAATACACTAACTTCCCTGTCTCTTCGAGCGGAAGATTTCATTTTGTATACACTGTATCCTCCTTGAGGTTTGGAGTGAAAAAGAGAATTAGAGCCACTGATGTTTTTTAAAATAAAGCCATTTTCATAATATAACCGTCATTTTTAATTATACCTCTATATAATATGTATTGAAATTTAAAAAAATAGAGTATGATGTACAAAGTTATGAAAGTAAAACAATTGATAGAAGTGTTATAAATATCTCAAAAAAAACTTTTTTCACGTACATTAACAACTTCAATAAACTAGAATGATTATAACTTAAACTAATTACTGGAAAGTAGCAAACTTTCGCTCATTTTATTCACAATAGATAATGCCAATATTTTGAAAAAAAAATTTAGAATATAAAACTGTATGAGCGCCAACTACTTTTCAAAAACAGAATTTTTACAGAAAATGCTTCAATACGATTTTATAGTTGTTCTTATTCAACATCTTGTAAATATTTGGTAGTTCATTAGAGACAGATATAGATATGTTAGACTATTTTCGTATGTTATGTGCAGCTCTAATGTCAGATGATTATTGGTATGAATGATTATTATTCAAAGTTTTGAAACTGCACAATTCTAACTTGGCATAGAGTAATAAATGGTAAAGTAATATACATGATGAAGGTAACACTCCTAATTCCAATAAGTGAGGTCGGTAAACTATATTCATGATTGCTGATTTCTAGACATTGCATCCTATTTTTGATATGCCCAATAAACCACATTTGACTTACTCCACGTATACCGTATCTCTCAAGTTTATTAATTAGAATTTTGTGGTCTACTAAGTCAAAAAGATACCTATTGTTCTTTTCTTCTCATCTAAATTTTTACATAACATATCGAGAAATGATGTAACAATCATTTATTGTCAATAATTTTTACGAAATCCGAATTTAAAAAGAACTAAATAAATAGTTTATGTTCGTCAAAGAAGACTTACAACACGATGGGATATATATTTTTTAAAGATTTTTGAGAAAGAACTTAATAAAGATATGGGTCTGAAATTTTCATTTTGGTTTTACCGCCAGATTTGTGCAACAGTATAATTTTTGCAATTTTTAATTTTTCATAAAAAATGAGTGGATTTTTGTTAAACTGAATATTAGGTAAGCTTTTTCTTGATATGTTTATATCTAAGAGTATTGACGAAGTATTATTAAAGAAATTATTGTATTGGCTTGGTACATTATTCAGGGTTATAAACAACTACGATTGTTCTAGTTGTTATGTTACGGATCGACAAAAAGTTCAAGCAGCGTATTCTCACACACATAGTCCTTCAGAAAATATTTATTATTTTTAGTCAAAATCTCGTTGACACACAATAAAACAAAGTGAATTGTAAGCGAGGCAAAAAATTAACAAAATTTTTCTCTCCCTCAAGATGATTTGAAGTCATTTATTGGAATGTTATTATTTAGTGGATACCATAGACTTCCACAAAAAGATATATACAGGAAGTAATCTCCACATTGAGGTAATGATATATATAATTCTATGTCTAGAGCACGTTTTAAAAACATCAAAAAGTATTTGCATCTGAATGTTAACCCACTAACTACAAAAGATTTTTGTGATTTTTATCTATTCCTTAGCGACCGTAATTAAAAATATGTTCAACAACTACACCTTTTAACTAATACTTAGAAGAAATGAATTACATGATAGAAATTCATTTTCAAGCGAAAAATTTTAAAAAATTAAATATTTTAATTCTATTTTGTCCCAAGAAAATATATTAATACTTACATTTCTATATAAAAAAAAATAATTATTGGGTATTACATAAGTATCATTTCGAACCTAACATAATAACAATAATAAATACCTCTAGTTTTTATATTTTATACTATCATTCTTTTCTAAATGCGATATAGTGTAAAAGTTTTAGGTAGATAATAAATCAAATACAATAAGTTCAATACATTTTATCGTAGAAACTATTAAAATATCTACTCAATCTAGCAAGAATTGAATGGATGTTTATGTAATACCCAATAATTTTTTCCTAAAGATGCATAAATGCATAAAAAGCAAATAAAATGTCAGATTTTTTAAATTGTATGAAAGGAATTGTGATTACCAAAGTTACAATTATTAATCATTCAATTCAAAATATCAGAATAAATATGACAAGTGTTGATATTTTGAATTATGTAATTTACATGTTTTTATTAATAATATGTTCGTATTTATAAATATAATATATATAATGAAAGACGACATTATATCGGACTAAGGTTTTCGTTTTTGTATTGTAACTGAATAGTATCCTTTTTTTAGTGTAAAAATTTTTCGTTTTGGTCAGGCAATATTTTTTTTGCTTTTAATACTAAGAATACTGTTATTTAATTCAATGAAATTCTTGCTTCTAGATTGAATAGTTGTTTTAATAGTTTCTACGATAAATGTATTGGAAGTGTTGTGTTTGATTCATTATCTACCTAAAACTTTAATAGCTCATTCAAAAAAGAATGACCGAATAAAATACAAAAATTAAAGGTTTTATTATTGTTATCATGTTAGGTTTGAAAGGATGCTTATGTAATACCCAATAATTATTTTTTTTTCTAAATCCATAAATATAAAACAAATAAAATGTTAGATTTTTTAAAATATACTAATACATTAAATATACAAAATTTTCAATTTACCTCCTTAATTCAAAAAAATATTTGTATTAGAATTTCTAACACAAAATTACTATAATAATCATAGAAAATTGGCAGATACCTTTAGGTTTGTATTTATAATAGCAGGTGCCTGTTCACGAAATCACATAGCAATAGCGATGAGCCTGCAAAATGGCTCTACGTTCTGTGCCAATAATTGCATGAAAGCAAAAGTGGTTTAAAATAAAACAACAAAGCAGAAAACATGTCTTCACTTTTCAACTGGTCGAATATTTTCGTCCGGCAGTTGGCCATGATATTGTCATGGCCAGACACGATTTCATGAACTTGGGCCCGTCTGCCTGCCTCATTTTGGCAAGTGTATATGCTTCATGGGCGTCCAGAAGGGGACGAAGAGTACATATAATTGTTATATATAAAAATTGGTGGAAGTAAAATTCTCAAAATTATTATTTATATCTTTATTTGTCGCAAATAGTAGTAATTGAAAATATTTAAGAAAATTTACTTAAAATTTTTTATAAAAAACAATTTGATTATAATTTATTTAATAATGCGATAAGTGAAATAAGGAAATGTTTCATTTATGTTTCTTAAGTGATAGGGATTGTCTGCTCCCTAAGTAAAAGTATTGTATAAAAAAAAATGGACAATGTTGTTTGATTCAAATAATTTAAGTTTGACAATCAGCAGAATAAGTGAAAAGTAGGCACTATATACATACACACACACACACATACACATATATATATATATATATATATATATATATATATATATATATATATATATATATATATATATATATATATATATATATATATATATATATATATATATATATATAACAAAGAATAGAAGGTCACTGCGGGATGAGATGTAACAGGAAGAAAGGGATAATGGGTATTGCCCGTAAAAAAGGATGAATCCGTCGACACGTGTTTCTGAGTCATTACTCGTAATCATGACGGCTATAAGTTGTAAGGATAGGTACAACTTAGGTTCAACAACACAAAAGGAATCCACTGACAGGAAGCCAGTCGCACATTTGTGGCTGCAATTGAAAGACCCCGTGTATACAGGGCATCAGACAATATGGCCACGGAGGCAACTATAGCTACCTGCGTGGTATTCCCTACCCAGGGTTTAAAGTAACAAAGAATAGAAGGTCACTGCGGGATGAGATGTAACAGGAAGAAAGGGATAATGGGTATTGCCCGCAAAAAAAGGATGAATCCGTCGACACGTGTTTCTGAGTCATTACTCGTAATCATGACGGCTATAAGTTGTAAGGATAGGTACAACTTAGGTTCAACAACACAAAACAACACAGTGGTTTCCTTTTGTGTAATAATTTTAGATCAAATTATTATACACTTAAGGCATTTGCTAAGCAAAATTTTTAAAATTATGTGACGTATACAGTTTAACCGATTAAACTTGATGCACTCGGGACATATTCCTTGCATATTTCCCTGTTATTTATTATTATTATAGGAGGTGATATTTGTGTATTATATAAAATGTTTATGATATGTTTAGTAAGAGACATGGAGAAACATTTCCATTATGGTATAGAATCCCTCCAGATTACGCTAAAGCTTGGAGTGAATTTTCATATCGTCAGCATATATTACAACTTTACAAAAAGTAGAACTGTTACCAATATCACATATGTAAGCAAGAAGCAATAATAGACCCAGATGTGAGCCCAGGAGCTCTTGCCCATTTCCACAGTTTTATTGTTTGTTACATTTTGTGATCAATTATAATCAGAAAGATTGGCAGTCAGAATAATATGAAGGTATATTTTGTCCAGTACTTTTCTGAATTCAATTTGTATACGCTGATTTATAGCTCTGATCGTGTAGTCTCAATAACATAGAAACTTGGCTTCAATAGACCGTTGACTTTGCACACATATGTATTAAAGCATTTATCTCATTCTTGGCTATAGAATTCGCCCCTAAGAGATGTATTGATATTTTGGACACATTGTATGTATGGAGGATGATTCTAAATCTAAAGTATCACGTCATGGGACACACTGTATATATCTAGCTCAAGAACTTGTATCATTTTAAGCTGACTACACTAAGTATCTTTTTAATTATATAAAAAGGAAACAGTGTCAAATATCGCCGATTACAGCTTATAGTAGACATACGAACATTAATGATATAATTTACATGGTCTATGGTATGTCATTATCAATGACCTGTTTAAAATATGTCTTTATTAGGGGGGCCCAACAACATGCGAGAAATGTTTGCCCCGGTAATTTCTGTTGGATGGGCGCCAATGAGTGCATGCTTCACTCAATACTTAATTTCTTTGTGTGAAGAGACCTTCGAAGCTACTTAAAAATATATTTATTTGAAGAACCTACATTTCGCGCAGCATGGAGACTTATTATAAATGAAAAGAATTTAATTTGTGACGAGGCTTTCGATGTGGATAATTTATTTAGTGGGCAATTATTTCCTTTTATCATCTATGCTTATATGTAATTGGAACTGACCCTCAAATGTCACGGATTTAAAAAGAATATATCAGATGCATCAATATATGTTCAAAATACCCATTGATTATAAGAAAATGTGGGTCTAATATTAGTATTACCATCGCCATTTTCTTAAGTTTGCTGGCGTTAATAAAAATGGTGACTTTAAGTCGCCATTTTATATTTCTTGGAAAGAATGAGTGAGGAATTTTCTCCATAAAAACAACCAGGCCGTCAAAAGTTTTATATTCTCAAAGTTTTATGTCGTTAATTGATGTTGTTGTAAGTGTCTTTAATTAATAATAATGTTAGCTCATAATTTTATAGGAACTCAGAAAATCTAATTATTTCTCTCCAACTAGCTTTTAAAACACATTGTTGATTTTATCGATTATTTCATTCAACTTAAAATATAAGTTTTGAGTTGAATTTAATATGTGTATTAATAAACGAAAACTCGTTTTTGCCTGTGTTTTCGTTTCTGTCTTTCGCTTTGACATTAGCAGTTTTATTCTGTATTGAAAAGTATTACAGCTGTTACCAAAAGCAAATTAATACATACATCAACTGAAACATCACTGTTTGTCAGAATGAAAAAGGAATTAAAGTTAGATGATATTAAGTTTAATAATGGTAAAAACTGTAAATTTAACATTTATAATAAATAAATATTTAAATGGTTTGAACGTACTTGTAATTTATTTTTTTTTTCTTTTTAAGAAATAAACAACAACTACAAGCTGGATTAATTAAGGATTATCGCAAATTCATTCTATTTTTCGAAACAAAATATGTTGCATTTAGGAAACTACACTCGCACTAAAGCGCTCGTGATCAACATATTTTGTTTCTCATAAAATCGAACAAATTTCGTTTTCGATAATAATTAATATTCTTGTTGTATTATTTGCGAAAACGATCCATCTTAGCCATATACTACAAGGGTATTTTATTAATTCTCTTTCGAAGTTTTCTAAAAATACCGCACACACATTTTTCGAATAAAAATCCTCTAGGCACCCTTACCTCTTCACCCCCATAAAATTATGGAGTAAATGGGATGCCAAATCATTAAATCATTACCAGAGAGAGAAAACTGGATCAAAATCCAGGACCGATAGCTACTGCTGCCTCATAGTTGTCAGAAGGACATGCGTAGACAAATAAAAGCAAAAGTATAAAATGAATAATGAAATACATATTGCTCGATATTTTATTATTCAGAATGACTGAAGTCTGCTAATGAAATATGTTATTTGTGACTGTCTCAATATAAACTGTAATATTTAAATATGTATATATACAAATATATACATAAATCGTGGGGATGCAGTTATTTGGTGGCTAAATTAAATTAAGATTGCAAAAACAGTATCTTTTCATGCTGGAAGCAAATACGGTTTTGTACCCAACGCATTGCTCTTGTCGGCCAAAAACATAACACAATCAATCCTCTGCTGATTATCATAAAGACATGACTGCGGATTTGTTCGAAAAAATGGTTCGCTGAACAGCTTCTATCTAACATTCCTCCAAATTCGGTCATTGTTATGGACAATGCTTCGTATCATTCGCGTTTATTACATAAGATACCTAATAATAGTACCAAAAAGGAGGACATTTTAAAATTTATGAGGAATAAAAATATGGACATCCCTGAATAGGTTCCCATAAACAAAGATTTATTAAAACATATAAAGGAGCATAATTTTAAAAACGATTATGTAGTTGATGATCTTTGCCAGAGACACGGACATACGCTCGCGTGGTTGCCACCGTATTATTGCGTATTTAATCCGATCTAGATGGTTTGGGGCACTATAAAGAAATATTTACGGAAATCGTCGACTGAGAATTGGTTTGTTCTATCTCCTTAAACCTTAACATGGAGAAAAAGCTGTTCAAAGTTACATTAAGCGCTTACTTGTTGATCTAAATATTTTTTATGTAAAAAAAATTTTACCATTAAAAGAGGTATTATAATGTTTTCAAAATTTATTAATTCCTGAGAAATCCGATTATGATTTCTATTTTAATTAATAAAAATCTATTTGGAGATAGGACAAATCGATATTATTTCTACTACCTAATGAATTTGAGCTGGAGATAGCACAATTAAATTCGTTATCATTGAGGTGGAATAAAACAATGCTAACGAATTTTGCTTATATTATTATATTTTTAACGATATAAGAAATTAAAAACAGAATTCTATATGAAACAAATTAAAAAGAAAATTCTATATTAAATTGAACATTATAAATATTAATTCCATTACTTGCTCCTTTTGTTAACGGTTTTGATTTTAAGTAGAAATTTTGTCAGGAGTTTACTGCTGCTTTTTTTTAACGGACCTTCTCGCCGTACCTTCCGCTTTAGCTGTCCTTTTAAGGACCTGTTTGGTTGCATTGCCTTTATTGTTTTTAATTGCCTTTTTAAAGACTTCTTTGGTTGTATTTGTTTTATTGTTTTTAGTTATCTTCTTAGGGATCTGTTTCGTTTTATTTGTTTCATTTTTAAAAATTTTTAAGTATAGTTTGTTTATAAAATTCTTGATCTTCAGTTTGCATAGACGATAGCATCGAAAATAGTGCCTTCTTTTTAGTTTCGCTAATATCGATAGGTAACTGTACTTTTAAAATATTAGGAAATTTTGAATTTTTTTCATGTTTTCCCCTTAGGAAAGCTGTGGTATTATCTATTAAAAATACTCTTTCAAATTTTGTTCTATTTTTTGTAGATTTCCACTATGCTCTGAAATTAAAAAATGTAATGCCATTGACAAAATTGAATTTTTATTTTGGGGGACGCAACTATCCGACCACAGAATAATTTTTGATAAATTTGGAATTTCTCTGATGACCTTCTTTAAGATGTGTATTAGTGCAATTCCTTCATGCCATATCGCACAATATACTTTCTTATTAACACTACAATGTGCAGTTAGATTATAACAAGTCAATTTTTGTTTATAAAAATGATTAGAAACGTTTGTTTTTGGCAAAGAGAACACATTTTCTAAATCAAAGGTTAAAATTGCGGTAGTTTTTTCTTTATTTTCCCTGTCTTTATCCCTTTCTTTTTTACCCTGATCTTTTCTGGATAAATGTTCGTTATTCGCTAGTATTTCATCCTCTGTTGGATTTGAATTTAGTTGAAATTCGACACATTTGTCACATACATCTTTCTTTGGTTTATGAAATGAAATGTTAAATTCATAATTGAAAATTTGTCGATAAAGATTTTTTTTTTTCGGGCTTCTCTACAGTCTGGCAGTAAAGTGCATACATTTTTGCTAAACTGAGGTTACTTTCCAGGTAGATTTTCTTACTTGACGCCCTGCAGTAGTGAGACTCTACATTTGGAAACGACTTTATATGATTTCTTATTTCGTCTTTTGCTTCATCTGATACCACTTTTTTCGGATGTTTCCCTTTTAGTGGAAGAACTCCACTAAGCCATATTAAATATTGCACTATTAATTAAACAAACACGTAAATTAACTAAAATATGCCTGTTAGCAATATCGCCTTCTTCACTCAACTAACAACAGGTTGTTAATATTATAGTACACTGATTCGTCCATTTCGAGAATACTGAAATTTCATTGGTTGAAATGGAGGTAGAACAAAATGTATTTTACATGGTTGGAAATTATTATGGGAGATAGAACAAGACAATATTAAGGAAGGAGGTAGGCTAAACAAATCCTAAATATTAAATAAATTCAGGATGGCACATGGAATAAAATTCATGATAAGAGGCACACAGCGGAGATACAATAAAACAATATTAAGAAACATATAAGTAGCATTGGAGATAGAACTACCTAATATGGTCTATAGGCAATATAGTTAAAATATGACGGTGGAGATAGAATAAAATTATATTCAGCATATGAAATAAACTAATATCTTAAAAACCATAAAAAAGAGGAGATAGAACAAACCAATTCTCAGTCGACGAAATGCAATCAGTCACCAACTTTAAGCGCAGTAGTACTTGATAATATACGACAAGAAGTAAATGAAGTGAGCTATAGCGACGTATGGGGAAAATACGAAAGTCATTATACAGAAAGAAAACGAGTATCTTATTTTGCCACCAGTAGCACCAATTATTATTCAAACCGGTGACGATTATAGTTCAGAATATTCTTCTGATAATTCAATTTCCACTTAGTATTTTTGTTTAAATGTTTTATTACGTTTAATCGAAGCAACTTAGCTTGAGCGGTTCAAGAGATTTATAATGGATTTCATTTGAGTTTTTAACAAATTTTAAATATTTATTTCTTGTTTTTTGTGATTCAATTGCCACGCAGCATTTTTGTTTAAACGTTTTTTACGTTCAGTCGATGAACGGTTGAAGAGATTTATAGAGTTTTTTGAGTTTCTAACAAAATGCAAATATTTATTTATTTCTTTCTTTTTGTTTTATTTGTTGTTATATTTTATTTGAAAAAGTTATTTAATTCTAACATTCCATCATACTATTCATTTTCCTATCCTATCCTGGCAAAAAATTCTCACACCTCCACATTGGTTTTTGCCGGATGATGACATTTTATACAAGACTCAATATCAATTTTTACAGTTTGTAGAAAATGTCATTAACTAAGTGAGTAAGATTCTTAACTTTTATTCAGCAATCAAAATTTCTTATTCAACTAATATAAATAAATAAACAAGTAAGTAAATAAATAAAAAGCTTATTATAGGTATTGTACGTACATATAAACTCATATAAAATAGTAAAAAAATATTAGATTTATTTTAAATAATTAATAGATAATTCTAAACCTTTTTGGTCGACGCTCATGGATATGACTAAATTCCCGTTGTTGGCGTTTTTATGCTGTTCCAATTCATATTGGAAACACTATGCGTATAATGTTAGTGTTAGTTGGGATCTAGGTATAGGGGAAGGTTTTCATATATAAGGCAGTAGGTATGAGGATACTGGTGGTGGTGGCGGATGTCGGTGACGTGGCTGGTTAGGACGGAGTGATGGATACTGGTTTTAAGGAATTTTTTGGCTGACTGTGTAATACAGTCTCGTATGAGTGGTATGTTTGTGTTTCGGTGTATTTCGTCAATTGTGATGTACCTGTTGGTGTTCGTCATTAGTCGTAGTAGTTTCTTTTGCGTTACCTGGAGATGTCCGTACTGCGTGTCAGACATTCGGTTCCAGGCAGCGCAACCGTATGTCATCGTAGGTCGGATTATTGTTTTGTACATTAAAAGTTTGTTTCGAGTGTCTAGTCGTGAGCGTCGGTATATGAGGGGATATAATTTGTTTAATGATATGTAAACTTTGTTTATGGTTTTGGTAATATGTGGTTTGAATGAAAATCTTTGATCCAGGTTTAGGCCTAGATAATTGATCTTTTTTTCTCTTCAAATTGCGAATAAACTGCCGTGTCGTCTCGTATATTATCGTTTGCGAGAGATTATATATATATGTTGTAATTTGTGCGGAGGCCCCCATGCCAAACAGTGTCGAATGGTTTTTCTATATCTAATACACCATTGTGGTGCAATGTTTTTTGTTGAAACCTCTGATAACGTCGTGCACCAGTAAACCAGTTACGTTTATCACCTGACTCACTGCGCTACCGAACTTATACAGTGTGGAAATTAAGTAACGCATAAATTCAATAATTCCGTTGATATTAATTTTTTGGAAAAATCTCGAAGGGGTATAGCGATTTTATTTTCGGCAAATATTTTCAGTCTAATTTCAGTTTCTTATGTCATTTATTTTTTAAGTTATGACGTCATCGACTTTTTTTAAATGCCAACCTATATTTTTTATTATTGATTTTGGTACTAGTTTTTATTTCGGTTCCGACCGTATAAAATTTTCAATATGTTATTATTTGAAAAAATCGAGAAAAACAGTCTTAAAGTTCCAGTAACAAAAATTCATTAAATTGGGAAAATTTATCTAGTTGCCTAAGTTTGACGGAAAGTTATTGACGGCACATTCGTTTTTATTTTGAAATTATACAAATAGTTGAAAAATCGAACTAGAAATTTATTATCTGCTCAATTCAAAGTTAGTAATAACGATAACTTCGTGAGGCAAACATTAGTATAAAAAGAAACTAAATTGCTTAACCAGAAAAAAATCTGACAATATCATCAAACACAAAAATAAGCACAGAAATAACAGTTGTTAAATTACATTTACACTAAATGTTCAAATTAACGACCCTGTACCATTTGACAATACCCAAGACGATTATAAAATTCATTTCTCACATTCTGAATAGTTTGAGGCGATATTAACCTAATCTCATGTTGAATTCTTTGCATGAGATCGTCTAAATTATTGGGTCGATTGTTGTTTTTAAGTATCCCCATAAAAATAAGTCTAATGGCGTTAGATCAGGAGACCTAGGCGGCCATTCTATCTGACCTCTTCTCCCTATCCATCTTGCTGGGAAAACTTGGTCCAAGTAGCGAAGGACAATAATTTCGTAATGAGGCGGAGCGCCATCTTGTTGTAACCAAATGGTATTATTTGGTAGGTCAGGGTTATATGCATTGGGGAATAATGAAGCTAATGCAGGCATCAATTTGAACTGTAAAAATTGCAGGTATCTATCTCCAGTCAAATTGTTTTTAAAAAAGAATGGACCTATAATTCTGTCACCAATAATTCCTGCCCAAACATTAACTTTCTGAGGATATTGGGTATGACTTTTCTGCATCCAATGGGGATTGTCCCTAGCCCAATATCTACAATTCTGTCTATTGACATGGCCATTTAAACAAAATGTTGCTTCATCCGAAAATAAAACACGCTGGAAAAACATTGGATCGCGGTTGCAAATTTCCATCATTTGTTCGCAAAACTCTTGCCTACGATCAAAGTCATCTTCTGTCAACTCATGAACCAAGTGCACCTTATATGGGTGGAATTTTTGAACTTTCAAAAGTTTTAGAACTGTAGTGTGGCTTATATTGTGGTTCAAAGCAATGCTTCTACTAGTTGAATGTGGATTGTTTTCAATTTCTAGTAGCACATCAAGTTGTGCATCTTCATTTAATGTCGCCGGACGTCCAGTTTTTGGAATATTCTTTACAACGCCATGTTCACGAAATTTTTTTTCAATTCTACTAATTGTTGATTGATTTATGGGCTGATCCGGGTATTTTTTTCTCTAAAAAGATGACACACTTCTTGATGTGTTCTAGCTCTGTCGCCATAACCAATCATTATTAACACTTCAATTCTCTGTTTGTCGCTCAACTGTACCATTATTATTAATAAAATAGTTCTTCTAATTTAGAAAAAGCAAAATATTAGCACTTATTCTATTGTGACATTTACAAATTATTTAAATCTGACAGCCGTATCTAATGTGATACACCGGCAACTAGATAAATTTACCCAATTTAATGAATTTTTATTATTTGAACTTTAAGACTGTCTTTCTCGATTTTTTCAAATAATAACATATTGAAAATTTTATACGGTCGGAACCAGAATAAAAACTACTACCAAAATCAATAATAAAAAATATAGGTTGTTATTTAAAAAAAAGTCGATGACGTCATAACTTAAAAAATAAATGACATAAGAAACTGAAATTAGACTAAAAATATTTGCCGAAGTTAAAATCGCTATACCCCTTCGAGATTTTTTCCAAAAAACTAATATCAACGGAATTACTGAATTTATGCGTTACTTAATTTCCACACTGTATATGTCTATCCCGGCTTCCTGCCTTAATACTAATTGACGAGCTTGTTGTATATATTACAACTGTCGACCCTGGCATATATTTCCGCTGCCTGATCCATTACCTATAATGAATTATGCCAAATATCATGGAAAATCAAAAAACTGACTTTTTTTAAAATGGAAAAATATTCATTTTCTGAGAGTCCATTATCATCCTGTATCTCAGAAATGAAACATTATCGGACCTACCACAGATTTATATTTTCAGGTATCATTTAGTTAAACATTGACCATGAAAGCTATTTTTTTTTAAATGACATTACTGCAAGAATATACCAATATACGTAAATTAACTAGTCTTCACCGAGTAAGTACTAACATATCTATATAAGAAGGCTGGACGCATCACATATATTATTTTCAATACGTAAGCTGTTTTTTACACCCTAATACATGGAATCGCCCTGTAATCAGTAATGCAAAAATGTTGCAATGATATCATTGCAATGTTTATTTAATTTACCTCTTATCACTGCATTTTGAGATGACGCCAATAACCTTGTTATCGGTTTTTAGTCGAATGTTTGTTGTAAAATGTCGTTGAACCATAATTTCGTCACTTTTTCTTTTTGTTATGTATATGACCTTAGGTTTTATTTATACTGTAATTGTTTAAGTCTGCTGATATAATTTAACGTTAATATTGTTCTTTCATATGACTAATTAATATTAATTTTGTGTTATCTGAATGAAGTTAATTGTGTTTTGTAAATTCCTTTATTTTGTATACCAGGAATTTGCCATTATTATTAATTAAATGTCAATAATTAATTGATGGAATCGTACCATTTTATAATTCGTCAAAGCAGACCCAGCTTAAAACTATGAAGCCTTCGAGGCCTAAGTTGATTCAAGACCAAAACTGAAAGAATCAATTTTTGATTAAATTTTATTTTATTTTAGTTTATTTTATTCTGTTCGTGCAGGTAGTACCTGTGCTTAATTAGCATGGCAAATTAAATATTTTTTCTGCAGCCGTCTAGAAAGTTTTTAGTAAATTTTTTTTGAGTGCAAAATACATCTTTACTGGTCTAGACCGGTAAAGTGACATAAATCGATTTTCCGATCCCTTATGTCACTTTTGGTTGACAATAATAGGGAAGGTACCTAATTAAGCATTCTAAACAACAGCACCTGACATCTGTCAGTTAGATTTTATGAACTTTGTTTTGAGAGTAGCAAAAACTGTTGCAAAAAAAAATATTGTACGCAACACACCCGGAAAGTGTCCTTACTGCAAGCTCGCCCAGTAAAGAATCACTTTCTTCTAAATAACTATTTTTTTCGATTGTATTGAAAGTGACTTTTTTTGGGTCTAATGTTTGAACAGAAAGCACCTTGTGATACTTTTCGGCACGCGACTGCCGTTGACCGAACAACACGAATCAGAGTTCGATCAAACAGTCGAGTGCGGAAAATACAGTTTCCGCATGTGTTAGGAACAACATTTTTTTCTACAAGCGTGATGAAAATAAAATATAAATAACATGAATTTCTAAAAAAGAAACAAATGTCATCTGATATTATTTGCTGTTATTAATATTTATATTAAATGTACATTTTTTTTAAATATTTTAAATAAACAAAGAAAATTTGGTTTTAAATGTTTCAAAATTATATTTTCACTCTACACGTGTTTCGGCTTTTTAGGCCCTTTTCAAGTGTACAGATGAGAGGTACTAAATTATAATTTGTGTTCCTTGCTTATATATTGAATGTTACATCTGGCAACTTATACTAATAAAAATGGCTTGAAAGATTTGGAATTTTTTAGAAAAGTTAAATTACTTTATCTAAAATGTGGTGACCTGCGAATATTTGTTGTTCATTTGTAACCGTTTTTTTTATTTTTGGAAGCTTTCTTAATTTCTAATATTTCTAGTAAGTCTAATTTTTTGCTTTTCTTTTCGAAATGAAGTAATTCTACATTATCTATATTTATAAAGTGATTGTTTTCTACACAATGTGTTGACATGGCGGTGCTATATACGTTGTTTTACAATAGACTTTTTATGCTCTACAAGTCGCTTTTTTATGTTTCGTCTAGTCTGGCCAATGTATATAGCGTCGCAGTCACTACATTTTAGTTCATACACTCCTGTCTTTTGTAGTTTTTCTGTTTTATGCTTATTGTTTATACATTTTTCCTAGGTTATTTTTATTTACAGATATTGTTTTGCAGCCTAATTTACTTAATTTATTGCTGACTTTTCTAATTCCAGGTCTATAATTAATACATTTATGGATGATATTGGCGTCTCGTACAGAACCAGCATAAAACTCCTTATACATATTTTTCTTTTGTTTTGTTTTTATTAAATTATCAATGATACTTTCTTTGTATCCATTATTCCTTGCTATTTGTTTTATTGTATTGACTTCTTTTTCAAAATTGTCTGGACTTAAAGGAAAGGTTAGAAGATGGTGAACAAAACTATGAAACGATGACATTTTTATTTGGAAAGACTCACCGTCTGCTAACCTTTCCCTTTAAGTCCAAACAATTTTGAAAAAAGAAGTCAACACAATAAAACAAATTGTAAGGAATAATGGATACAAAGAAAGTATCATAGATAATTTAATAAAAACAAAACAAAAGAAAAATATGTATAAGGAGTTTTATGCTGGTTCTGTACAAGACGCCAATATCATCCATAAATGTATTAATTATAGACCTGGAATTAGTGATAAAGTCAGCAATAAATTAAGTAAATTAGGTTGCAAAACAATATCTGTAAATAAAAATAACCTAGGAAAAATGTTAATAAACAATAAGGATAAAACAGAAAAACTACAAAAGACAGGAGTGTATGAACTAAAATGTAGTGACTGCGACGATTTATACATTGGCCAGACTGTACGAAACATAAAAAAGCGACTTGAAGAGCATAAAAAAGTCTATTGTAAACAACGTATATAGCACCGCCATGTCAACACACTGTATAGAAAACAATTACTTTATAAATATGGATAATGTAGAATTACTTCATTCCGAAAAAAAAAAGCAAAAAATTGGACTTACTAGAAATATTAGAAATTAAGAAGGTTCCAAAAATTAAAAAACAGTTACAAATGAACAACAAATATTCGCAGGTCACCACATTTTAGAGTGGTAAAGTAATTTATTTTTCTAAAAAATTTCAAATCTTTCAAGCCATTTTTATTAGTATAAGTTGCCAGATGTAACATTTGTAGCAATATATAAGCAAGGAACACAAATTATAATTTAGTACCTCTCATCTGAACTCTTGAAAAGGGCCTAATAAGCCGAAACACGTGTAGAGTGAAAATATAATTTTGAAACATTTAAAAGCAAATTTTCTTTGTTTATTTAAAATATTTAATAATGTTTCACAAGGAGCCAACCGCAGAATCAGTACAATGTATTAAATGTACAGTTAGAGGCACTTTGCAAATTAATAGCAGATGCTAACATGATCACTTGTGGATACAGTTAAGGTAGATTGATTGGAGGAGGAGGGATATTTGAACATGTCTCGCTGTCAATCTACAACATATTTGACGGGATGTTCATTTCCAAGACTTTATTTGATATGTCTTTTTGTGTTTAGTAGATTCCTCCAGGTAACCCTCGGCTACAGATGACGTTGATTTCCAACCCTCAAGTCTTTTTATGTTAGTTATTTCCTCACCACAATCAGCCAATATTGATGCCGAGAATTGGCGTAAACTATACCCTGTATACAAATATGGATTAGGAACTTTTAAATACGCAGCGATTTCAGATGATGTTATCTCAAAGAATTGGGAAAGTTACAATTGCTATTGAGCAGTCATATAATGGTGGAAATAAATTTATTATAAGTTTGAACGAGGATAATAGTTCATCTGAAAATGAAGAAGAGGGTGAGAAGGGCGAGGTTTCAGAGGAAGAAGCGATGTGAGGTGAGGTAAAGTGAAGTGATGTGAAGTGAAGAAGTGAATTTTGTGATATCAACTGTATTATTTATTTCCGTTTTTGTGCTTTCGTAGTTCAGTGCTTGAGAAATATTCTTTTTTCAGGATGTTATTATTTATTAATATTTTTTTTTTCATTTTGACAAAAAACACGTCTTTCTGTTTTTATTATAGTAATAACTTTACTATTAGAATTTATTTTTAGTTCAGTTATTGAGTAAAATATTTGTTTCTGTTACTATTTTAAGAGTATATTTTTTGTTTTTATTTTGTTTTTAATAGTTTCTTGTTACTTTTCAAATAATTTCTTTATTCTATACTAATATTCCATATCCATCCTTTCCTGGCAAGAAATGCTCATACCTCCTCGCGGTTCTTGCTGGGTAGTAACAATTTATATTAAGCAAACTTGAATACTGTAACTGCTGTATGTGTAGTTAATACTTTAAACTCAATACTTTTATTTCAAGTTAATACTTTTTTCTACAATTGTTAAATTGTTGCTAGTTAAACTAAGCACAAAAACCTACATTGAAAAAGTAAACGAGCGAGCAATACAGATAAATCCGGCTCTGCGTTCTGCAATGTCTTACTCCGCACGTCCCGTCACTAAAACGATTTCTTCTACTATTCACATTTTTAGTTTCAATATTCTAGTGAACGTAATATAATCTGCCTTAAAAAGAAAATCAATTTAGAGATTTTAATAGATGGTAAAAATTTTGATACTAAAATACGCTTTGATTTTGTTTTAAAAAGTCAGTTCCGCCTTTTGCTATATTTCTCGTTAGTTGTATCCGGTACGTATACAACAACAATAGTTTAACTGGTATTACTAATAACTGGACTAGTTCTTAGTTTACATTTAGTTTATACATCTTCAGATGATGTCAACTTTTATAGCGAAACGCTCATCAAAATAAGCGTAGGATGTTTTGATGTTTGCAAAAATGACTCAAAGGTGTCAACCGCTTCAAGCGAGCTTTATTTTTTTTATTTGTATGCCATTTAACAATGTTGATTTGCAAGATAACTTTCTAAAGTGACAAGTAAATCAATAATGTCAATGTTTTAATTCAACTTAAGGTTCAATTTAAAACAAAAGTGGAATCAAAACAAAGAAATTGATTATTAAAATATTAAAAATGATGCAAGCAACATAACTGTCTGAAAAGCAATGTTATTTACACAGAACAAGTTGAACAGATTATAAATTTAAATGCGTAAATCTGGTTAATATTTTCATTCATTGCATTGCAACATTTATGCTGAGTAATAATACAGGGCTGCGCATAAATAACCTACTATTTTAAATCTGTGGTATTTTGGTACGAATTCTGCAAAAAACCTAGTGACCATCATAACGGCCTTTTACAATAATAAGTAAGCCTGGCCAAGTGATGGGAGATTCAGGGTCGGGCCCAATACCAATGCCATCGCGCGCTTGTTTACGATGACGATGACACGACACACTTCAGTCGTTATCTGTCGGGCGATGCATAGAGTGTTAATAAATAATAAATAATGTTGAGCGTAAAGAGTAGAAAACGACTGATAAAGTGAATAAATTTATCGGTGAATTTCCGGATTTATTCTATAATGGATGTGGTGTATTCTATAATTTGTACAGTTTGTGATCAAGACTTAATGTGCTGGAATAAATACGGCTGCAAAATTCATGTCAATAGTAACCGGCATAAAAATAAAAAAAATGGCGTGTCTTTTTTGGAACCTCAGTTTATGTTTGATTTACTGTTAATGCAAATTGCCTGTGATGTTCCCCAGCGCATATTGAATAAACCAGCATTTCGGGAGTTGTGAAATAAATACAATCCCCAGGTGAATTTACCAAGTCGTTCATCGTTACGTAGATATGGACCAAGTGTTCGTGAAGACATTGTAAATAGGATTAAATGTGCATTAAAAAAATACACGGCTGTGGTTATGTGTCGACGAGACGACAGATTGTAAAAAATGTTATAGTACGTGTACTCGACCCTGTTAAACCAATATTTCCACTTTTACTAGCTAGCAAAAGACTAACCGCGTATACTGGCGAAACAATTACGCGGGTGGTGTTGAAGACTTTCGAAAAATTTGAACTGTTAACAAGTCAAGTGTTGATGTTTGTGACCGACGGTGCTGCGACAATGCGTTTGGTGGGCCGTTTTCTTCAAAGAGACGATTGTAGGTTTCTACGTGTTACGTGTAAAGTGCATGCGTTCCATCTTGTACGAGAAACGATTCGAAAATGTTTTCCAGAGGTAGATGCATTAATAGCAAATACAAAAAAAGTATTTCTCAAATCTCCTAAACGGCTCGAGTTTTTCACACACTGTGTCCTGATATTCCGGAACCATCAGAGCCGATTCTTACACGTTGGGGAACGTGGTTGAAGGCAGCTTTTTATTATGCTGAATATTTTCAACAAATAAAAGCTGTGATACTACAATTCAACCCTAACGAGGCTGCAGTTATTAAGAAAAGCCAGGCAAGCTTTCAAGATGTTTCCCTTGAAACGGATTTAAAAATTATTTATAACAATTATAGAGGACTACACGACGCAATAAAAAAATTGCAAAATACTTCGTTGTCGTTAGTGGAATCGCTGCAAATAATGGACGACGTAAATACACAGCTACAGACTATAAATGACGCAAAAAAATAAGCCCGTTATTGAAAAATTCGAGAGTGTATTACGGAAAGATCCTGATTTTACCAAATTAAGACAAATTTGTGATGGTGCATCTACAGCTGCTTTAAGTGAGTTCACAGAGTGTTTTACTTGTGCCTGTATTACTTCCGTAGATGTCGAACGGTCTTTTTCAAAATACAAACATATTTTTTCACCACAGCGAACATCGCTTACTGAGACAACTGTAGAAACATATCTGATGCTACACAGTTATTATAGAAGTGCTCCAGTTTGTGATAATGACAACCAAGCTACTTCATAAATCTGCTTAAGAAGGTGAGTTTTGTACATATTTTTATAAAGTGTACCAGTATCAATAAAATTTATTTCCATTTATTTTATTTATTTATTTATTTATTATTAGTTATCACTTAGATATACAGTGTACATATGTGAACGTCATTTAACAGTTTAATAATAATGTGCAGCACTAAGCTTACAAAATATAAGGAAATACATAAAAAAAGAATTTAAAGCGAACGAAATAGTACAAAAACATACATCACAATATATAAAATATTTTTGTTTTTATTATTGTACTTATTCAAGTATTATGATATAATGCATACCCAGTACGTCTCTGTAGGATTAATGACCTTGGCCAGGCTTAATAATAAGTAGAGATCGGGACGTAGCGATATATTCCAGAGCCGTCTTTTAAATAGATATAATATTATATTGTAAATACCTAATGATTAATGAAACATTCCCAAACAATATTATATGAAAAATAATCTTATATACTCTGCAATATATATGTTTTCTTTATAAAAATGGGAACAAAAAGTTAAAGGTTTTTATCAGATAATTGGACGGTTCGTTTTAGGGGTATAAAACTGGAAACAGTTTTAATCACCACCAGATCATCATCAGATGATGCCTGCTTGGTTGGGGAAACGCGCGTCGAGTTCAGTGTATAGTGTTTTGGTAATTCGTGGAACACTACGTCAGTGTTATGGGAGGAACGTGTCAATTCATCCCGTGGATGAACGCTTTGTGTCGAGCATTAAACTTCATCCATGGGATGCAATGTTACACTTTCCTCCCTTGTTTAAGAAATAACTATATTACACAAATGTGATAGTATTAAACAAAAAAAATATTCTAAACTGGTTGACAAAAACGTCTAAATTAGTGCGGATAAAACCACCAATGTATGCGGCTGAAAGTGGCAAATGTTTTAGTGGGTGCATTAATATTAGTAATAATTTTACTCTATGATCGCTAGTTAAAAATACATGTGTGTCTGTGTTAGTGTTACATTCACCAATACTCTCAGCCTTCTTTATAATAAGTTTGTATTTTACCGAACTCGCCAAAATAATCACAAGGTAAGATGCTGTGTCATATATGCATGATCATATTTACGCGGTGACACATCACCTAGCGTCAACACTGGAATTGACGTCATTTATCGCTACCTCCCGATCTTTAGTAACAAGAGAATTTAAACGATGTATGATTTTTAAACTATAAATTTTGTGGAAAAATTAATGATAAAATTTATTCCAGAATTTGTCATAACTGGGGGTTCTAGTCCCAGGAATGTATAACAGGTCATTCAAATCCTACAAAATTAGGATTAATCACGACCTATATCCACGCAATTATCAAATCCATTTCGATTATTGCTAGCAGTTTTTGGAGCAGTGCAATAAAGTGCCCGCTTTTGAGGAAATATTATATAGACAGACGAAGAATATACGCAGTACTGGAATTTTTAATCATCATAATAACACTTAATCGTCTGATTTCTGTTTGGAATAGTGTGTGGTTTCATTGAAAACCGAAGAATGGGACAGAATATAACACTCTACGACAAGCGGAAGAATCATGACTGGGAGTGGGAAACTGAATTACCGGGAACAATTTCTCTTTCTCATTCTCAGAATATTTCTCCAAATCCAAATCATGAAAATGATGAGCCCGTATTATCGGAAATAACAATAAGCTTTCACTTATTGCCTATTTTCACCACTTTCGATCCCCCAAAGCGTAGATCTAGATAAGCCACTGAAAGTCAACATCAATCCACGAAAATAACTGCACGCTTTCGTGTTGTTAAATTAACTGGGGAGAAACTGCCAAGCTACATATAATGTTATATACATTTATCCCCGTTTCCTGCAAGTTCCAGTCTCATTACTCGTTATACTGGTGGCATATATTATAGGTATATAAATAACCACACCACATGAATTTTTATGTAGTGTGTTTATTTATGTTTGCATTTGCTTTACAATAGTCGGCACTGAAAAATGGCAAATATTTTGGGCACCTGATAATTATAGCGAAGTTTAATCTGTCTAAATCCTTTGCAGTGCCGACAACGTGCCACAAAACAATTAATTGTTGACTTGATGCCCATAGCGATATTCAAACATTTACATGATGGTGGTATGCTCGCTGCTTCAAAATAACTGAACGCTAATTTTCAAAGCAAAACTCAATTATATTGATGCGCTATTCTGTCTAGTAGGCGTCCATAAGTAATCTACCAAATCTCCGCTATAAATTCCTGAAAAGAAAAATAAAAAATAAAACAAAAACAGTATGGATTTTTCAATCTCGCTCGGAAATTTTGCGGCACCCTGTATATGTGTTAAAAATAAAGCATGCGTGATTTTTTTCTGTAATGGACTATACTCAAAAAAGTGCCTTATGAATGTTTTTTTCATTTATGATCCGACACTTGGTAATAAGGGTCCATCAAATGTGCCAATTTTTGCAAAACAAGAACCAAGATCAGTTTTTTCTCTCACTGTAGTTTTAAAGAAAACCTCAAATCCCATCGAATATGAATCACTCTGTGCTGTATTTAATGCATATTATCCGGGATCTTACAAATTTTTATTGTGTACATAATAAAAATTAGTAATCGTCTCATTATCTATTTAAACCAATTATTTCAAAATGTGAAAATAACAATTTCAACTAAATAAATGACGAGCATTTAGGTATTTTAGCTTTCATCATGATCCATAAAATAGAGATAGCATATTATCACTCAAATTGTAGTCATGCAATTCTTTCTGAATTTATTCAGACGTATTACGGTAGGTCAGTGACCCTCCAGAACAGTTAACCAAATCAATACAAGAGAACAAAACCCATGGCAATATCGTCCGAAACTTAGAAGGGGGAACGGAGCGCCGAGCGAATATTTTTTATCTAATCTATGGCGGGCAAATATTAATAATAATTTGATTAATTAAACTGTTTTTTTTGTGAAATATGGTAAATTTTCATTCTTGAGTGTTTGTTTTGTCTGGAGATAAAAAGTGCATTGCGAAAAATAAATAAAAAATACGCACGTTATATTTGTGACACACATTTTTACAAAACAAATTTAAGATTAGCAAGACAAATAAAAAACACATATGTATTAAAGTATTAAGTGTAATTTCAACATCTTTATAAATAGATCTATTTAAAAGTTAATGCTCCTGCAACCTCCTTTCTGATTTTAATAATCGTTAATCAGCATTCGTCACTTTCATTGTTGTGTCACATAACAAAGAGTATGTGGAGTAAAATACAACTAGACGTAGACTAGACAAGTTTTTATGCTTTTTGTTAACTTTATTTGTAAGATGTTACACTGTGAAGATCAAAGCAAGGGCTTAGAAAAATCAATAAAACGTTATACTCTAACTTTATATGAAACATTTATTGATAGATTTATTTGACGAAATGTTATACTCTGTCTAATACCTAATTTTCCCCAGGCTCTCTGGTGTGCTCTTTGATTCTCATGTAGCCGAAGGACTGTCCTTGGGGCAGGAATATACGTGGAAGGCACAGATATGCCCTAGGATCGTACAGTTTCTTAGGCCATTGCCATTCTAGCAGTGACATGTAAATAAGAAGTAAGACATGGTACGGAGCAAATAATATACAAATATTCCGGTAAACAGCCGAGGGACTGTGAATGCAATCTCCTAGGACAAGATCAGCACTAGTTCAGGAGTGTGGAGAAGCTTTCGAAGAGCTTGCCAGACACAAAGAGGTTAGATTTGTGTGGGTTCTGGGACATGCCGGAATTCCAGGGAACAAGAAAGTATAGAAACTTGCTACCCTTGGACCTCTGTCTCGAAGCTGAACCTATTTTGGAGCACAGGGTATCACATGGAGGATTAAAGAGACAGCTAGTGAAATGAGAAGTTAAATTGACGGTAAGAGTCGGTAAAAGGTCCCGTTTATGATTCAATTGCTAGGCTCAAGCCTCCCACCATTACTACTGAAGTCCGAAAACTCATGTGTTTTTCCCCCTGTTATATATGTTACGGTCTTGTTGCCGCGGCAACCATTCTATTTCCATTTATCTGTTCACATTTCCAGTTCAACGATTATGTTCGTGTGTGAAGGTTTTATTTCGAAGGCTTAGAATCAATACCTCGTATTTGAAAACCTTTTACGTATTCACTTACGAGGTATTGACTACTCTAGGCATCGATTTACATGCGATTTTTTGAGAAAAATAAATAGACGACATCTCATAGGAGAACGACAGTTGGAAAACATGTTTCCTTAATTCAAGAGCCTAATTCTTTCTTTATAGGCCACACTATACCTTCTTTTGGTTTTATAAAGTGTATTTTTTAACTTCCTTGAAAAGCACAACTACGACTTGAAAGATCTAGTAGAATACGATGCGACACATGGTATAGTCGTCAATACGGGATTAAAGAATCGAGTTAAAACTTATCTAGAATTGAGGTTGATTCTCCCCTTGCAACGATTAATTTGCCAACTTCATGTTAACGAATTACTTTAAGACGTCTCTTTCAGAATATTGATAATAATAATAATAATAATAATAATAATATTTATTTACCAAATATGCAAATACATTCAGTAGAATATAAATATAAATAAAAAAACAAAATAAAAAGACAATACTGTAATAAGGGTAGAAGAAGCCCACAAAAGACAAACTTGTGGTGGGCGTATTGACTGTCTTACACATTTACTATGATAATAAAACACTAGTGGATATAGAACAAAAAGAGAATAAGTAAATACTAAAATTAATAGGTACTTTAATCCATGGTAGCCGGAAAAAAAATTTACTAATTTCTGCTAAGCCCAAAATTAATTTGGGTAAATGTATCGGAAGATAAGTGCAAACATTCATATAATTACAGTTTATACTAGATACGCTACTATTCAGCTTAATGAAGCTGGAGAATAATTTTAATTATAGTTACACATAATAATTATTTTTTAAATCTATTAATTTATTTGTAAAGGTTCTGGGATGTGATAAGAGACATTGTTTTATTTTAGATTTAAATAAAGAAAAAATAATTTAATAATTTTATTGCCAACGGAACTTGATTATATATTTTGGGACCTAAGAAGAAAAAGCATCTTTGATCTATTGCTTTTGTTACTTTTGGCGGGACAAAAGAGTCCTGTTTATATCTTGTGCTGTAAGGATGACTAATACTAATTTTTGAGCTAGACTTTTTATGTTTAAGAATAACGGCAGTACAAAAAAGTTGTTTTATATCTAATAGATTTACCAAGGAATACAGCGAGTCACTAGGATATAGTGCATTTTTAGAGAGGATTACTTTTTAAAGTCCATTTTTGTACAGTTTCTAGGTTTTTTATATGTACATTGTAAGCCCCCACCCCATGCGACTATACCATATCTCAGTTGAGATGCAACAAGCCTATAGTATAACATTTTCATATGTTTTAAATCAAGTATTTGTCTGAAACATTTAAATTTGGATATGAGACTTCTAATTTTCTGCACCAAGACATTAATATGTTTGTCCCATTTTAAGAAACTGTCTATTATGATTCCTAAATATTTAATTTCCAAAGTTATTGGAATCTCAACTGAAATGTCCCCATACTCTATTTCTAAAGGTGGAAGGTCTGGAAGGCTGCTCGTATTTATAGCAAAATTTAGGTAGGTACTTCGTTTTATTAAAATTTATGGTAAGTAACCGATAGTCAAACCTGTTTTTTACCTTCATGTGTCATCTTTTGTATGAGAGATTCCCATGTGTTGTCACAATAAAGAATAGCCGTATCATCGGTAAAACTTGTAACTGTAAATCTTCATTGGGCATTGTTCTAAAGCCAAATATTATGATTGGAAGTTCTTTTTTTCAAATTTTTTGAATTAGCTCTAGCTGTAAAGGTTGCTTTTAAAGATCGATGAAATGGTTCTACCATACCATTACTTTGAGGATAATATGTAGTACTGTGAATGTGATGAAATCCTAAAAATTTTGAAAATTCAAAAAACAATTTTGATTCAAATTGTGTTACTTGTTCTGTTGTTATATATAATGGAACGGCATATAAATTGTTGAAATTATATTTCTGCAGTTGTTTCCGCAGAAATATTAGAAAATGGATACGCTTCTGGTCATCGAGTAAAACGTTTAATTACAGTTAGGATATAAGATCAACCACCAGAAGGGGGTAATGGACCTACAAGATATAGATGTTTGTGTTCAAAACGCCCTTTAGGAATTTAAAATTTTTCTTATTAGTGTTTTTATATGTTTAATTTAATTGTTTCATAGTTTACACAATTTTTCTCCATAATGTAATCTGTATTCATTTTAGACCAAAAACATTTGCTGTCAACTTTTTAGTTCCTTTATGCCAGAAGTTAAATTTTGAAAAATTCAAAAACGATTCGTCTAATTTCTATATGTATATAAGATCGAATATTAGAGATAGAAATATCACACCTAATTTCGTCATTAGATGTTAATTTTCAAGTTGTTTGCCGTTTAAATTTTAAATTATTTCTTCCTAAGGGGATTCTTGCCCATTTTTTTTACCTTTTTCCCCCCCGTTTTCCCCCTTTCCCCCCCCCTTAAAAAAAAGTATTATATTTTTTTTTTTTTTTTTTTTTTTTTTTTTTTTTTTTTTTTTTTTTTTTTTTTTTTGCCCGGTTTTTTTTCCCCCCCCCCCCCCCCCCCCCCCCCCCCCCCCCCCCCCCCCCCCCCCCCCCCCCCCCCCCCCCCCAAAAACAAAAAAAAACCCCCCCCAAAAAATTTTAAATATACCTTTTTTCCCCCCCTTCCCCTTCCCCCCCCCCCCTCCTCCTTTTCTTTCTTTTTTTTTTTTCCCCCCTCTAACTCGTCGAAAAACCTAAAAAAAAAATAATATAATGAAATTAAAATAAAAATTTTATCTTTCCTCTCTTCCTTTTTTCAAACACCCCCCCCCCCCCCCCCCCTTCATTTTTTTTTTTTTTCCCCCCCCCCCCCCCCCCCCCCCCCAAAAAAAAAAAAATAAATAATTTTTTTTTTTTTTTTTTTTTTTTTATTTTATTAGAGTTTGGTGTTTTAATTTTTTTGAAATAAGTATTTAATATTATTTTTATTAGATGTTTAATTTTTTTAATTCAAAATTCTAATTTTAAATCTCCAATTTGTTCATCAGTTAAAGCCTTTAATTTTTAACTTTTTTAACTGTCAAATTGGGAAAATCAAATGTATAAATATGATCTGCTAATGGACTATTAATATCTGTTATTATTTTGTGTAATATAGGCTATATCATTTATACGTGAAAGTGTATCAGCAATGATATTATCTTTATCTTTGATATGTTGAATATTATTCGTAAATTGTGCAATACATTCTAAATGACGTATCTGTCTCGAAATTTATCTGTTTTTGAAAATAAAGCCTTTGTTAATGGTTTATGATCAGTAAAACAAATCATTCTTCAACCTTCCAATAAATATTTAAAATGTCTGATTAACTCATATATAGATAAAAGTTCTCTATCGTAAGTTGAATTGTTATTGAGTTTCGCTTAATTTCTTGAAAAGAAAAGTAAAAGTCCACATTTTCCATCAGGAATTTATTCTAATGCTGTCCCAATTCAAACATTAGAACAGTCTGATGAGTGATGAAAGTGTCAAAGTTACATTGTCAGTACAATTAGGATGTATCAGAGTAATTGAATTTGCAAGAGAATTTGTTGCTGTTAGAAAATTAATGATACAATCTTCTGATCAAAATGTGATATCTTTAATGTTATCATGTTGAAGTTGTATACTAAGAATATGTAATGGATTTGAAATATTAGAAATATTAAGTATGAAACAATGATAGAAATTGATCATCACCTATAAATCATTGAAGCGTGGAAACGACGAAAGTTTTTGATGATGTCTACTTGTTCTATTGTGAGTAAAATTCTTTTAGATGAAATGTTATGACCAAGAAAATCTATACTATTTACTCCAAAAAATACATTTAGATAGTTTAATGTAAATTCCATAAATCATCAAATCTTTTGAATAACATTTTTGCGACGAAAATATAGTCCAAATAAATGAAAATAAAATCTAAATTCACTTAATTCAATTCTACTTCATAAATATTGTCTATAGGTATTTATTTTTGGTGTCCGATAATGTTTCTTGTCACCTTCTTTGAGTATTAAGCACAAAAAAGAAATATTTTATCAAAACTGTCATGTTTCCGAAACGTCAACCCTTAATCATCTTAAAGACATCTGCGTTTGACATTTAAAAAAGACAATATTTTATCAAAGAAACGTTGAGAATGGAATCAGAAAGTATTCCGAAACGTCAACTATTAATCATCTTAAAATATCTGACATTAAAGTTTCTTTTTTCGGATTAATATATTCTATTATGTGTGAGACATATTTTAGATAGGAAAAAGTATATATCAATTTTTTTAAAACAAATCTTTGAAAAGCTTGTCCTGCATTTCGTAATGTAAAAGGCATTCGTACAAATTCAAATAAACCAAAAGGTGTAGTGATAGCAGTTTTGTAAATATCCTCATCAGCGACAGGTATTTGATGATATCAAACTAAATCACACAACCATGTAATTGGGAATTAAAATCATGGAGATGAGATGTAGAATATCTTTCTGGTGCTATGACAATATTAATAATAATAATAATAATAGTAATAATAATAAGGGGTGCAAAGCACCGGCAACCTCCGAGCGGTGCACCCTGGACAGGCAGGGGCAACACTGCCTGACAAATGTAAGCCGAGGGGTACCAAGGCTAACCACCTAGTACCCCTCCCACTTTTGGTTCCGTACAATCTCAGAAGAAGAGCTCCTCACGACCGACCCCAAACGGATGGGGGTCAGAGACAAGCGGGAGGGCCTTACCAGACAGTCTCAATAATGACGAACGCAATGAACAAGGACGCTTTAAGTGGACGAGGGAACTTCGGGATGACCTGCCGTGAGAGTACCGAACCTGAGCGAAGAAGATACATGGCGCGATTGCATGCACTTTGGTGCGAAATGCATCCGGAACATCACGCCTTCTCTCAACAATATCTGAGAGATCAAGTATCCTTCTTGCGCAGGACAGGTTACGTAAGGGCACCTCGTCAGCTAGAAGAACTGCCAGCCGCAGTTCTACCGCGGCAATTAGCTGATGGGGAACATCCTCCAGAGTTCACTGATGTAGACTTAAGGACGAGCGTAAGCCTTAAAACCAGTATTAACCTAAAGCCACAAGACCTGACTAGAATGGACGCGGTCATCGATGAGGAATTTCCAGAAGATACAGACATCTTGCAAATCAACTGTGCCGTGCACAAAGCCGCAAAGCAACTCGTCCCCCGTGAGAGGTCAACCAATCACGGAGTCGAGAAAGCCAAGCGGCGTGTACAGAAAATCGAGGGCAAGATACAGTCGGCCAGACAACAAGCTTCTCGGATCCAGAGTGTGGTGGATTACAAGACGAGTGGTAGAGTCTTTACTCCCAGAATCCGGCGCACAGCAGCCGGATTACGACGTCAACACCATACTCTAAATCTGACAGTGATGCTTACCATCTAGCAGCACTCTCTAGATAGGATCCGAGCGCTCATGGCGATAAAGAAAACATTGAGGAGGCGGGTGATGAGTATGGAGCAAAACAATTTGTTCCAAACGAATCCTTCCCGCCTCTTTCAAGAGCCACAGCGTGATGTAGATAATGCGCCGACTGTAGAAGATGTCGAAACCTTCTGGAAGGAAATCTACGAAACGATGCGTCCATTCAATAGCGACACTCCAGCAATTGCACATTTCGAGGCTCTGTGCCACAGACATCTTCAAGAGCCAGAAGTAGTGTGCCCGACAATCAGTACGGAGGAAGTCCAACAAGCACTTGTTGGTACCGAGAACTTCGCTGCCCCGGGCCCAGACGGCATTAACAACTGGTGGTGGAAGAAATTTCCTTCCACTCACCACATTCTGGCGCGAGTTTTCAACTCATGGTTGAACGAGGGGCAGCAGATTCTGGACTGGTTCGTCGAAGGACGTACTGTGCTTATCCCCAAAAAGGGGTATCTTTCTGACCCGAGGAATTATAGGCCGATCACTTGCCTCAACTCCTGCTACAAGATATTTACACGTATCTTGTATGCTAGGACACTGAGGTCTGTTGATCTGGTCTTCCAGCAGATACACGAACAGCGTGATGCCAAGAAGGGCATGGCAGGTTGCAAGGACAGCCTGCTGATAGACCGCTGTATTTCACAGGGTTCTGTGCAATACGAGCGGAATCTATCGATGGCCTGGATTGATTACCGTAAGGCATTTGATACAACATCGCACAAGCTATTGTTGCACTTGCTTGAATGTCTTGCGGTACCAGCACCACTAGTGAGATGCATAGAACAGCTGCTGCCACTCTAGATGACTCGCTTCACCATAACATCAGGAGCACAGCGGGTCACGACAGAGCAGGTGGCATTTAGGAGAGTAGTTTTCCAGGGTGACTCCCTGAGTCCTCTCCTCTTCTGCATCTCATTGCTGCCGTTGTCTGTTGGGCTCTGCCAAACCCGCGGATATCAATGTGGACCACCCAGCGACCGGAGGCATAAGGTCACCCATCTATTTTATATGGATGACCTTAAACATTATGCCTCCAGAGAGCGCGAACTACAAAATGCCCTTAGGATGGTCGAAAAATATACGCGGGCCATTGGTATGGAGTTCGGGTTGGACAAATATGCATTCGTCCACCTCAAGAGAGGACGATGCTGGGAATTCCCTGAAGATGCGCAGCTTGCAGACGGAAGCATCCTAAGACATCTGGATGCTGGAGAGACCTATACATATCTGGGTGTGCAACAAAGGCACATCCAGGATGTAACACAAAAAAAAGGATTCTCTCCGCGGCAAGTACAAACACTGTTTTTGATGTAATAAAAGTTCGTTTTCTTGTCATACCCAGCCTTAGCTTCATTAAAGCAAAAAGGACTACAAATTATGAAAATTTCTGCAGTGAATGAGGGAGGATAGGATAAAACTCATCGAGCAGACAGCTGTGCTGTCTGTGGTGAATTCTGGGTTTATTCTTTAGAAAACAAGCGAAGATCTACTCTTGGTATTTGATTTTGTTAATTCAGGTGAAATATTATTAAAGTTATTTTTTTTCAATTTTAAATTTTCTTGAGGGCTGATAAAGGGGAGAAGATGAACTATTTTCTTAGAAAATCAAAAGGCAAGTTTTGACGCCTATTCCACAGCGAAATTCCAACTTTCGTTTTTTCAGCCTACCCTATTGAATGGACCGTGCAGACAGCTTCCTTCGGCTTTGTATCTGGGGTTGCCTAATTTCTGTGGTGTGGTTATTATTAATTTATTATTATTTTCAGTCCTGGAGTGGGTTGGAACCTTTGATGTGAAGATAACACTGATGTAGTTTTCCACGAAACACCAATAAACTATATACTGCACTCGACGCGCGTTTCGACAACCAAGTTGACATCATTTGGAGGTGATTAAAACTGTTTGAGTTTTAATCCTTTCCAGATGATGCCAACTTCGTTAGCGAAACGCGCGACGAGTGCAGTTTATAGTTTTTTGGTGTTTCGTGGAAAACTACATCAGTGTTATTATGTTCAGTTAAGATTTCATATTATTGTACGTAATTATTAACGACTGTAGTGTGGGATAGCTTCCATATAATGAAATTGACCCTGCATTATCCGTCCCATCGAGAAACTCCAATTTTTTAATAATAAACACATACTTTTAAGTGAATAATTTTCGCGAACCGAGCATAAAAATTTCTAATTTAGTTAGAAACGTTAATGTTTGTAATGGTATTGGCCTAGAAATTTCACAATCGAGGTTTATGGTTCAAAAGAAATATATGATTTTATGGAAAAAATTAAATTAACTAAATTTATTTATGCAGTATTAATTTATTTATAATAATCCAGTTTATTATTATTGAGAAACGTATAAACTTGATATCCTTAACATTAAATTCTAACGTATTTAAAATTTTAATTCTAATGACTAAACTACACGTTCTTAATGAAGAACTTGAAATAATTCAATATATTAATTCGATTTAACGTTTCTTTTTTTATAACTATCGAGCTCTTTAGTATTTATTTTATTGTATTCTGTTTACATTTTTTAGTTGTTATTACCATGATGATACTATGTAAATTATCCAGCTGTTACTTCCTTGCTTATTAATTATTGACTGTTATTATGTTTCTTTTATATTTCTTAAACGCATGCCAATGACATTAAATTGAACATTCTAATGAGCGTTGAAATAAAAAAAGTTTACCTTGAAAATGAACAATCACGTCATATTATTTAAAAATTTACGTTTTATGCCAATAGTAATTATTCCATGAAATATTAAATTTATGTATGCTAGTTGTATAAACTTTATACTTAATTTATTTGTATTACACATTAGTTATAATAATACTAATAATAATAATAATAATAATCAAAAGATATAGCTATAAAAAAATCCCTGAGAAGACGAATGAGGGTATGGAACAAAACACGCTGTTCCGTACGATCATTTCTGCCTACTTCAAGAGCCACCAGCGTGTTGGCCATAACTCGCCGACCGTAGAAGGTGTTAAAACTTTTTGGAAGAAAATCTTCGAAACGAAGCGTTTATTCAACAGCAACCCTCCAGCAATCGTACACTTCGACGCCTTCTACTGTAGACATTTTAAAGAGCCAGTACGGAGAAAGTCCTTGTTGGCACTAAGAACTTTGCTGTCCAGAATCAGACGGGTTAAACAACTGATGGTGGAAGAAATTTCCCTTCCATTCCCCACCATCTGACGTGAGTTTTCAATATATGGTTGAATATGGGGCAGCAGATTCCGGATTGGTTTGTCGAGGGGCGTACACCCCTAAACAGGGGGATTTTCTCGACCTGAAGACTTATAAGCCAATTCCTACTACAAGAAATTCACATGTAACTTGTATGCCACGACATTAAGGTCTGCTGATCCGGTCTTCCAGCAGAACATGAACAGCGTGATGCTCAGAAGGGCATGGTAGTTGCAAGGACAGTCTGCTGATAGACTGCTCTATTACACATGATTCTATGCAGTACAAGCGAAAGTATATATGGCCTGGATCGATTAACCCAAGGCATTTGATACAACCTATCACGAGCCATTGCTGCACGTACTTGAAGCCTTCCGGTACCACCACTACTAGTGAGACGTACAGAACTGCTACTCTCGCCCTGAAAGACTTGCTTCACCATAACATCTGGTGCACAGCGGGTCACGACAGGGCAGGTGACATTCAGGGAAGGAGTATTCCAGGGTGATTCTCCGAGTCCTCTCCTCTTCTCTCCGAAAGATTTTGCTTTCCGAACTTTCGGGGAAGAGCAGGGTGTCTCCGACTATCATGCTTGCCGCTTCGGTTTCGCTCTACTTCTTTTAATGATGATTATTCACAGAAGTCTTCATCCTAGTGCGTCCGCTTCTCGTATGTACCTCTCACGTCAAGGAGTAGGGCAGAGGACTTGAGGCTGGAGTGTTTGCATGGCAGAGTAGTACTGAGTATGAAATTTTACATCTTTAGGATATCAAATCCTTTCTTGCGGTGCGTAAAACATCACGAAACTGCAGGAATGGGCGCAGGATTGTTCAAGTAACAAAAGAAGTCGCAGATGAACTCGGTTTCGCATTCGACACCAGGCAAGGAGGTTAGCGAGATGCTAACGTGCTAACGTCAGTCATTGAGCTTCAACAAGATCACCTGAAAACCCGACTCAGAGCTGCTTAACAAGAAAAACTGTTTCGACAGCACGTCGATAAATCCCAATATGGTGTCCTCTATAAGAACATAGAAATACTGGACTGTTATGTGTTATCACTACATTGATCTACTGTAGTCGCCTGTGTAGGCGCTTCAATCGCTCATGCACTTACAGCATTTACTTTATATCATAACGACATAACGCGGCGTTACGAGTGCTATATTACCACCTAAAGCAACCGTACGGGGTATACTAGACACCAGTACTGTCTTACACCCTCAGAGATAATGAGTCGAGAACGAGAAATGTAATAATTAGTCGATTATCAAGCTAATCCAAGCCAAGAAGCCTCAACATAAAATGACGTATGTCTTCGAGTTTTGAGTGCTGAGAACAACGTTCAAAGAGGAAGACAAAAAGATTTGATCCGCGATCTACGGTACAAGCTTCTGAACAAAGTCTACTTGATTAAGATGGTCGTTCTAGTTAACGGTGTACTCGGATGGATGAAGTCGACACTGCTCTTGGAATTGATGATCATACCGGCATGCCAAAAATCAGCATAGTGGTTGGCAGGCCAAGTGCAAAAACTGGTCAATGTAAGTTCCCTCTGTCTGCTTAGGACACACGATTAGGGTATCTACAGTCACTAACACTGCGAGACCTGCGCCATAGTTAATTCGCTGGCGTGAGTCCAGTGTGGTGTTGGAGGCCACGGGAGGACACTTCGGCACCGGATGCTCCGGAAATAATTAAACGTTGTTGATAGTAAGAATTGTACAATTGTCTTTGTCTGTGCATTTACAGCTCTTGTTCTACTAAAACCTCCTCTCTCTGGAATCATAATACTTTGACTTGATTTGATGAAAAGTGAATACTGAACTTTTGTGGCAGTTTTATTGGGTTCTTACTCATTTAATAATTTTCAGTCCAATTAATACACAAATATAAAAATTATATTAACAACCGAGAATGATGAAATATTTATGAATCATGTAAGTGTTTACTATTTAACTTCCAATTCTGCAATAAAATTTATAAAATTATTTTTAATAAAATGCACACTAGATTATAATATTTGTGAGCATGAATCAAACGGAAACCGCAAAAATTGCATTTTATTTACTTACACATAGCGAAACAACTAATATAGATTAGTTCAAACTGCGTTACAATTCAAAAACAGTCGCCGTGGTTATTTTCTTTTCATCACTTTAAATTTATATAATTACTTCCTCACCCCTCAAATAGTCTAGTCTATAAGCTTAAAATGGTGTTAATTCTACATACTATTATTAAAATTATGTGGTTTAGCTCATTCGATCCGGAATGATGTCTAGATCATTGTGCCAAATAATTAAATTAGCCCATAAAAAATTCCAAAAGTTATAAACAATTAAACACCTTCAAAAAATAGTGTTTGGTTTGTAGCTTATTGTTCGTAAATTATAAATATTTTCGAAATTTGAAAAAAAAGATCCTTAAAGAGGAGGAAATTTAGTAAAAAAAAGTTCCAACTCCCGGAACTGTACCTCCATTATTTATAATTTTAATTTAACGCTGAAAATAGCCCTCCGCGCGCCATTGTTAGGTTGCGCGCACGGCCTCGAAAGTGAGTACGTCACTTAAAAAATTTTTTTTTAAGTACTTAAAGTTAATTGAAAAATCTAAAAAAATTATAGTATAATCTAAACACTTTAAAAAATTGATTCCCGTAGGAATTTTTTTCATAAAAACAAATTTTTCAATATGCTAGACGATTGTTAATTAACAAAATTTTTTTCAAACTTCCTTCATCGTTCTAAACTAAAAAAAATGTTTAAATAATTGCCGTAAAATTATTTCGCTTCGTGGAGCTCTTCTTATATACATACAAAACAAGATTGCGTCATCAAAGTTTTAAAAATGTTAATACTTTGTTTATAATATTTTTTTTAAGTTAACAAAAAAAGAAAAAACAATAATGTTGTAAAGAAAATTTTTTTTCTGTATTTATTATTATATTTTCGTTTTTGTCAATAAAAGACATTTATTAATTGAAAAAAATAATTTTTTTCTCCATTTGTTTATAAAAAATTTATAAACAAATGGACTATTTTTATATTTTTAAAAAATTTTTTCTTCTTGGTCCCTCGACTCATCCATTTCTTCATCTCCTACTCCTGCCTCTTCTGTCTCAGTGTTTTCATCAGTTTCGGAATCTGAATTTGAAACGAAAATTCCGCAGAAGTTCGAAAACCCCAAAAAATCTTCAATTTTTATAAACAAATGCGTAAAACAACAAATTAATAATAGGTAAAAAAATATATGAGTGACATTATCTGAAAGAAAATTTCATTGTCTACAAAAATGACCTGAATGTTAATTGTCGTATCTTTAATAGTTTAAAAGTTATATTAGCTTTAAAGTCAACAAATGGATCAGCTGCTGCAATTTTTGTAGCACGTATATTTTCAAAATTACATAAAAAAATAGAATGAAATTTTTTTTCGGTATTTTAATGCACGAGGTCGTTTTTGTAATTATTATTACTTTCAGAAAAAAAATAAAACAAAGTTGAGAATTTGTTTATAACAAATTGTAAAGTTAATAATAATAAACAATGCAATTGTTAATGAAAAAAAAATTTTTTTTTGTTATTTTATAGAGAAAAGTCAATTATGATTTTTAGAAAAAAAAAATTTCTTAACTAATAATTTAAACAACAAATATATAGAAAAAACGATTATAAACAATTAAAAATAATTATTAAGAAAAAATTTTTTTTTCAAAAAATCATAATTGACAATTCTCTATAAAATTAGAAAAAAAAATTTTTTAAAAATATAAAAATAGTCCATTTGTTTATAAAATTTTTATAAACAAATGGAGAAAAAAATTATTTTTTTCAATTAATAAATGTCTTTTATTGACATAAAAACGAAAATATAATAATAAATACAGAAAAAAATTTTCTTTACAACATTATTGTGTTTTTTCTTTTTTTGTTAACTTAAAAAAAATATTATAAACAAAGTATTAACATTTTTAAAACTTTGATGACGCAATCTTGTTTTGTATGTATATAAGAAGAGCTCCACGAAGCGAAATAATTTTACGGCAATTATTTAAACATTTTTTTTAGTTTAGAACGATGAAGGAAGTTTGAAAAAATTTTGTTAATTAACAATCGTCTAGCATATTGAAAAATTTGTTTTTATGAAAAATTCCAACGGGAATCAATTCTTTAAAGTGTTTAGATTATACTATAATTTTTTTAGATTTTTCAATTAACTTTAAGTACTTAAAAAAAAATTTTTTAAGTGACGTACTCACTTTCGAGGCCGTGCGCGCAACCTAACAATGGCGCGCGGAGGGCTATTTTCAGCGTTAAATTAAAATTATAAATAATGGAGGTACAGTTCCGGGAGTTGGAACTTTTTTTTACTAAATTTCCTCCTCTTTAAGGATCTTTTTTTTCAAATTTCGAAAATATTTATAATTTACGAACAATAAGCTACAAACCAAACACTATTTTTTGAAGGTGTTTAATTGTTTATAACTTTTGGAATTTTTTTGGGCTAATTTAATTATTTGGCACAATGATCTAGACATCATTCCGGATCGAATGAGCTAAACCACATAATTTTAATAATAGTATGTAGAATTAACACCATTTTAAGCTTATAGACTAGACTAAAAGTGTGAAAGGTATGTATTCGTGAAAAAAATTTTCAAAATTTTCATTGCATTTCTGGACGAATCTCGACGAATTATGACGATACACAACATTTCAGACAAAAAAATTTTCTGTCTGTGTGTCTGTCTATCTGTCTGTGTGTGATTCGCGACAGCAGCTACAGTTTTTGAAATAATGCTTTCAAATTTGGTACACACATTCTAGAGGTCAAGCAAGAGATTCAGTTCGTTGATGAGCAAAATCGGTTCTTAAAATTTGAAATGCCAAAAAAATATTAGTGACATTTTTTGAAACGTCAATTTTAAAATATTGACATTCCACCAATGCGACTTTTTTTGAAACGTCAATTTGAAATGTCAAAAAAAATATTAGTGACATTCTACCAATGTGACTTTTTTGAAACGTCAAAAATTACTTTTTCGAAAAAAAATATATTAGTGACATTTCACCAACGTGACTTTTTGAACGTCAAAAATTACATTTATTATTACAAACTCGATACGGCAAAAATGTGACTTTTTTTGAAACGTCAAAAATTATTTTTTATTGTAAACTCTACCACACGTCGAGTTTTACTACGGTGAGGAAGTTCTGATCTCCAAATAATTGGCAGGGGTTTTATGAATAGTCTAGTTATTCTAAATAATTCTAAATAATGTTTTGCTCTTCAAGATCTGGAAAGAATCACTCACCACTAAAGAAATTAGACAACCTCCGGATCCAAAGCCGAGGCTGCAAGGGTAAGGATTACACTGAAATAAAGGTGGACACACGACCATTCCTACTGAAATTGCCACTGTCGGTGGCGGAATTCGAACCCGCACCTACGGTGGACAGATCATCAAGTCACACTTGCCATCAATCTACGAGTACTCGAGAAATTGCAGCACAAGTCCGCAGAAAGTCCATATGTTACCTGATAGTGATACAGAGATTTGGCTAGTGTAAATGGCTGTTTGAGAATATGAATCGTAATCCAGACTTTCCAAGCAATATCCATTGGAGTGTCGAATCAACATTTACTCAACATATATATATATATATATATATATACATAGATATATACATATATATGTATATATATATATATATATATATATATATATATATATATATATATATATATATATATATATATATATATATATATATATATATATATATATATATATATATATATATATATATATATATATATATATATATATATATATATGTAATTTCAATTTGCCGTAAAAAATCTTAATAAAAATAATAGACAATTGCAAAAATTACCAGTTATAACTATAACATGAGAAATATAACAATTATAAATTATTATTACAATAGAAGAACAATATAATTTGAGATGAATCATTTACCAGATATAATTATAAAATATAACAAAAAATATGTTCTTTGTCTTTACATTAACTAATTATTCTCAATTTTTTATTTAATATAATTAATGGGATTTTTTCTCATGGTTTTTTAATGAATTATTTTAATACTATTTTCTACTTAACTAATAATTTCAATTAAGGAAATAGGTAGGCACAATTTATAGTTTCCTATGATGTAAATAATACAAAATAAAGCGAGTCCATTATTAATAGATTAACTAAAAGCAATTTTACTATATTTCCTGAAATAAATTAGATAATGATTTAACAATATAACAATATTAAGATAAAATTGCTTAGAAATTCTAGATTTCAGTATTTTCAAATGTAAATATGTGTATTTATTTATTAACATAAGATCCTGCAATTTTCGACAGAAAATTTCTTGACTAATAAAGGCATAATAAAAATTAATATTTAGGCCACTCTTTTATTTAACAAAAACAAAAGGAGCTTTTCCTTTAAGGTAGTTCGTATACAATGTTAGAAAGACATTAATGACAACCAAGTCTGGACCTCATTTTTCTGACCTTTTGTCAATCGACGATAGTCGATATTGATAGGGCAAATGTTCTAAAAAGCCTTCTCTAAATCAAGTCTAACAGCAAACTTGAAGACTTCTGAGCACCAGATAGTTTTTTGTTAATTTGAGGTCTCTGATTCCAA
This sequence comes from Rhamnusium bicolor, assembly GCA_029963845.1. Taxonomy (NCBI): domain Eukaryota; kingdom Metazoa; phylum Arthropoda; class Insecta; order Coleoptera; family Cerambycidae; genus Rhamnusium; species Rhamnusium bicolor. The sequence goes on from JANEYF010000753.1 coordinate 2,116,854, forward strand.
ATCTGCCTGTTGCTCGGCTGAATTTTTTTAAAATTAGTCCAAGAAATTTTAAATGGCGTCCAATTTTCACAATTTTTTAAAAAAGTACTCAGATCTCGAAAAATATAAAAAAATATGGAAGAAATACAAGAAAGTAAATTTGTATAACCTAAAAAATATACATCTAGTTGTGTATTAGCCCAAAAATCATTCTACTACTATGTTGGCATGTTTGAAAGGAGTTGCATCAGGATTTCTGTTTGTATGATAACAGTATTTTTTCAGGTTGATGTAATTTTGTCGAAATATTTGATTACGAGAAATTATTAAGGTATTGAAAAAAACACGAGAGCAAATTTGTAGGCCATAAAAATGCAGAAATAAGTATGCTCAAAAGGAAACTGCATCAACAATAAGCGAGCTGCAAGGAAGGAAAAGAAATTCCGATACTCATGTATTTAAAACTGTAGGTTTTAGTTGGAAATACGTAAAATTTATAATTTAAAAAAAGAGTACATTCAGCAGCGCGTTTACTTTTTTTTGGATACCGACAGTAGAACGGAAATTTTAGTAAATAGTAAAATTTGCTGCGGAAAGTTTTTAACCCAAATAAACTATTTTTAAAGTGCTAATATAAATGGCATGTTTAATGAAATATTTGGATATTTTGCAGCACAAAAGCATATTCACATACAATTTAAAAATGGGTTGAAGTGGGAGTTACATATTATCGTTAATGATTTGCCAACCACTTTTTTCTGAAATCGGCAAGTTTGGGTCATTGACATTGGCGTTTTTCCATATAAATGTTGATAGTGGACACGTTAAATGTGATAGCAAATTAAGTCTGACCTTCCACTTTTTATTCTTACCAAATAAAATATACCCTCACATATCAGTGGTTTTATCAAAAATTCTTCCAATTTTTCAATAAATCCTTCCTCACTAATAGGAATCTATCCGAGTCCAGAAAGAAGTTCGTCATGTCTTGAACAAATAGGCTTTTTGATGATTCTGGATATATAAGAAGTAACATCAGAACCGGTTATTGCATGAAACGATAAAATGTTTTAAATTACTTTTTCTGAATTATTTTTTATAATTTTATGTACGGCAATAAAAAGCATAGATTTTGCTGTTCCATCCTTCATAAAAAGTTGTTTGCGTTTCATTTGTTTAAAATGGTAAATAAGCATATAAAATATCTGATGTGGCCAGCACATAACTTTCTTATACCAGTATATATCATTCTGATCAAAAAAATCATTCTATTTAATTCTTCACTTACCCCAATTAAATTTTAATAAGATATCTTGAAATGTTTCATCAAAATAATTAATTATCAACGTCATTCGATACTGTCAATAATAATTCAAGTCATTATTTTAATAATTTCTTCTTATTGACATTGACGTTTTTGTAACTAAATTAGACCTTTCAAATATCAACATGTTAAATTTATCCTAACCACATTTTATGAGGCCAAATGTGTAAAATATTTCAGTTTACATCAGCTTTATTTAAGTACTTGGAAAATATATTTTATTGGCTTGATATTGTAAACATGATTTATAATCTTCCATCAAGAATATATTTTTTTTGTAAAGGCAAATACAAAAAAAGTTTGGGTCCCGTGAACCTCCTTTCACCTGGCCAATTTTGCTCAGCACACAATTTATCATTGTCTCTGGCCTATAGAACATGTGTACCAAATTTGAAAGCTTTATCTCAAAAACTGTGGTTGCTCTCGCGATACTACAGATATGCCGACAGATTTTTTTTCCATAAAGTTACGTTTTTTCATTATGATTCGTCGAGATTCGTTTAAAAATGCAACAAAAATTTTTAATTTTTTTTCCCAAAAATTGTACCTTTTTTCTTCTTTCATTCATTATGTCTCTTCTGGTGGTACCGCATTCACCAAATTTAATGTGTCACCTGAAATATTGTTGAAAATCTTAACCGCCACACACACACACGCACGCACGCACGCACGCACGCACCCACGCACGCACCCCCGCACGCACTCACGCTCGCATCCACACCCACACCCACACCCACACTGTCTGACCTCCTTTATATTTCCTCGGTATAAATATTTGACAAAATTTCACAAGCTTGAAAGAAGAAAAAGATGTCACCGATTACAATATATTTCTTAATAATAATATAAATCCAATGCTCTTCAGAAAATGAAAAGATTTTAAGTTTTAAGAATGTCATTTTTTCCCCCTTACAACACTCCTATGAGTGGTACAATTTTTTGGGTTAATACAGTTTTCGATTTTTTTTTTGTTGCTCTACTAATTTGATTTGTTATATTTTTTCCGTATTTGTTATATTTTTCAAGCTACGAGCACCCTTTCAAGATAAGTGCGAAAATTGACCACTATTTTGAATGTGTTGGGCTCATTTCAAACAAAAGGCAAATTCGAAATCAGCCCTCAAATTAACAAAAAACAGTCTGTTACCCAAAAGTCTTCAGATTTGCTGTTAAACTTTTTTTAACGTTTTATTTATATTAACACACTGGCGGGATTCGAACCCGCTACCCCTTGGTCTCAAGCCTAACGTGTAAACACTGAGCCGATTCATTAACATTATTTAATGTCCTTTCCCAGTCTCATACGGCAATGTGATAGTAATTTTGTTAAATGCACAATTTATGCTCTTTCTTATGTTTTTAGAGGAGCTAATTCTGAATATAAAGTCAGTATTTCTCTATCATGCTCCATTTTTTTGTAACCGACCATCCTTATTTTCCATAAAATACTGCGCTGTACTTAATAAGACTCCGACTTTCAGATGATGGTTACTGAACCTCACTTAATTAATCAGGTAGAATTAAATGATTTGGTTCGAGATCTCAATCTATCAAAATCTCAAGCTGATATATTAGCTTCAAAATTGAAAGGGTGAGATCTTTTACAGGGGGGTACAAAAAATAGTACTTTCCGATCTAGTGGACTGTAATGATGTGAACTCTTTACTAAAGGCCTTGGGATAGTAACACAACCCTGAAGAATGACGATAGATTCTTCAAATCTAAGCTTAAAAGCAGTGACAATGGAAAAAAGTGTTCAACCAACCCCTTGCTTACCTCACGTGAAGGAATCGTACGGAAATATTAAACTCTTGCTGACCTGTATGAGAAATATTTGACATATTTGTGGACTTCACAAAGTAATAGCTATTTTACTTGGACTACAATTTGGATACCCGAAATTTTGTTGCTTCCTGTATGAATGGGACGACATAAACAGGAAAAACACTACATCAAAATGAAGTGGACAAAGATAGATGCACTTATTCCTAGAAAGAAGAACCTTAAAAGTGAGTCACTTGTACCAAGATAGAAAGTTGTCAACCATTGTGATGTTGACAAATAAAGTGAAATGTGAATTTGGAAGATTTTGGTCAATCTTATTGTACTACTTTAAGTTTAAAACCACTAAGCAATCTTGGAGCTGTAAGCAACGAACATGGCGAACGCTTCCATCAAAATATGTCTACCAGGAAAAAGCGCTGCTAAGGAAATTGGAGCCCGAAAATGTCAACGGACTACTGCTGGTTGCTCAGGACTAAAAGTATCAGTAGAGAGAGAGAGAGTGAGATAGAGAGTGGAAATGGACACACCATTTATTTGTAGAAGTAGATCTCAGTGATTAACTATTTCAAGAATTAATATTTTAATAAATTTTATTTAATACAAGGATCATAATAGAAAAAATTTGCCTTTATATTAAATTGCTCTAATATAAAAGCGCAAGGACTGTTTCATTATACGTAGAATTGGAGTTTTGTTTTCAAAACTACTGTTTATCTGACATCAGTGGAAAGATTCTATAAGTACCGTATATTCTGCATATGCACTACTTATAATTAGTAAAATATCTTTCCACGTATTTGAGGCCTTTGTCTAATGCATGTAAAATATTACCTTTAATTTCTCTGACTTTACATGAACCAGCTATGTAGGTATTATATGTTTCTTAGTTCTAATTATATATAATAATCCTGTGTATGTTGCATATTAACAATTCAGAATATGTAATTTGCAAGACTGAAATAACTTGCAGAAGGTGCATTTCACATAGAAAAATTAAATACTTTTGCATAACACAACGAAATTAAAAATTTAGAGACAATCAAGAAGTAATAATCAGATAAATTAATAACAATCCCATAATCTGCATAACGAGGGATTTCTACTACCTACTATTTGTGATAACATGGCGATTTACTAATCATACCGCAATTAACTGGAAATCCTGAAAGAAAGTGAAAATTTAAAATGTTATTAAATCTGGACCATGGTCAGCCTTATAAGCACAAGCGTTTTATTTATTTATTAGTACTCATTCCATTTTCCAATTTGAGTAAAAATTAAACTGAAGGAACTTTTTTTTTAAAGAATAAGCCACAACAGATATCTAGTTCACTACATCGCGCAACAGTCACATGTTATTTTAATCATGAACAACAGCTGCATATTACGACTTTTTTCTTATAAAATTCTAGAAAAGGATTGTAGATGTAGAAGTTTGGTAAAGATATTATTTTCAATATCATTTAACGAGCAATGCAGAATAAATGGAAATAGGATAATTTTTTAGGGTCTTGTTTTTATTAACATCCTGTCGAAATTTAGCATATTGCTATTCCATCAAACAATCAGGCTAAACAAATACACAACAACAATTCCCTACGATGTTTGCCAGATGCTGCAGCTGAGATTCGAACTCAGGAAAGATAGTGACTAGCCGCACAACAATGCTCTAGCCAACTATGCTACCTTCTCGGTATTTAAAAACACCACTATTCGTCTATGCTCTAGCCAAGATTCAAACCAAAAACTCCTTGGTCTCAAGCCTAATGTGTAAGGACTGAGCTATTGAGCTGAATTTATTTTTCCAGTGTCCTTAACTCTTTAATAACAAGAATAAAAACTATGCTAGACAATCGCATGTATTTTTTGTTGAAAATCAGAGTTCTAATTTTTCTGTACAAACACCTGCTTATTCGTTGAGTTTTCTTATTTATTGAAGGCTTTTGTAAGGTTAAGCAAATAACGCACTTTTAATAATATTAGGAAGGACAATAAATCATTAATGCGCATAATTTAAAAATGGGCCTAATTAAGTGCCTTGAGGAAGTCCTTTTTAAATAACGTTTTTGTAAGAGAATTTATACATTCTTTAGTAAGTGCATAGATCCCCAACATGTAAATTATATTTAGTCACATCGAATTATTAAAAAGTCGACGGCAGTCTTCTGGTAGTTGCTCAAAGGAGGAACTGTGGCTTTAACTCACAGATCCTGCCTAGTGGTCAAGTATATACCGCATTGCCTACCATTGGCATAATGAGGACAACACCTACAGCCTACACTTGCTCTTGAAATTCTGCTGGTCCTGCCGAATCCTTCCGAACAGAAAAGAATGAAAGAAAAAAATAAGTCCCCCTCCCTGGCTCTCTACTTGTATAAGTTCCTGAGCATATCGAGTTCTAGGGAAAGAAAAAGCAGATTAACTGGCTATGATTGGAACCGAAGAGCCCTGTTTCGGATTTGAATCATTTTGAGTATCACAAGGAAGTAGGTCACTACGGTCTTCAATAAGTGGTCTTACGTGACATGAAGGTATATTGGAGGTTAAGCGGCGTTGATAAGCTCGAAATTTTGTAACAGAGCCGAATCAATTGCTGTCGGTCTAGTTACCCAGTCGGCGGCAAAAATCTGAATAATATAACCGGAATTCTGAAAGATCACTGCAACCTTAGAAGACACCCATTATTTATGAAAGCTGAGGAAGGTTCTACCTGCCCAAGATGAGAGGAGGGCGACGAAATATTCTACCATTTCATGACTTAGTTTGGGCGACTGAGACGAAATATCTTCGGCTCCAAGATGCTTGGAAGCGGTGATCTCATTTTCATAGAACGACATGCTGACCTTCATAAGAAGATCGAGGAAGTTTGAAAAGAAGCAATTTGTGGTCTACTTACCAGGAGCTTGCCTCACCCAGCCCTTACTCTAAATCCTTAAAAGAAGGATAGCAATAAATGTACGTGAACAGGTCTACTTACCAGTAGCTTGCCTCACCCAGCCCTTACTCTAAATCCTTAAAAGAAGGATAGCAATAAATGTACGTGAACAGCGCATGCAACGAAACCTATTGACGTTTGAATTTAGAGGGGATGTAATTCAAAGTAAAATTTACAAAGGCTTATCAAATCAACGTCGTTGTTATGTGCCGCGTGACAGTTCACTGCCGTTTCTCGGTTTTTTATATTTCTCGCGATAATACTGTTGGTTATTAATAATTGTTAAAAATACCACCATTTAGTGCAGTCAGCGCCGAAGAAACGGATAAAACAATTCCCTTTTCGGTTCAAGAGACGCAGTGCATTCTAAAAGTGTAGAAGTATTTTCAAACAGATCAACCAGATATTTATTTTTATTGTAAAAATTCTTTATTTAGTATGATTATGCTGTTTAACACTGCAAATTTTGACATTTGGATTTGATCGATAAGTTATAAACACATAATACATACGCCATAATTATTATACTCATAGATGTTTCCAATACAATTGTGTATAGAATCAGAGAACACAAGGAAAAAGCTGTATTGAAGTCACCAGTAAAACTAACTGGCAGTATTTCTGTTTATGGAAACATCGACGAAGTTGCGAAAAGTGACATACGCTGAATAAATTTTTTTTTTAGAACACGAATAAATTTTATTGTAATTTATTGTCTGTTATTTTGATATTTGTGATATTATAGTATAATATATATTGCATACAACAAACGATTCTCATTATTTTCCTTCTCATGTTATTAAAATCTGGTTAAATTCAACCCTATGTGTATTTGACTAAAAAAAATTTTTTCTTAAAAGTTAACAGTAATTGATAATACTTAAGAAATTGTTAAACTTTAAGTAATACCTCTAATAACTGTTTTCCTATGTGGTCTTTAATTTTCTGTGGATTTTCTCATATGACTCATATGAGTCTATAATCTATATAGTTATATCTGTAGATAAAGGGCACTTGTCTCCAATACCAATTCCCATTTATTCAGATACATCTCCGTCTGTAAGTACCTGTGAGTGTCGAAATTTTTGACTGTGTGAAACATTCTTACAACAACGATTAACATTCCCACCCCGCGACATCACTATCCTTCTCTTACGGATATAGTATCATATTAGTCACAATGAGACACTTTCTTTAGTTGACCGTTTTCATTGGGGTTAACAGTAATCTATTGAAGCAGTAACTAAGTATTTCATTACCTTAAATTCTTTGTGTAGGGCATTTGTATTCATATCCGCTCAATAGCATTTTAGAGCATAATTTATTAAGGGTGCATTTTCGGTAAGATATTTTTAGAAAATTTTGTTTCAGAATAAGGTACTCTATCATGTATTAGTAGTTTACTTATGAAGTACTTTGATAACTTGTATACATTGTACTAAAAACTGTACAATACATTTTTTTCTCACTTTGTGTCTTTACCATGTCTTCAGATGAAGAAATTACGCAGGAAATTTAGGTTAATTTGATAAACAATCATGACGAATTATCGACGGCTTTGGAATCAAAACAAACTGCTAAATTAATTGAATATGTTGCAGCAACGATTCGAACGATAATCAATTCACTGGTGGACAAAAAAATTTTTTTTTGTAATATGTACCTAAATTGCATATTCAACTATTCTAATTATAGAGATGACAAGCTAAAAGTCGAAACACGTAATGTTTTCAGTTACATTAATAAAACATTATGGGCAGGAACAACATTTTTGTTAATTTTATTAATCTATTTATTGCTATATATCAATGATGTATATGACATATATTAGGCTTACATTGATATATCTACAAAAATAGAAAATAATTTTTCAGTTAATTATTTTCTTTTTATGCGGGGTCAAATCATCTCGCTTTAAGAACCAATAATAATCAACCATCATGGCTGGATCCCATCGACCTTGATAACGAATTTCCATTGCCCTGATATCCTGATGAAATTTGTCTCTTTTCTCGTCGCTTACCGCACCCAAATCTTCAGGAAAAATTTTTAAATGCAAATACAGAAAGTGAATTTTAAACGACATACGGCAACCGGGCATTTGGTACGAATCTTAAAGTTCACTTACTAATTGTTTGTAGTTGTCATCCTTCTTGTTCCTTAAAAATCCCCTGACTATGCTTACAAATGAGTTCCAAGATCTGAGTTCCTGACTGTTGAGTGTTCCTTTAAAATCTGTATCGTCAAGCAATTTTCTAATTTGAGTACTAATAAAAATGCCTTCTTTAAGTTTAGCGTCACTTAATTAGTGGAAAAGTTCTCTTAATATTTAAATCCTTTACCCACTTTATTCATAACCTTCACAAAATTTTTCATTAGCCCAAGTTTAATATGAAGAGGTGGCAAAAGTGCATTTTTAGGGTTTACAAAGGGCATATATTTAACTAGTTCCTGGTTTAAATTGTTTCCTTTCCGGCCAAATTCTTTTCACATATTATTCTTTTACTGCCAAAAACAAAGAAAACATCAATATTTTTTAAAGCGTCCTTAAAGCTCTACTAAAATGGCTATTACTTTTAAATCCCCATATATTTGCCATTTGTATTTGTTGTATATAATTTTATTTAAAATGGTGCTCATACTGTCATAATCCTCTTTCATTGTTACTGAATGGGCAATTGGTGTAGATGGTTTTAAATTTCCATTATGTAGTAATATAGCTTTCAAACTGTATTTGGAGGAATCTATGAATAATAGATGAATAATAGACACAATTGGGCACTTGGAAGGTCAAAACAAGACTGATACCGAAAATGTCCCATTTTACTTTAACTTGCTCTTCTATAATTGGCGACCCATAATAAAATTTATTACCTGGCAATATAATAGGGTCTATTGTGTTCACACAAAAATGGTACGTATTAGGACTTGTTGGATATTTTTTCAGTTAATGGGGAGTAGTGTGAACTATGCTACAAAAATTGTGTCGGCCTGTGTATCAAAGAAATATCGAATAACCATCAACATGCACAATATTAAGAGAACACATTTTATGTAATAAATACGTACACCCAGTATTTCAATCATTACATACATCTGGTTTGGTATGCCAGTAATTAACATTTTTATAAAATAATAATTCTATTTTGCACACCCAACAAAATGCCTCAAGGACACCTATCTCATAGTCCCTAGTCGACAGTATTTTGTGGCAGTGCATGCAAACATGCAATGCTTAAATATTCTTATGCACTTCTCAGAAATAAAATATAAAATTCTTCTTTCTGTTAGAATTAGAGTGCGTAGTATATGTAAATAATCACATCCTTTCCTGTATACAATGGCTCAGGTTTTTTAAAAACATGCACTTGTGATTTTGATTTAGAGACATTTTTGTATGGATACGTGATACAAACTGGGTTATACTGTCGAGATATTTTTATATTTTTATTATGCAAAGATTACACTGAATATAATAATAACAATATAAGAGATAATTTTTAAAACATCACAAATGTGGAATATACAGGGTACGGCATTTATTACTGACATATTTTAAAATATTACTTTGTGTTTAATACTTAACATACAATTACAAGAAAGACATTTTTGTTAAAGCATATATGATGCAGTTTTTTGACGTATCACAGTGGGGTATATTCGCGGAAAGGCTGGTCAAAACCCCAAATTTTAAAATCGGCATTTCAAGACTTTTGACCCATAAGTCATTGAGGAAAACTACCTGACTACTTATTACCGCTGCAGGGGACAGGGTTGCTACGTACCGATCTCTATCAGGCGATAGTTGAGTATTGTTGATGTAACGGCTTCTTATCGATTATTTTCATATATTTACACTAAAAATAAACAGACTTTAAATTGCCCTAATAAAATGAACCCTGTACCTGGAGGTAAATACTATATTATACTAAACTTTCCTTTATAGTAACGTAATTTATTGGTAAACATTTAACAGTTTGCCTGTTAGTACAATACTTCAGCTATTTTACTGTGAAAGAAAACATCCCGGATATAGCCGCATTGGGTGAAAAAATTAGAATGTGCGTTGTGACCGTCAATTTTACTATAATATCCGTTCTCCTTCATTCCTAATGGTGCGATTTTTTTTAGGTTCCAAGGAGGAGAATATTATTTTAAATAAAAGTACATTATTGGACGTATTGTTGTCGTCTCCTTCCCACAGACGTGAAAGATTTGAACACTTGCTGGCGCATGTATCGAAAGTTTCTAATTGTCCACCGCAAAACCTTCAAATAATTAAACATAAGCTTTCCCATTTTACTTCCGACTTTAAAGTAAAGTGGAATGCTGCTCAATCGAACAAGACAAGATTTCTCACCCAGAACCAAACTGGCTTGATAACAATATTACATTTCCACGTACGCAAATCCTATTCCGTCAAGTTCGGGTAGGCTGCCTTCGTTTGATTTTCTCGAAAGCAGTGAACATTCTAAACGCAGAAAAATGGAACAATTAAGTCCACAAGCAAGTTCTTTTGAACTGGTGTATGCCGCTCAAATGATTCTTTGTGCACATAGAGAAGTGGATGCTGCGACTGTAGTCAAAGAAATTAAGTTCTCAACGCCAGAACAGGTTCATCAGTAGCGAAAAGCTTACAAAATTAGTCAAAGCAAGTTAACCCTATTTTCTGGCAATCAAGCTCTTCTGTACTAGTTGAGGCACAACTTACAAGACAACAGTATGAAGTAATAAGAGTAGCAAATACATAAAGATTTCCCTCTTACAAAATGATTCAAGAAGCAAAGAAGCACTGTCATCCTGAACGTGAAGCTATTACAATAATAAAAATGAACGCTTCTGTAGGGTTGCAGGCTCTATTGGATCACACAGTTAAGCGAATTGTGAAAGTACAGGAAGAAGTTTTACAAACACCTTCAAAAGAGCAACTTAGTAGCTTAGTATTATTGTCCAAGTGGGGGTGTGACGGAAGTTCAGGACAAAGTCAATACAAACAGAAATTTGACGATGAAGAAGATGCAGATGCAAGCATCTTTCTTACTTATTTTGTACCACTTTAACTTATATCTGTTGAACCTACCTCATCCAGCAAAATTATAGTATGGCAAAATCCCCGATTGTCTTCTCCTCGTTATTGTCATCCCATTAGGGTGCAATTTGTGCATGAAACGAAGGATATTACTTTGCAAGAAAAAGATTATGTAGAAACTCAAACTCATCAACTTGTTCCAACTTCCGCTACAACTCGAAGAAATGAAAATCTTTATTACGCATACTCTGGTACTTACAATGATAGATATTAAAGTTTGCAATGCTGCATCCTCCGCAACCTCTGCGCAAACGTGCTATATATTGTGCTGCTATCTCAAAGATAGATTTAATGTTGAAACAGGAGGTAGATACTTCAACATTCCGTTTCGGTTTATCTACTTTGCATGCCTAGATACGTTTCTTGGAGTGTTTATTACACGTGGCATACAAAGTGCCTGTCAAATCGTTGCAGGCTCGTGGGGAGAACAATAAAAGAATAGTTGCAGAAACGAAGAGAAAATTCAAGATGAATTCAAATCTAAGGTGGGTCTCATAGTAGATCGACCGAAACCCAGTTTTGGTAATAGTAATGAAGCCCGCTGATTTTTTAAAAATTCTGAACTTTCATCCACCATTACAGGAATAGACATAGGAGGTTATAAATAGATTTAAAGTAATTTTACAAACAATATCAAGTAGATACAGTATAAATATACAAATGTTTGAAAACTATACTTTGACGACAACCAGATTATTTGCAGAAAAATATTCCTGGTATAGTATGCCAACAACTGTACACAAGATTCTAATACACAACCCTGCTGTAATAACGTCTGCAATACTGCCAATTGGGCAGCTTTGAGAAAAGGCCCAAGAAGAATTAAATAAGCACATAAGAAATATCGTGAGGGGATATTCAAGAAAATGCTCACGCGAAAAGACTTTAGAAGATGTTTTTAATCGACTTTTATTGTGCTCAGATTCTTACATATTAAGTCTTCGAACACTCCGAAGGAGAAAAGCAAAACCATTCGACAAGGAAGTTGTGGCCTTGCTATTATCTGCAGAAACTGGAATAGGTACAGCAAGCGAAGAAAATTCTAAAGAAGACACTGCTAGTGACTCTAAAGAATATCTCTCAGATTAAAATTTCTTATTAGTTTACAGAATCCCTGTCAAAGATTTTTTATTTATATATATTGACATATAGGTATGCCTAAATATAAATTTATAAATTTTATAAACTAGATTTTTTTTAATCGTCAAACATTGTCAGTATTATGTATTTTATAAGAATCCGAAGTTTTAGAATTTTACTCAGTTAAGTTTTGAAATTTATTTACTCACTTCTTTCGATTTCTATGTTTTAAAACCACCCTATTTCATCAAAGGGATTTTTTCACTATCTTTTCATTGATTCGTGGCACGAATCCTATAAGAATCAAAAGTTTCCGCCTTTTGCTCTGTTCTTTCTATTTCCACCACCTAAAAATTACCCTATTTAATCAAAGAGATTTTTTTTCAGTATTTTTTCGTTAATTTTTGGATCGAATGCAATAATAGTCAAAGGATTCAGAATTTTAGAAAAATTTTTCGATTTCCACCCCCTTAAAACAACCCTATTTCATCGAAGGAATATTTTTCACTATTTTTTCATTAAATCGCAGATCGAGTTCTATAAGAATTCGACATTGATTTGAATTTGTTTATTATTTATGGAGAATGTGATAAAGTAATATCAAGAACTTATGTAGTACATTTGTTACTAGATATCCACAAAAACGGAAAATAAGACTAAACACTGTAACATGCCTATTAACTGGATTGAAGACACTTTGCATAAACTATAATAGCTAAAATAAAATCAACTAAAAACATGATTCCATTTTAATTTAATAATTGTTTAAAATTCCGCCCTCAAACCTTCACACATTTTTCGGAACTTAGTTCGTCGCCTACAGACCTTATTAGAATAAATTTACAAAAATGTTCTCTTCTTAGGAAATCTATTTCTTTTAATCGTTGAACCATTTGGAACGAAAACGGGTGAAATTTGTTTAATTAAGATTCTGTTAACTGAATCCTTGCATAGTCCCGATTCCAGAGTAGCTTGTCTTAATTACATCATTGGAAATGCATGAGAACATCCCAGAATTGCTATTTCTACGTTTTCGTCATCAACAATAGGCTTCCGCTTTTGAATTCTTGCCTTCAGAAAGCCATAGTTTTTAAAATTATCCAATATGCGTTTTGGAAAACACTGTAACTAAACACTGTAGTGTTTGATGACGGTTTCCGTTTTTGTGGATATCGAGTAGCAAATGTACTACAAGTTCTTGATATTACTTTATCACATTTTCCATAAATAATAAACAAATTCAAAAAGTCTTCGTGGTTGTAATTTACACGCGGTGGCATTTTTTTGACCAAGAGAATGACTGACATCACTAATTGTTTCTACTTATGGCTAATTTGATAAAATTTTTACTAAAAATTCTTGAATTTCTAAGAAAATCGCAAATATTTCAAAAAGTTGTAACTTAAACCCCCACAATGCTATATCAGAAAAAAGGAGTTTATTTATACATAACTTGATGTAGAAAAATACAGGGTGTTCCATTTGAATTAAGCAACACTTGGAACACTTAAGTTTTCATACTTATTATAATGCCCAGAAGGTACAGCAATCAAGAATATTTATATATGATTAAACTACTTGGAGTTTGTAATAATAATGCTCGTGCCGCAGAGCGTCTGTACCGCCACCGTTTTCCTACTAGGCGACACCCAGATCATAAAACAATAAGTGCTGTTGAAGTTCGTCTATTTGAAACTGGATGTTTGGCTCCTAACATGATTCATGCTGGTCGTCCTAGACAGCTAACATGGCAACAGGAAGAGCAATTACTCCACGACATTGAAGAAGATCCGTCTGTAAGTACCAGGATCTTGGAAGCCAATCGTCACCATCATCGTAGTACTATTCATGCAAAGAGAAAATCTGCATTCTTATCACTTACAACGGGTTCGAAAATTGAATCCTGGGGATAGTAGAGTTGCGCTTACAATTCTCCAGATGGTTTTTAAATTGCTTAGATACAAATGAAGACCTTTTAAGCAAGTATTGTGGAGTGATGAGTCCCATTTTAATCAGCAAAGGGTGTTTAACCAGCACAACTTGCATATCTGGAATTGCGAAAATCCACATCAAATTAGAGAATCACATAAGCAGGTGCGCTGGAGTGTAAATGTGTGGATTGGTCTGTTGGGCAATGACATAATAGGACCACATTTTTTTGCCTAGAATATTAAATGCAGAGAATTATGCAAATTTTTGCGAAAACGTGTTACCTACCTTTTTGGAAAATATTCCTTTATTGCAACGTCACAGTATTGTGTACCAACATGATGAAGCGCCTGCTCATTATTCTCGAAATGTTCGAGAGATATTAAATCGGCGATTTCCCAATAAATGGATCAGTCGCGGAGGACCTACTTCTTGGCCACCTAGGTCCCCGGATCTCAACCCAATAGACTTTTGGCTTTGGGTTTACTTGAAAAATGCGGTATACAGAGTCCTACCGCTTAATGAAGATGACGTTTTTGTTCAGATTTATGGAGCATTAACTCAGATTACAAACGAAACAATAGGTCGTGTTGAAAACAATTTTCTTCGCCGATTGCATGAATGCATAGAACAAAATGGCGAACATTTCGAACATTTGCCTTTGTAAATTTAAGTATTTTAATTTTATTATGTCTAGATGTCACTTGATTTAAATTAATAAACTATCTTTACCTGGATACCTATTTCAAAAATTGATTTGCAAAAATACCTTCATTGCGATCTTTAAGATGGCCATAATTTCGTAAGGAGTAATTTTTCGAAATTTTGACATAAGCGATTTTCGACTTATTTTTTGTCATAGAGTCTAACCCCGGCGGCTGGGGAATTAATTTTGGGACACCCTGTATATATATATATATATATATATATATATATATATATATATATATATATATATATATATATATATATATATATATATATATATATATATATATATATATATTTTGAAAATATAGGCAATTACTAATAAATACTAAATACTAAAATAATTACACATTGTCAAATAATAAAAATGCAGGGGAAAGCAGTTATTTAATCATCAGTATACTTTTTATCTATCCTATTGTCGAAAGACCTTCCTACCAAATCAGAAGGACTACTGATTTTATTCCTAGCGTTCTATCAACCTACAAAAAAGATACGACAGCCAATGGTGTTACAAAAAGATCCTGAATAGAATACAGGTAGTGTATTTCTCTGAGAGTTGGATAATTCGAAAATTTGTACTAAGGAAACACAATTTGGAAACGAGCCATTGTACAATTTTGTCATAAAATATATGGTACCGGTCCTGGGAAACAACTCGCATGTGCAATTTCGCATGCATTTTATATAGAATTTTCAATAATAATTTCATACGTTATCGAGTTCAAACCAACACATTTTACTAACGGTTTATGCAGCTATTTCGCAAGGAATTCAAAAATATTGTAGTAAAACGGGTCATGTAAAAGTGGATGCGGGCGCATACACCAGACGTCCAAGAAAATAAACGTATGCGTAGCAATAGTCAAAATAAATGAAATGCAATGTTAACCTTGAGCTAAAAACATGCACTTCATATATATTTATGGAATTGACTTTAATTTCTGTCGAATAATTGCATAGAATGCATAGTTTTACATTTTATTTGTCAGTGTACATCCGGTTTGCATTTGAACAAATATTCTAATGGCTATTTCAGATAATAAATATTACCTTTATTGTATAGGCAAATTTTACCATAATATAATTTTAAAATATATTTAATGATAATCAAAATTGTGTTAGAATTTTTATTATACGAAAATATATATATATACGAAAAGTTGTTAAAAAATTTAAGCGCAGAATTTCCGACTGACGATAAGAAAAAAGTTCCTATAGATATATGCTCAGAAATAATAATAATAAACAATCTCTAGTTAACATAACATACAGATCGAATCAGATGACTAGGTACACGACTAGCGGTATGCGCAGTTTACAGTTGCTCGTCTGGATACGAAGTCTGAAGGAAAATTAACGATTGCATCAGGGCGCTTGTTGTGAGGAGCATACGAAACAAAGTAGATTTCAGTATCGCTAGAGCTGCGGTGGAGAGTGCCTCACTCTCGTTCATCTAAAGAAATCTTTGAGTATTAACGCATTTATCAAAATTATCTGAATGTTTCACGCTCAAAAATACCTCCGTTTTGATGAAGGCAATATCCTAACCTACTATAAAAGCCCCCTCTGACATTCGCACTGCGAACGCCCCTATCCTGCTGGCAACAGACGGGCGACTGTAAACTGCGCATACGGCTAGTCGTGTATTTAGTGATCTGGCTCGATCTGTATAAGAAAAGCAGATTTCAAACGTAGTAATGTTATACTAAACATAACATATAGGTATATAATATCTGTCAACATATCTTAAATTGACATCATGAATATTCGATCAACGTTCAAGAAGATCAGATTAGTATTGAGGGTCTTCATATGAAAATTATCGAAAACCACATGACTAAGCCTGGCCAAGGTCATTAATCCTACAGAGACGTACTGGGTATGCATCATATCATAATAATTGAATAAGTAAAATAATAAAAACAAAAATATTTTATATATTGTGATGTATGTTTTTATACTATTTCGTTCGGTTTAAATCATTTTTTTATGTATTTCCTTATATTTTGTAAGCTGAGTGCTGCACATTATTATTAAACTGTTAAATGACGTCCACACATATACACTGTATATCTAAGTGATAACTAATAATAAATAAATAAATAAAATAAATGGAAATAAATTTTATTAATACTGGTACACTTTATAAAAATATGTACAAAGCTCACCTTAAGCAGATTTTTGAAGTAGCTTGGTTGTCGTTATCACAAACTGGAACATTTCTATAATAACTGTGTAGCATCAGATATGTTTCTACAGTTGTCTCAGTAAGCGATGTTCGCTGTGGTGAAAAAATATATCTGTATTTTGAAAAAGACCGTTCGACATTTACGGAAGTAATATAGGCATAAGTAAAACACTCTGTGAACTCACTTAACGCAGCTGTAGATGCACAATCACAAATTTGTCTTAATTTGGTAAAAATCAGGATTTTTCCGTAATACACTCTCGAATTTTTCAATAACGGGCTTATTTTTGCGTCATGTATAATAGTCTGTAGCTGTGTATTTACGTCGTCCACTATTTGCAGCGATTCCACTAACGACAACGAAGTATTTTGCAATTTTTCTATTGAGTCGTGTAGTCCTCTATAATTGTTATAAATAGTTTTTAAATCTGTTTCAAAGGAAACATCTTGAAAGCTTGTCTGGCTTTCCTTAATAGCTGCAGCCTCGTTAGAGTTGAACTGTACTATCACAGCTTTTATTTGTTGAAAATATTCAGCATAATAAAAAGCTGCCTTCAACCACGTTCCATAACGTGTCAGAATCGGCTCTGGTGGTTCCGGAATACCAGGACACAGTGTGTGAAATGCTCGAAGCCGTTTAGGAGGTTTGAGAAATACTTTTTTGTATTTGCTATTAATGCGTCTACCTCTGGAAAACATTTTCGAATCGTTTCTGCTACAAAAGTTTCTGCTGGAACGCATGCACTTTACACGTAACATGTAAAAACCTACAATCGTCTCTTTGAAGAAAACGGCCCACCAAACGCATTGTCGCAGCACCGTCGGTCACAAACATCAACACTTGACTTGTTGACAGTTCAAATTTTTCGATAGTCTCCAACACCACCCGCGTAATTGTTTCACCAATACACGCAGTTAGTCTTTGCTAGCTAGTAAAAGTGGAAATGTTGGTTTAACAGGGTCGAGTACACGTACTATAACATTTAAAATAGAATTTTTTTTACAATCTGTCGTCTCGTCAACACATAACCATAGCCGTGTATTTTTTAATGCACATTTAATCTTATTTACAATGTCTTCACGAACCCTTGGTACATATCTATGTAACGATGGACGACTTGGCAAATTCACCTGGGGATTGTATTTATTCCAGAAGTCCCAAAATGCTGGTTTATCCAATATGCGAAGGGGAACATCACAGGCAATCAGTATTAATAGTAAATCAAACATAATCTGAGGTTCCAAAGAAGACACGCCATTTTTTAAATTTTTATGCCGGTTACTATTAACATGAATTTTGCAGCCGTATTTATTCCAGCACATTAAGTCTTGATTACAAATTTTACAAATTATTTTACATCCATCATAGAATAAATCCGGAAATTCACCGATAAATGTATTCACTTTATCAGCGTATGGTCGTTTTCTACTCTTTACGCTCAACATTATTTATTATTTATTAGTACTCTATGCATCGACCGACAGATAAAAACTGAAGTGTGTTCTGTCATCGTCATCGTAAACAAGCGCGCGATGGCATTGGTATTGCACCCGACCCTGAATCTACCATCGCTTGGCCAGGTTTACACATGACCAATTAAGTCCCTTTAACAGACTCGTCGAGTCGTATCATCCACGAAAGATGGTTGAAAACTTTTCCTTAGACACATACGTATGTGCAAAAATCTTCATTAGGTTCTGCTATTATATGAAAGACACAAAATCACGAGTTAAAATGTAGCAATGATTACGTAGTTTTTGATCCTTTATGAAAGCTCTGTACAATAGTGTACCATACAGAAAAGTAAACCTTTGTTCGTCAGTATAATATGGTGTAATATGATTTCTTATGTCTAAATTAAATGCGAATCGCAAACAACAATTTTGCATTACTTAAATTTTATTTTGAAATTTTTTGCTGAGAGATTAAAATACACTCTGCTAGCATAATCAAAATGGCTTAAAATTAAGGCATCAAGAAATCAACATTTTATGTCACTGGATATGGCTAAAACACTTTTGTATGTAAAGCCAAAATGCAAAAAAAAAATGTCACTGGATAGAATGTGCTTAAAATAAATATATTTAATATTAGAATAACTTTCGCTACATTTATTTATCACTTGTTTTTCAAAGTTCAGATGTTGGCCCATGATATTATATCACTCCTAAACTTTTCACACATTTTAATTTGGTTTTCGTCTAGGAATATATAAGAAGTTAGATTTGAATTAGATTTAGTACACATTACTTTGTTTCCAATACGCAAGGCTACTGTTTTAGTTAGGTTGTTCACCATATCATGTTTCCTGGAATATTCTAACACCCGCTTTAAATTTTCACTTAAGGTAATATTGATAGATCTGGCTATTGTGGATCACTCTTAATTTGGAGTTGCCCATCGTCTGCATAAATATGCATAATATACGAAAGTATATTTGGCAAATCACTGGTGTATGTTATGAACATAAGGGGCCCTAGAATGCTACATTGAGGTACATTGAGTACTAATTGACATGTCTGTAGATAGAGAATCATTTAATTTCACCATTTTGGAACGATCGGATAGATAGTTCGTAAACCACTGTTGGATGTATATTAAACTAATGGAGTTTAGAAATAAGGTCATGGTTAATTACGTTGAGGTTTTACTCTAATCTAAAAGTATTAAAAATGTTGGTCGGGACTTACATATTCGTTACTTTCATTAGCAGACTGATTCAACGAAAGCATATTGTTACTATTGACATGATCAGTTGGGTAGAGCGAGAAAAAAGTTAACTGATGAAATAGCGCTAAGTGTCGAAAGCTGTCCATTGCTGTACAGTACATTAGGATTTTTTTTGGCTAACGAGCCAATGGGTCTTTAAATAAAAATTATATAGGTAATTATTATTTTAAACATGTAACTTTGCGTTTCCTTTCGCGTCGCTCATCATTCCCACTCACTTATATGTGATTATGATCTGACAACGCTGATGCGCGATTGCATTCTGTTTTTAACTATTAATCTTTTGTTTTAGGTTTAGAGGTGTATTGAAGGACAATATCTAATACTTGTACAATGTCGAAAGATTGAAGGACAGCTCCCAGTGCAAGGAAGATTTAAGTGCAGATCAAAAGTATCTATTGATATTTGCAAAGCTGTATCTTTTGTGAATTTCCACAAAAAGTAGCTACATGAGACTCTGGAAAATTATCTTGCGCCAAATGGCTCACAGCAACAAATCGAATTCTTAGATTATACGAATATGATATATTGGTACAGTTGATCCATCAGCAAATCTTATCGAACTGGTTACATTTGTCATAAAATTATATTCCACAATAAGGTTTCAAATTAAGTTTAACTCAAAACTTAAAGACGCTCCAAAAAATTTTTGACGTACTATAAACCTATCAAGGTATCTCAGAGATGATTTGAAATATATAGTTGACTCTACAATACAGCGAAATGGTTTTTTGCACATCCTGACAACCTTCTTATTGCCATGCTAGCAGATGAAATATACCAAGCCACCTTTAACTTTCCATCTATCTAATGAATATTTGCGAGAATTTTTTAATCAATTCCCCCTGTTATCACACTAATTCTTGATCTTTGATGTCACACACAGGCCGTGGAAAGGCGTGCAAAAATGGTCACCAAGTCTTCATCGGCGGTTTTAGTTCATTCGAATGTGATGAATTTATTAGAACAAAATATTTACATGAAGATTTTGTCTGCAAGTCTGATTATAAACAAAATTAAACATTTTGTTTAAAACATTTGATAACTGTTAAATAATTAAATAAAATGAAAATATAGAATTGTGTTTTTAATGTATTTCTTACTAAGTTTATTAGCATAATTTGACCACAGCTAAAAGTCGAAACAACCGTCTCAATTTCAACGAATATTTCAGTTTTTGGGGCAGTCGCGAGGAATGAAGATGGAGCAGAAAATTGCCATTAAAAAATTTTTGACACCCGGTACTGAACCGCCAAAGAGAAAGTTTTTCTTTTCCAATTTCAAAATTTTAGGACACTTACAGGGAATGTAGATGAAGTCGGAAAATTAAAGAAAAAAGCGTGTTATACTAGTTAGTCGACAACTTTTGATCCCTAGTACTAAATCGTCCGACAAACAATTTTTTTATTTATTTTCGCTCCACCCTAATGGTCAGAGAGTCTTGTGTTCATTATCTTTTCAAGGATTTTCGATAAAGGACACTTATAAGTCTAATTGTAAGATCTTTAAAGTCAGTAGCTAAAGAAACTTTTTGGTAACGGTGTTACTATTGATTTTTTTTTAAGTGAGGGTGCGAACTGTGTTGCATTCAAAGGATGCGTTAATAATATGTGTTATAGCAGTCTTAGAGTATAGGAAAACATAATGCAACATTTTAGGTTAATTTTGTAGGAATGAAACACAAAAGATTTAATTTCAATAAGTGTTTTTTCCACTTCTTCTACAGAAATATTAAGAATTCTCATTTCTATCGATGACGTTTGAATTATGATGTTTTGATAGAAGCTTAGAATTTCGTTGTTTATAGATCCATCTGTGATATTGGTGTAGAATCGATTTATATCGTTGGGATTGTATAACGGGTGATTATAAAGTAAGGGATAAATTTCAACTTATTATATATTCTTAACAAATCAAATTAATAACAAAAAGTAAATGGAATCTAGTTGCTTACATAATGGGATTTCTGATGTCAAACACTAGTTACCGCAAATGCTCGATATGACCTCCATTTTGTTGTTGTAAAATTACCAACCGTTCCTCCAAATTGTATACAGTACTATTCAACATTTCTGGTTGAAGTGCACGAATTTGCTCTCTAATACTGTCCTTTAATACTTCCAGCGTTGTTGACCATGTTCTAAACACCGAATTTTTTAAATAATCCTACAGCCAGTAATCCGCTGCGTTAATATCAGGCGATCTTGGTGGCCATGAATTTGCAAAATGGCTGCTTATAACACGATCTTGAAAAACCGCAGTTAATAATTCTTTAACTGGTCGGTAAATGTGCGGAAGTGCTCCATCCAAAAATCATGTTTTCAATTCCTTCGTGCTCGTTTTGCAACTGTTGCATAATCCCTTAACATTTGCAGGTATCGTTTACCAGTAACAGTTACAGATACAGCCTCCCATTCTGTATTTCCTCGAAAATGTATGGACCAATGATGAAATTAGCTGTGAAACCGCACCAAACGGTGACTTTTTTGTCATGAAGGCCTTGCTGAACGATTTCATGTGGATTTTCTGTTGACTATATTCGACAGTTTTGAGTATTAATTCCACTATAAAGAGAGAAATGGGCCTCATCTGTCCCTAAAATACGGAATAACCATTCCGGTTCAATTTCCATCTGAGCCAATACGTGTAATGAAAAATCGTACCTGAGAGCAAAATCTGCGTCCTTTAATTCAAACAGCAGTTGCAGTTTATAGGGATACATTTTTAGGATTTTCCGTAAAATTTTCCAAACCGTGGTGTATGGTATTTATAATCGTTTTGATATCAGATTCACACTACTGATTGCTAGCGGATTAGTATTGGCTACGTTTTGATTTTCCTGGAAGAACTTCTGCAACTTGGATATCACTAATCCTAGGTCTTCCTGACCTCAGAAGGTCTGTTACAGACCCTGTTTTTTCAAATTTGCTAATCAAATTACGATACGTCTTCATTTTGCACGGCCCTGCTCTCAAACCCATTTTCGTATGAAATCTTCGTAATCCAGTAGTGTAATTTTTACCGCCTTCATAATAACATTGCACTAAACCAATTCTTGTTTGCAGATCCATATTGAAATTATTACAATTTTCTATTAATATTTATTTAAAGTGAAATATGTGAGTGATAAGTAATATTTGATATCCTTGTAAACCTGCAATTGATTGTGTCATTTAGTTTTTCTGTACTTATTGTATGCGTTATCTTAAAGTATAATAATTTGTTACATAGAATCAGTGATGTAAGTCTTGTTGAATGTTTAAATGTAACAGTTTTGTATGGTGCATATGTATCAAATAGAGTAATGAAAGTCAACTTTTCCATCAGCATGCGTTAGAGTGTTTGTGTAATTCCAATTCACTCAAGAGGCTTCTTTTGCTTCGTTTCTGAGGTACAATCACGGCCGGAAAATTCGTAACGACTTTTATTGCTACCAGGTTTTTCGTAAAATTGAAAATTAAGTAGTGTAGTTGTGGTTTCTATGACTATATCTCAGATAAACATTTTATGTCAAACTGACAGACTACATTTTTTGAATTTAAATTGTAATTTTCTATTTGTGAAGTAATATCACAGTGTTTTTTTGAGGCAAATTATTTTGCTTGATACTATTTATTGATCTTCTCAGTTTTTGGCATTTTAATTTCTTTTTTACTGTTTTTTAGCTTAGCTTTATCCCCAATAAGAAGTATATATATCTACAGTATCCGCCACAAGGAAACTATAAACAATATTCAATAGAAAAACAACAACGAATATTTTCAAAAATTGAGACAAGATGATTTATGTCGTGTTATCGTACCGATACTCAACATATCGTTAGTTGGACTTTAAGCAGATAATTCAAATATCGTGGGCTTAAAACCAAAAGTGACCAAGTCCAAAATGTTCATTTTTGAGAAACTGGTAATTTTGTTTTTTTAATTTTTAAACATAAGCTTATAAGAATAAAAATTTAAGTAGAAAATCCATATAAATGTTTTTATAAATATCATAATTTAAAGTTTTGAATATCACTATCTATCAAAACAAATTTTTTTTGTTCGCATAAAATGTATTATTTTTAGACTTGATCAAAAAAACTTGTTTTAATAAAACAACTTTAGGGTTCTCACAGTACTTGGTCAATTTTTGCAAGAAGAGGTAAGTGAATTTCTTGTTACTTGGTCAAAAAAACCAGAAAATGCTGGTTTTGGACTTGGTCACTTTTGGCTTTAAGCCCACGATATATTCACTACAATTCTATCATAGACAAGGGAATAAATATGAACGCCATAATATATTTTTATGTGAACTTGTCACGAAATATTAAAATTAGTTTAAGAAATTAGTTTGTCACGAAATATTAAAATTAGTTTTTTAGTTTTTATTATCGCTATGCTTATATATTACTGATACTTGTGTACTTTGAATCAAAAACAAATATTTATTAACTTATTAAATTATTATTTAAAATTACCTTCTTTCATCACAATTAGAAGTTTAAACACCTGAAAAGTTATAATTTTAGACATATGACCTGCATAAGAAATGTTACGATTCTAATCTAAATAATTAACAACATTTTCAATAAAATACCTCGTGTAGAAAATTATTGTATATCTCCTAAATTATACACATTTAGCATTGGACATTTCAGTTTTATTTATTTAAGCTAATACTTTCGAAATAGGAGTAAATGCATAGTAATTTATACCATATTTTAAATAAAGACTTGTAAATTATGCTAAATTATGTTGGAAAGAATTCTTTTAAATGTGCCGCATTTTTTGCTGTTAAAAAGTGCAATCACTTACAACATACGGGCGCATAATTTCTCTTTATTGTATTTGTAGAAATTTCTATGGATAACTGTTGAAATTTATATGAATTTATTTCTAATAATCTTGTTGTTTATGTGCTCATTACGTACGCAGAGATTGCTTAAAACTTTAACATAGTAATAAATTGTCTTTTACACTTTGTAATTCAAATGTTCAATGTTTTCATTGAAGCTGCTGCCGTTGTATCGAGATCTTTAAATAATTTAGTCACCTCGGAGGTACACTATAACTAATATTTTTCACACATATACACTCATGTATTATTTATTAATAACATAATATACCTATAATACACACACACAGACTGTCTGTAAAATAAGCCTCCCTGTAAACGACTTGATATTTCGCCACAAAATTTTTGCTTCAAGGGGACTACTTTTTGCCGTATATAAGATTTATTTTGTTAATCTAGTGGGCCGTTTTTTATTTATTTATTTTCTGTTAAATGTCATTAAGAAGTTAATATTGTTACGCGTTTACTGTCCCCCACACCTCAAACCGGGGATTCGTGGATTGAAACTCCTGGTAACACTTACTCATACACAGCACAATCAAAAAGGTAATATTTCGGCTAGCATATTAGACAATCCTGTAATTGGTACCATTTTGGATGCTGCATGAAGAATTTTTCCCAGAAATATTTCAGGTGACTGAATTTAATATTAAAAATGTTATGTTCCAACAAGACAGGGCACCACTTCATTTTCATGGGCTTGTTACTAACTTTCTCAACGAACATTGTCCTGAAAGATGAATTGGTAGGAGGGTCCTCTGGAATGGTCGGCTCGCTCTCCGGATTTAACCCCTCAGGTTTTTTCTGTGGGGATATTTGAAATTTCAAGTGTGTGAAATCGCCCTGAAATAGCAACGCATAACAGATGTTTGCAGAAATGTAACTCCAGAAACTTTTTGAAATGTAAGGCACGAATTTCATAACCGACTGGTGAACATTTCGAACACTGATTTAATTTTTAACCGGTACTCTATTTATTTATTTGAAATAAATGTTTGTTTTCAATTCTTTGTTATTTTGTTCTGGATGCACATTTTTTTCCCCATTTTCTAGAATCAAACACATGCTGGTAATTTAAAATTTCATTGAATGACTGACTGGCAGTCGCAATTTTGAGAGAACATTTTACATGCGTCGAAAAGTAGTGTTTAAACTCCCCTTTAAAGCAAAAAAAAAAATGAAATGTTAAGTCGGATAAAAGTTAACGGTGGGGGTTACTAATTTGTTTACATAATAGGGTGGTCTTAATTTTTTTTGTGCTATAGTCTCATTGCCGTAGTAATCAACTTTGTTATTCAAATAGCACATTACGTTTCTGTTTATTTTTTTTTTTTTTTTTGGATCAGCGCATTTTTCTGCATACGATTGCATATAATTTTCATAGGGTTGCATAACGAAATATTTCTTCATTAAATAAATATTTAAAGAAATACAGACATTATTTCATACATATGTCGGACCCTGTATAGTGATAATTAAGCCTGGCCAAGCGATGGTAGATTCAGGGTCGGGCGCAATACCAATGCCATGACACACTTCAGTTGTTATCTGTCGGTCGATGCATAGAGTACTAATAAATAATAAATAATGTTGAGCGTAAATAGTAGAAAACGACCGTACGCTGATAAAGTGAATAAATTTATCGGTGAATTTCCGGATTTATTCTATTATGGATGTAAAATAATTTGTAAAGTTTGTGATTAAGAAAGACTTAATGTGCTGGAATAAATACGGCTGCAAAATTCATGTCAATAGTAACCGGCATAAATATTAAAAAAATGGCGTGTCTTCTTTGGAACCTCAGTTTATATTTGTTTTACTGTGTGATGTTTCCCTGCGCATATTGGATAAACCAGCATTTCTAGAGTTCTGGAATATATAAATCCCCAGGTGAGTTTACCAACTCGTTAATCGTTACGTAGATATGTACCAAGTGTTCGTGAAGACATTGAAATAGGATTAAATATGCATTAAAAAATACGCGGCTGTGGTTATGTGTTGACGAGACGACAGATTGTAAAAGATTCTATTTTAAATGTTACAGTACGTATACTGTCGTATACTCGATCCTGTTAAACCAACATTTCCACTTTTACTAGTTAGCAAAAGACTAACTGCGTGTACTGGCGAAACAATTACGCGGGTGGTGTTGGAGACTTTCGAAAAATTTGAATTGTCAGTAAGTCAAGTGTTGATGTTTGTGACTGACGGTGCTGCGTCAATGCGTTTGGTGGGCCGTTTTCTTCGAAGGGACGATTGTAGGTTTTTTTGCATCAAAAAGAATATAAAGCGAACGAAATAGTACAAAAACATACATCACAATATATAAAATATTTTTGTTTTTATTATTGTACTTATTCAAGTATTATATGATGCATACCCAGTACGTTTCTATAGGATTAATGGCCAGGCTTAGTGGTAATAAACTGTAGTTATTTTAATAATACAATGTTATTCATTACAGTATTTATTTTTTTTGCAAATAACAAGGTTGATTGCATGCACCTTTAACGTATTTGTCATTCTGATTTAATATTTATTATTAATTAGAGTTTGGTGAAGTTTGGTAAAGCCACGTCATAAATAAATTTAGTCGATATTACAACACTGCAATTCTGGAGACAGTGGAATCCTTGAGGGAAAATTCCTTAATTATGTAAGCGTTTACATATAGTACCTAATTAGATACAATTTATTACTTGATCAACACTAAAAATATATCATTTAGGTACATTTAAGATAAAGAATCGGAACGAAAATAAGTTGTAATCTTCATTTTCATTTATATCTTCTTCATTCCCTTCCTCACCATCCTCATCATCTTCATCATTTTAATCATCTTCATCATTTTCATCGTCATCGTCATCATCCTCATCATTTTCTTCATTTTCTTCTCTCATCCTTGTCCTTATTCTCCTATTTTCACATTTATTTACACCCTTCAGATGCAGCCGTAATATATCTAGCGTGAAAGTAATATAGTGACTAATGAGTCAGATATGACTCAGTTCTTCCACTCGTATTATCATAGATTGTAAATCGACTTTCAAAATCAAATTGACATTGCGATTGAACTATTTTGTATTTCGACTATTGTTATCAGGTGTGGATTAGGCTGAAGTAGAATCAAAATTGCATGACAATTATGTGCTTTTTTATTGCTATAGGCAGTTGGTCAACAGCATCCCAACTATATAGTTGTAAATTAAACGACTAAACAGTCGTGTAGATGATTTGTGATATACTACAAGACAAGTTATCTAAGTATATGGCTTTTTAGTCATATAATTTAATTTACAAAAACAATCCGAGAGGGATATTGTCTATATGATCAGATCAGTGAATTTATTGAAGAACATGTGGTTGAGTGAATTAATCAAAAGGACGAAGCTGACTGTGACACAGCCGCAACAGATAGTAGCTAGTAGGCGTTGGAAACATCTATGATAGTCTTCACAAAAGATTTATCGACTTCATATTTGTTTGCGAATTATTTTTTACAGGTGTGATATAAGCTTTAGGCATTAAAAATAGAAATAATCTTTTGATGAAATAAAGGCAATAGAATGATGGCTATCAAAATAGCAGAATAAAATTAAATATTGCTAATATTTCAAAAAGAGAGCATTTCTAGACATAATTATTTCGAGGCCAAAAAAAATTAGATAGCAATGAAAGGGAACTAAAGTGTAAATAGTAGGTACACAACATTCAGTTCTTCCTATCGTGCTATATGAAGATGAATACTCCAACGTTGCATGTGAGCAATTTTTGCACAATTCTTTTTAATTTGGCGATCGACTCTTCAAAATGTTTAATTTGGAACATGTCAAACATTGTACCTGTTTTAAAAAAAGGTGACCGGGCTAATATTGAAAACTATTGATCGATTACTATGGTAAACAATTTTTCAAAATTATCTGAAAACTTATTACATAAATATACACATTGTTATATGTATAATAATCGTTTGAGTCAATTTCAATGTGTTTATTAAAGGAAGATCTACTCTCACAAATCTCTTTTGTATTACACAATTCTTAGCTTAATCTATTGCTTCTGGACTTCACACCGATATTTTATACACTGATTTTTCTAAAGCTTTTGACCGACTGGATCACGGCATTCATTACGAAACAATGCTATTGGTTTCTTAGTGATTCTCCTAGACTTTTTTAATCATATATTACTAATCATAGGCAATATGTTGAATGTTCTGGCCACCAGTCTGTCCAAATTACAGCAACATCCGTTGTTCCACAGGGTTCCAATCTGTGTCCCCTGTCTTTTACAACTTTATTAATGGCATTGTGTGTGATTTGAAGGTAAACTGCTTATTGTATGCAAATTACATGAGAATCTATTATAATGTTAGAAGACTGTAAAATGTTACAAGATAACTTGGTAATTATAAATAATTGGTGCACTGCAAATAAATTACCCTTAAATGTAGCAAAATGTAACGTAATGATATTTTCCAATACAACATTATTATTTTTGGTTATTCGTTATAATTGAATTCTAAATAGACCTGAAATATTTTGAGATCTGGTTTTTATCAAAAGCTTTCATTTGTATCAACAGTTTCACCTCTGCTTGTTTTAGATTTGGTCATTATTAGAAACTCTGCCGACTTCATCAATAACTGTGTATTAAAATAACTTTTTTCTGCATTTGTGAGATCGTGAATTGAATATGCATCCATTATATGGTGTCACTCCATATCCAAAATTTGGAGAAAATTCAATGAAAATGACTGAAATATTGTTGTTATAAAGAAGATGGGTTTTATCCTCCAATTGCTTTTTCTCACTCTGTCATGCTTAACAGACTTTCTATTGAAAGTCTGCAAGATAGACGTGAAAAAACACAAGTAAGGTTTTTGCACAAATACATTTTGAATTTTCATGTGCTAATATTATACTCTCGTCAACACCCAACGTTTTTTCAACAACTAACCCCTCGTCCGTGCAGCTCCGGTTTTGGAATTGGGGGTTGTCTAATTTATGTCGTGTGTGTGTTTATTGGATCCATGTAGAGTCCGTTCCCAATTACTATGTTTTTCTTTCGAAAATGTTACTGTATTTGATGCATATTTCTGAAGTGTAAACAAGATGTTTCGATACTTGTTTTTAATTGTCTGATGAAGCACGTGCGAAACGCTGAATTGCCTTATCCGAGTGAGATGTTGGTCGTAGGTGTGCGACATCTGCAAAACAAAAAACCACACGTTAGTAATCACATAATAAAATGGATCATTGACTATGATCCATTTTAAACTAAATTTCCTTTCTCCCTTATGTGACCAGTAGGTTTTCCGAGATAAAAGCATCGATTTTACATATATTTTTTCAATGTTTGCTATGTAATAAACATTGTTCAAATATTAATAAACTGATTTAATAAACTAATAAATATTTAAAACACCCTGCAGATTCTAAGTTAAAGTTATGGAGAACTAATCTATAATTCAGAAGATATAATTCTTTCGTGCAACTTTGCTTTTTCTTCTAAATTGTCAGTTATGTACCAATCATTATGGTACATTTAGGTTCGTATAGAAAACATAATTACTGTATTTATACATGGTATATAAGAACAGATAATATAGTATATTAGAGAGCATTAAGAAATTATTTATTTCATGAATTACCTATTTAGAACGTCACTGAGGACTTACGCGCCCCATCATAAATACTTATCAATCACATATCCAATAGTAATTATATATAAAATAAATTTATTTATTTCAGACTTAATTCTTTACAAAATTCGAAAACAAATGTGTGGAAAATAATTATACATAATAATATTGTTTTATATAACCTAGTAGATGGTGTCCAAAAAAAGTTAATCGTGGAATTCAATTTAATTTGAATTAAAATCCATGCATTTTTGCAAGAAATCCAAAAAAATTATTATTGCTGTGTGCGCCACATTGGATCTGCCATTTTGAATTTTTAATTTTTGTCGTCATATTGGAAATCAGCAAGGAAAGGAAAATAGATCAGAGTCCAGGACCGGTAGCTACTACTACCTCATGGTTGATAGAAGGACATACGTAGACAACAACAAAAGTATAAAAATGAATAATGAAATACATATCGCTTAATATAATGTATTATTCAGAATAGCTGAAGTCTGCCGTAGCATTAGCATATATAGTCACAAATAATATTGGTTCTGCATTAGTGGCTGTTAAATTATTACTTTGAACACTGTATTGGATAATGCACATGTCACTATTTCTTCTACAGTGTGTGTTGTGGTTTGTTGTACTCGTTTACTGGTAATTAATATCGGAGACAAAACATTTTGAACACTAAAAATTGTTAGTATAACATTATCAAACTTATTACACCAAAAGTCAGTTGTTTCATCCACTGTCACCCACAAAAATTTATTTCGTAGGGTCCTCTATAATATTCCCTAAAATATTTTATACACATTTTATATTTTACGCAATATATGGCTACTAAGTAAAGAAAAACATGGTAAGTATTTTACAAAGAAACCTCTAAAATCAGCATTGACGACTGCGTTCCAAGACAGACTACATACACAGAAAATGACACACAAATCATAAAAAAATCCTCTTTTGTAACTGTACCGACAATATTATGTCCATGGATAGCCGAATTTAAATGTCTTTCACAATCGCGACGTGTATAAAATACGTAACGTCGATTGCATGAAGTAGACAGAATATGAGACTCATCTGTTGTAAGATCAGTAGTTTTCAATCGTTTTTTGTAGTTTGTGCACAAGAGGTAGTGACTGCGCTATGGCGAAGAGTATTTTATGCGAACTAAACCAAATACCACCATGAAAAGAACCGTACGCTTTCGTGTTGCTAAGTTAACTGGGGAGAAAGTGCCAAGTTACGTATAACATTACATACGGGTATCTCGGTTTCCTGCACCTTCCTGCCTCGATACTGATTTTACTGTTTGCATATATTACAGGTATGTAAATAAACACACCACATGAATTTTTATCTGGTGTATTTATTTATATTTATATTTTTATAACTGCCGCCTCTGAAAAATGGCAAGTATTTCCGGCACCTATAAATCAGCGACCCCGCAAACCTGAAGAAGCTATTTTCTACGGATCTATTGGATTTCCATATCCCAATGTGGGCTAGGGTGTTAAGTCTATCAGGTTAAATGCAAATTATCAAACATGTCGAATGTAGTGTATTTTACAATATTCAATTCCAATTCACAAAAAAAACTATGGATGATGTGATGAAGAAACGTGCGGCAAAGTAGGACATTCCGCACTTGCATTATAATGTACTGTTTTGTATTTTAAAATGTCTTGGTTTGGAAAAGATACATGAAGAAATTGAGAATACACCACAAATTAAAGTGTTCAATGTGGAATCAATTTATTGATTTTTGCGAACAAAAATTTGACGAATCAGTTTCTATTAAATCACTGGCTTTAAAATAAAGCATTGAACTTTTGATATGAAAAGGAAAAATGGTGAGGATTACAAAGAAATTATAATGAAAATTATGTGAAATTCAACTGCTTACAAGTAAAGGAAGTGTTTTATAATTTCAGTATTTGTGGATGTGGATTTAGTTTTGCTAAAGCTGCAGATGCTACATAATGTAAACTGCAAGTTGATCTCAAGAAACGTAATGTATGTATGTCACTGGATTTTTTTATTTGAATTGTATTTGATTATACATTGTGGAAATTATGTAACGCATAAATTCAGTAATTCCGTTGATATTAATTTACTGGAAAAAATCTCGAAGGGGTATAGCGATTTTAACCTCAGCAAATATTTTCAGTCTATTTTCAGTTTCTTATGTCATTTATTTGTTAAATTATGACGTCATCGACTTTTTTTTAAATGACAACCTATATTTTTTATTATTGATTTTGATCGTAGTTTCTATTCCGGTTCCGACCGTATAAAATTTTCAATATGTTATATTTGAAAAAAATCGAGAAAAACAGTCTTAAAGTTTAAATAACAAAAAATTCATTAAATTGGGAAAATTTATCTAGTTGCCTAAGTTTGACGAAAAGTTGTCGACGGCACATTCGTTTTTATTTTGAAATTATACAAATAGTTGAAAAATCGAACTAATGTGATACACCGGCAACTAGATAAATTTTCCCAATTTAATGAATTTTTGTTATTTGAACTTTTGTAACGCATAAATTCAGTAATTCCGTTGATATTAATTTTTTCGAAAAAAATCTCGAAGGGGTATAGCGATTTTAACTTCAGCAAATATTTTCAGTCTATTTTCAGTTTCTTATATCATTTATTTTTTAAATTATGACGTCATCGACTTTTTTTTTAAATGATAACCTATATTTTTTATTATTGATTTTGGTAGTAGTTTTTATTCCGGTTCCGACCGTATAAAATTTTCAGTATATTATTATTTGAAAAAAAATCGAGAAAAATAGATTTAGTTCAAATAACAAAAATTCATTAAATTGGGAAAATTTATCTAGTTGCCGGTGTATCACTTTAGTTCGATGTTTCAACTATTTGTATAATTTCAAAATAAAAACGAATGTGCCGTCGATAACTTTCCGTCAAACTTAGGCAACTAGATAAATTTTCCCAATTTAATGAATTTTTGTTATTTGAACTTTAATACTGTTTTCCTCGATATTTTTCAAATATAACATATTGAAAATTTTATACAGTCAGAACCGGAATAAAAACTACTACCAAAATCAATAATAAAAAATATAGGTTATCATTTAAAAAAAAGTCGATGACGTCATAACTTAAAAAATAAATGACATAAGAAACTGAAAATAGACTGAAAATATTTGCTGAAGTTAAAATCGCTATACCCCTTCGAGATTTTTTTCAAAAAATTAATATCAACGGAATTACTGAATTTATGCGTTACTTAATTTCCACACTGTATACCATCATAGTGACATGCTAAAAATTTTTTAGTTAATTTCAGATTACATAATATATTCAACCACTACAAAATATCCGGGAAACTTTTTAGTTGCCATCATAACCACACAAAATAGACTCATTCTATTGGATCTAGAATTGTAGTGAATATTTAATATTTTATGCATTTTCTTACTCCCTTTTTTTCGAAAATTAAGTGGCACATTTAATCCCCCCAGAATTACCAACAAAATAAAATAAACGGTTAGTGTCAATTTCAACTTTTTGTGAAATATTTACTGAATCTATTGAATCAATGGAGGAGGCCGTATAACCTAAAGTACTCATAATTTCTTACACTGAATCGTTCACGGCTGTATTATTATTTCGTTTATGTGCAAAAATGTCCTCGGTAATATTTTCTATTATTAATTGATCTTTCAACATACCCCTCAACTACAGTTGAGGACTTCCATTCACCATCACACTTGAGGACATCCATATCTGCTCCCCGCACCAGCGCAACAGTAGCCTGATACGAAGATGCCTCTGGAAAATTTAGAATAGAAGCTATTCGTTGTGGTAGCTTTCCAAATATGTTTTTCCCAAAATAATGTCGAAGTACAATAATTATCAATCGTATATTTTACAAAAAAAGCGGTTTTGTAAAGACACATACGAGTATTTCTTGCACAATTCTACAAATCCATTTCTGAATTTTTAACAAGGAACGTTCTGTTGATTCAAGTTTTAGTGTCTCTTATGTTAAATAATATTGATAAACCTAAATCTTCAACGTCACTGAATTAAACAATTCATCCCCTCTGTATGCTCCCACAATACCCAAAATAACA